>JAPTHN010000002.1:13677227-14422058 GCA_026936325.1 Platynereis dumerilii | reverse complement strand
AGCGAGGGAATAAAAACAGCATCAGAAAGCATCCGATGGTGAGCTGCAGGGCCATTCATCATTCCTCCTGCCAAGGGTGCCACAGACAGAGCCATGCGTCTGGGTCAGGCTATAAATACAATTCATATCAAACAAGCGAGGACACTTTTTACTAACATTCCCAAGCCGCAATGGCTTTAACTGTGGAATAATTTGAATTTAGTGAAAAACAAACATCGCGATAAATGTAGGCTTAGTGCCAATGTAACAGTACCATTTGTATCTACCTTGAGATACGCTCTGTCACAAACTTCCTCTTTGACATGGTCTCACAATCTATCAAACAGATGAGCATGATTAGGTTAAGTACTGAAGAAAGAAGGATGCAATATATGTTAGGTGAAGTCACCTCAGCTTCGCAAGTTTGGTGCAGATATTTGACAATATAAAGAAACTGGGTGAATTTACCAGATCAGTTGTTTTTGCATAAACTGACTCTACCAAAGCAGCAACTTTTACATGCAATTTGAAAAACAGCATGTGCAATGGTTTTCCTAGTTTATGATTTATTGCAAAATTGGGCCCTTTTTTAGGGGTCACCTCGTCCGGCAACTTTTCCTATAACAGGTGAATTCAGCTCCCAATTAATCACTGTCTAGCTAAAGTTGCGAAGGCTAGGTGAGCTCACCTACCTAAATTACAACTTGTGACAACATAGAGCAGGAAATATATGTATACTATCACCAAAAGGTAAATGAAACTGAAACAAAGACTACACTTCTTTTATTTGTCTTCGAAATGAAAATAACTGACTTATGAGCTGAACAATAATTGAAATTCAACTTGGTCTATGATGCATCATAACTCATCAGTGTAAATTGATAGTAAATACAGAGTAGATTGGTATTCAAAAGGAACCAATTATCAGATTCAACAATCTATATTTCTGAGGGCCACAAACTCCTCCTTTCTCACAACTATTCTTTCTCCTATTAGCCATCAAGGACAACCAACATCTGGGGAATTGTATGTTTTGTGGTCTCATCAGACATGTTCTGAGATTCACCCCAGCTAAAGGAATGCTCCTAGAATCAGAGATAAGTAGTTGATGATGTTAGAGAGGTGCAGCCCGATAAGCAAATTCTTGCCTCTATTGCAAGTCAAGATGAGCATTATGAGAGAGAAGAATCTATACGTAATGGTGCTCTTCACAAATCCAAAGCCTTAACTCCTCAAGATGGATGGATGGATGATTGGGGCTTTACGCCCTGTACTTCGCACTTAGTAGGCTAATTAAGACAGGAGGAGGACACGGTAGAGTCCACACTATACCACACCAATAACAATGGCCAATTTGATTTGTTTAACACAATTTTGACTGAGCTATTGAAGGAGTAAAGCCAACAAAATTCTTGTTTCAAATAAGGTGAAATGGATCCATTCACACTTCTATTGCTTCTAACTTTCCAGCCAAAGGCTTCAAGTGGTCAACTTACAAAAAGTTATTATTGCTACATGCATTGGCTGAAACATAAAGGATGATGGCTACTTCTGAACTATAAGTTCTATTTACAGATTATTATAGTTTCATATAAGCTTTCAAAAGAGCATGCCTTTCTGGAAGTTTTCACCTGTTGCATTGAGAGTGAGTGAGTTTGTGTTTTACGCCCCCATCAATGAATTGAGAATGAAGTTGCCTTATTTATGTTAGTCAGGGGGTGTGCTTTTAATACAGAAAATATGGAAAATAAAATCTAATAATGTTGGTATTATAAAACAACCACAGCTAAAACAGCCATGATAAATGTTGTGTTACTTTCTCCACTGTAATGGGCAATTGTCATTTAAGAATATTCCTGTACCTATTCAAAGCAAGCAGCCAAGTGGTGACATTTCTAATTACACAAAGCAATGAAGACACATTACTTGGTAACAGGTTTGTAAATCAGCTGTGATTATTTGAAGATCAATTTGGATTCATTCATAATTGGATGGCATTTAATTAGCATGTGTCGCTCATCCTCCAGTGGGCTCCAGTGGGCTCCAGTGGGGCCAGTGAGGACCAGTGAAGCCGAAACGCTCATTTCCATCCACACATGAAAAGCAAAGCATCGCAAAGGATCGCAAAGCGTTGCAAAGCATCGCAGATTGGCGGGGAGCGGCTGCTGTAACCACAGATCCTAATTTCTCCACACGCCCTTCATTTCCAGTCGGCCACGCTTCTCACTTCCGTGGCCGCTTTGCAAAGGACCAGCGCTCAGTATGCAGAACATGGGCGGGCTTTTTTGCGACCGGGATCAGCCAATATTTACATGATTGAGAGTTAGTCACAGACGCAAGATTAAAGGCGGCCGCTTGAGCGACGGTGTAGCGCAATGTCCTCCTCTGCCTCCAATGACGGCCTCCAATGACGGCCCACCATGCACACCCTTATTGGGCGACACACCGTTATAGAATGGCAAACACCCTCCCCTCTATTTAAAGTCACTCTCTATGATCAATCATGCTGGACGTGACCCGTCCTTCATAGAGACGCCAATATTTCAGTCTATCCCCTGCAGTGCACTGGGTCAGAGTCTAAAACACATCTAACACATTCAATAACACTGCACGCTGCATCAAAGGGAATGCCGGCCAAATTTAATGATGAAATATGCTCTGATCCCACAGCCATTTCCCTTCGCCCCAGGCACTCAAGTCTTAAACTGACTTGCATTTGTATGAATACTTTATGTATTGATACTGTATCACCACTCTCTCAGACTACTCTGTCAGACATAGACTTGATGGAAAATGAGAAAAAAAACACCCGACAGAAAAATGAAACAAAAATTCCAATTGGAAAAGAAAAGAGAAAAAGAAAAGCAGGATTTCACAAGACAGATAGGTGAATGCTGGCAGATGAAAGAGTCAGTGAATCGGGAACTTCTTTAACTGGCATCATTGTCCTACTTTGCCTTTCTACTGAGGTATGAATACATAATGCGAGTAGGCTACTGAGCTAATAACCATGTTGGCCTATAGACGAGTCAATGCTTAACAACACTCCTCGACAAGGCAATGCAGACCAAGGTCCCTACCACCAGAAGTTTGATACAAGGGGTCGCAAATTTAACATCTCATCCGAACGACATCCACCTGGGATTTGGCCGGAAAAGGAGAACAGGTTTATATAAAGAATGCAAAAGACTTGATTCCTTTCAGGGACCAAACTTTTTACAGTTCTGTCACCGACCTTTTTCACATCAGTCCTTAGCGTGTCAAGACAGGAAAAAACTTGCAAGTCTGGGTCTGGAAGTAATGGGGTAAAAATTGCGGCGCCGATCTATTTTCGGCATTTGTATGGTGGCATGAGACTGGTTACAAACGGTGTGGGTGAACAGTGAAAGGGATCAGACACAGCAAAGAGCACAGCCGTCAGACTCAAGGCTTGGATATTTATTTTTCACATTTCCACATTTTGTACATTTTAATTCCCCTTGTAATATATCGAGTATAGTAGGACAAAAGAAAAGCTTGTATTCATAATCTGTCAGTTCAGTCCACCAGCCAGGTCCAGGTTTTAGGACAAATGAAGCTGACAGATCAGGCTAGCTCAGGCCGGAGGAGTGACTGAAAGACTGGGTTCTCGGTTGGAAGACCAGGCTTGAGGACCAGACTACGTGTCTGGGCTGTAAGAATAGACTGGAGTACAATGGGCTAGACAAAGACGACCATACAGCACGGAGTGCTCGTTTCAGTCCACCATTTTCTTCCGAGTTCCGCCCTTTCCCCCATCCTAAGTTCGTACTGCCCACATGGACATTCCTCTAGCCTTGGGTTGCAACATGTATACATGTGTTATTGCAGCTTTTGCCTCTAACCAAGCCTTTCAAATATTTTCCAAACCGCCCAGACTCGTTCTCAGCCAGATTCTGTGGACTACCAGGTTACCATTGACTTAGTAATGTCACAATCCTTTTGCAATCAGTCAGTCATGAGACTTTTATATTGTCTCTTGGCCAATCAGATCACTGAATTCAGAGCTCATTGCTTGCCTGTTGAATCGCAAACCGGAAATGGTCAGGTCCAAGATAGCCCTTTAGCTTATTTCTTCAATTAGGTCATCTTAGTGTCAGTGAGTCTGAGCAACATTGTGCACACTGCATACAGCCTGCTGTTCCTTGTCCATTCTCTGACCCAGTCTTTCCGCCTGGTCTTTCAGTTCAGTCCTCTCACCCATTCCTACAGCTCTGGAGGACAAGCCCTTATTGTGCAGTTAGTTCTTTCCTGCAGCCCGAGCCTTGCAAGCGTTGTATCAGGCCTAAGCTAATCCCAAGCACTGCATCTTCTTCACCTGGATCAGTTCTCCTTATCCCTGATGATGTCATGATGACCAATATTGCTTGACCAAGCACACTGACCAAGGACACTGACCCATGCCCTACAATGGCCTACATGCACCAGAGCACAAAAGAGTCACCTGGCCATCATCCGACCATATCTGTCATTCATTTAGACTTACAGACATCACTTTACTTCAAAGACCTTCTGCAATGTTCTATGTCGCAATCTCCACATCAGCTGAGATTTTGAACCGACTTCTCCAATAAAGGAGATATGACTGTTAGAATGAGTCACTGTCGAAAGATGAATATATATACGCCAGAACCGTAATTATACGCAGTGTGTCATGTAGTATTACTCATCTTTTATCCTGACGACACTGCCTCGTAGATGTGAGACACTGTGAGACATTGTAGGACATGGCGAGGCATTGCAAGCAGAACCAGCCAACCGACATAAAATTCCTTTACACAGCCCTAAAGCTTATTTCCACATTACACACACTAGATTTAAGCCACCCAGGTCTGCTCACAGCCTGCTCACAGCCTGACAGTGACAAAAAGGAAATATTAGCCAGATCTTGTTAACTAATATTGTTTGCCGGTAATAAACAATAAGCTCCTTTCAGTAGTATGAAAAGCCCCGTGTCTTTGTGGGCTTAGAGCTTCCCCATCCCCCTCAGCATTAGCAGTGATTTAGCAGCATATCTGGTTAACATTAATAAGACAGCTTGAGATCACATGAATCTGATCCTTTCAGTTCTGATCCCATAAGATCACATGATAAGCACGCTACTAATAAATTTAAATATAAAGTTAGCTAAGATTCTGAGACCTTCACATTTATGATATGAGGCAAGTCTGGCAAGATCACAGTGCAGTACTGAGGATTCTTCTTGGCATTATGACTAAATTAATCTACATTTGTCATATTTACAAGGATGACAGCGGTCGTTTAATTGGAGAAATGCCGGAGGGTCCCATCCTAATTTCAAGGAGAAGGATCTACGAGCGGAGAGGCTGCATAAATCAGAGGAGGGAGTAAGTCATGAAAAGACTTCAGTCGGAGGAGGCCCTGGTGTTTGACTGCGGCCGCATCCACCTAACTCCTCACGAAATCCTCACACAGTCCTGCTCTCTGGTCTTCACGGAGTTCCCAGCCCTTGTCTAATGACGTTAATTTGACCGTCCCTGCAGAGTGGAGCACAGCATAGCAAAACACACCAGAGCAAACCAAAGCAAGCCAGAGCAGAGACGAATGTGTCTATCAAACAGTACAAGTCTATCAGTTCTTGGATGCATCTGAGATTCCACGGCACACCCTACCGCTGTGTCTCAGGCCATTACACAATTTCAAGTTCACCTTTCCGACCAACCGCATTCCTCGGGCGCTTTCCTCAACTTCCTTCCTAATCTTCGCACGTCTCACATTCTCGGCCACTCCTGAGACTTTTCCTTTTAATATCGATCGCGACAAAACCACCCAGGGATAGAGGTATTCAGAGGTTATGGCATCGGGCCTTTGGAAACGGTTGTAGATAACCAAGGGGAGCCCTGCATTTAACACACAACACAAAGCTCTATTTTTGTCTCATTAACAAAACGCAGGACAGCTGGTTTGTTTCTTTCCAAATCTGCCAACATCAACAGCGATCTATACCGGAGACAATATGCATCCTTGCAGAATTCTCTATTTCATTTTTTCCCCCTTGTAAGACACGGAGATATCTGTGTATGCATATGGGGGATTTCTACAAGGCATAATAGCCGCTGTGCAGTCAATACACAATACACAACACAGGGCTGATTCAAGCTTGAATAGACATTCCCTGGATGGTTTTGTGCTGGCTGCTGTCTGTTGGCGGCCGTGGTTGTTCTCGCTCCATCACAGGATCATGTCCTCCATAACTGAGTTTCCCCACGACTAATGAACCCCATAATTGATAGCAACCTCAAAATGCACCACACAATGCCCTTCACTTGCCTCAATTAATATCCCCCCAGTGGAGGAAAGACAAGCTTAACCAACAGCCTATGCAAGTCATTCATATCAGGTGCACTTACATCTAAGCTAAACACTATATCCACTGAGACAATATAGCTATAGCCATTCATACAGCTATTTGTGCAGCCAATTACCATACGGTAAGTATACTATGATGATATTATAAATATAACAGAATTATGAACTACTTCTTTCTGTATTTCGAACACAATTGTGAGATATAGTCTCAACACATGCCGCAAGTTACATTATATTTCGCCGAATAACTCCTTTGAATAATACTTTTTGACCGATAACATGAATAAAAGTCAAACTGACCAATCAAAATTTTGTAACTGTTCTAAAACATCAGATATCATAGATTACTCAGCATACATGCTCACACCATGTTCTTGCTTTGCTGCTATTTTTATATTGCAGGTTATAATCTGCTGACAAAATAGGACAATATTACTATGTCACAATATGTGTGTTGTACATCAAGTAAGGTTTTCAGCAACACAAGAAGACTGCCAAAAGAGATAAATCTGTGTAACGCGACAGATTTACAGCATGCTCTTCCCATTAATATATTAGGCCCGAGGCTTCTACTCCCAGCTGACGACCGAAAATATTCCATCCTGAATAGAATTGATACATAAAGAGACAAGCTTGTCCAACACTGACAGAATGTCCACGCTGAAGGCAATAAATAATCAATTGAGGCAAATAAACCAGTGACCGGTGGTCAAACAAGCTCTTGAAACGGCCGCGATAACCATAACGGGCCAATGTGCATTGGATCATCAGACCAATTTCCCCCAGAATACTTGCAGATCGGCACGGGGCTTTTCAATCATTTCTCGTGTGAGGTTAAGCATCGGCTGAAGCGTGTCACCCTGTGCTACTCCGGGCAAATATTAGCAGGCGGAAGGACATCTTGGGCTGACCACACAGAGTTGTATTCGGGGGGAGATGAGCTACATCCAGGGTAGCACCTCGGCAGACACTCCAGATCAATATCGGGGCACCGTCTGACTCCAATGTGGTCTCGCAATGTAGTCCTGCGATGTGGTCTATGAACAAGCCCACACTGGTGGAACCCACTGGTGGAACCCACTGGTGGAACTCAATGGCAGAACACCCGACAACGAAATTGGACAACTACAGATTACCTCAGCGTAACCACTGTACATCGCTCATGCCTCAACATGACACATCACATAAAGTTTCATTCCGAACACTATCTTCTCTTCTTAATCACCATCACTATACTACCGGTACATACAGCTTTGTAATTAAAGACTAAGTCTGTCTCATATGAAAACATGAAAACACTAGCAATATATCAATATAATTATTATATATATTTTTTGAGATTTTATTTTATGGGACTAACCACAATTTATTTTACATGAAAAAAGTTTCAATCACAGGGAGAACAGTCACAACAAGACATTACTCCAATTGACCATAACATAACTGCAAGGATAACATGGCTAATCACTTAGTTGTGACACATAGACTGCTTGGCACAGATTGGGAGCTCATTTTTCAATTAAGGACAACATTAAACTATACGTATAGCGGTATACAGCAGTTCAGCACATTTGACCACAAGGCATTCTGTTGGTAGCAGACCATAGGGAGACTTTCCTGCTCTTTGCGGTTCCATTTTGTGGCCAAGCCTTATCCAGGCAGCATCTATATTCTGTTGGATGCTGATCCGCGGCATAATCGCATTGCAGATACTTCAGCCAAGTCTTGGGGCACCTTGCTGCCAGAGCTTTCTCAGACCAAAATAGCTAAACAGGACTCGGAGCATACTTACAACAAGACTTAGTACATTGCGTAAAAAAGACTTGGGCAATTTCTAGTTAATGGCAAAAACAAAACTAGCTGGCGAAAAGCTGCAAACAACAGTAACCTCAAGAATTGTTTGTAACAACACCGGACACAGTACATTACTGAAAACAAAGCCCTTCCAGGAACTAACAAATTTCTGTTATGATTCATACAAAACTTTTGCAGAGATTTGTAAAGACTATATAGATGCATTATTGCCACAGCAAGACCATTATGAAAGAGCATACCGGTACATGCACATGAAAACACCATTTGAAGTAAACCTTTCAGAAGACGTGGCATCATAGCTGAAACAATGCTGAGAGCACCAGTAGGAGACTACAGTCAGAATAACTAGAAAGAGACTAGGCAATGAAGGTGGAAAGTGGTGGTCACTGGGCAGTGGTCAATTGAGTCACAATGTGATTATGGCGGTGATGTCTGGCATCACTAGACACAGACTCTGCACTAAGAAAAAACAACATCAGACTGGACTCACTGGACACCAGCTCTATACACTACTGTCTGGCAGCTATTCATCACACATGTTTGAAAAAAACTCTAGCATGGCCAAATTGTATAATGGCCAGTGGTCAGGCAGCCTTGCCACATAAAAGCAAAACCCTTTCAAGCTGATAATATGCTAAGCTTAGCCCACAGACCTGACCAAGTAGGTGCTGTCCACTGCACCACTATTAGCCATAACTGGCATAAGGATTGTGAGGGCAGGCAGGGAGATATTTATAGATGGTAAGTGCAGTCCTCAATGGCAGGTTTTTGCTGCCCACAAGGATGAATTGATAAAACTCATACAGAGCGAGTCGGTGATTGGGATTCACATCCCGTAATTTTACACAGACCACAGGAATGAGCAAAGTGCACTCATGGAGTCATGGCCAAGAAGGAAACAAGTGCAAGAGATAAGCACGGTGAGGAGAGAGGGATACACATCATCCACAACATGTGCAATCAAGTGTGGGATATTTTGGCACGGCAGTAGTCACAAGAGCCCTGATCGGGATTTCCCACAAATATGGAAGCTGCGGGAAAGGAACGGGACAGGATTTTGCGGGACGGGATGGAAAAATCAGTCCCGCGCAGGGCTCTAGTAGACGCCCATAGTTTTATGGAAATAGGTGTTCTAATCAGATTGCCATGACTAATTAGTTTGACCACAGATTAACTGAATAACACAATACAACCTATCAGTTGCTGATAAGATCCATTTCCTGGTAGAGATAACAAACTCGAATGCCAAAAATAGACGAAGCTAATTTACACAATAAAATCATGACACTTCAAATAATACCTACAATATCATATCTGGCCCTTTACTTTATTGCTGATGTTTACTTCGCACATGACTGTACATGCATCATAAATTCATAAAAGCAATAATAAAGCACATAAAAAATAATCGTCAATATGACCTAATACATGTTACATACTGAAATTTAAGACGAGCACTGAAAATACGCAAGAACACTAATTTACGTTGACGGAAGGCCATCAGGAATTACGCGAACAATCACAAAGTGGATGTCAATTTCTACTATATATCTTTAGCTTCATGCCAATGTATTACCATCTCAAAAATAAACATTACCCTTGTAAAGAAAAATTTGCAGCCGTAGAACAATCTATCATACTATGATAATTTAATAAGTAAGCCAGGGTTCCCACTCTTTTGCCCAGTTCAAATTCAAGGTTTTTTCCAGGTTTTTCAAGGCTGCCAAAACCAATTTTCAAGGTCTAAAATTGCAATTCTTTCAAACTGATTTTGCGTCCCGCACAATCATCGAAGTCCACAATTTGTCGGACTATTTCAATTTTGGCAAGAGAACCCCAAATTCCAGACTTTTTCCAGGTTTTTGGTGGAAATATCACATTTTCCAGGTTTTTCCAGGCCGGGAAAAGCACAACCTAAAATTCCAGGTTTTCAAGGTTTTCCAGGTTGAGTGGGAACCCTGGTAAGCAAAGATAACTTAATTGAATATACTGGTGTATATCCAAATAGAGAAATTCAGCATCTGTAAAGATAACAGTTCTTACTCATATTGTATTTACCATATATGTCTATTCCTAACTTGAGTAGGAGTGATCTTAACGAGAAACGTCACCAAAGGCAATGATTTACACACACCAGTTAAACTGGCATGATTACAGGATATCTGTGGACATTGCAAAGATTGCATGATTCAAGTTCTTAAAATTCTTTCCAGTTGCCAGACAAGCTGGAATCAACTCCTAGACTTAAATTTTTGTTGAGTTAACTCTTTAAATCCCTGTGGAAGGCGAGCCTGCAAGTTGAGCCTGGAACATAGCTTGACGGGGGACAGAACACCGCTTAGATTCGGTTAGACGCAATCAAGTTTTTACGCTTTCTGCTCATCCCAGACAGGCAAATACGGGCAGCTCGGTGCTGAGCAACGTTTAGACGGTGAAAACAATCATTGCAAGGGCATTGATTTTCCAAGGGACTCATCTTTCCATTATTGATATTCACCTTGCAGGATTCTGTGCAGATTCTGTGCAGGTTCTTGTACATGTTGTAGTTGGCATGGTATGCTATTGGTACGGGTCCAGAGGCATCCAGTAAGGCATGCAGTAAGGCACTCTGTGAGGCACTCAGGAGTCACTCAGAGGCATATTGGTGCTACCATGCAAACTGACTGTTTCACATGCCCCCACACAGAACAATGACCCTCTCTCCTATCTCCTAGTACACAACGTTGCATGAGGTGTGCTATAAACCCTCCAGGAAGACCAGGTTGTTTGTAATAGACACACGCAACATTGGCTTCCACAAGAAACACAACAGACCTAATTGGAAGTCCGACTAACTTATGGGGAGAGTCAGGAACACGGTCTTTCGTATCTAACTCATCAGAGATTCATTTCCAAATGTACTACGAAAAAGGATGACACACAATGTATATGGAAAATGAACAACACAAATCTCCAATCTGAGTACAAGGTGAATATTGTGTTCAAGTTCAGATAAAGCAACTTGAGGCAAGTATTGCATAGACGGATGGATGACTTGGGCTATATGTCCTGTATTTATGCATTTGGTATGCTTATCAGTACAGGAGGAGGACACTGCAATGAGACTGGATGATTGAAATTGTTGTCTAATTGCTGTCCAGCTGATCCGGTCATAGCACTGGGAATCGAAGGCTTCGAAGGGTGGACCCACGGATTGGTAGCCCAGTACTCTACCAGCCATCAATCAAATTAATATGGGAGAAGTTTCAAAAAGGTTTCACATTGACATTGTTCAAAGAGTCTTCCCTTTTCAAAGGCATTCAAGACCTAATATGATTAATCACAAATTTCAACAACCACAGTTTCTTGGTCCTCAAATTCTCCTCAACAGCTCAAGAAGATTCTTTAGACCTTCTAACATCGGGGAGAATAGCTGACTGAATCCTTTCTATGACGGTGCACTATTTATAATTTATTAAATATTAAAGCCACAAGACATTATTATCATTAATGATTTTGACCATCAAATCAATTAAGTGTGACACATGTACAGCGATAAATCACAAGCACCATTGAAGCAATGATTGTACAATATGGAAGCAATTAAGCAGACACAATGAAGCAGACCGTACTTCATTATCCTTTTTTTAAAAGTACTCATGGATGAGACTCGTAAATCGAAGCAGAATCACAGCCGATAGTGCAGATACATTATAGGCTATGGCCAACCATCCCCATGGGGTAAATGAATTGAGTAGCCCAGTTGAAGTGGGGGTAAATCAGAGCGGAGGCCACCGACTGAGGGTGGACCACCTCGGTTGGGTGCTTGGCAAGAGGAGCAAGCAGTCCAAGCAGTCCACTGAGTCCAGACAGAGCAAGGGTTGGGGACGGCCAATTAGCGGAACTAATAGGCAGAGGCATAGACCATGGCTTGGTGCTGTTCGCCTCGCAGATCCCATCTTGTAGCTGTAGCCTGCACAGATTGATGCCACAGCGGCATCCCTGCTCCTCCCCATCAATCTCTGCCTGCCTCCGTATCGGTTCCATTACAAGCTTTTTGTTATGCATGGCACCCTCCCACCTGACACACTATATCCATCACCATGCCGTCCCACGGTGTGTTCCCACCAGTGTTGTCTTGCACGGTCGTGGTGGCGGTCATCCAAATGTAGACACAAATGTAGACACATCTCCTGTCACTGGCCACTTACAGCTGTCCCGCACTGTCCACCTCTTTGTCCCTCCATCGCCAAGCAGCGCCTCCACAAATACCCTGGACACGGCACACACAATGAGCACACAATGGACAATGGGGGACGCAACTGGACAAAAGTGCATCGACACCACCGCCAGTCTGCAGGACAATAGACAATGAAGGTCTCATGCATTTGTAACACATTTGTAACAGACCAATGGACACAGAACAGGTTAGGCTGACAGATTACACTGTCAAATCACTAAATCCAGTTAAGTCCAACATGGTTTCGAATATATGTGACCAGTATCCCTACACCAAGTCTATGACACCATCACTTATCTACAAATGAATAAATCAAAAATAACAAGTCCATTTCATACCAATCCAAAACATCTCACACCATGACATTAACCAACTTACATAGATGATAATGGTGACTATCTTAAAGACTGAAAGTGACAATTTGACCTCCTGCATGAACATTCGAAGAGACACCACCAACTTGACAACTATTTGAACGAAGTCTGTGAGTCGGTGACTAGTAACCTAGCGCAACCTGACGGTGTGAAGTCGGGAACTCAAAAAAGAAAGAAGTTGAGAATGTGCAGAATCTTGGGGAGTGTTATAGAGCTGTGTGGAGGCAGACGAAGCGCCCAGGGGTGGGCAATCGATGTCATGTAGTGGTCGGTGGCCAACTGGTGTGCCAGAGGGACTACTGTATTAAAGCAGTGGCCAAGTTGCCTGCCACTGTCACACTTGCCTCTAAATGCCATAATGGGTGTCAGGGGACCAAGACATCCTCAGGTTGTTAACCGCTTTAGAATATGGCTTAGGCCTAACAGCAGCTACTTAAGCCTATTGCTACTGCACCCGCATATTACACTACCTGTCCCATGCACTACGCGGGCCCTACAACATTGCACAATTCCTCAGCAACACAAAACTATGACCTCTTAGTTATGATCACTTTTCTATTCACCTAAATAATTATTTGATTGCAGTAAAATGCAGATGACCTAAATAAATTTAAATATTTCTTGGACTTGCGTTTCACAGACTTACGTTTCACCGATTTCCAATAGTGCACGATATAAATATGATGGCAATGAACTGGGACAGATCAGTCGAGCATCCTCATCAAAAAGAAACCTGGAGTTGCAATATCACCTATGCTTACTCATTTCAACTACTACCAAAATGACAGCAGTCTGAAAGTCACTCTACGCTACAACCATTAAAATATATCAATTCCCACAGTATGATCTCATTGATCTAGATGTAAGTAGTGAGCACTAATAGTTGTAAGTAGTGAGCTTTTATTCTGCGTAAGATAACACTAACATTTGAGTTGGTCTTGGGGGAATTGCTGCCATCACGAACGACCTCCGAGCACTGAGCCAGGTTAAGAGCCCTCTGATGCACTTAGTGAGATTAGCATTTGCCAGATCCTCAGCCATTTTCAGTCCGTCAAATATGCACAATTTGCAAAACGTATGTAGCTAATATATTGGACATAATATGGTAAGTTTTTTAAAAAGTGAAATATTTCACACTTAAATTCAAATATCTTGTCGAAGGTTTATGTTGACCTCTTAGTGAGACTGAAGATGCATGCGATTCTTTAGAACATTGAGAAGGAAGGTGAAAAGTCAAATTTCTTATAGGATTTATTTTCTATATCCCTCATTAGGACTAACATGAAGAAGACAGACGACGGGAGTCTTGGACGACGAAAGGCTATGCCAACTGTCTATGAAAGGGAGACTAACTGCTCAGACCATTAGACTACCAGTATTATCAGATACCATAGATATAAAGTGTACAACATCCCATAACATTATAGTCTCTTACGTCATCGAGTGAGACGGGGTGCAGCTGGGTCCATATAAGGGCATTTTAAAATGGCTTTCCTGGCCTGATAATTCAATAGACCTCCACGAGCTTTCCATGGCAAGCACCCCCAACCCAATCATGCCATCCCTGCATCAACACTTGCATGCCAAAACTCAACGGCTTTCAGCAAGGGCTACTGGCTGAATTTTAATGCCACAGCCAAATCAGATACTTAGTAATTACTTGTGTCCAAATATATAATTCACATCTGGATTAAACCATTGGTCAATCTCCATGACCTTAATCTGTAATGTTTCTCCTATTCACTCTACATAATAGCACAAAGTGGACAACAAGATTTAGGCTTCAACTGAAGGGTCCAGAAAAGCTTATGTTAACTAATCATCTAAACACCTACATACAATCGTAGACTCAATATGGATCACTAACTCGGGACATTAATCTTCTACAACCCATGTAGACTTCATCATGTTCCATGTGCATCATACGTTTGTGGCACTTATCATCTTAGCACCTTTGAAGACACAACTTGGATCTTCAACTTGGGACACTATTCTGACTGTAGATTGTAGACTGACATGTGAATCATAAACTGGAGAGGGGGAGGGGTGGTGTACTAGTCATCCCTACCAATGATAGACTACAGTGAGCAACTAAGCATAATGATATTTTAGTGATTTGATTGTGAAACTTAAAATATAATAAAATTTCCGTCACATGAGTAATTGAAGTAAAATGTTGTATGCAAGAACTGAAAATAGTCAACTGAATGAACAAAATAATAAGATGAGGAATAATGTTAAAGTTTTTCACACAGCTATTGATACAAAGCAGGAATGAATCATGTCAAACACATTAAACAAGGTCTACAAGAATGACACGAACTTCATTAAAAATTAAAATCCAGTCTAACATGTAAAATACTCAAAACCTACATGACAACACATCATTTATATCATGTAATATGTTTCATTGGGAGACTCACCTGGGCGATGATTCCCTCTCTCAGCATATGCACCATGTTATGAAGGATGTCCTTCTGAAGATCAAGGTAAGTTATGTCACGAGGCACTTGCAGAACTATTGGTGCTCCGAATCTGAAAAATACATTTGCATGTTTAGATCACTTATATTCTCTCATGTGGGACATTGAGACATGCAATCAGGAATATACTACAAGAGCCTGTTGGGGGGAGCAATGATAGCTGTTTAAACCTAATACAGATGATGGAATGCATATTGTCATTATGTGGGATGAAGGAATATTCTATTTTAGTGGTTTTGATAAAGAATTCACTTAGAAAGTGCATTTAAGGTTTAGGGTGGGCAGACATCCTCATAACGTTGATTGCCAATCTGATAACATAAATATTGCAGATATATTAACTGCATCAGACTTTCAATACAAAATCAAAGCATCTATATTTATAATGAAATCTGAGCATCTATATTCATGATTTGCGTCATTCGATACTATAAGTCCTGTGGCACCCAGTGGTCTACACTACACAGTATTAACCCTCCTGAAATATACATAAGAGAACAAAATCTCATAGAAACCATCTAATGTGTTTATAACTACTCTTTATTCCAGTGTTGTAGTCTAAAAATTCTCTTACATGGTCTGGCAATAAAGTGAATAAACTCAGCATCAGCAGTCAGACATATAGTGCAGCAGCTTTTTAAGTTGAGTAATCTAATAATTGAAATAGAATTACAAGTCAGACATAAAAACTTCACAAAGTCAGCGCTCACTTAGTCTAACTACCACTTATGCCAACAATACTTTTTCAGCCTACAAGTAGAGAAAACAATATTGCTTAGCCGAGAAAATTTCCCTGGTCAGCAAAATTGTGCATTTATGCATGAGGGGGCAGTGAAGCACAAGACCCAACTTTAAGGCGATTGCGTATAATCGAAATTCGCAAACCGCACTGGAACCAACAGAAAAAGACGCGAGACTTAGCATGCCAAAGCGCTTTGAAGTCTTGTTTGTCCCATTTTTGTGATGGATTCATGTTTCTTGTTACTATGGTAAGTGAAATAAAATGTTGATGAAGATGTCCTCCAGAAATTATTATTACATTTATATTGAGAAACCATCCCCAGAACAGGAGTTTTGACTATGCTTCACAATGTAATTAACAATTGATGAACAGCTTATTACTCAGTAATAATTGCCTCAGGACTCAGGCTTTGGGAGCTCATATGCTGTCCATGCATCCCTGTGGGGCTGAAAATGTAGTTATAGTCAGGGAGCCAACCCCTCAAAATTGGGATTTCTGTTCGCAGCGATCCACACCTCCTCAAATTTGGTACTATCGGAAAGGAAATTTTCTGAATTTTTTGATGGTGGCCATGGTTTTATCAATTTCTTGGACCGGAGATGTTTTATTTTGGTTTCCTTGGCAACAAGTCTGCTTTTGTCAAAATAAATTTTATAGAACTTATCATGGTGTATCACAGTTGCTATGGAAGCAAGGCTTTCATTGATGAGTAATGTGGTGCCTTCTACTGGTGTCACTACTTTATGGGTGAACTTTTGATTTTCCATCTCTTTCTTGTTACCATGGCAACACTTTAGGAGGCTATTTCTCAGATTTTGTTAGTTTGTGTTCTTATTTTCTTTTAGAGAGCCACAATTTAACGGTATAACTTAAAAAATTATAAATATCTGAATTCTGGTGGGGCAACTCTTTCAACCAGTGGGTGTTACAAAATCAGATTTTGTTTGAGTGTGTTGCTATAGCAACCAATTTAAAATTATGGAACCAGAACTCCCATGAGGTCCTAGTTTTCAAATGGCTGCCTCTCAAAAGGCAAGCAACATAGCCAGTTGATATTTTAGGGGAAGCTCAACCGTACTTTCAAAATTTTGAAAACATTCCATTGACTAATTTTGGTTGCCATGGAAACCACCAGAAATGGCAAACATGCATTTCAAAGTGATTTTCACCTAATGTGTAGAATACCAAGTTAATTCAAAGCAAAAAGATTGAAATATTGGCAAAATCTAAATTAAACACTTGTTCAAAAAGATATAAAGTATTATATATGAATTATGTTGCCATAGCAACCAGAATAAACATGTTTCAGATGCTAGCACAATAGATATACAATTTGTTGCGTATCTCTGGACTTATTTAAGGTAGAGTCTTTTATGATACATCAATCTTGATGTTTGTGAGGCCAAGGAATCTAATTTTGATATCAAAAGTAAGCTACTTTGCATATTTACTCATAAAAAGAAACAAAATTGGTGTATTTACAGATTTATTGGGCATTATTCCTCTCTCTGACCACACAAAATCTTGTTGAACTGAAACATATTTATATTCTGAGTTTCATCTGCTTATGCCCCAAAATAATCTGAAATCTGGCGGATAACTCTTTCAGTCAGTTGGTATCACAGTATCAGATTTTTATTGTGTTGCTATGGCAACTATATTGAAATAACAAAGCCATCAATTTCATGAATTCCTCTTTTTCAAATGGCCGTGCTCGCTAACCATGAAAGGTTGCCTTACGATACTTCAGGAATAGATCACATTCACTTTCATAATTATGAAACCATTCTAGTAGAGTTTTTGTTGCTATGGAAACCACCAGAAATGGTAAATTTTCTCTCTAAAGTAATTTCCATTGAATGTGTAGAATACAATTCTCATCACATACAAAAGAGAGTGAATTACGGACAAAATATATTCAAAACTAACTTGAAAACTGATGGAAAGTATTATATTCGAAATATGTTGCCATAGCAACCAGAATCTCCCGAAAACTAGCATGATAGATATATACAATTTATTGTGTATCTAAGGACCTATCGCAGGTGCAACCTAATACGATGTTTGCGAGGCCAAGGAGTCAAATTGTAGTATCAAAAGAAAGCTAATTTGCATATCTTCATAATTATGAGTACAAAATGACTGTTTACAGTATTATTAGGGGTTTTTTACTTCATGAAACTGATGTTATTAATTTTAGTAGAGCAGCTGAAGGCCAGTTTCGGACCGCAGTCCCCGCTTGGAGATACAATAACATGTTTCATTAGCCAAAATTTATGGTAAATTCCCTCATTTCTGATTAATATTCCAAGACCAAATCTAAACTTCCAAGTTGCGATATTTTAAAAAATGGGCTGCTTTCTGGAGCTTCGGTCCTTTGCATTAGGCGTCTGAGCTTCTCCAGACTTCCAGATTTATACAGTGCATATCCCACATATTCTAGTTTTACAGTGTGGTTCAAAATATCTTTTGCAAAATGTAAGCCTATAGAAATTTTTCTTTTGATGTCTATTGTTGTTTGGATATGGTGGCCTACAATGTGTCACTATGGCAACCACACTGAAAATGAGGCTGAAACCTCACTATAGCTGACATTTTTGGCCTTGTCAATATCACAATTGATCTGTAACTTAACATTGCACCTTATATAGGTCCAGAAATACACAACAAATGTATTTACCTTGCATGCTAGTGCCTGAGACATGTTGATTCTGGTTGCTATGAACAGAGATTTCATATACACTGCATCATTACATTTTTGATGAGTCTATTTATTTTGTCCATATGTCACTCTTTTTGTGTGTTATTAGCATTATATTCATCATTTACAACAAGAATTATTTAGAGGGAAAATTTACCTTTTCTGGCGGTTTCCATGGCAACCAAGAGTGATCAATGGAATTATTCAAATTATGAAAGAAAGGTTGATACCCCTTAAATGTCTTGAGGCAACCTTTCTCAGTCAGTGAGAAACAGCTCTTTGAAAAACAGGACTTCATGAAATTGGTGGCTTTGTAATTTCAGAATGGTTGCTACAGCAACACACTCAAACACAAAATTATATTTTGATACCAACTGCCTGAAAGAGTTCTCCCATCAGATCTCACATGTTTATTATTTTGGGGCATTTATAACAACTGAATCTCAGGATGTAACTATATTACATTTTGACAAGATTTCAAGTGGTCAAAGAGAGGAATAATGTCGTTTTCTTGAGAAATGATGCCTAATAACCACGGGTGGATTCGCCAGTATATATATGGGTTATCATACCTATATAGAACAGAGTCTGAAACAAGTCCATCAAAAAAAGTAAACAAAAGAACTTCTGGGGACTGAACATGATGTTTTAACCATGTTTTGCACACTACCTGCAGTGTTTCATGATCCTTGCAGTCATCTCTCACCATCTAGCACACTTGTTGGAGCTGACACATCAGTAGTTCCATAAAATCCATGAATTTGTACAGGTATTGCATTATCTCTATAGTGATGGGCCTCAGAACTCAGACTCACTGGGTTGGAACAGGGTCAAGGCCTGGACATGTAACCATCAAGTTGAAATTACCAGAGAGGGCAGCGCCTGTCAGCTGCCTGACAAGAAAATCATAGGACTCATGCCATTGAGATTACCAATGAACTGGAGAGTACTGGGCAGTGCTGCCCTCTTTGGCAATTTCAACTTGATGATCACATGTCCAGTCTAAGGCATTGACCCTGTTCCAACCCAGTGAGTCTGAGTTCTGAGGCCCATCACTATAGAGATAATGCAATACCTGTACAAATTCATGGATTTTATGGAACTACTGATGTGTCAGCTCCAACAAGTGTGCTAGATGGTGAGAGATGACTGCAAGGATCACGAAACACTGCAGGTATTGTGGAAAAATTGGTTAAATCACAGTTAAATATAGTGGTCAATCCCCCAAGGCCTTTTGTTTACATTCCTAGTTTCACACTCTTCTAATTATGTACCATTACAGGCCAATTTCTATCAGTGACTTCACTCGTGCTAATAACGCTGCAAAGGCACTATTTAAATTTATTAGTAAATATGCAAATTAGCTAACTTCTGACATCGAAATTCAATTCCTTGGCCTCACAAACATCAGAATTTATGTGCCGTATAAGGTTGCACCTTCGATGGGTCCTTAGGTACACAACAAATTCTATATCTATTATGATAGTTTCTTTGAGACATGTTTATTCTGGTTGCTATGGCAACATATTTCAAATATAATGCTTCCTGTCAGTGTTTAAGTTAGTTTGGAATATATATATATATTTTCACATATTTCACTTGTTTGTATGCGATGAGCATTGTATTCTACACATTCAATGAAAATCACTTGGAGAGAAGGTTCACCTTTTCTGGTGGTTTCCATAGCAACAAAAACTCTACTAGAATTGTTTCATTATTATGAAATTGACTTTTATCTATTCCTAAAATATCATAAGGCAACCTTTTATGGCTAGCGAGAAACAGCCATTTGAAAAAGAGGACTTTGTGAAATTGATAGCTTTGTTAATTGAATATAGTTGCCATAAGCAAATGAACCTTAGAATATAAATATTTTGCTGTTTAACAAGATTTTGTGCGGTCAGAGAGAGGAATAATGCTCAATAAATCCGTAAAGGAACCGATTTTGCTTCTTTTTATGAGCAAATATGCAAATTAGCTTACTTTTGATATCAAAATTAGATTTCTTGGCCTCACAAACATCAAGATTGATGTATCATAAAAGACTCTACCTCAAATAAGTCTAGAGATACGCAAAACATTGCATATCTATTGTGCTAGCATCTGAAACATGTTTATTCTGGTTGCTATGGCAACATAATTCATATATAATACTTTATATCTTTTTGAACAAGTGTTTAATTTTTTATTTTGCCAATATTTCAATCTTTTTTGCTTTGAATTAACATGGTGTTCTACACATTTGAGGAAAATCACTTTGAAATGCATGTTTGCCATTTCTGGTGGTTTCCATGGCAACCAAAATTAGTCAATGGAATGTTTTCAAAATTTTGAAAGTATGGTTGAGCTTCCCCTAAAATATCAGCTGGCTATGTTGCTTGCCTTTTGAGAGGCAGCCATTTGAAAACTAGGACCTCATGGGAGTTCTGGTTCCATAATTTTAAATTGGTTGCTATAGCAACACACTCAAACAAAATCTGATTTTGTAACACCCACTGGTTGAAAGAGTTGCCCACCAGAATTCAGATATTTATAATTTTTTAAGTTATACCGTTAAATTGTGGCTCTCTAAAAGAAAATAAGAACACAAACTAACAAAATCTGAGAAATAGCCTCCTAAAGTGTTGCCATGGTAACAAGAAAGAGATGGAAAATCAAAATTTCACCCATAAAGTAGTGAGACCAGTAAAAGGCACCACATTACTCATCAATGAAAGCCTTGCTTCCACAGCAACTGTGATACACCATGATAAGTTTTATAAAATTTATTTTGACAAAAGCAGACTTGTTGCCATGGAAACCAAAATAAAACATCTCCGGTCCAAGAAATTGATAAAACCATGGCCACCATCAAAAAATTCAGAAAATTTCCTTTCCGACAGTACCAAATTTGAGGAGGTGTGGATCGCTGCGAACAAAGTACCCTTTTTATTCACATTTTTGGCCCTTGGCTCCCTGACTATTACTATACATTACTACACTTACACCAGAGTCCAGACAGTGCCTATCCTCCTTGCCACAGCATGTGACCGTCCTCCTAGCCACAGCCATAACCAACTCATTTCAAATGTTCCAGGACCAGGGTTCCAACACATGTCCTCTCGAGGCAATACATGCAGAACCGTTAAGCCACAAAACACACAAGGAAGTCTTTAAAAAAATCCAATAGACGGATACATATCAATCTATTTTCCTGTTCTCACGTTAATAGGACTGATTGTAGATATTATGGCTGAGCATTGTCATTCTATACAGCCTTAGTAGCAAAGCAACAATTAAAATAAAATGACTTCACCACAACTAAGACTAAGAGCTGCCAAAAAGAAGTGGGCAAATAGGAAGGGCGACCAAAAAGCGACACAGCACTGAAGTAAGCTGCAGTGAAATTGGTGACAAGAGCGACAGAGTTTTTGGAAGCTGAGAATACTGTCAGTAAAACCATTGGGTTTTGCAACAACTCTCACAAAAAGTTTAGGAGGGGTAGAGGAAAGATAGGAGGGCTAAAGCGTGGTGAAGCAGGAGCAACCTTGCCTTGGGCTGGCAGGCAGACTGCAGTCAGACTGCAGGATGTTGCCATCAGCCTGCAGGATGGCTAGAGATGGCTGAGGACGACTGGGGATGACTTCTGACCTTGTAGTCTGACAGCTAGTTTTACAGGCCTGGGTTATCAAGGGCTTACCCTCTGACTGTCACCATACTATCGGCACACTGTCACTGAATTGCCAAGGGCCCTCCCAAATTGTCAGTTCCGTCATCACCAGTTTCGATCCACTTTACCAACCGGCATCACAAGTGCACTGATTCCAGGTCTTTTTCTCTCAGTTTTCCCTCAAAAACTTGAGTACAAGTGCATCCAATGACAGCGCATTGAGGCAGGCCATTGATGCCAGTTTGATAGATCCTTCATCTGTCACCGACTCCTGCTCCTCTTGTCCTTATTAAAGCTGATAACCTTAGAACAACCTTGGGGCTGTCATCTCGGTGTCGGGTGGTTGTTGAGCAGTCGCTGAGCACTCGTTTAACATCCAAGCAATGACCTTGCAAAATGCGAAGGTGCCACATCAACCACTGGAAACCATTGACAAGCAGACAAAGGCGTTGAGCAATATATGATGTATGGATTGCAAAACTTGCAGCAAAACCATGTACGCCCCAAGTGATAGCTGGCAGGGTAGTGGGTAGTGTCGCTTAAAGAGATGCCTGTGCTCTGCGGAGGTTGCAGAGATGTAAAGAGAATTGGAGTCATAGTCTACTCAGCACCACTCAGAAGCCAAGGAAATTAAGTGACACCATTTGTGAGTGGTGCGTTCTTCCCTTCCTTGAGACTCAATGAGATGCAGGTCCACAAGGCCAATGTAGCCATTAATCTCGCAATCCAAAGAGGAGTCGAGGATATATTGCCTTTTGTTGACATCATCACATTCTCCGAATGGAATTAGCTCCACTGCCATCTATCAAAGAACACTGCATTTTCAGCAAGAGGCTTCAAGTCCTCATACATCCTTCAGCAGCTTGGACAGGCCTATTGTCATCTTATCAACATTTCCCACAGCTAACTAAGTAATTTGTGCACAACACCATCCTATAATGTACAATTTCCGATTGCAAGTTACTGAAAACCCATATCAATCCAATGCAATTGCAGTTTATTTGTTTATAAGGGATTTAAATAAGTTTCAGGTCTGCTGCAGCCAAGGGAAAACAACTCCCTCAGGTGCTCAGCTATAAATTGCACAGGGGTGATAAATCTTAAAACTTGGCATACATCAATAAAGTGACAATAATCGGTCAAATCTTTTGCAAAACAAATTGGGAGATCTGTAAATGCGTTCTTACACTCTTTCTTGATTTCTACAATAATTCATATTTAGCCAAAGCGTTAATATTTCAAAACATAAGAGGACCAGGTCGAAATGCCGTCAAACTAAGGTGAAGAAATTTTCGTTTGATGAGCATTGAGCAAAAATGACTCTTACTAAATCTTAACCGGCCAGCTAGCTGCTAGCATCAGAAATACGGGAAACAGAATATGCTTCCACCTTCAGGACAAACATGACATGCTGTAAATCACAACGCCCTCAATGAAATTACGGTGGCAATTTAAGTCATAGAAAATCTTGATAAAGATAGATACTCCATTAGCAGGGAAAAATCCTCGGAGCATTACGAGAATGAGTGGGAGAATTAATATGGCCAATATGGAAGTTGAGGAATTCACTGCATTTACAGGGCAATTTTTATCAAGGGTAGTTAATCAAGCATTTAATTAGGCACTCAATATTTGTTGCAGTTTAAAATTGAGTTTCATTATCACAGCCAACACATGGAGAAATTGACAAACCAAGGAAATAAAATTGAGAAACGACTCAAGGCCGAAAAACACAAAAATTTGTATATGGGCCTATGTGTTTCACATCATAACTGAAATTCAAAATTATAAACATGCAGTACCTTATAAAGTTATTGCGTGAACGCCAGTATAACACATTGGACATTCAAAAACCAAAGTCTAAACTCCATAAAATTTAACAGCGAAGAGCAGTATTTATCATCTGCTTATTTAAAAGGGTCATTTGTAAATTTAGGAGGGGACGCTTATATATCCCAATGACAGCCATCACTGATAATTATAAATACAAGCACAAAATCAACCACAATTCTTGGATGCGGCACAGCAGC
Source organism: Platynereis dumerilii (assembly GCA_026936325.1). Classification (NCBI taxonomy): domain Eukaryota; kingdom Metazoa; phylum Annelida; class Polychaeta; order Phyllodocida; family Nereididae; genus Platynereis; species Platynereis dumerilii. The sequence goes on along the minus strand of JAPTHN010000002.1, from coordinate 14,397,718 downwards.
GCACTGGGAGCATTACACTCCTTAAAACGTTAATTGCTTGGATCGAAATAAGGCACCACCTACACAAAACTCAAAATATTAATTAGTTTCTTTTTTGAGCATATCGCTCTAAAAATACTGACCACGGAAACCAACATCAATCACACATGTCAAACACCGCAATGAAAATCAGGAACGTTAAAATAATTTTAGGATCACTTTGCTGATATTCAGTCTAAATAACCTGATGATTTAACAATTATACAAACATAATTCTACCATATAACTAAGAATATGTCATATTTTAAAGAATTTTTGCTTGACTGATACTGACCTTTTGCCCTTGGCGTTAGGGACCTGTTTATTGATAACAAGAAGAGTGAGGAATTGTGTCTGGAACTGGTTGGGGTCGGAAGGCGACGGTGGGGTGGAGGTGGTCTCTGAGTCCCCGAGGGGCGGAGGTGTTTCAATGGCATACAGCTCCAACTCTTGCAAGTCCCCCAAGGAGTCCTCATCGTGGAAGGTGCGCTGGAAGCCCTCTTGGCCCACTTCCGTCAGGATGAGCTGCAACCAAACAAAATATACAATTGAGCAACTTGGCAGAAATAAGTACAGCAAACATGGCTGGAAAAAAAAGAAGGAATTTTGGAGCGCTTTTGTACGGAAATTTCAAAATCACAATGGACATAAATTTTTGAAAATGCCGCGAAATCAAACCCACGGTCAGAATCGACCAAAATATATCTTAGATTCAGATTCAGATCTTTTATTTGTAGCTCATATCAAATCATCATTTACAATAATATTAATATTGTATAAAACAAGCTACATGATCTTAAGTTTGCTAGCTACAAAATCAGTCACTTCATTGTCAGGTTATTCAGCTGAAATAGTCTAGTTAGTCACAACTTATCAGAAGAGCTGTTTCAACATATTGTTACTGAACATGCTGAAAGTTTGATTGGATTGGATAATTTCACTAACAGAGCGAGCCAACTAATAATATTTTCCTCGATATTGAACAACATTTTTTATTACATCATGGGAGCCATGACAAACACATTCCGACAAGTGTGATACAGCAAATGGCACATCACTGGAAAAATCCTGATGACATTGATGATCATGTTACCATCATGTTAAAACATTGTGTGGCTTTTCACTTTGCAGCAAAATCAAATTTAAAAATAAAATCCGAAGTAGTGTCAACAGGTGAAAATTAAAATGCTGCACTATGAGTCAAGACCATGGCAAAGCTAAAGTCAAATGGCAAAATTTGAAGTTCATAAATTTTTCACACTGAAAGGTTTAATTCAAGGAGAAAGACTGCAAGAGTGACACAAGCCCTATACTACCCCAGACAGAATCCACATCCAGAAACAAGACTTTCTTCGGATTCTTCAGTTAGCTTTAACATGCAAATGTTGTTTCAGAGCACATGAATCTCATCCAATTTTGAACTGTGTCAATCACTATAAACAATGGTAATGTCTCTATCATAATAAAAAGAAACAGGAAATGCTTAGATAAGTAAATACCACTTTTTCTCTTTGCCTGAGCCTCTCTAACAATTCCAGGTGGGCACCTTGTCATCAGCAAATAGGAGCTAGTTGCCTTGAAGGTGTCCTACTATTCATGTAATGCTTTTCATTTTTGTATTAACAACTCATTGCATATATATATTTCATGCATTTCATGAGAACATAAAACTTCTCGAGTCATGAGACTTCCTCCTTCAGTTTTGCTGCAGACACCATACTTTCGGAGCTTCACTATTAGTCTAACATTCAAGAATATACCAAAGGAATAGGAGTTGCTTTCTTTTTAAGGAAGACTAACAAAAGCATTCAAGTAGAAGTAGAGAAAGGGTTCTTTCATAGATTTCATAGGGTCACCAAGAGGGTCTGAAAGTGACAGGGCCAGCGCCAAGGGACGATGAGATCTCTTTGACAATCCTTCATGATACGAAACGCCAGTGATCTGGAAACATTGACAGCAATGGCTAAAGCTGTGGAATTCCCTCAAGAACGTGGCACAAAGAAAAGATGAAATTGTTCAGAGCTGCAGTGAGCTACAGTAAGCTAAAGGCCAGTAGCCGGCTACTACTAGAGACTAGTAGAGTATTCATATGAAAGGGCGCAAGGACTGCTTTTCAGACCTTAAACCAGGCTGTGTCACTTAGCTGACAGGCGATGCACAACCAGAGCCGTAGAGTCGGAGTGGATGTAAGTTCAGTAGTATCTGATCTAGGTCCCCGTCACACTTAGACTTTATTGGACTAAGCCCAGGAAATTGCCTCAGCGGAGTGAGGCAGCCAAAAAAGTGAATTCGGGTCTGGCGCTAAACTGCAGTAAGCCTCCGTAAGCTGCACAATTTCATTGGGCCCTAGGTAAAACTAGCAGCTTTTACTTCAATGTGGTTCATACAACCATGCAAAGATGTTTTCTAATGCGACCTCATAAGCCCAATTGTTATGTGTACAATTGAACTACAAAGCAAATGTAAACCAGTTGGATGTATAACTAGAAAAGCACATGGAATGTGCACCTCCAGAGCTGGATAGTTGGGTTGGCCCCGGCCCCCCTAGTCCAATGTTGTGTTAGGGCAATGGAAAGATCCTGGACATGATGCAGGACATCCCCGAATGAATATGTGTCATAGAGAGGTTAAAAGAGCAAGATAGCGTAGGGCAAGACAAAAAGCAACTGCATTGGCAGATTGGCTACATGCTCCTGCTAGAAGACAATTGCAGTTGCTGAGTACAACCTGGAAGGCATTATACCTGAAAACGCCAGGGTCAGCCAAAAATTTAACACAAATATAAATATGATGATGATGATGAATCATTTGCACTGAAACCTGCCAGTCTAATTATCCCCCCTGTGCTAGTCTAATGATTGACTCAAAGGCAAACATAAAACCAAGACCAGTCAGCTGAGTTTGTCAGCTGTCAAAAGTCAGGTCAGTTTCTCAGCTGTCAGAAGTCACAAAACTGAGCAATGAAGTGACCACCTCACTGGCTGTACTTACATAAATTCGGCTTCACAGACATATTCCATGGTCTATGGGGAGGTTACATAAGGTGAATTGGACCTTATGGCCAGAATATTGTGAGATAATTTATCTCACAATAGTGAATACAACACAACCATGCTAATCCAGGGTGCCAAGCACATGGTGGCTATATTTAGCACACCAGCAGGATCCAACCAATCACATTGTAGCATTGCAATATGACGTCATGGGACTCCCCAATAGAGCGCTCTGATTGGCCAATAGAGACAGGAAGAGGCAGTCCTAGTGAACTGAGCAAGAAGGACAAGATGGCATATGGCAGCCTGCACTGCTGGAAGTTGTCATGAATTCTGCCACAGTGTGGCTTTTTAATGTCTTTATGAAGCAATGTTGGATTATATTTTATAAAATAAAGATGAAAAGCAAAGATTCAGAGGATATTTGGGGTTTGTAATGGTGTTGTTTGGCTGAAATGCAGATCGTTAGGGCCAGTGAAATTTTGATTGTTTTTGTTCAACATGGCGAAGTGGGGATGTCAAAATGCATTGAAAATGCCAGATTTCTCTTACTATTCTCGGCACAAAAGTGTTTTGATTGATACTTATGTTGAATTGGGAGAGATGAAAGTTTGTAGGGCTTGACAAGTCGTGTTAATCCTGAGTTATGTAGAGTAATACCCCCCCAGGCGACCCCTCAAGGCGACCCCTCGAGGCAACCCCCCCCCCCAGGTGACCCCCGAGCCCGAGACGACCCCCGAGGCGACCTAGGCTGACCCCCCAGTTTCTACCGATCTCAATAAAGCTACATTTATGACAATAATGATATAATCATAATTCATTAACTGTATTTGGTTTAGTGATGGGAATCGGTCAGATTTTCAACATCGATCATTGACCCTTCTGATTCAATAATCGATTCAAAAGCGATTATTTTTCTACTGAGAAATAACCTCAATCTTGACAATTATTGCACTATAACACAAGCCATACAGATATAATTCTTGCTGTGTTAAATAGATCTCTTCAAGAGCTTTAAAATATAAAATCGATGTTGACAGTGGCGATTATCATCGGCGATATTTTCGTCAATCACTACAACACTAATTTGGTTACACACAAATATCCTTTATATGATTTTATTGTTGTAATCACAACTCAGGACAACCATGGCAAGCCCAACACCATCCTAGCACAGCATACAAATCCACTAGCGCTGGTACGCATTTTGCACGTTAAATGGCTACGGAGAGTGTCCCCCTAGCGGGAAGCCCAAACACTACTTGTTCACAGCAGCAAAGACGGCGGGAACCAGCCAGACGACATCAACCAATCACATCGCTTCAATCCAATGGCAACCAGCTACTCTATCAAGAGCTTATGTAGGCCCTGACTCTATGCATCAATGGACTGGTCCCCCCTAAGCTACAGACAGGTGGGCCAGATAGCAGTCAAATGCATCAGATTTAGTGATTTCTGCCTATTCTCGGCACTGTATGCATCTATCTACGGTTGATACAGACAGATCTAGCCCTAATCTATCTGCCACATCAGTCTGGCCCTTTAGGATGCCCTGTGTGCAGAGGTGGATGAGAAAATAGAGTTGTTTTGAGTAAATCACTATATGTCATGTTTAACGAACACAGGAAATGAAGGCTGACAGAACTGGTAGCGTAGCTGTACAATCCTCCATAGCAGCAAGCTGCTCTGGAGGAATGATCTATCAGACTATCATGGAACAATATGAAAGACACAAGGTGATTAATTACATAATTATCAGACTTGACACATCATAAACCATGGTGTATATATATTATATATTATATAAAATTCACAAGTCACACGACAAGTAGGTCATTGAGGAGAGTGAGCAGAAAGACAAATGAAGAAAAAGACAATGAGGGCATGGTGTAAAAATATGTTTTTCCATGGGAGTATGACATGCATTGCTTTTGTTTGCAAAAACTCATCCCCCTGATAAAGGCAAGAGATAAATCTGCTCCCCGGTTTCCATTTTACTACACTTAACATAGCAACGATTCAAAGCTGAATCAGAGCATTTGGTGTCTTGCATCATTGTTCATTCATAGACAATGTCTTAGACAAAGGGGCCTGAATTGCAACCAAGGATGAATTGCAGGCATTTGCAGCCATGAGCATACAGAATAAGAAAGCCACCGAAAGAAGCATCACAAAGGGTAAGGTGAAGTGCACTCTGGAATTTAAATCTAATTTTCAAGCACCGCACTGACGGAGAACTGTGCACTCGGTTTGACTTGGGCTAGATTCAAGATTCCTCGTTGGTGTCTTCTGAAAAACTTTCAGTGTTCGACAACATAAAACAAAGCGACTGAATAACGACGAGCTCTGTTATGAATGATCTGAAGTTCTGAACTGTTCATCGCAGATTCTTCTATCCTTCAAAATGATCATTTTTGTTGTTGTATTGAAATTGAGCTGGGCCAAGAATCTTGCAGCACAGTTGCATGACACCACATGCACAAGCCAAACACCTTCTAATAAGGCATCCTGCAGTAGGAGAGACTGTGCACTGTCAGACACTTCACACCCACCCAGCACTTACAAAGTCATAAGTGTAGATTGTCGTCAGATTTATTCACATGTGCATAAATGAGTAACTGCTATTCGCTATTGGTTGACACAGCCTGTATATGTAGCTAAAAACATAATCAAATAACTGCAGCTACCAATGGGCTGCTTACGGTTGAAGAATGAAACACAAAACAGCAGATTCCAGTGTGTAGTACCTCAGAATTCCAATGGTAAAGAAGGCAAAGAATCCAATGATAGTTTGTTCCCAATAACAAGTTCTACCAATACAGCTTCCAACATTAGGTGCTTCCAATAGTTAGTTAGTGCTTGCCATGCACAGGTTCCTTCTTCACTTCCTTCTGCCAGTGCAGGGTTCCCATGCGGCTTGAGGGCAAAGTGTGGGAAGCAACCAGCTGCTGGGTCTTCACTTGTGCCATCTGGCCTCTTCCCTGCTACAAATGCTTTGCTTTCCTATTACTAAGCATGACATGATCACTGACAAACTGTCTTAATATAAGTTAACATTTACATATAATATATGATTTTATGCAACAACCTGCAAGATTCTGTACCATTATCAGCTGATTCACCTGAATCTGGGATTCACACTCTGGCTTAATATGAATGAAATTCATTCACTATGTTTACAAGTGTGACAAATCTCCAGGAATTGTGATAAATCACTTGAGCTGCTCAGCATGTTCAGAATTGTGACGAATTGACAAGTTGAAATCATTACAAACAGTTGCATCTGGCAGTGCTGAGATAAGCCACCAAAAAGCAGAAATATTCAGAAGAAATGATTATTCAACTGCAAAACAACACAATCGGCTAACTCAATGCAATTAATTTGCATGATAAATGATACTCCAAATTGATTTGTGACATTAATCAGACCTTGCACAAAATTATGATGGGCACCAAACATGCAAAATGACCTCTTTTAGCCTCTTTTCATATGTAAACCTAATTAAAACACGGCAAAACCGATCAAATATAGTAGTATCACACGCAGCTTCCACATGCATAATCTACCCACACATAAAGTTGTATATTCTTGCAAAGTCCTTTACAGAAATCCCAGTCGTTAAATTCACAAATTGGTAGTATTGTTGTCGCTTTTGCTCCCATTTAACATATTTTTAAAGGCTGCCATTTTGTCAATCCTGGCCAAGCATGAAATTTGAAACAATCGCAGGAAGCCGCAATAGCCAAAGAGACTTCTGAAAAGTGTGTCAAGTGGAAAAATTATAAACTTACAGTCTTACACCTACACCGTATTTTCAATATCAATTTTGGAATGCAAAATTTCAAATTAGATGTCAACAGACTCATCGTAAGCATTGATTACTATTTTTCTGCAGCATGTTTAGATTTAGAAGAGCCACATGTATACTTTATGAAAAGCCACAAATCTGAGAAATAAAACCGATGTCTCAGAACAAAGGATAAAGATGGGACGGAACTCAGGAAAGCTGAGGGTGGCAAGAAGGCTGACTCAATGGAATATTCAATGAAACCCACCCACATGTAATGACACTAGATATTACAACATATCATAAATATTGCTTTTCTGTTTGTACAGAGTGTACGTAGGTGTCCTCTTCTGACTTCGATAACTCCATCCACTGCCAAGTCTGGTCCTCACAAAAGAATACATATGTTTTGTATACGAACATCGACAAAAATAAACGCATGTTCCAAGAATAGCCATGGGATGTACACATGATTAGGGAGGAACAAAGCATACCTTGTAATATCATTACTTCACACAAAACTCTTAATGTGCACCAGTTAATTAGCAGCAGGCAGAAACAAGGTACGACTGGCTATCCAGCCTCCATATGTCCATTTTCGTAAGGAGTCTGCCAACTAGATTTGATTAGAATTAGCATCATTATTTAATCACCAAGAAGGACGTAAAAACTTATCATGTTGAACTGACATAATTTTTCCCTGCACTGGCCAGCATTAAATTCAAATGATGTTCCATATGACCCCATTTCATTGGCATTTCAAGTGACAAAGGATTCCGAATGGATGACAATGACATCCCCAGCACAATCATCCAGTCAGGATTTTTTCCATGACAGTTCTGAAAATCGGGACCTGAACGCCTTGAACCAACAACAAACCATGGAATGGGCGAACACTGAACAGTGCCGAACACTTTCATAATGTTCCACATAGTCAAACACCTGAACTGTTATTTTAAAATACTTGAAAAGCAGCAAAAATGTATGAGTAGCAACTCTCTGTCTGCAGACCCATAGAGCAAACATTGCCACAGAGCCAATTGATAAAATACTGTATTTAGTGGCAGTTTTTAGTGGCTGTTTGTAAGGACACCTTTAGCTTTTACTGCTTGCCATATGTTACTGCCAAAGAGAGAGGAATGTTTGCACTGAACCTCTGCTATGTCGCCCGATACTGTTGATGGCATAGACCCTAGGCCCAGGACACACAAATTAATGCATTATTTCTGAGCTTCTGGGGATACGGAGGCAGGGTAACCAAGTTAGGAGATGAGGAGCATCGCTGATGAGGAGCAGGAGGCAGCCGGCTGCAGGAGGCTGCAGGAGACGGAAAGAAGAGGAACGCAAACTGCAGATGCTGCCAGTAGCCAAACATAGCCCAGTCGGTCACTCAAGGTATGCAGTTCTGTCAACACTCAGTCTGACTCAGACTGACAGTGCTTCACATGTTTTCCTCAACAGCGAGGCATTCAGGACACTACAAAAATGTGGCCTGAAAAATGGAAATTATGTCATCAACATCTGACCGTGATCATTCAACAAAGCAGGCACCAGAACAAACTTGAATGTCAGTACCAAGTCAAGTCTCAAAGACTTCTTTAAAATGTCTTTGAAAAGTGCTTTATGCTGTTTATTATCAGATAATATGTATATATGTTATGCATGTAGGCCTAAATCAACATGTGTGATTACAATGACGACGTACTGCAAGCACCATAACAACAAGGACAAATACAAAATTAAAATGTTGAAAAAGTTAGGAGAGGTTTACATTTAGTGTTTAGCCTGAAAAGCCAAGACTGCGCTGGGCATTTTAGACGGTCAGACAATAGATGATAGATAGTAAGAGCAATTGTAGATTAGGTGCAGACTGCAGCAAGTGTGTGATGTGATTTCTTGACCATAGAACAGCCAGAACCTCAGTCAGGACCTCAGCAACCAAGGACATGCCTCCCTCGCTCTCGCATGCCCTGACTGGAATACACTACCGCACAGTGCTGCAGCAGTGGCACAGCACACAGGAGAATTCTTTGAGACATCAAGAGATTCTTGTACTGCTAGGCAGACAACAGCTGACATAAGGTTCATATTTATATATTATTACATGGTTTGTTTTGTATTGACCCGAGTATTCTCCCTGCCAGTCCATATTTTACATTTAAATATGGCTGGCATGGAGAATACGAGAGTCAATTCAAAACAATCCATATAATAATGTTTTTATTCCATGACCTGTTTTTTAATAACAAGCCAAAATATCAGTAGTAGTATTGGTATCATTCTCCCCATTTAGGCTAAATAACTCTAAGCCAACATGTAATTTGTGAATTAACACAAGAGGACTCTGGGGGTAACGTCATATGAGGGAAATAACAACGTCTTTTGAGGGAAATAACTTGTAAACTGAAATGTTGTTATTTTCCCCGGGCATGTTTAGTGTTATTTGGGAAAATACATGGTTGGTCATGGAATAAACGTACAGTACAGGTCGTTTGAGATCGAGGCTCATGCAGCGAAAAGAAAAACCTGTATGTGAAGAAATAATAAATCGTTGTATATGGATGATAGACAGTTATACAACAGTTTGAAAATATACAGCTGATAAGATGCTAGTGTTTGAAACTGCGTTTCAGAACTTCAAACTTCAGTGCGAAAAACACATCTTACATCATGAACATGGGTGCCATTGGGTGGCCTGGTGGCCTGAACTGGGATTCGAACCTTCGCCCAACAAGTTAGCAGCCAGGTGCGCTACCACTACAACCAGGTCCCTTTGGCTCAAACGGAATTTCCGAAGACAAAATTGTTGTGGAGTTGACATGCTGCATGTGGGAGTACATCATTGGCATCTTGAGCATCTTGAGAGCTGCTGGAGAGAGGCTCAGATAGCACGTGCAGTGGAAGTCGAAGCTCAGACGACGGCAGCGAGTGCACCGCTTTTGATCTTCGACATGAGTTGCGGCAGCGAGTACATCACAACAACCACCTGTAGGTGTGGCAGCTCAGCTTCCTTAACAGCCGCCCACAACCATTTAACCATCAATAGCCAGGTCATTCCGAGGTGATGCTCATGAAAAGCAAACAGCCAACTTGAACAAACACCAATCATTGCTCAGCACAAAGGAGCACCGCAAGGAGATTCTGTATCACCTATTACATTTCCTATTTCAGCTCATTATATTGTGTCGTACAAGTTTTTCTTTCATGGTAGATACAGTACATAGGCAATATATCTTAAGTTCCTAACCGTTGTAATCATAACCAGATAACACAAAGTTTCAAATAAACTAAATTTCAAAAATACCACTGGTGAAGGAATGTACTGCATTTCAGTGCATACCATCTTTGCACTCAACAATATACATACTCCCAAAAGAGTAAGTTCTTGAGATGCTTCGCTCATTATCTGCACAAATCAAGAGTGAATGAGACACAATGCACTTCCCTATACCAGCTGCATACCCTGCGGATCAAGTGGCTGAACAAGTCTGATACCCATGGGAGCAATTAGACTGAGGGTGGGTCTGAGATAGCGGTTTTTCTTTCATTTGTTCAGTTCTCCTTGGCCATCTTTTGACATATTGGATTGTTTTGCATCCTCCTGTGTCAGGCTCACCTTGGACAGATAGACTGGTGATTAGCCGAGAGTTTTCCTCCATTGATCTGGCCTTCAGAGGTGCCCAAGAGATCCATCCCAGCATTGCAGACATAATTGCCAGCCCCATTGCTACATTGCTGCTGCCCCAACACCACTCTGGTGCTCAATACAGGCTCAGTCCAAGGCATGCCCTGAATCTTTAAAAGACAAAATACAAGATACCCAACCACATGTACAAAATCCCTTTCCTTAAAAGTCACATATATATCTCTCAATTGACCTTTTAGTGTTTAAGACAACAGAAATTCCAGGCACAACTGCCAGAACTAGTTTGAGATAATTTCGGTTTCACTTCTCAAGCAGATTTGATAAAACTACCGCCAATTGCAAAATCACAAGTTAAGAGGTGGATCTCTCATCAAGCGCATTGATTGTGTACTTTGTTCATTTATCAACTTACTAAAAATATAAGATGGGCAACATTGCATGTATCAGCGTTGGGAAAAGAAAACCCTTAGCCAGCACCAACAGAATAGTTCACAAAGGTTATAGTAAGTTCAGAAGATAATTTTTCCAATTTGTAAATCTACATTTGTCAATGAAAGGTGTGTGACAAAACGCACCCTTTCTAATTTCTTTCATTTGTCTGCTACAAAGGCGAACTGGCACAATGAGACTCCTGTGAGAGGGAACTTCAATCAGCAGTGTTTAGCACACCATAGAATATTGCCCTCCAAGTCAGGCAAACACACACTAGGAAATCGACTGTGGAGAAATAGAGAAGACAATAAATATCATTCTCGGTAAGAATATCTAAATTATATTTTACGTTACAAATCTTGAATGGAAGACCCATTTTGGGATAGGATCATGTCCATTTTGATAGATGGGTCATCATCAGTGGTGTCACTAGAAATGCAAGTTTTGGGGGCTGAAGTCCCGAAGTTTAGAAGCGTGGCCACAGGCCCAAAGGGTTGAAAGGCGAGCCGCTCCAAAATCCAAAGATTTTAGATGTCTGCAGATCTATGCACTATAGATAAATTGGAAAAATAATGACACATAGTGCACAACATGTTATATATATATAGTGTTTCTTCATGGGTTCCGGTTATTCATTCACTTCCAGGCAACAACAAGAGTTTGTTTTTCTTGCCCAAGATTTTGGGGGGGGGATTCAATGCTCCATTCGGGGGACTAAGCCCCCCCGGCACACCCCCCCCCCTAGCGATGAAGCTGGTCATCATGGGTAATTGGGGATTTTCTTCTAGCACATAAGCATTTTGGTAGACTACTTAGAACAGGATGACGACATGGCAGTGATACGTAGGATGATTGAAACTACCATGCACCATTGGCATTTGGTCCAGGTGACCCGCCCAAAGCTGGAATTGAACCCAGCGCCAACAATTGCAAGCAGAGAAAGCTAGCACCTCAGATCTTCATGCATTAGTCGGGAAAACTGTACAACTAAATGTTATGGCAGACCAATTTAAAGTAACATTCTTTCAAATGGATTACCATGGAACATTCAATGACTAACACTCAATATAATGCCACCATATTGATGATTATAACACATTATGTCCATCAATCGGACTTTGTAAACCTTGACCATGACTTATACTGGCTTAGCAAATATATCTACAATAAATACATTATCCAGCTTATATATTCAACAATTCACATCACTCATAATTTTTGTTAGTAAACAATTTTATCATATATCACAATGCATATTCACCAGTTCAAGGTTTCGGCACATGCATTCACATCCAGGTATTTAGCTGGTATAGGTATTCTACCTTCGAATGTGTGTTGTACAAAATCTAGCTGCAACGGATTTTTAAAAAAATGTTTTATTGAAAAGTGTTAATGCCGCCTCACATACTCATCATTTCCACTTTCAAAAAAATAATTCGCAAGGAGAGTTTTTTTAAACACCAAGAGACAAGCTAGCTGCAAGCTTTGGCAAATGGAGCTGTCACTATAGCATTAAAAATTGTTTACATGATCTAGGCCAGGCTATGTGACAAATAAGCTAAAAACAGCTATCTTTGTTATCAGTGCAAATGAGATAACACAAGGATCTGACCAAACTGATTGCCAATATCAATATTTATTGATTACATCATATCACATAATTGGGTAAAACTGGGCGGGTTGATGACCCTAATTTCTCAAGTCTATTTATCATGTTCGTCTGTACATTTACAAATTGCACACTGTACATTGTATAAAATTATAGAGTGAATAACTCATTTATTTACTGTTTCAAGAAACTTTTTTGCAGATTAAGGCAGATGTCGTGCCTTTGTCAGTTTACATCTTATTGGCAACCCTGTAAATTAGCCTAACTCATTGTGAATTAGTGAACATCCACTTCCTAGTACAACAAAGTGCACAGATGTAACAAAGCACCCATCACTGACCTATACCACCTTCTAGTACTACTACCCTAGTCCAGAGTAGTTCACCCTAATAGTTCATTGCCCCCATCAGCACCAGGACCCCTGAGGTCTTAGTTATCAGGAGACCAATACTGCAGGAAGCAGCAGCATAGTCCAGGAGTCAATCCAATCTATACAGGTTCCGGCCTGACAGAATGGTATTCCAGGTAAAACAAATGGTTACAGAATGACTTACAGCTGCCTCTTGGGAGTTTTGCAGCCTCCTGAATTATTTGAACAACTTCAATGAGCAACAGATCTATGTTGAATAATACCATGTGGGAAACAAAGCAAGACCTTCGCTCCAAACTGCGCCATTTTCTTTGCTTCTAATACGTATGTCTCAGCTGACTTTTTACCTTCGAACGAAGTTCGAAGAAGGTATTGTAATCACTTGGGTAAAAATGCTGTCCGTCAGCCGGGCGGGCGGGCGGCGGGCGGATAGATCGTTTCCGGCCAGCAAACGGCCTCTATTGAATGTACGTCGATAAAATTTGGTACACATCTAGCCTGTATGGTCTAGTTGTGCCTTTTGATGGTCAGATGAATAGATCTTAAATACTTTTCTAAATAATTAACAAAATATAAAAAAAAATTTTTTTTCGTTTCCGGGCCAAGGCTCGGTTATTTTTGCATGTGCATGGATGAAATTTGGTAGACATGTGGCCTATATGGTCTAGTTGTGCCTTTTGATGGTCTCATTGACAGATATTCTATACTTTCTGAAAAAATTAGAAGAAGTATAAAAGCATATTTTTTTTGTTTTTTGGGCTAAGACTCGGTCACTATTGCATGTACATGGATAAAGTTTGGTACACATATGGTCAATATGGTCTAGTTGTGCCCTTTGAAAGGTCTGATGGAAAATATTATATTCTTTTTGAAATATTGAAAAAAAGTTAAAACTTAATTTTTTGTTTCTAGCCCAACATCCGGTCACTATTCCATATACATGGATGAAGTTTTGTACACATATGGCTTATATGGTCTAGTTGTGCCTTTTCATGGTCTGACAGATGGCTATTCTATAGTTTTTGTAATATTGAGAAAAAATATTTAAAAGAATATTTTTTATATCGGAGCGAAAACTTGCCCACTATTGCATATACAGTAATGCAATTTTCTAAACAAATCACCTATGCAATGTAGCAGTCCTCATTGGAAAAACTTCACAAAATTATAACAGCATTATATTTTTTGGTTTTTAACCTGTACTTTGTACATCCATGAAACTATACCATAATATGCGTAAATAAGTCTAATAAGACCTTTCCCTAATTTTACGAATCCCGGCAAGCAGATGGGAAGATGGTAGGGCAGCTGGCAAATAGAGATAATTGAAGACCACAACTCGACCGCTATTGCATACCTATAAGCAATTTCGTCAACGCACAAATTTTATGATATTATTGTAATCTTCTAAAGGTGTTATTCGCTGAAGGTTTGCTGCTGCGCAGCCTATGTTTTTTAAATGTTGCTGATAAACCAGGTCATCAGCAAAACAATTGTGCAGGAATATCGGAATTTTTTTTTGTCTGTAACAGGGCATTGACGACAACCTTATACTAGAGAAGGTGTCATTAAAGACACAGAATGGGCTTTTTTCTGCATTCATTTCATGCTCAACTATCTTAGGAACAATACTGAATTGCAAATTTTACCTTTACCATATCCACTTCGATGTATTTGAAAGTTTTGCACCTTTTTCTTACATATTACACTGTCCGGCGCAACGCCAAAAAACTTTTTCCCACTTGCAATCATTTATTGCTCACTACAGCAAGACTAGTGACAGATGGAAGCAACTGCAGCTATTCACATGAAAGGGGACAACTTTGCCTTTCATATGATCCATAATACTTGCATGTATTGCATTAGGCAGCCAAGATATGACCTAAAATCTAAGTCAGCGGCATTCTGTGCCAAGACACTGAAAACTGAACTGTTGCGTGGTTTTAGTAGAACTAGCATTATACCCGTGAAGCCAGCCTTAGCCACGCCATGAAGTTGGGGGGGGGGGGGCTGTTTTCAGGAGAGTATTATGATTTTGATAAGATTGAAGCACCAAACCTGGCTAAGGACATTGTAGGCAGTTGTAAGAAGATGCTCGCGAAGTTTCATGGCTGGGAAATCAGTAGTTTGGTTGGAGTAGCGTAAGGGGTCCATGAATTAATAGTATGATAATCGAGTCGACTGTTGAATATAACAATACAGGAATTTAGTAGAAACCAACCAAAAAAAAAAGAGTGTGTATCATGTCCAAAAGGGATAAAGGTGCTATTAAGCAGATCCACTAGTGTGTTGCATGCTAACGTTCATGACAGGCAACCTATAGCTTATAAAACATTCATAGCATCAGGTGGGGAGTCCTGGAATTGGTGCCTGTATACCAGTACTTGCTGCAGTACCTGAAATGGGCTATGAACAGTGCAGTAGCAGGCTAATAGGTTTTCAGGTTGGATGTTAGGTATTTACGCTATTAAAAAGATGTTCAGATTTGAATATATTCATATTTCATGTGTATTTGTAGTAGTCTCAATTTTTCCATACTGCATGGCAAATAATTTACAAGACAGTGGTAGCTTTCATCCAAAGAATTTTACATGACAGGCATTAATAATTTTAGGAAATACTTGTATACTGAAACGAGACTTCAAGGTCGCACACTTCAAATATACACCTTTTCTCACTCTCAGAGTGCAAAGTCCCGTCGCCAGAAAAAGATGTCCATTGGTGTTAAGTCTACAGGAGGAAGAGCAGCAAGATGCCACCTGTAGGCACTACACATGTTACAGGCTCAGATTTATAGCAGGAAACTCACAAGCAGTGACATACTTAAGTGGGTGGGCATTTTTTGGCCATGCCCCCTCCCCCCAAAATGTTTGACCATCAGCAAAGTACGCAATGTAGGCCTACAGCCTAAAATGAGAATTCACAAGAAAGAGTGCAGAGGACACTGAAATTTAATCAAAGATAATTATCTATTTACAGGTCTGAATGGTAAGTGATTTACCTATCGATCAGAGAGTTAAATATACAATAAGTTTTAAAAGTAACAACTTCAGTAGTGGACAATGCTGCGCCGAAATGTTCAAAACAGATTTCTGTCCATGTTAACTAATAAAATACCATGATATTGAGTTGCAATGAAATATTGTCACAAGATAGTCCTTCAGAAGGCTTCCTTGCAACCTTGAAGAAAATTAAAGCAAGAATAACTTCCTGTCATCTTCACCATCTTGAAAATTGTTTTAAACCTTTGATCTTGCTATCGAAAAAGGCCAGTAAATGGAGAAAGGCAGCAAACTGCAATTTTGCAATTAGTGATTATTAATAAATGATCACGCTTTTCCTTCAAGACACATCCAACCCTGAGGCGGCTTTTAGCATATTTAGTAATGTGCCACTTACCTCATTGACAAAAACTAAAAGCAAACACTGCCAGACAGCTCGGAGGGAGTCACAGCCTTATCTCTCGTTTCACAGCTTTTAAAATTTTCAAACAATCATATCAAGACTGTCTTTTCCATCTCAGAAGTCATGATAACCTGATAACCAGAGACGTAGTGTTCCAACCTGTCACGCAACTTTAAAAATTCTAACCCTGTACAAGTCTACAGATCGAATATGTTGAAATGCATTCACAAAAAAAAACCAACACTTCAGGCCAAAATTCTCCAAAGCAGAATAGATATCACTACACCAATAATTATTGTTCTAGCATATTCATAAATATAAATCATACTCATACACATGCCCAGCCAAATCTCTTGAAAACATTCTTTATATTCTTAAGAATCTAAAACAATAGCCGAAATGCAATATATATATCTAAATTTCCTGCTATCCAAAGGATGCTATTTCGGCTCAAGTTAAGTATCCAACTATTAGTGACCTCCCTGGACTGAATAAGTGACAGGATTGGTTGAAAAGGTGTGAACAACTGTGAATAAGCCAATCATGTGGCTTATTCAGTCCAGGGAGGTCACTAACAGTTGGATACCTAACTTGAGCCGCTATTTCAAAGTCTCTTGGCACATCAATATTTCACGCCGAAAAATACATGGATTATAGCTAAATCGCAAAGTAACTATTAATGTCTGAAATAATTCACAACTAAACGCAAAAGCTAAGAGACACTTTCTTTCAAATGCAATAGATATTATTCAAAGTAATAGGTAGTATATCTGATTTCCTGGATTTCTATGCATAGATTTTGAAATTGCAACAAATGAAATTTTGAAAAGGGAGTCATGAAGCCTAATCATGATTATGTTGAATTGAGAGCTTGTCATGGAATGATTCACGAATGTCCACATTTGCCCAATTTGTAATTTTTTTTTGCCTTGAATGTTTGGCGACAGCTCATTAATCTCTCAATGCCCAATTTGTAGGCGGATTCAAGCCGATTTGCTAACAGATTAAAGTACTGCCAAATTGCTGTACAAATTGGTTGTTTCTAATTTTTCTGTCTGTGCGTAATCTTCGTCAAGGTTAAAGAATCGAGGATAAGCTGAGGTGAGTCCGCTTGTAATCTTCTCGATTCCCTAATTGTTCTTCAGAAACTTACTTGAAATTTCTTTTTTTAGTTCTCTTCGATTTCCAGTAGTTTTTACAAGCTCCATTGAAGGAATTTGAAGCACATTGTACAAGAATACACTAATCTTAAGTTGTACAGTACTTTTCTTGTCATAAAATTTAATTAAAGAGAGATTTTAGACAACGTATCCAAGAGCATCCCGGTAGTTCTTGAGTCAGTTCTAAGCTGATAATCAAAACCTCAGCTTTTCCTGTAGAAGCATCTGTTGACAATATCCATGAGCCATGACACCATAAATAAACATATAACATTGTACAATCCGAATTGCAAAAGAAATAACTAGCAAAAAACTTGCCGACAGACAAATATTTCGACAGTCAGTTACGACTTATTCGAGGTAGTGGGCCTATCACTAGTAGCAAAGCTCTACCGCTGAGACAGAACAGAAAGAAAGAACAACATCCAAGACAAGTAATATCGACCAAGAGCAAGTGTGTGGGGAGTCAATACATAAATTCATATCATGATGTATCGATAATTTAGGGTCAGTGAGTGCGGGGTATTGCTCGCATCACCCCAATACCTGCTGATAGCCAACCGATGGTAGACTGCCACATCTCATGTGATGTCATGCAGAGTCACATCAGCTCTGCATGATTCAATATATTGGCCCAAACCCAGGCTACACCATATAGCTACACCACATACATAGGGCTGCTACAGCATAGAGCAACAATTGAATATTTATTTATTCACATGCAGCTTCTCGGTCCTTGAACTTCTGACAAGAGTAATCCCAGCAATACAGAATCATATTCTGAGAACATGCACCATGACTAGTTTAATGATGACACAAGGCACCTAATATGTTGCCGGCCAGTTTTCAATTTTTTAACAAATAAATGCCAGAAGGATGACTAACTTGAATTTAGGGTGTCATCTGACTCATCTTAATGCCATTCAGTGGACTGTTGCTCATGACAGCTCATGAAAGGAACAATTGTAGGATGTCTTCAGATGCGTGACACACCGTCACTTGAGTCACCGGGTTAAGTATCATCACTCTGCTCAGCCTTGGCTTCGTATAATGTATCCTAGCACAGACAGGTGAATCTGCAGATGAGTCCCAGGAATTACTCACTATTTCACAAAAGGAGTGTCGTTGCTCGTTACTATTAAGAATCTGTGACGATGTAACTTGGCTTTTTTTTGTGTTTTATGCGTCATTTCCTGGTTGGTTAGTTAAGATGGTCATGGTATGTGCAGCTCTCCAAACCCAGTTCTGGATGCTCAGAAGGGTTGATGAGATGGGAGAGGGAGTCCTCAACATGTTACGCATTTACCCCATTTGAGGGATCTTTTATTTCCCAGCACAGACACAGACAAAATTTAATGGGTCGTCCAAATTACACAGAGCAGGAATTTTGCTCATGCATGTCCACACATTCTGGGTTCCCAAACCCGGGTTTCGAACTCATGCAGGCAATGACCTTTAACAACTCAGCCGCCTAGCTGCCAGTGTAAACCTCAGCTGCTCAGTCGTGTGATGGATAATTCAGTTGTTCAAAATCATCACACGAGTATTTCAAAACATTTTAGACAAGGCCTAACTCTATATTTATAGTAAGAGTTCATCGCCATCTGTAAATCAGTCCGTAAGTTGAAATTTTGCATGATGCTTTCATTTGCATTTACGGCACCCTATTCAGATTGGGTTTGTCACAAATTAAGCCCAACAAATCAGACTTGGACAATACCAATACCAACAGCTAATATACCCGATGGTAATGCCAGTTGCATGAGGCATTACGCAGTGATTATTCTATCGGTTATTACACCGCATCACTTTGATGGGTTGCCACAGCATACGGTGCTCAACATTCAATGTTAAAGGGTACTGGCCATATATTTGTATTCATTATCAGTTTGACAGATTAATATTCAAGTTTAGACAGCATGGCATGAATGTGTATTGTAATGTATACATTTAGAAGCCGGCTTCAATTACTGCTGATACTAAAAATAATATCCTGCATTTTCATTGAATTTTGTCTCCCCCGAGGGTAACTGGTATACAAATAACCAGTGAAACAATAATCAGTCCTAATCTGAAATATTGCTTTGCTCAATTTGTGGTTGCATCACTTCGGCAAAGCAGTCCTCATGAACGACTGCGAATCAGCGGAAGAGACAGACTTCCGAGCAACAGCAAGGTTGCTGAAGGATAAGTGGATTTGCGGAAACCTTTGAGAGCAATGGACCAGACTCTGCTGGTGATCACAGCCCCACAATCCGAGTCATCCGCAGCCATCTGCAGTCATCACAATGAACCAAACAGGATTTGGCAGCATGAATACATCCGCCATGCTCACAACTTGAGTCCAGAGCAGCTCTAGCTCTGCAGCTGGAACTTTGGGTCTCTCAAACTCTCTTCTCTTCAGTTATCAATCGAGCTGATTCCGTCTGCAGCTCTCGCCCATGTCACCATCTCTCAGATAAAGCATGTTGAGAACTTGAGAGTGGGTCGGTCGGCATGTCACCATATCATTACCCTGCATCTGACAGTGACTGGGACTGCCAGGGAGCAATAATAGAGACAAACAAATGCTCACACAATAACAAACACAGCTTAGTTACAAATTAATGTTGGGTAAGGTTGCATGCAATCTCACATTATCACAGCTTACGAGGAGGGTGGGAAACGTAATCGGTCATAACCCCATACCCCTGGCTATCCTTGGACGTTAGTGCAACTCCAGTGTTTTGAGGCTTCTGGAAGTTGTTGAGTTGATGCATTGTTTCAGCACATAACCCGGGTGCACTCCTGTTTGCACTTGCTTAGCACTAAGTGCCACTAACATCAGCCAGGAAAACATGCAAGTGCATCACAGCCAATGTACACTTCGGTCAACAACATTAATTTTTAGACAAACAGCACAATTTCAGCACATCAAATGTGTCAAGAATGTAAGCAACAAATGTGACAGTGTCAGGAATGTAGGAAGCATTAGATTCAGATGTGTCAAGAATGAATGAAGTAATACGATGCCAGTATCTTCAGGAATACTGCATAAGAAAAACAAGTAGGACATTGGACGATTGGTAGAACGGGAGAACAACACTGTTTCATCTGTCACAACAAGTGTACCTGTGGAGCAATGGCTGTAATGTTTATAATACTTCATATTTATACAGAGTTTGTGTTCATTGTTCAGTGTTGTTCAATGCCCCGACACAGACCACTCACAAATATTACTCTGGCAGTGACCGTAAAGTAAACACCAGCCAAGCAGTCATATCTGTGGTATTCTTCGCAGCGGGGGAATTAGTTGGACCAATAGGTACTAAGCTCCTGGGAGCAGCATCCTATCCCAGTTATCCAGGCAGAAGCAGCGGAGAAAAAAGGCAGCAAGAGAATGGGGAAGGCAGGGAAGCCGAGGAAGCAAGGGAGCACCCAAATGAACTCCATGTAGCGGAGGCACTCGGAGGCAGACCAAGGATTGGGCCAGCGGTCTATCTCAACCTGTCTGCTTGGCCCAGATAAGGGCGGTTGGCAAAACGCCCAGCAAATTCCTATCCTCAAATCAATATTATTCCTCGCTGGCTGACCGTGTCAAACAGCTTCAGAAATGACTTCCCTTACGCCACCGCAAGTGCTGACAGATGGGGTATAACGTTTAGCCAATCATAACGCTTGGCAACATCTACGACAGTCGACAGACCTATGATGACCTGGCAGACCAACGCAGTAACCTCCTATCAGGTAAATTAATAAATAAACAAGTGAATGTGTGTTACATTGTGTAGCAAGGTGCAAGAAGGAAATCACAAGGAGAAAGAGCTTCATCGTTTTAAAGGGCATAAGACCTACCCCCGGACAACCTCAGACTGGGAAATAGGAGGAAAAGCTTCATGAATGAATCTCAGGAACTCGAAACATCCAATAAACTTGACTGCACTTTGCTGTTACAATGGGCCCCAGGCAATGGGCAACTGAAGTGTTATGGTGAGGACTGCAGGGCAACTTCCAGTATTAGAGGTGTACGATTCGTATGCTCCTAAGCTTATCCCATCCGAAGGTAAGCCGTGTTACTTCGAAAGCAGATGCCACGGACTCTAAGAAAGCACAGCAGCAACAGTGTCACAAGGCGATAAGGCACAGGAACCCTAATCTGGTTATGGTAGCACCACATGGAGTGGCTCGGCCCTGCAGCAGTCTCATGGGGGTTAAACCTGGAGGTCAAGAGAGGTCAATGACCCTTGTCATAACCTAAGGCATGCCCATGTCATGTAATGCAATGTTAGGTCATAGGGCCTCGTCAAACACATAATATTAAAGCAGACATCTGTAAAAGACCTAAAAGGCTAAAACCCTAAAACCTAAAGCTTATGTCGCCCCAGTTGCTTACATGCAAGTCCTGAAACATACTGAAGTAGTGTAGTGTAGGAACTTCCTGGGACACTGGAAGTGAAACAGAATGTAGAAATCCTGAAGGTGCAAAACAGACCCAGACAGACTTATTCAACTACAAAGAAACACACCACCACAAGCCTAATTGTCTATTCAAAATCTCAAATGATGCATCATCACCATAACTGCCGATACAAATCACTTCCAAATACCACTGAATGTTTGCACCTCGAAGAATGTCTACTAAGCTTCTAATAGTGCCCTGCGAAGGACAACGGGTCACTCAACAAAACAAGAAATCCCGAATATTGAAATGGATCACTGCGGGGCATACAAGGCAAGGTTTTCCAGCAGGAGTCCATTACAATGGCATTTTTCAAGTGCAAAGACCACATCCATCCAGGCTGACCATGACTTTTCTCTTCCCAATCACTCCTGCTTCACATTATTGATTTGTTTGAAAGGCTGGAGAATAACAATGAACCACATAATCCAAAGCTAAGCAAGAACTGCCTCATACTCTTTATTGCTATGTTTAAATGTTTTCCTTATAAACTACAAATGTAACCAGTTCATATTGCATTCAACGGTATTTTACATTTATAACATCATGCAAACTCCGAATGACAAGACCTTATAATATGTATAATGCTCTTAGTTAGAATGCAACAATTGTGGATTTCACTTTTAAAATATATGTACATTTAAATATCTGCTAAAAAACTCTGCGCATTTGAAATAAAACTTAAAATATTTCATAGTAATGATAATCATACACATACTTCTCACAGAGTAACATGATGGCCAACATCAAGCTGGGGAGATGCGTGTGAATGATGATCCACAAATAAACCTTACCCGCCACCGAGCTGGGAATCGAACCCCAGAACTTCAGGGCGGGAGGCCTAAACAAATTTGACCAGTGCCATAGCTAATTTAGCTATTCTGATGGTCAAAAAGCCTCTTTGAATGGAGATTCCGGATTTGATTCGAGGTCAAGAAACAATGCATGAGTCGACCTTCATCAGCAGGGTCCTGGGTGTCTTCCCACTGAGGTGATGAACTTGTTGCCTGAGATCAACCATTTTACAATGTATCTGTGTTTGACAACAAAGAGAACCCTAACCACCACTGTGCAGTGCTCATTTGGGGATAATGGGTAACCTGCTGATGATTCCTCCCTCTCATTCCATTAACCAACAATAGCGAGTTGCAAAATCTGAGGGGACTCAAAACTGCTGAACTATACATACCTATTTATCAACTTTTTAAAATTAATACAACACACATTTCTTTCTGCAGGTAGGCACAGGCAAGTGCTCTCATAGTAAAAGACACAAGAATCCATGGATTCAAAACCGGCCTTTGGCGATTGTATATTCGGGATTGAAATCATGAAGAGGGTGATTTACAAATTTTACATATTATCACATGGACTGTTTTTGCATTGAGCAGTGATTGCCAGACTGATAGTGTTTGCTGCAGGCCATAAAAATAACGTGCAAGCACTTTAACAGCTGCTTGTAGATATACTATCAACCTATCTGCCCATCTAATCATCTATCTATCTGTCTATCTATGTAAAAGTCTATATTTGTCCATATAATATATATGTCCATATAATATATATGTCCATATAATATATATGTCACTCTTCATCGAACGTCACAAGCGGAATGACTGTCCGCCAGGGTGCAGGAGAGTGGCGTATGCGGCGCCACCTCGTGTCGTCTTCCGTCCTTGCACACAAAACCGTTTCGCTTTGCTGAAACGGTCCTATATGTCCCTTGCTTCCATCTTTCTTTCCTTCCTTTCTTCGTTCCATCCTTTCTTCCTTCCTTTCTTCCCTCCTTTCTTCCTTACTTCCTTACTTCCTCTCTTCCATCCTTCCTTCCTTTTTAAATGAATTTGCAAACTACCCCCTGGCTGGAACTTGGCTGTTGCTAGTGCTACTGCTCTCACTGCAGCAGAACATTTGAAATTCGCGCCAAAAACGAACATTTTAGTTTAGAAGATAAAAATTTTGTTGTCACAGAAGTTTACCAAAAGTTGATGGAAGCAACATAATATTATGTTGAGACTGTATACTAAGTTTTAACATGATAGGTGAAATAGTGCGACCACCCATATGGTCAGAACCTTTCCGAAAATGCCTCCTACAATACAGGCTGCCAAGCAGCTGTAAAAACTTTGTGGGGAACCTCTTAGCAAATGCCTATACCATATTTCAGAACTGTAAGTCATATTGGAAATTTTCTCATAATTTATGAGCAAATCCCCATACCAAATAATAAAGTCGCCGTGGGCAATTCAAAATATGGTGGCCATTTGGGCAGCCATCTTGGATTTTTCTAAAAAAAATTCTTAGGGGAACCCCTAAGTGAACCCCTATACCAAATTGCATAAATCTAAGTGTAATACTAAAGTCACAGTGGACAATTCAAAATATGGTGGCCATTTTGGCAGCCATCTTGGATTTTTCCAAACATTTCTGAGGGGGTCCCCTAAGTGAATCCCTATACCAAATTGCATAAATCTAAGTGAAATACTAAAGTCACAGTGGGCAATTCAAAATATGGTGGCCATTTTGGCGGCCATCTTGCATTTTTCCAAAATATTTTGAGGGAGTCCACAAAGTGACTCCCTACACCAAATTTCATAAATCCAAGTCAAATACTGGCAGCCTTTAAAACTCGCTCTGAACTTTCACAAGGCATGCGGGCCGGTAAAAACTGGTTTACAGGACCACCAGAATTTTTACAGGCCCGTTTCTTTGTGGTGTCAAGAGTTTTTTTGCAACCTTTTCTGCAGACTACAAATAAAACACCACTTTAGTTTACAATCTGTAAAACTGATATCCAAACAGAGTGGGCTGTTGCACTGTGAAAATGGCACTTCCTGAATCATCATATAGATGATTTGTCACGATAATTTTACTCTAAGATCAGTTACATGACAATTCAAATAGCCTTCTCTTCATCATGACTAATCAAACAGCCTCTATGTTTCCCATGGACGTTAAATTTGGGGAGAGGACACTTCATTAGTTATTATGACTCACAGTCACAGAGTGCCAAAATCTGTGGGAAGCAAACACTCATTTTATGCATATCAAATTTACAGGCTGTAATGATAAAGTTTGTCAAAATATTATGTCAGAATGAGAAATACACTGAGGAAGGCTCTGGTCTCTTGGTGGAGTTTAGTGGATGGGTGTTGATAGACATTGCTTGCAGGAATAACGTGGCAATGGTACATAACTTCATCATAGCACTGTACAGAAAGCTGGTGAAGAAGTAGACAATGCCAATTATTTTAAAACACAAGTACTGAAATGGTTTGACTCTCACAGTGCTGGGAATTATAAGCAATCCTGACACAGGGGCATCTTCTCCAATGAGGCTCACAGGCCCACTGCTGGCTGCAACTGTTCATTGCACCTGTAACCATGGTAACCCCTTACAGCTACCTGAATCCCCCATTCATAATGGGCAGGTCCATATTTGACATTGGCCCCCATTGCTCACTGGGTAGCAGCACTGTGTTCAGAGGGGCAAGGCAAGTGGAAAAAGTGGACATGGACATGGACATGGACAGGACACATTTACACATGGACAAGTGGACAAGAGTCCCATTTCACCAAAAATCTGTTTAAGCCCTCCTCTAATAACCTACCTTTGGCCGGTTAAAAACGCAAATTTGAACAGTCTCCCAACAGTCCAATCCTCAATTGTCCTTAGCAGACTTAGAATCTTACACCTGGTCGAAAGGTCAAGTCTCCTCCCTTTCCCAAATACCTGAATACATTAATACTGATTAATGAAACATGAAAGTCAATACATGAAAGTCACTACATTTAGTCAATAGTCGTCATCACATGTATACATCATCAATATGCTGAACATGATGATACCAAAGGTTCACATACAACAAATGTAGTATAATATATCATCATGGTTTCACTGGCAATTGGATAACTTGATGAACTGCAAAATAAGTATATAACCTCACATGACAGCATAATGTCAGCATTACATAACTCAATGGTGAATCATGTGGACATAGACAAAGAAACATGAACTCCCAAGTCCACAATACTCAACAACATTGCACAGGTGTCTCTCAAAACATACAGTGATACTATAATAAACTGTACTGTTAACTTATCATGATTGATGACTGCATGGCATTTTGTAACTTTTCACGTTCACTAAGAAATGATAAGGTAGGATATTGTAATTGCTGTTCACTAGGAAAATGTACTGCTTTTAATATCGTGAAGACAATCAATGATTACACATGGTTTTGAAAATATTGTGTTAAGAATTAAAAAATAATTAATATAAATGACTTTATCAAGTGTGTCAGGGAGAATTTAGATAAATTAGTTTATAGATCAGTCAACAATATGTAAGATTATAGCCCTGGGACATCAATGATAAGGAGAGATCTATGCATTGGGTATGAGTCAGATTGACCAAGAATTAGTTCTTAACTAATCGTACAAGAACAAAAGGCCAAATTAATAAATATTCATGTTATATTCTTGGAAAGGTAATTTATCATCAGGGTGTTCGACCGATATTGCAGTAATGCATGAACTAGGTTCAAAATTAATTCGTCTTAAAATCCTACACCAGTCAAGGTGAATTTATCACAGCGCTGTTCATCATTGATTACCAAGTCATTCAGATAACACTGGATAACCACACTACAAAATACAGAAATTACTGTTCAATCATAGTGACACTATATTATCATGAACGGATTTAGAAATAACTCCTCTTTCTTAATACAGCACAAGTCGTACAGAACCACATCTAATGTACATACCAAGCAAAATGTCTTTGCATTTATTAATCACTTTCTGGAGAAAGCCAACATTTATGTATTTCTCGACATTCGAGTGTCCCGGGGCTCCCTATTTCCTTGTCATACAAATGATAGGAGCATCATTTACCTGTCACAGGATTGCTACAGTAATTATCCACCAGCCTCCAGACATATCACATCAACTATGAGCAGACAACTATGAGCACTCCACAGACAACTGGCAAGATGAGTAGAATTTAGATACATAAGTAGACAGTACACACAAAGATAACTAGACTGCTTACAAGAGGAATTAATTGAATAAATGCAGGGATGTATTGCTAGGCATGCATCCCCTGGGATGTACTGCTACACATAAATATTCATTATTATATTTTACCTCTCCAATACATTAGTACAATCACTACTACAATGTACTGAACAGGAAAGGTATATTGCGGAGTATTTTACTTCAGCAACACAGCATAAAGAATAACAGTGGTAGAGTGACTGGTTTCAGTGATTCATGCATAAATTTATCTAATAGCTTTGTTTTCTTTACGATATATAGGACTACATGTAGCTGATTTGTCTATTGGTCTTTGAACGTGTTGAAGGGGCTTCCCTGTGTGTTTTTAAAGGAGTCCAGGTAGTGATTTGGAGCAAAATACTTGAAACTGTACACAAGAATTATAGCACAAAAATCCACTAACAAAATCGTTGGTTATTTTTGTATGGGAATTTTCAAGGCCACTTGACCCTGACATTGATGAGATATGAACTAAGCTGCAATAACTTCACAGATAAGATCACAACTGTGTCAACATGGTCAACAAAGAAATGAAGGCAACTGTTCTCTCTCTTTTCCACTTGCTTTCTATTTTGTTAATGTGTATTTCTGAAACCAAAACTTGGAACTGACAAAGTATGACAAAGTATACCTGGTAAGGTGTCATGATATCAATCAAAATTTGACAGACTTTCTATTTTGTTAATGAGTATTACCGAAAACAATACTTCAGCTCTGACTAAGTAACTGGTTACGCGTTATGATATCACTAATAATAATTACACTTGACAAGACTTTCTATTTTGTTGATGTGTATTTCTGAAAACAAGCTTGGAACTCGTTGACGAATTATATATTTGGCAAGGCATTATATCATTCAACATTTTACAGACTTTCTATTTCGCTAATCAGTATTACTGATCATTCAACATTGACTGACTAGAACTAACAATTTGAATTAACCGGTGAAAATTTGATGCCTAGGCTAAAATTTTTAATAATTGGATCATCGCAATTGGATCAGAGTTACAAAGAAAACCTTAATTATAAATATATGGAAATTTCATATTAGCTTAAACAAAAATCATAAATTATCAAAGCCAACCAAGCTTGAAAGCTGAGATAGTAGTTTTTACTACACACCTGAGAAGAAAATATAAAATATTGAACACACCGCTAATTGCTCTTGACCAAAAATTTCAAAAGGTTTTTAAGAAACAATATAAAAAGTTCTTTGAAGAAACATTCTAAGGGGAATTCCAGGAACTTCCAACTGCACCCAAACTCATCATGAACAAGATAACTTAATGTAGCTACTAGACAGTGTTTTTAAAAGAAGTGTACAATGAAGAGACCTTTGAACAGATAAATATATATACATGCTAAATTGCTAATCAATAATCATACGTGACCAGAAAATAGATAATACTAATCATGATATGATTTGATTATTACAATAATTCTAGAAAGTTGTTCACTTCCACTTTAGTAATCTTTCCACTACACTTCTACTTTGTGTTAAGTACTTTCAGATGAAGTGCTTCCTTTTCTTCTAAACTAATACCTAAATACAATTTCACCAGTTCACAGGTGCCAAATGACTCACAAGAAGATAAAGACCTATTGAAACAAAAAGACTGAATACTATTGAGCACTACAACAAGTACATGGAGTCCCAATTAGATAAGGAAATTTTCAAAATTAGGCCTACAAAACATTTTTTGTGTGTACTTCGCAGAACAGGTGTTCCGCCTAACATAGCACTTATCCTGCTAAAGACAATTATGGTCACGAAACAGAGATAAAAGTTTGTTCCATGGCCATGACTTTGAAATCTATAATTTTTGTTTTAAAAAATTGGATACAATCTACGAAATAGACCTAGAAGCCATAAGTCATCAGCAATAGTTAGAACATTCTGATAGGAACAAAACCTTGGACTGGACATACAGCACAAACAAAGAGCCTAGCTCTAAATACATAGTAATATAAACTGGAGTGGCAAATATCATCAACATGAACAAAAAACATGAAGGAAATATTTAACAACTAAGTCAATAAATAGCTGAGCAGTGGCAAGAAAATAAGATTCGTGAGAAAATATGAACTACACCAGTAGCCTATAAAATTTTCTAGAGAAAATTCAATGAATAACCAATTCACTAAGAGCAGAAGAGTGTGATTAAAGCCAACAGACATTCAATGTTTGGTTTACTACCTAATTCTCTTCTTTAAATGCTGAAATGCTCAAAGGTTAATTTGAGTCATCAAAGAAAAGGAAAAATATATATATATATATGAGAAAGAGGAAACTAAAGTGGAGGGAAAAGAAAGAAAAAGAGCGACGGCCCCAAGGACAATTTTTCTTGGCGACGACAAGGCCACAAAGTGATTTTCTCCAAAATGAGGAAGTCTCATTAAGCCGCAGCAAATGTTGCAGTATACAGCAAAGAGCAATACACAAGACATTTAATTGACAGATGTACAGAAGTGAGGCAGACCTTCTGGCGATACAATTGCAGTGCCAAGAAGAAAGGACGACTTCTGTCAATGATGTAATTGATGAAGCAACGAATCAGTGATGACTTACTCCCACCTAACTGTACAGTTGAAATGGTGACTCACATGAGTCACACCATCATCAAATTGATCATTGATCATGATTGCCTTCTGAAATTAGTTTATTTAACATGTTTAAGCCCAGTCCTCCAAAATAAAATCTTGTAGTTCACATCTTCTCAGAATCAACATAAAAGTATGAAATGCACAAGCAGCGCCCGAGGGCAGACACATTACCTCAAAAATATTAAACTATTAGTCTAAATGGTTCAAAATACACTGTAAGTCTGTCACAACTCTGCAACTGTTCAGGAGGTCGCACATTCAGGAGCAACTTTTTCTCAAGAAATAAAAATATTCTGAGTTCAAAGGTTCATTTCTCTCTTTGTGTCAAATTGGGATTAAAGCAAAGTTGTTAGTGCACTTTCGTAAGGAGGGATACAAAACAATTGCAAATATTTTAAAAAAGACTCTTTACAAAGCAAGGTAAGACCAGCAACAAGCAATGTATAATGGGACGAACAGGAGCTAAACTTAAGCACAATTTTCATGAATTTCTTGCAAATTTTTTACCAATCTGTATGGATCAATGCAAAGGCAGAAGAATGTGGTTAATTCAAATCAATTGGCTTCAAATTTGTTGTGAATTCTTCACAGACAACATATAAATAGTCTATCATTAAGGTGAATAGCAATTCAGTCTGATCTTGTAAACATGCTACTTAACATGTACAAGCAATGCATGGGGTCAAATGACATGGGACATCTGATCCAAATCACTGAGGCATAAAATATATCTTCTCAAAACATCTAATGTATGCAATAACTATGATCAAAGACCTAATACCTTGAACTTGAGTCAATACATGTTTATATCAAAATATCACTAGCAAGGAGCACAGGACTTAAAAGTTCAAATAAGTCTTCTAATTTGCGCAATGTCCGTCATTTTTGTCTGCATGACCCAAGTGCATTTACAACATAACCAATAACAAATTCATCTATACATTTTATCTGTATGGAAATGGAGTAAATAATGAATGAAATAATGTGCCCACATGTCAATAGAGCATGTAAAGAGCACCCTTCTCTTGCAGAAAGGATATTTATTGGGATCATAATTCATGAGTATGTAGGTCTTTAACAATCTTGCAAGTCGCTAGTGTGTGTACAGTTATTGTATCGAGATAGTTTAGTATGTTTATTAATATTCCAAATTATAATCTATGTTTATTAATATTCCAAATTATAATCTATAAGTCATGTGACAGAATATATGATAACCCTAATTCAGGTTGATACACACTTGGTTAATGGTATTTGATGTGTTTATTCAATTTATGGTAACTACCGTTCAGAGTCAGACATCAATACGATGGCATAACCATACTTCTCACATCACCAGCATCTTTATGTCATACAGTGTGCTATTTTTGTAAGCATCATTTTAGGCCTAGTAACTTGGTAGTCTCAAGAGTAGCAGCAGTCTCAGTACCATAACACCCGACTGTCACAGACTCCCTTGATCCCTGCACACATTCTGTCTGCAGATTCCAGATCACAAAAGACTGAAAAGAGATCTAGAGCGAAAGACTGAAGTCTAGTCGGCCTACCACCCTCAGTGACATAATGCACCTGTCTCGGAGCGTCTGGCTCGACAAATAATGTGTCTGGGGACATCCTCATCATGGCAGATAGTCCCAAACCAATGTCACTTTGCAGGATTCTATGTCAAAGCAAGTTAACCACCTTCACTGGCAAGTATACCGTACAACCATAGGCTAACAATGTATAGTCTATAGACCAATACATTTGATGAGTTTTCACAACCACATCAGAAGAAACCTTTAAATCTAATTGCACGGACCATAGCAGCATAGGCGTAGAAGGCAGGGGGTGCTGCAGCCCCCCCCCCCCAAAAGAAATATTTTGGAAAAGAATTTTTGGGCAGAAAGTGTTGAATTTAGTTTTTTAGCATGTTTAGGGGCAAGTTGGGACAATATTTTTTTGGCAGCACCCCCAAAATTTATTGACCTCCTACGCCTATGGCATAGACAAAGTGGCAGTCAAAAGCCACTGACTCTGAAATATCATGTAATGCATCCTTGTCTTCCTTGATAATCAGGAAATGAGGAAACACATGCGAACACATCGAGGAAAATGTATATTTCCCTAGGATCAAAGTTTTGTTGTGATAACAAGTGCTTGTAATGAAAATAAAACGGAAAGCTCGCTTACCTGCTTGTTAGGAATTTTGGTATCCGATGCGAGCGTGCACCGAAGGTCGTGTATAGTGTCCGATTGGTTCATCAGCAATCCGATTTTGACTTGTTTCGGGTGGGCATCCAGATAGACAACAGTAACGTAAATTGGGCGCCGAGTCTTTTGGGGGATGGGTAAGGAGACGGAGAGGAAAGGGTCGAAGGTATTGCTCTGTCTGCGACAGTTGGGACACGTCAATGAGGACTTGTAAAGGGCTTGGAAGAGGTCGTACACAAAGCTGTTGTTGCAGCGCATATGGTTGGCCAGGGCTTCTGCAGCAACTGCATCATCCGCTCGACCTTGACTGCTCTGCAAAGGCAAAAGGACAACTTTAAAGAGGAACATAACTCCCACGTTTAGAGTTGCACAACCCAAAAATAATTCTCAAAAATGTTCATTGCGCACACTAACACACCTTTACCAAAAATATGCTTCAAATTGGATTTAAAACAATTGACAATCTTGACAAAATTAAAATCAACTGAAATAGAGACAAACATGCCTGCTCTCAGCTGCTCAGTAACGCTAAAGTTTAATCTTATACATCTTTATACTTAATGTAATGTGATTAACCTATGCTTCTCAGTATTAAAGGATCATAAGGAGGACACCAGGAGAGCACAGGATGGATGATTAGGGATTTATGTCCTGTATTTATGCACTTGGTAGGCTAATTAGGACAGGAGGAGGACACAGCAATGAGGCGAAGGATGATTGAAACAGCTGTCCAACATAGGCCCAGGTGACCCGGCAAGAGCTGGATTCGAACCCTGGACCCAGCGACTGGCAGCCCAGCATGCTGCCACCAGATCAACCCCCAGCCCCCCCCCCCCCTGGAGAGCACAGCATATAGCAATGACCAGTGACCAACAAGAGCTGGATCTGAACCCCCTCCCCCACCCTTCTTTTGCATGTTTTGGGACATTTCAGCTGGTGCGATGATACTCCTGTGCAATGTGCAAAGCAACTGTAGTAACCACTAGTTGCTAATGAGGACTATTTACAAGGAGACCAAGGAGAGGCAACATCCACCCATCAAAGGTGGCCAACATAAAACAAGCAGCATCTGCTGAGTGTGCTCCCAGCCTCACATTCAGATGGTAATCTGATGATCCTGCAAGAATTTGCCAGTGCCTACAAGAGCAGCTGCAGGTCTTTGATGTTGCATCATTAGATACTAAGCACCATGTATGCCAAAACCATACATGTTATAAGTATAACCATTATTCATAAATTTACTGCGATAAGTCTATTCAATACTCATGATACTATCAATATCTGAATATTGTCAATACGGAAATATAGATAATCGTTGAAAATATACATGATACAGTTCAAATGATATTTCTAGATGGATTTCCACAAATGTCAGCAGTTTGGTACAAACACAATGAAATCAATAGAATATTATGTGTATATGAATGGTTAAAGCACAACAAAAGACATCAATTTACATCGTCTCAAAGACAACCAACATGGATATACTTTCAACACAGTCATTCGTGCACTTTCAATATTATGTTAAATTCATTATTTTGCAAATACTTCCACAACGTTACACACATATCATTTGGGCTTCATGATCCATAACCTAGCTCTCTCATATTCTACACCACTTTCTAAAACAATTAAATCGACAACCTGTACACATATCAGCAATGAGCAATATAGACCTAGTTCACTGCACTTTAGACACTTGACCTCCAGATACTCGCCAATCATTGGCAATCAACTAAATTTGCAATAAATTAGTTAGCTATCAATTGGTCACTACACCATGAAAATGATAAGAGGGAATCTATTCATGATTACAAATGTGCAAATGGGGGGAAATTAAATGTTGATCATGGAAATGGCACCATCTTTAACTGCTTGGTAAATTTACATAAATTGATCATGCTGATTTTGGAAAATGAATGGTAACTTCAATAATCGGAAATATTGACAGATAATCTTGGAGTTTGTGTTTTACACCCCATCAGCACCGGTGTAGGCTATTTAGAGGACAGATAATCCTGGAATCATTTTTTTCAAAACTGACTAACAAGGTGTCTTTTCCACATCAATTAACATTTTTTGGATCAATACACACAATTAGAAACATGGATGCAGCATGAATAAGCACCACTGTCCAACCCCAAGCTGTTTGCCAGGCTTCCTTCAAGCAGCTGATCAGACTTCAGGAGCAGCGCTAAGCCAGTGAGCAGATTTAAAGCTTCAATCAGACAGGTATTATGCAATTCCCCAGGTAAACCTTCTTGGTCAATATGGAGATGAGGCACTACTCAGCTGGGGCTTGCTTAAGAGGGTCCACGATGGATGGATGATTGGGGCTTTACGTCCTGTATTTATGCACTTGGTAGGCTAATTAAGACAGGAGGAGGACATGGCAATGAGGCGAAAGATGATTGAAACAGCCGTCCAACATAGGCCCAGGGGACCCGGCAAGAGCTAAATTTGAACCCTGGACCCAGCGATTGGCAGCCCAGCATGCTACCACTAGCTGACTAGACCAACCCTCCCCCCAAGAGGGTCCACGAAGACTTTTATATAACTTGTTGAGTTAGGCACACACCATTTGAAACAGACAAATACATTTTTATCGTTCAATGCTGCAGATTGATCTTTTTTGACATCACTTAATTGGCCTTTGATTCAGAGAATGAATCGGGTCAAGACATCTTGTCAAACTCTGTAAACCATCTACAGGCCTATAACATGGTTCACATGACGAATTCCGAAATTTCATTAATCCAACATTGATATCAGGGTGCACTGGTGTAACTTGGTTAGCAAACTTGAGCTTTATTGAAAGTGCAACTCCCTCATGCAAACATCCAAGCTTGGGCAATAAATGCCAACATGATCGAGTTGATTGGTGATCCCTGATCACTTGTGCAGCACTTCTGAAGTTTCGGCAGCATCTTCTAAGATGCTTAGACCTGTAGCGCCCAAAGCCACACCTTACGAATAACATTCCACAAGTGCAAAGCCACAACAGTGTTGAAAGTACATCCAGCTGGTTTTCACATTTACACACACTCACTTTATTTGCTCTGTATTTTTTCTTTGTAGCAATGTTCAGATCCTCGTGGATTTTATCCAAGAGAAACAACAAGAATTCCTGGGCATCGTGTTGTGCGAATCCTCTGTACTGACAACCGTATTTCCCCACAACCGTTTTAAAATCACTAGAAATTTCAGGAGTGTACTGGCCAGACCACAGGCTTTTCATAAGCACAGCCAACTGTTCTGTCAATTCACCTTTAGTACCAAATCTTTTTGCATTAATTTTGTTATTGCGTTTCATATCCATCCTGTACTGGTCTGACACAAAGTACTCAGCCAGGAGTTCAGTATGGGTCAGACACTGCAGCACTGCATTCATGAAACAGGTATTGCCATGGTTACGTAACCCCTGCGTCCCAGGGTTGGGAGTCTTCACTCCGGACGAATTGTTGCTGTTGGGACTAGGACGGTCAGCTGATGCGTCGAAAGAATTGTGAGTCTTCATATTGGAGAACTTCCTCCTATCCCCAGGACCCACACTGTGACTGCGAGAGGATTTCTTGTTAGTTTTCGGCGAGGCAGATCCGATTGACAGCTGAGACACCTGTTTCACCATCTTGTGCATGAGGTTGCCCAGGGACTGCTTGATGCTCGGCGAGTGTTTGATCCGTGTCTTCCTCTGCCTGTCTAGTGTTTGTGTTTTGGTGAAATCGTCTGTCAAGGACTTTGGATCCTGCGTGCTGTTGTTGTTGTTGAATTTCGGTAAACTTTGGCTGACATGACGATGTTCCTGGGTGAGCTTCGCGTTGGCAAACGGGGTCTCGTCGTCATCGTCAGCGGTGAAGTCCTCCATCGTGACGGACCTCTGACGGCCCCCTGGCACCCTGTCTTCCATTTTCACGGAATTCCACTGTTAGACACATAGAACCTGCTCTAAATCACGAGCAGGCCGCTCTGCTTGCGACCTGTCAGTCGGTGAAGCCATGTTTGCAAAGCATGCTGGGATTGCACGTGGCCTCATTTCAGAACGAGGTAGCAAGGGGAATCCTCAACGTCATGACTTGGATCCCTCTGACGGCGGGAAAACTTCTGAGAACACAGATCAGCTACAGCCTACAGATCTGCACTTGTTTACTTCAATAGCTACATTCTATGACCCTAACAATTAATCGCCAAATATTTTCAGCTGTCAATTTCTTTAGGGGCCCATCAGACGATAGTTGGGGGGGGGCTATGGATTTTCCCCCCAGGACAAACTTTTCTTTCGTTTGCGGCGCATTAACGAACAATTTTTTTTGCATCTGGACTCGTGACAAACTTTTTAAATTGGACTTTCAACATTACGGTACCCTAGCAACAGGTGGAACTTTTTTTCAGGAGCTGAACACTTTTTTTTTTCAGTGTCAAATGGGAAACAAAACTTTTTTTTACCAAAAAATCCATAGCCCCCCCCTCCAAGATTATCTGGTCGGCCCCTTAAGGAACTAAATCAGTCTTTTCAAGGATTGGCAGACCCCTAGTCAATAATTGGCATTAAGAGCTGTTAAGTAAAGGGCAGCCCCCTGGGCCCCAAGTCATATTTGGGAAAGAAAATGCATCAATGCCCGCTTAAAAATAATTTCCATATTTACTATGCACTCAGAGAGCCATTACACAAATTCCCAGTATCTGGATATATATTTAAGACTCTCCTTCAATCCAGTGTCAAAC
The DNA here is from genome assembly GCA_026936325.1 of Platynereis dumerilii. Taxonomy (NCBI): domain Eukaryota; kingdom Metazoa; phylum Annelida; class Polychaeta; order Phyllodocida; family Nereididae; genus Platynereis; species Platynereis dumerilii. The sequence continues at coordinate 14,361,282 of JAPTHN010000002.1, read as the reverse complement.
TAAACATATAGGCCAAAGCTGTATATAGTTTACTGTACTTTCCAGTTTCCAAATCTGTTTAATAAATATTTTATATTTGAATCCTCCCCAGAGCTAGATTACTGTTTGTCAGTCATGATTTGATTTTGAACAGACTGCAGGGTCAAATTACCAGGGGCGTAATTTTCATGGAGAATGTGGGGGAGACACGGTCGGAATCAGCCGTCAGATCCGTGAATTCAGACCTCCCAACCGTACCTCAGGAACGTCGGTCAAGGGTTCCGCATTCCTTTTTGAAAGGTTTTCGCAAAAAAATCGGGGTCCTAATAAACAAAATTTTGGTATTGTGAAAAACGCAAATATAGCCAAAACTTACAGTTGAAACAGTATTACAATGTAATTCTTGTAGTTTTTAAATTCAAGGCTAAATTACAGCATCTGATCAATAACAGTAGTTGAGCAGTGAGCATCCTCCTCAAGCTTTATTCTGGGCAGTTTTGACCGGGTTGTCATACCAGCTCAACAATTTCGGAGGACAGAAAGTAATGAAATAACCATTTAATGGTAATTTTTTTAGAGGGTTTTTAAGTTGTCAAAAAATAGGGTTTTTGCATTAAAAATAGGGTAAGAGGGTTTTAGGCTAAAAAGGGGGGGAAACCCCATTTTAGAGGGTTGGTTGGGAGGTCTGTATATAAACAGTCAGTCAGGATTTCTTACATTCAAGAATTCCAACTTTTGTGTGGCATGGTAACCTGCCTGAGCAGAAAGGTGTATAGGACGTGTTTCTCTGAACTGCTCCCAAACTTACCCCAAGGGCCATTAACCAGGAGACCAGGCCTCCTATAGCAGCCCTCCCGAAAAAAGTAGGAGTTTGGCCAAGAAAAAATAGGATCATTAATTGTGGGAAAGTAGGAGCCTATTTTCGGGCATATTTTGACCCAAAAACATGACAAAGGGACAAGATATTGTCGTCGTTTCTGACGCCTTCATTGAAAACTAGACAATTTTCGCCTCAAGATAAGTTCCAAAACTAATTCAAAGAATGTATAATGAGCCTTCAAGATTTTTTCAGTCAAATGTTCGAAATTTCTGACTCAAAGCTTGAACCTAGTCCTATGATGATTTGCCAGTTCAATGAAGTTTACCCTTTCTTGGAGGCCTGATTACCAGAAGACATTCAGTTTTCACTTTGAAAAGTGGGGTGGGGGGGGGGGGATGGGGGAAATTTCATATTACCCCCGGGGTCAAATATGCCATGCTAATTGTCAGGCCCCTTTCTTTAAAACCTCTAAAACACCAGTAATCCTAGTTATTTTAAAACACTCAAGACAAACTTACTAAATTAAATACCGATTTTTGTTTATTTTTACACATCATAGCAATTCTAATAAATTTTTTTGGCTTTATACCTGAAATGAAAATTCCGTTTTGTGATAGCACAAGCTAGTTTAACCAATCAAAGGATTAAGTTAACAAAAGAATGTGACACTGTCACTGAAGCACCAGTGAGAACAGAATGAACGAGTGGAGGGCCTTTGTGGCAACATAAGCCTCAGGTCTTTGACCAGGAATCGGCCCAAAACTTCATTATATATCATCATAATCATCAACACCAGTAAAGGTGGCATTAATTAAAGCAAAAACCTAACATACATTTTTACACATACTATATAGTACAGTAAAAGTATATAATTTTTTTTATGTCAAAGAAAATATAATAATTAAAGTAGTACAAAATATATCAATAATATCATGAAGGTCACAGTCATTGGAAAATAATACAGCAGATCACAGGTATTGTGTTCGTAAGTGGCAAACTCATTTTCGAGATTTCACCAAAACTCATTTTAAAATAACTCCAGGTCCACATCTCAACCTTGAATTCGGATTTCATCTGGTAAAGTGGTTAAGTACAAGTTAATAAGACACATAACAACAGATGCTGACATTTTAACTTCGATAAATCGTCGCCAGTCTCGACGGGAAAAAAAGCAACAGCAAAGAATGACTTAGGGCTATTCCATTTAAAAATCTGGGGGGGGGGGTGGTCAGGTTACATTTTTGACCCCCCTCATGCATCTAAAGTGAATTAGTTTCGACCCCCCCATGCATTAACTTCGATTTTTTTGGAGACCCTACATGCACCAATGCGAATTTTTTACCCACCCTACATGCATCAAATCCGAATTTTTTTAGACCCCCTCCCACGACAAACATTTTTTGACCCCCTCCCTCCAAAAAAAAAATCTCAACCCTACATACATCTGAATTTTTTCTAGTTTTTAGACTGAAAAAAAAAAAATCTCAACTCTGCATATGAATTTTTGAAAGAATCTCCATCAATGTGTTGAATATGTCTTTGGCTGCACTGTATGACGTATCAACTTCAGATCCTAGCCTATCTCAGATGGATGGATGGATGATTGGGGCTTCGCGTCCTGTAGTTTTGCACTTATACTAAGTTGGTAGGCTAATTAGCAGGGGAAGGACACGGCAATGAGGATTTGCATATTAAAGTTGGGTAAATGCCTATCTCGGACACGGTCATTGGAAAACTTGCTTCATATTTAACTAAGAGTTCTAGACTGTGCCTATCTCGGACACGGTCATTGGAAAACTTGCTTCATATTTAACTAAGAGTTCTTTGTCTAGGCCTGATAGCTAGATATTCTCTTAACTCGGACAGAATAGTACAGTCTATTTTACTCCGACTTAAGCAAGGTTTACTGTTCTCCGTGATATGACGCAGGTGAAGCGAGACTTTCCAAAATTCTTGAATTTATTCCTTATTTTCCAAAAGGCTCTCTGTGATATGATGGAGGCGGAGGCAGTTCACCGCCGTGATATGATGGAGGAGGAAGTCAAATCCTCCAAAATTCTTGAAATTAATATTTATTTTTGGAAGGGACTTAGTTTTCCATTTTTCTTGGCATATTTTTTGTAGCATCTCGATGACTCCATACTGAGTCAGATGCTTCTCCGTGTGGAGGCGGAGGCCTCTCCGTGATATGACGGAAGTCTCTCCCTGATATGACGGAGGCCTCTCTGTGATATGACGGACTCAGACGGAGGCAGCAGGGAAAACTCTTAAATTTCACAAGATAGTTAAAATTTCCCCATTTAGTTTCCAGTCAAATTATTCCAGGGAGCTCCATTGATCCAATAGATGATTTTCTCAAGAAAAGTAATTTTATTCAATTTTTGGCAATTTCTGTATCAGTGTAACTTGTCTTGAGGCAGAGCTCCTTCTCTTTGGAGTCCAGGTTGTAAGATCACATGTGAAACATCCATTACACAATATGTATTGCCTCCTAAGATCCGGCACAAGATCAATAGCTGATCCCACCAGAACTGTCAGATATATATTTTTATGTCTTACAAAGTAATTCCTAACATACTGAAGAGGATATAAATAACCAGGAAATACCCAGTGGTTCGCCTGGGGAGAGGCGGTACATACATGTATAAGAAGAAGAAGAAGCCTAGTCAGCCAAAACAAACATGGCTAAGTTATTTCCCAGTAAGTCCTGGTAAAAGTAGTTAACCACTTTAGGATAACCATGTTAAGCTTTTATACAATCTGGCACAGCTCTACATCCTCCAGCACCTGTCCAGCACTAACTGCAGGAGGGTAGAGCTGTCCCACTGACACAAAATGCGACGTCCGGCGTCCAGGGAAAACCACCAACTACTACTACTACTCGCGATCATGCAAGATGGCAAAAACGTGGTGCAAATTCGTCTGAAATGATGGTTTATTTAATTTCTTGTAGCAAGTAGGTAGCAATACTTTATTTAGTAGGTGTCTGGGGGGTCGGAGGACCCCCTACATACATCTAAATCGAATTTTTCGGGTCCCCTACGTACATCTAAATCGATTTGTTTGCTACCCCACCATACATCTAAAGTGAATTTTTGCCGACCCCCCCATCCATCTTACGAAAAATAAATCAACCCGACCACCCCCCCCCCAGAGTTTTAAATGGAATAGCCCTTAGGAAGTCTACAAAGGCAAATCAATAAATATAATAATGCCCCGTGTGTGACCCAATTTTATCAGTTTGCATATTCTTAATCCGTCAAAGAACCATGAACCACCAGGGCCAAAAAACAAGCAAAATAACGAGATACTTATCGAACAGACAACACTGCATTTCAATAACATATAAACAATAAAGGCAACAAAATAGATAACACAACAAGTAAACTAACTATATTAATGTAGAAACAAATCTAGGGCTATTCTACCATGCAGCAACATAGGCCCTAGAACTTTTTGGCTTTAGAATTCTACAAAGAGAATCTATAGGAAAAGGTTAATTGAATAACCAATAACTGTAGCAGTATTAAAGGAATATTTTGGGCCTAGATGTAGCTTTCGGACGTCCCATAAAGTACGTTTTACATTGACTCTTTTTTATACCAATAAAAGTTTCCCTTCTCCCCTGTTAACCTTGAAAAAGAGTATTCAACAGGTCATGTATCAGTTCATTGCATCATTTGAAGACCACCAATTCCACGACCTCCTCGGCCATGATGGAAAACACCATTTTCTGAAGGATGTGCTTGCATGTGGGGGAACACCCTGCCCCTTCCTCTTGCTATATGTCCTTGAAAACCTTGCACAGAGTTCGCTGCTCCAAAATTCTCCTGCGTCGTATCGTCCTGCATCTCCACATCTTGATCGGCCTCTCTGAATGCTCGTTGAATCTCGTTGTACTCCTCCCATCCTTCAGGAGTCGGTTTTAATCCATAGGACAACAATTCGTTCAGTCGGTCGGGTTTGTACTTAGGGGCAGCAACAGGAGCAGCGGGGGGAGCATTTTCTTCATCTGATTCGTCCCTATACCACTGTCGGTCCTGGAAGCTCTGGGTTGATGATGCTGCGGCTCCTCTGCTCCTGCAATATTAACAAATAAATTGTAGTGGCATCCGTTGACATGCATGTAGGTCTACAGGAGTCAAAGTGACCATAACACATTCAAATATTTAAAGTTAAAATCATTTGTTAATGTTAGGACTCATAATAACAAGAATGACAAAGGAGTGTTGTTATTCTTATATTAATATCGTTTTTGAAGTACAATCATGATAGACCTGTATATATATAGCTCTAATAAGCTGCACAAAATAAATTGCTAAGTTCTGTCATGCTTAAAATGAATGTAGAATAATAAACTTACATGAACCCTCGACTTCCTCTTCCTCCACGACCTCGTCCTCGCCCCCTGGGTCGCCCAAATGGCATCCCACGGCTTGGGCTATTTTCAGTGTCATGAGAGTACATACAACCGTCACCAAAACGACATCCCTGTTCTGACCTGAAATACCAATATCCAATGCATATCATCAGGTTTTTATAACTGTTTAAAAATCAATGACAAAAACTTCAGTGTTTAATTAAAGGCAAATTATCAATAACCATCTCGGAATTAATCTTACCCAAAGAAACGACAGGGGGGCTTCATTGAAAAGGCATGTGCGAACCCACAATTGGCTCCGTTTCTGCAACCCATAGGGGTGTTGAAAAACTTGCATGGTTCCATCGAGTCTGCGATTTCCTGAAATATGCAAAAAATGAAAGTTTCAGATGGTTCAGAAGAAACATTCTAAGGGCCATTACATTTAAAACTGGGGTGAGGTTGGTTTTTTTTTTGTAAAATGAATGTAGGGGGGGGGGGGATATTATTCAGATGTATGGAGGGGTGGTAAATAAATCGTTTTAGATGGACCCACAAAATTCGCTACAGATGTATGGGGGGGGGGGCACTATCACTCCATGAAGGCTTACGCATTGTAATAATGAAATTTTTATTTGATGCATGCAGGGTGCGTAAAACTTTGGATTCAATGCATGTAGGGTCGTAAAAAATCCATCGGGGGGGGGGGAGATCTGGAAAAATTCATATCAGATGGGGGGTCAAAAAAGTACCCCGTCGGCTAATAAAGACGAAAAGGACATCACAATGAGGCGAAGGATGACTGAAACAACTGTCCAACATAGTCATAGCAGACTTTCCGAAATACGTCGGACCGACGGACATTTCCGATAGATTTACGAGCGGTCCGACTGAATTACGCACATCGCCGGACCGTCTGACCGACTGGCAGATAAGCCTGCTAATAAACCACTCTAATATCGCTCATGCAAACGATCGTCATTGCGTGTCAATAGTGTCAATAGACTCAATACAGCAGTGAGCAATTGACTTCTTTGTTGAAGTTAATTACAGAAGCAGCCTCATAATAATGCTAATTGCAATTCTGGAGTTTCTTGAGCTTTGTCACCCTCAGTTCCCTAATTGCCATTGAAGCAGAAGGGGTGAAGTGTCAAAGGCAAGTGTCAAAGTTGATTGCACTTTGCTGTGTAGCCAACTCAGGTACTTCACATTGACATGCATTGATGCAGTAATGAAGCAATATATGACGTTGAATTGAAATGAATGAATAAACTAAACTATTACTTTTACTGTTTGCATACATGTGTGAGTGTGTTGACCACCAACTTGAATGTTGAATAGCATTTGATTTGAGTATCTGACACCTACTCAATTATCTGGCCTGTGCTTTGAAGTAGCTAGAGGGATCAGATGTGCATGCATGGTAGACAGCTTATCAAAACTGCTATGAGTTTAAAGTATAAGTACTGGGAAAGTTTAAATCCAAATTAACAGTATAAAATTTAAACATTAACCAAAATGTTCCCAAATGGTTTTCAACTTTTAAGAAAATTGGAACTTGGCTAATCTTTGATGCAGAAAGTAAACAAACACATTTTGTGAAGAATTTATATATTTTTAGGTATTTTCTAATAATACATCATTAAATTAATTTGTGTAAAAAAAGGAAAACATCAAAAGCCTTTTTTTTTTAAATTTAAAAATATCGATGAAATTTCATCCTTCGTGCAACCGCTTTTTTCGGTCCTGGAAAAAGTCTTTCGGTCCTGCTGAAATTGGTGGCTAGCAGGACCGAATGTCCTGCAGGATCTGACTGGCTTTGGGAAAGTCTGCATAGGCCCCAGTACCAGGCAAGAGTTGGTTTCTAAACCTGGACCTAGCGATGGGCAGTCTGTAGATGGAGTATCATCCTCTTGTGAAGTCATTATCTAAAGTCAAGACATTTTATTTTGGCAGTAAGTTTTTAGCCAATGAAACAATCCATGATTAAGTCTGATGTTTAATTTTTGGTTTATTAGACTAAGTACACCATGACCAAGCATGATTTGGATTAAATATGTGTCCTCTAATCCCCCAGCTTCATCATACAGGCACTAACAATGTTAAATTTCGGCTGCTCTTCTACACATTTAGAGCTATTATTAGCCTTCTGTTGTGACGTCATCAGCATTGTTGGGGGTATGCTTCACTTTAGCGGGCCGTGAAAATGACCATATTAGGAGAACAATGTTTTCGTGACGTCATTCATTTGTAACCACGGCGAAATGTTTACATGACGCCATCAACACATGACGACAATCTTATTTTGGTGATGCAAAAAGTAGCAAAATACACTAAAAAAGTAAGTTTCAGTCGCTTTTTAGTTACAGTTTGTTGAAATAATGCCATGGAAACCAATAGACGGGGGTGTGAGGGCGGCAGCCCCCACGTTAACCACTAAAAAACGATCGTTATCACTTGCCAAATATGATCATTTTCACGGCCCGCTATAGTGAATTTTTTCCATTGTTGGCTCTATGACATCACTGAAACAATGGTGACGTCACAACAGCAGCAATAGAAGAAAATGGCTTCTTGAGCTGTGTTGACAGCAATGTTATTCCAATGGGATTACCTCAAAACTATAGCTACAACATGTACAACATGCCAATACTTCCTAATGTTTATGAAACTGTTTGGTCAAGGTGTCAGGTACAGGAGGAGACAATTATTTTTGTCAAGAGTAACGTATGTTTTTAATTATCAGCCAAAAACTTACTGCCACAAAAAAATGACTTGACTATAGCTACCACTAGACCAACGATCCGGGGGGGGGGGGTTCAGGGGGTTGGAACCCCCCCCCTTGCCTGTAGATTTTTATTACATTTCCCCCTGGAGCCTGGAGTCGTAGGTTTTTGTCAAAGGGAGGACTCTCCCTGGCCTGGTCCCTGCCACCCATCAAGTCAGGTCGAACCATCCAGTCGAGTAGACCTACCCAATCGGTGAATCCACAACTTTTGAAAGGCTTGAGGACTTCCCCCTGTAATATCGCCCAGTCTAAGTTTTCTCCCTTCTGCAAACTTCAACAAAACGCAACAACAGTTCCAGCTACATGTACTAAAACCTTCATGTTATTATGAGAATTAGCTGATACTAAAACCAACAGTACCAGACACTGCCAACATCCAAAATACTCACAAAGCGAAGTTCTTCTCACCCGCAGAAACCGAAATGGAATTCCCCCACGTGCCGAGTGTTGTGGCGCGAGATTTTTCAGGTTCTCGCCAGAGGGCGGTCAAGTGAATCTCCAGACTTTGCTGCCACCACCAAATGTCTTTCTTGGATCATTTTTAGCTGGGTCTGCTCTGCTGAACTATCTGCAGTTTGAATTTTTAGATCTATTGGCAGGTGTGCTCTGCTGAATCTAGAATAGGATCACAGTAGACCTTGAATCACAGAAGCCTTTAATAGAGGGAATAGTGATTGCTTAATTAATTAATCATCTGCCCAAATTTTTTCGCCTTTTTGCCCGAATCTTACGGTTTCCCCTAGGTCTGGACACTCAGGTCTGGGCCATCGCCATCTTTTCTTGGGTAAAATAACATAATCTCTCGGACACGTTTTTGGGGTGATTTATGGCTTTGAAAAATCTGAAAAAAATATAAGCATCTACCTTTTGCCATTAGGAAACCCACTGAATACTTGAATTATTTTTATGAGGCCGATTTATGGAGAAGTGACTGGAAATATAACATGTAAACAAAAAACTGGAGTAGGTGGTCAAACTTAAGATTGAGGGGCTTGTGGGGAGACTCGGTCTGGAAACACTGCTGATCGGGAAGCAGACGGGCAATAGTCTACTCACCCTCCCCCCCCCCATGAACTGGATGCCCTTGGCAGGAGGGGCAAGGTTGCCCTTTCATCTCCAAGAAAAAATATTATTTGGCCTTAATTTACAACGAATTTAGGCAAAAAACTATAAGTATATTAAAAATAATAATTATCGGCGCTACATTAAATTTTTGTCGCGCCAATTAGATATGCCCTTTTTCGACCAACCGCCCCTGCTGCCCTAGTTTCCTTCCGGCACCCATGCCCTTATGTCTGGATACTCAGGTCTGGTCTGGGCCATCGCCATCTTTTCTTGGGTAAAATAACAGAATCTTTCGGACATGGTTTTGGAGTGATTTATGGCTTTGAAAAATCTAAAAAAAATACAAACATGTACCTTTTGCCTTTAGGAAACCCTTTGAATACTTGAAATATTTTTATCAGACGGATTTAGGGGCCGACCAGACGAGTTTGGGGCGGGGGGCGGCTATGGACTTTACCCCCGGGACAAACTATTTTTTTCGTTCGCGATGCGTCAACGAACAATTTTTTTGCATGCTCACTCGCGAGACTTTTTTATCGGAATTTTAACATTACAGTACCCTAGCTACAGGTAAAAACAAACTTTTTTTTATTTCCATGCGCTGAACAAACTTTTTTTTCAGTGTCAAGTGGGATTCAACCTTATTTTTTCACCAAATATCCATAGCCCCCCCAAAGATTGTCTGGTCGGCCCCTTACGAAGAACTGACAGGAAACATAACATGTAAACAAAAACTTCAGACATCAACCTCGAGTGCTTCGGACGCACTTTTCACATAGAAATAATGGTCGCAAGAGCCCAAACTTAGCTCAAAATGTAGGAAATTAAATTTCCAAAACATTGGTATAAGTTAGAAGTTGACGCAGCAATTGCACAAGAAAAGATTGGATGGATACTGAGCTGATCTACCATGCTCTAGACACGGAGTCCCCAAGTGTTGACGTCACATTGTTGTTATAGTAAATATAGAAACTTTTTTTGGGGGGGGGGGAAATCTTTTTTTTGTTCGAATTTTTTTTCCTCGAACTTTTTTTTTTTTTGGGAGAAAAGTTTTTTCTTTGATTTTTTATTTCCAAAAATTTTTTATTTTTTCAAAAAAAAATTTTTTTTTTTCCGGAATTTCTTTTTTTTTTTTGAACGAGAGGCGGAAAATAATTTTAGAAAAAAAAGAAGATAGTCACGCGTGATGATAAAAAAGTGCCAGGATCATATTATGGGATGTCTGAATCACTTTATTTATTGAACCATCTGGACACCTCGCTCTGCTCGGTGAGTCGGTGGCTCTGTCCCGTCTATCAAAATGACAGAATTAAAAAAAGAATTCTTTTGAAGCAAATTCAATCAAGATTTCACAAATATTTATTAAATGTAACATATAAAAGTGTAAACCCTCACAAGTATATATATATTTCGTGCCTTGTATCTATTTTTTTCACCACAGACGATGCTTTTTTGCAGGAAGTGTAAAAGTTTTTATCAGTCCAAATTACTTAATATTTATTGACTAGTCATGCATGACATTAATACTGGAAGAAATGCAGTGTTAATAACAATAAACAGTCCATTTAACAACTCCAGCGTGTGACTCAATAAGCGATAAGCTCACATGAACTGGATGAGTATTTTTCTTTCTTAACCATGTTACACCGTCTCAGACTCGAAAGGAGAGAAGACAATTAGGTAATTTGGGATCAGAAAAAATACTAATTTTACACCAAATTTACTGTAACATAGAATGTAACCCGGAATGCAAACTTGGCTGTTATACAGCCAACAAAAAAACATAGGCTGCGTAGCAGCAAACCTTCAGCGATAAAACAACATTTTAAAAGGACACCATTACACCACAAAAGTGATGTGAACCACATTGCATGTAATATTTGCAATAGTGGCCTGAAATTATCTATATGCCCCACCATATGCCCGCCTGCATGCCAGGGTATGTGGAACGATGGAAAGACTTTACTAGACCAATATACGTTTAATACGGACCAGTTTCATGCATAAACAAGGAATAAGTTGTGAGGTATGGGTCAGAATGTTTCAAAAAGCATTAAGAGTAACTATGAAGCAGACCAACAAAGGGAACTAAAATATTATATAGGGAATGTATATAAACTTTCATCTATGGACATACAATGATGGCCAAGTTTTGGCCTGGAAACAAAAAATAATAATTTTAATTTTTTTTGTTAATATTTCAAGATGTATAGAATATCCATGAATCACACCCACAAAAGAGACAAATCTATCATACAGGAGACATGAGTAACACATTTCATCCATGTACCTGCAATTGTGACCAAGTTTTGGCTTGTAATGAAAAAACAAATTAATACATTTTTCTCAATATTTCAAAAAGTATGAAATATCAATCAATCAGACCATGAAAAGGCACAACTAGACCATATCAGCTACATGTGTGAAAAATTTGATCCATGTACATGTAACAGGGGCTGAGTCCTAGCCCGGAAATGAAAAAAAAAATTTTTTCCAAATTTTTGTCAATATTTAAAAAAGCACAAAATTTCCATCCATGAGACCACCAAAAGGCACAACTAGACCATACAGGCTACATGTGTACCAAATTTCATCCGTGTGCATGCAATACGGGCTGAGTCCTAGCCCGGAAACGAAAACAATGGATTTTTTAATATTTTTCTCAATATTTCAAAAATTACAAAAGTTCCATCAATCAGACCATCAAAAGGCACAACTAGACCATACAGGCTACATGTGTACCAAATTTCATCCATGTACATTCAATAGGAGCTGAGTACTGGCCCGGAAACTATCTATCCGCCCGCCGCCCGGACGGCGGACGCCCGACCTCCCGCCCGGTGGACGGACAACTTTTTACCAAAGTGATAACAGTACCTTCTTCGAACTTTGTTCGCTGAAGGTAAAAAAGATTATTGCAAGTTTATAGGTTGTAGAATGCCTCTAAATTGGACACAATAAGTTCATACAGCACCAATAACACATATGATACAAAATCTAAGCTCACAATATTTGAGATTCAAAAGGCCTACTTTGGCGAGTACAAAAATACATCTATATTATAATAATCCAACTATAAATTCATGGACCCCCTTCGTTTTCCCAGTCAAGTATTGGGTGCTCAACTGCTCATCCACAAAAACTTACAGCAACCTTTTCTCACCCACTAGAAAATTTATATTTAATATTTTGCCCCTCCCCTACCCCCCCATTTCACGGGTATTTATGCTAGTTTCACAGAAAGCAAATCAGAATGTGCAGGACAACTAAGTTGCATAACCTGGATCTTGTATCTTTTTAAGTTATCCTAAGATGATCAGAAGTCGTACAAAACATCTAAAGCATCCCATGCACAATCATCCCACGGCTTAATCCCTTGACACATCAACTCGTCAATTTCATCTTGGAGAAATCCACAATTTTCAGAACGTTCTTCCATTTCTTCCTCCGTTTCTCTTCCGAGGGCAGCCATCTTCTTCAGTAAGTACATTGGCATCCTTGAAAAAAATATAAAATATAGGCCTATGGATGTTGGCTAGTGAGACTCTGGGTTTGTGTACCGATGTTCCTTGGCCATTTTACTTTTGAATTCCCTGTCCCCATAACCCCCCATCCAGAGCCTCAGTATTGATGTTTTTCAGGTAATAGGCATAATAAGTAATCCAGTCAGTTCAGCGCAAAATTAACTTGGCTCGCAGGGCCAGAAAAAAATTAATGCGAATTTCCAGGAATTTGATTAAGTATGACAAAATTTCCCACGAATGGTCGTGAATCAAGTGCCTAAACATCCCAGTCAGAAACTTTAACCTTTCTTTGAGATTTAGAAATTTCCAGGCAATGACATGCCCGAATTCCCTACTTTTTCCAGCCATGTCGGCTGGTAGAATGCAAAATATGAACAACATTGATCACTCTTCTTCCAAGATTTTGCTGGATGACACAGATTTGGTTGTTTCATTACATGACAATAAAATACTTGAACAAAATTAATATCTGTGTACAAAGAAAGTAACAGCCTAAACTCCACATTCTGACGACCCAACATACACTTCCATTTTTAACATTCAATGTTGTGATACTGAAATTTTGTGGTCATCAATAATTATGTCCTCAAGAACATAACATGGATATTACAGCAAATGTGAAAATGTTTTGGATAGATTAGTAATAAATCCAAATATAACTCTACCCTCCAAGAGCTTCGTCTTCCGCTCCAGTAAGAATCACCATGGTCAACATGTTCAGCATTTCCGGCACCTCAATGAGACCAAGGTCCCTCTCTGAAAAAAGATAGTGCAAGTTAATTGAGGAACATGGTTGATTTACACATAATAAAACAAGTGTGAGAAAGAGAATCATTCAGTCATTTTAGCCATTTAATTAACTCAACCATCAAGCACAGTGTCAACTAGGGTTTCAGCGAGAACCAACTCAAGACTAGCAACACTTTTGGCTTCCTGAAAAACAACTCCCACTCCTTAGGTCTAATGAATTGCGATCTCGACTCCTTCTTAGGCCTACCGGCAATCTGGCATTGCTACACACACTATCATATGGTTAGCAGAAGAAAAAACATGTATTCCACAATTTTTCAATAATATTTTACACATGATAATTTGTTTCGAAAATTTAGTTTATTTGCTCTTTAAGGAGGTGAAAGAAACACTGATCCAAAGAACAGCGAGGCCTAAATTTTGACGGCTACAGATGATCATCAGCCTAAAAACAAGAATCCGCGGATTATAGGCCTAGCTCAAGTGGCAGTGATGACGGCAAAATATATGTAGCAATGCTGGTGAAATAGTTAAGTCTACTTTATGGTTTGGAAATGGCAGAGAAAGGTGGTTCTGAATTGCGGCAAGTGAAGTGTTGTTATTGTGGTTGTTCCATGTACAAAATAATATCCAAATAACCACGAAAAGAATGTGTACGATTTTTTTAAATCTTGAAGTCGCCCAATTTCCTCCTTTGAAAAAATTGGCGAAATTGAAAAAAATTTGGAACAAAAAAATTGTTTTTTTTAATCTAGGAAAACAATTTTTTTCTTTTTTTTAATCTAGGAAAAAAAATTGTATATCTTGGAACAAAAAATGTTTAAATTTGAAAAACAGAAGTAGCCCGATTTCCTCTTTTTGAAAAAAAAAAAAATTAGTGTAATTGAAAAAAGTTGAATTTTTTTTTTTTTCCAAATCTTGGAAGAAAAAATTTTGGTAAAAAAAATAATTTTGAAATTGAGAAAAAAAAGTTATTTCCATACATCTAGCTCCCTGACAAACCAATAAAACACAAAAACAGATATATTGAACCTATAGTTATTGAACAGTAGAGTTGACAGACAATATTTTCAGACCATTACTCCTGAATTAGCCTGGCGAGCCAGGCTAAAAATTATACCCAGCGAAAAAAATATATTATTGTCCTTGTTTAAAGCATTATATTTTTTTGGATGCCAATGCACAATTTCTTGGCATCTCAGTCTTTACAAAGATTGCGCTCACTTGCAGAGTCTGCAAATTTTGTAGTACACCAAAAGTTCATAAGGAGCTGGGAATTTTTAACTTAGACTAGTTTTAGTAAAAAATTCAGAGTTACCTGTTTTGGCAGAAGGTAGCAAATGAATGGACCCTAATAAGGAATCAATACAGATTTTACTAACCAACAAAATAAGAAGCAACTTCATCGAGAAAAGTCTGGTGATCCCTCTTTACTTTGTTCACAGCCTTTTGAGTGGCCTTGGAGCCAAGGTGATTCAACATGTGGGGAACACGGGAAAATGACCTTTCGCAAACGCCACACATGGCCTCCGACCTCATGAACTCCTTGTGGTCACGGAAGAATGCTGTGTGTGTGCGATCAACCTGCAGAGGAAAAGTGAGTGAGAGAGGTTATATTTTACATCCCATCCAGGCTACATGTAGTAGGCCTACTTACCCTATGGCGGTACTTATTGCAACAAAAATCAACAATGAAACAAAATCTTTTTGTCAGCATGCAAAAAATGATATATATGTCATAAACTATTGAACCTAAATGGCAGTTGCATTGACAAAAATATTTACTTAATGATGCATGCCAAATAAAATTAAAACCTTGATTTTACTAGAATCACCGCAGCTATAACCAAAGTGAAATGAACGAAATAGTGATGTGTTTTAAAGTAATATAATATATCTTCAATCCAATATCCAATGCAGCAATCGGTCGATCTAACGGTTTTGAAATACATCAAAGTCAATTGAATAATGTAAAATATGGTATAAAACCGTGTAATGATTTATCAATGAAAAAGCCTCACCTTGCCAAGTTGTTCAGCATAATGCTGTTGCAGCTTTTCGTACACCTTGTCATCATTTGCAAATTGCAAATTACATTCACCTGAAAATGTTAAAAAATTTACAACAAATCTTACATTTAAATATCTGGATGAACTTCAGAAATGCATCCACACTATAGGTCCTATATGTTACGAAGTTAATGAGTCATAATCAAACATCTAACAACTGAACAGCCACACCAGATTTCTTTAGAAATCTATTCAATCCTTAAGAAAAGCAAAAAGATATATTTACTACACTTGATGATTTTCTGCTCACTCTTGGCTGCCGCCTCCTTCTCCTTCTTGGCAATATTTTCCGCTTCTTGCTTCGCAATATTTTCAGAATCTTTGCTCTTCTTTTCCTAATTGATAGCAGCATACTTAAATTTTACAGCAGACGAAAAACGAGCGCTTACAGAAAAGCTGTTGGTGGCCACCAATGACCTCACAACAAGCCCTATCAAACACATTGAAATAAGCTGTCAACTTGTCATTGAGCAACTTGTGACCTCATTGATACTCAGTTGGTCACTCATTTTGATAGCATTGCAAGTATAGGCAATGACCTCATAAATTGCTCATGACTCATAGAGAATAACATGGCAAGGTGGATAGGGCTATGACCTCACAAGGAAGTGAGGGAGTGAGTGAGTTTGTGTTTTACGCCCCATCAGCACCAGTGTGGGCTATTTAGAGGCAAGACCTCACAAGGAACATTTCAGTCCAATTCTATAAGCATTCACTTTTTGTCTACTGTAAATCAGTTTAATAGATTTATGAACTTTAATTGGCTTTCTCTGAGAAAACCATGCAGGTTGTACAGTAAAGTGAAACGTGGCCCGAGCCGGATTTAAACGAAATTTTCACCAAACGCCCTCTAAATACAATAATGAAGGTTGGTTAAGTCCGTTTTTTCTATGATTTCAATTCTTCCTTGATTTTACCCCACTTGAAAATAGGGTGTCAAGTGTGGTGCAAAATTCCTTTAACATGGGTTTCAATGGGAAAACATGCCAACTTTAGCACTATAGGAACCAGAGCGCAGCGCATGGTTTGAAAATTTTATGATGGAGGATGATTACACATGACTTGAATATTCTAAATTCACTTTTTGTAGCGTGGAACACTCCTTCATAAGCCAGATATAAGCATTTTTAGATAGCGGGGGGTGGCAAATTTCTTTGCGTTTCACAAAAATTGAAAAAATACTAAAAATGTCATAATTCTGCTAAGATTTGTCCGAATTTGACAATTTTAGTGTCTAACTATATGTTTTGGGCAATTCCGCACCTCTTGGGATGATTTTTATTTTGATTGGAGGTCAAGGTCACTGCCTAAGGTCAAGGTCAAAGTCAATTTTTTCTGTAATTTAATGATATTTCAAGTTTTAGTCCCCGATATCTATCAAAAAGTCCCATAATATCAATGCTTATTCAGCATAAACTGATTTCATAAATTTCTAGCTATATGTTAGTATCCTACACTGTATCAAAAGTGATATTTGACCTTACCACAATTAAAGATGATGAAATTAATACAATTTTAGTGTCATTGTTGGCCTGCTCCCTACAGGAACTTTTTGTTAAAATCAGCTGAGTCTTCTCCGGCAAGGGTCAAAGGGTCGTTCCTTATTCTTGCAAGCCAGTTCTGTGATCAACAACCTTCCTTATGGCTCAGTTAAGGCCCACTGCAAAGAACTCTTATCAAATAGTTTCTGTGCACCATTTTAGCATTTAAATGAGTTTGATATCCGTAAAAAATTTCCCAACATAATATTTTCCATTTTGTCTTGAATTGTTCGCCTGATCATGGCTTTAAAACTGAACAAACATGTACTTTTGGTTTTGTATATTTATATAGACAAATAGGGATGCACGGATATCTGGCAAGGTATCCGGTATCGGCCGGATATTGAAATTTGCAGGATATCCGGTATCTGGTAGAATTAGGGTGTCAAAACCGGATATCTGGGATGCTCAAAAATAAGGGAAAAGCTAGAAAAATTTTGACAATAAAAGAAAGAATGTAACAAGAACGGAGTCAAAAACATTATGTAACCATCTTCAAATTTAAATTCAGTTACGGAGCATAACGAAAAACCTTCAATCAGAGGAGCAGTCCCCCGCTGGAAATGATTATAGAAAAACATATTTTATCATTTTTCGCATGTTCACTATATATGTAACGGTGCCAACCGTGGGCGGGGCACAGTGAGACAGCAGGCGGGGCACAGTGAGACAGGGAACCTGCTGCCATAACCGCCGATCCTCAGGACCTGCGGAATTGTTCTATCAATTGTACTCTTATAAAAGCAGCTGGCTAGGTGATTTTTTAGGTCCTTGTTTGAGCATGTTTCGAAACTACATCGCACAGGACACATGCACGACTTATTTAACCTGCCGCACCTGTTACATACTGATCAAAATTCTTTCTTATGCTTCCCTTAGGATGTGACTCACTAAAATCAGTAGTTTGCAGCAGGAATTTTGTTTTTAATAGTGAATTGTGAGCTATGCATTATATTCAGGTCGTTTCGAGTGTATTTTGTGATGTCTCACTGTGCCCCGCCTCAAACTGTCTCACTGTGCCCCACGCAGCTCTCTTTATAAGATTTTTGAATCCTGCAGACCGATGCCTTGTATTGTGGTTCATCATCTCACTAAACTAAGACAAATAATCACGGTTTGAATCCCTGGCAATTGATTTGCATTTTACTTTTTTTCTTGGGAATTATAACAAAAAGCCATTTAGCAAAATCATTAAATTTTTCTGGCTAAAAACCAAAATATTGAAATTCCACACCAGATATGCTGTGTAGGCATTCGGGATATAGGACAGTCTTTCACTTACTTACCTTTTGTTCTATACAAGAGAGGGTTGATCTGTAAACAGTACCAGCTAGACGCTACGGCTTTGTCTCACTGTGCCTGCCGTTTCTCTGTGCCCTCTCTCCCCTATGCTAATCAATTCTGTGCACCTTTATACTAGCATATTAGAAAGCAAAAGTTTTGATACTGTTTGCATTTGAAGGACAACTGCATGTGTAGGGGAGACCGGGGCACGTTGAACCTCGGGGCAGGTTGGACCTTGGGGCACATTGGACCATCCCCAATATATATATTTTAAAACATTGGCAGTTATCGAAATCCTCAATAGAGACCTTTAGTGGTATGCCTTTTGGCCAAAATGTTTCATGAGCATTGGAGGAAAGTGTAAATTCTACAATGTATTTCTGGTTTCCTGATTTTCAGCATAAAAAGTGACTTTTTCCAAGTCTCAATGGCTAGGTTACCCTTCTTAAAATATGGGGGATCAAGTCAGACAAGTCTCGTAAATTGAAACTGTCACTACTTAAGTAAAGTTTGATATTAGCACAGACAACATACAGACTGTTCACTCCCATTGAAGCCTGTGAAGCCTGTGTCCTGCATAGCTCCCTCTGCAGTGTGGAGTGGACTGTGCCTGCTGCAGCTGCAGTCTCAGCATAGGAACACAGGCACTGGCCAAACAAACTCTTGCAAAACTTTTGTTTCAGATCACATTTACATTTACATTGATAAATCAGGATAGCTCAACAAAACCATTATTACAAACTTCTGTGTATTAATATACACACAGCCATTTAATTTATGGCTGGCTTTATCTTCAAATATCTGTGAGACTGAACACATTTAATTCTGACAGTGTTTCAGGAACTAATGTTTCCTAAATAACACATATAGGATAAATGTCATATTTATAAGCCTACTATCTATCTCTCTATCTGTCTGTCTATCTATCTACCTATCTAATCTATGTATCTATTTATCTATTTATCTATTTATCTATGTATGTATCTATCTGTATATCTATCTATCTATCTGTCGATCTATCTCCTAACCATGTATGTTCAACAGTTCAATGAATCGGGGATAGCTTTCATCACAGTACCTCTGGCGACTTTATCTCTGTATTTCTCTGTCTCTGTATTTCTCCGACTTGATTAATTATTAATGTGTCTATCTTCATAGTTTTCTATAATATCTCTGTACATATCCACCCTGCAATTTTAAAATAATATTGAACCAATTGTTTTGCTATTAATCTGACAGTCCATTTCTATTTAAGCATACACATACACTAGTCTCTCTATCTCTACCTGTCTTAATATTATCAAACTATCTTTTATATGTATGTCTCTTATCATTTTGTAATATCTATATGTCTGTCTCTTATCATTTTGTAATATCTATGTGTATGTCTCTTATCATTTTGTAATATCTATCTCTCTCCCCACATATGCAATTAAATAACAACCAATCTATATATCTGTCTATCATACTACTTAATCTGCCAAATACCAATCAATCGATCATTCAATCAATCATTCAATCAATCAATCAATCAATCCATCAATATCTATCTATCTATCTATCTATCTATCTATCTATCTATCTATCTATCTATCTATCTATCTATCTATCTATCTATCTATCTATTCGTCTATCTATCCATACGTGTTACTTACCTTTATGTTGTGTTAAAGTCCCTATAAGCTCTCAGTGGACAAAATCCTGATAAATTTGGCAGTTCATTCCTAACTTGTAGTTCTTGGGCTACCTAGCACCTGGCAGTAACTCACATATCCATAAGTGAACCATGCTGAGGTTTATCCCAGGCCTATGGCTTTGGAATGTATTTGTTGTAGAACTATCCTATCACTGACCCTAATAAAGGTATTATAGGCCTTTTCCAGCTCTTAGCCCATTTTACTGGATAAGAAAGTAGGCCTACATGATTTCTTCATTCCATGTAAAAGTGAAATTGGTAAATAGATTGCCAAGCCAAGTTTTACCATGTAACAGGATCCTATGGTTTCTGGGTTAGGGGTACAAAATAGGAATTTTAATGGACTTCAGCTGTATTACTTTGTTCTTATTTCTTCAGAAATGTGTTGTTGACAGAGAGAAAGATAATTTCCAACAAAAAACATAACCTTTATAACCTTTGTAGGGAATTAACAGGGCCATGTGTGTGTTTCATACAGTTGTTTACAGCATGTTAGCATTGAGCTGCTGAGCTCAGTCCACACTGAAGAGGGCAGCACCTGTTACTCAAATGGCGGGAAACTGGAGTGAACAGTCTGTATGTTGTCTGTGATATTAGTTTCCCGAGTTTAAATTCAAACTTGTTAGCGAGGCATGCACATTTTTGTAAGAGGTTGGGATGGGGCAGGTTGGACAGGCATGGCCGGGGCACATAACTCTATTGACTGACAAAAAATAATCGGCAAAATGCCAGCTGCATAATTTCTAACATGAATAGAGCACCTAAGCCATTCCTGTACAATATGAGGGTAAAATCAATTCAGTTGATTAATCTGCTAGTCTTTCTAGCTGAAACAAGATTTATCTGGGTAAATATTCCGATATAATCATTGTGCAATGACACACACACAAGTGTGTGTTGTGATCTGTGAGAATAAAATGTGGTGTTTCCTCACTTCCTTCTACTTTTGTGGACTTTTATACCATGGTCCAATGTGCCCCTGGGGCATGTTGGACCATTAAAAAAATTTCAAATTTATTTTTCTCCACAACTATTGAAGATAGATTGACTTGGTTTGGCATACGGCTACAGTATGTCACACAGAAATTTAGCATTGTTTGTACTGTCCATAAAAATACCACCATGAGATTGGTTGTTCTGCTGATACCAACTTGACTATAACTAAGCCTGGGGTGGCGCTGCAGTGCACTTTTGTGACGTATCTGCCCATTGTGTGTCAGATTGGTAGCGTCACAAATGTCAACATTGTGCGAAATTGGACTAAAATTATTATCATAAATTGGCAAATATCGGACAAAGACAGTCCCAAAATATCACAGAAATTTGATATTCATATTACAACAGAGCTATACATAGGTATGTGTATTTCTCCTGTGGGGCTTCTGGTTGCTGAGATATCCGGCCAAACATCTGTCCTCTGCTTGATGTGACAAACTGTAGTGTAGATGTTCAGATCTATGTCAGTCAGTAAAGAGATTTTTCAAATATTTAGAGATCTTTTTGATTGAGAGCCAAAAAATAAAGAATCGGACCAACATGCCCAGGTCTCCCCTACTTGAAAGCGTATCTATAGAGCATGGAATATGACCGTATGATATTCCCTGACCATGTAGACATAGGTATAGACCTAAGAATTATTCCAATATTCCGCAGATATTAGCAAAGATACTTTTTGTTGTTGTTGTGGCAGCCAAATTACACATATATTGCATAACATACAATGATAAAAATGTTTTTGTGTTATTCCTTGACCCTGAAAACATAGGTATAGAAACAAAAACTTTTCTGTTATCTCTATTAGTTTTGACATTAACTGAGGTGACAAAATTTTCAATAATGGCCGCCGAAAACATTTATATCATATTCTAAGGTCTGTTTTCTGGTGCAGAATCCTTTATTTAACTCTTATGCAATAGCAGCAATCCACTGAACACTGAATTATTAATGCACAATGATCGATGAACATCTCCAAAATATTTAATGAGGAATTCGAAAAAATTATGAAATTTTGTAAATTTGAAAGTGCCCCCTATGGTTAAAAAAAAACAACTTTTGATACAGTGTAGGATACTAACATATAGCTAGAAATTTATAAAATCAGTTTATGCTGAATAAGCATTGATATTATGGGACTTTTTGATAGATATCGGGGACTAAAACTTGAAATATCATTAAATTACAGAAAAAATTGACCTTGACCTTGACCTTAGGCAGTGACCTTGACCTCCAATCAAAATAAAAATCATCCAAGAGGCGCGGAATTGCATAAAACATACAGTTAGATGCCACAATTGTCCAATTTGGACAAATTTTAGCAGAATTATGACATTTTAGCATTATTTCACTTTTTGTGAAACGCAAAGAAATTTGCCACCCTCCGCTATCTAAAAATGCTTATATCTGGCTTATGAAGGAGTGTTCCACGCTACAAAAAGTGAATTTAGAATATTCAAGTCATGTGTAATCATCCTCCATCATAAAATTTTCAAACCATGCGCTGCGCTCTGGTTTCTATAGTGCTAAAGTTGGCATGTTTTCCCATTGAAACCCATGTTAAAGGAATTTTGAGCCACACTTGACACCCTATTTTCAAGTGGGGTAAAATCAAGGAAAAATTGAAATCATAGAAAAACGGACTTAACCAACCTTCATTATTGTGTCTAAAGGGCATTTGGTGAAAATTTGGTTAAGATCCGGCTCGGGCCACGTTTCACCCGCGCATGGTTTTCTCAGAGACAGCCAATTAAATTCTTCAATGCAGAACTTAAGAAGCCACGGTCAAACAAAATCAGAAATTGCTAATTTACGCAACTCAAAACCGGGCAGAGGGAGGGAGTATATTGCTTCTGAAGAGGTATAAGTATTTCGGTATACGCAGCTTTAAAAAAAAAACGTAACTATCCTTAAAATAAATTTCATAATGTTGTCCTATCAGAACAATAATATTTCACAAGACCCAAGTGCAAGTGACAAATTTGGTTATTGGGAAATTCTGTGAAAAAGTTAATTAATAATCAAATCCTCAGTGACTTGGGCTTTCCAAAACATGTATACCATACTTCAAATTAAATATTGAGATGTCGCAAACCAATAAAGCCAACAATTAATTGTACCTTGGCTAATGATGACAAATCACTTTTAGGAGATTTCCCAGAGCTCCCGGGAGATGCAGAAGCGACTGGACTGGGTCCATTGTTGTTCTCATCAGTTTTCTGGACGTGGGAAAACCGACAATTGTTGCCATAACGACAACCCATCATAGACCTGGAAAAAACAAAATTATAAGAGAAATGTAACACGGCCATTCCAAATTAAATCTATAACTATGTTATAACTTGAAATAAAAGATTATAGTCTTTGTAGTTCAAGGAATTCCAGTGAATCCCTTTGAACTACAAGACGAATCGTCACAATTACAGTCAAACTTCACTTACAGGTGAAGTTGAGTTTAACTTAACAAGAATCAGTGGATTCAATGCCTGAGAAAGTGGAGGAATGACTAGTTCGAGGTGTGAACTTGCCGTAATTAGACAGCAAAAATTAGTTTTATTGAGTATCCCTCTGAGGCGACCCCAAGCTTAGTAATTTAACTCGCAAATAGCAAAAGAAAACAGAAGTTCACAAGTACCGCCCTAAGGTTGCCCCCCGCCAATTAAAAACCACTACAGCCAGCTACATAATATTTCCCAAAACAAAATTATTTCACAAGTACCCATTGTACTACCACCCAGGTGATCCCCAGCCTAGTAATATAACAAAGTTTTTCACGAGTATCCCCCTAGAGCTGACCCCAACCTTATAGTTATATAACTAGCAAAGAAACATAAATAGAAAGTTAGTGCTCATACATAGGGAAAAACTAGGCTGGATTAACGGGTATTTTAACAATCAAAATAAATTCTTCAACATAACAAGAATACAATCCAATTTACCCAAAAAATTTGCAGACAGGAGGGGAGGCAGACTGGGATGAAGAATGCATGAACCGGCAGGTGTCGCCATACCAGCATCCTGCTGAAGTACCGTAATATCGGCACACATCCGACAGCTGAAAAGATCAATTGCTGATCAGAAATAATCCACAAATTGAAATATTTTGAAGTAAATAATAATGTTACATATCATCATCATCCCTAAAATCGATCAGCCAAATATCATAAATAATCAACACAGCTTCTTGAATACTACAGATAAATTAGATAATGAAAAACAAAGAGCTCCACGGAAATTTACAGCCTCCCCTTAGGATGACAGCGTTGTATCTCACTTAGGATGACATTGTTGTATTCGACTTAGGATGACAGCATTGTTTCTCACTTAGGATGTCAGCATTGTATTTCACTTCTAAGGATGACAGCGTTGTATTTCACTTAGGCTGACAGCATTGTATCTCACTCAGGATGACAGCGTTATATTTGACTTTAACTTAGGATGACAGCGTTGCATTTGACTTAGGATGACAGCGTTGTTTCTCACTTAGGACGACAGCGTTGCATTTCACTTAGGATGACATTGTTGTATTCCACTTAGGATGACATTGTTGTATTCCACTTAGGATGACATTGTTATATTCCACTTAGGATGACATTGTTGTATTCCACTTAGGATGACAGCATTGTATCTCACGACAGCGTTGCATTTCACTTAGGATGACATTGTTGTATTCCACCTAGGATGACAGCGTTGTATTCCACCTAGGATGACAGCGTTGTACTTAGGATGACATTGTTGTATTCCACCTAGGATGACAGCGTTGTATCTCATGACACAGTTGCATTCCACTTAGGATGACACTGTTGTATTCCACTTAGGATGACAGCATTGTTTCTCACTTAGGATGCGACGTTGTATCTCACTAAGGATGACAGCGTTGTATTTCACTTAGGATGACAGCATTGTATCTCACTTAGGATGACAGCATTGTTTCTCACTTAGGATGAGAGCTTTGTATCTCACTTAGGATGACAGCGTTATAAGTTATAACTCACTTAAAACGACAGCATTGGTCTCACTTAGGATGACAGAGTTGTATCTCACTTAAGATGATAGGGTTGTATTTCACTTAGGATGACAGCGTTGTATTTCACTTAGGGTGATATTGTTGTATTCCACTTAGGATGACAGCGTTGTTTCTCACTTAGGATGACAGCATTGTATCTCACTTAGCATGACAGCGTTGTATTTCACTTAGGATGACAGCATTGTATCTCACTTAGGATGACAGCGTTGTGCTTCACTTAGGATGACAGCGTTGTATTTCACTTAGGATGACAGCGTTGTATTTCACTTAGGATGACAGCGTTGTATCTCACTTAGGATGACAGCATTGTATCTCACTTAGGATGACAGCGTTGTATTTCACTTAGGATGACAGAGTTGTATTTCACTTGGGATGACGGTATAACTATTGTATTTCTCTTCAGTCTTCACAATATTGCATTCCATCCAGGAGGACTGTGTTATAAATATTTCACTTCACTGCTAGATGAGCGGCCAGAGGCCTATTACCAGTGGCGTCCCTATGGGGGGGCACGGGGGGGCACTTGCCCCACATATTGGACCTGTGCCCCCCCAGGTGCCACCCCCATATGAACTTTCCAACTCCGGCTAAAATATACAAATAGTATAGTGAATCGCGTGCCCCCCCAGGTTCCCACCCATTCGAGAACGCCCAGTTACGCCACTGCCTATTACACCGAGAGCCAGATGGGCTTGTGATAGCTCGTTTTAAAGGTAAGAACCTGTAGTTTCTGGCTATGATACCCTTTTTTATGAAAGCTGGTGCACAATTTCGATATATGATTATCAAGGTAACAGTTCAATTAAAAAAATAACCAATTCATAAATTTGCATTTTTTGTTCACTCAGCCTCTGCGTTTTGATGGATCTTATTCATATCTTGCACAAATCACCCAGAGAATCTACCCTAGACGAATCCCTCCATCGTTGTACATTATCATAAGATTTTGCGTCAGAGCGTCATAGCCAATCAGCGTGCAGTATTTCTCTCCCATTCAAAAGTTTACCGGCGATTTGCGAAGCAACTAATAACTTCTCAGAGATGTACGACCTATCATTTTAAAGGTCTCAGAGAGACCTATCTACTGATATAAGAATCACACCCGTAATCTTTACGGAGTGCGAAATAGCGAAATCGGTCTCATTTGCATAACTTGCTTGAAGGTCTGTTCATTGGTCAGCTTTGTGGGTGTGTCTGACTGAATCACTGAAGGCTTTGCTGAAGTGGCACAAATGTGAGAACCAATGAATATTCCAAAAAAAAGATTGCGAAGAGTAACCAGTAAAACCAAGAGGTTTACAATCACATAAAGAGCAATCAACCTTAATGGACTAAAGAAGTTAAAGAACCATGATCGTTTGGCAAAACTGAATTGAAAATAATAAATACAGGATGGTAAATTTGAGCTATATAGCCTACACGAGGTAAATATATGTTGATACTGCCAATAAATTATAAGAAGTGTAATATGTAATCTGCCAAGCCAGGAGAGAGCGGTAAGTAGCTCTTGATCTATAAGCCAACGCTTATTACTATGTTAAATCACGGACACACAGATCTCAAATTTCAAAAGATTTTGGGTCATTTTTGCCTATTTTGTGGTTGGCCACTAGGGGACCACTGTCCGTATGGGTGGCCTCCTCCGCAGTTTAATGAACTTTGACGTTCATTCGCAGCATGTCGTAAAATCTGCCGTGATGAATAATTTCAAGTGGGAAGTGTTTGAAAATTCAAGCAGTTCATATGGGTCAAAATTTGAAAATGGTGAAATTTAACACAGGAAAAAAGTCTATTTGAAATCAGGTTTAAAGGAGCTCCTTTTGATTTATTTTGGTAGGTAAAATAATCACCTTTTATTGTACTTTGATGTCCAAGGGTCAGGAAACACATTTTTTTATGTGCAGTAGAGGTAAATACCGGGGTAATGCTTTTAGGCGTCATTAACATCACGCTGTAAAAACCCCCAATATTTCTCAGAATACGCACATTCGTATCACCTGGACTAATGCAGAGGGAGCATGAGGTAGAGACAGAACAATCATATAGAAAAAAGAGTACTGCTATCTGCCTGACAGCAACCACAATGAAAATAAAGGGCAAATAATTACATTTTTCATTTTTTCTACCCTTCCATTAAGTTTTTCTTTCACACTACTTGATTTAAGTAACCAAACTCTGTTAAGTAACTAAAGTGTACATATGCCAAATGATTCCTGCGAAAAAAGATTCGATGCATCACTTTTGAAACCTAAAATCTAGCAATAAAGTGAATAAACACCCCAAAATTAGCTGTTTTTGATCAGTGAATCTGTGACGTTAATGACAAAATATGATGCTCATGAAACTAATGGCCGGTTAAATTACTCCTGAGCCTCTTACTAGTGCATACAGTTGCATATAGGTTAGTAAAACATCATAAGTGCAAAAATTATTGGAAAATGTAAGAAATTGTATTGTTTCTGTATGTATGCGGCACCCAGGAAACTTACTGAAGTGGTATACTGCTGCAACAGTGCAAATAAATCAGGACTTTCAAAATGCTTGTGACATCTTGTTTGCCAATGACTAGAGTCACTTCCATTGGGATTTTAGAATGATAACATCAAAACTGCCATTACTACGACAAATATTTTACTAAAACCATGTTCGTTAATGACATGTGACGTTAATGACAATTTTAAACAAATATTTCCTTGAACCAGTGAATACATTACATGATGTCAATCTTGGCGTTTATTAAGACTTGTGTACACCAAAGCGAAGTTCTGCAGTGATTTTTGTCATGATATATATTGCCAAAATTAACAAGGAGAGCGTTTGTTAATGACAAATCTAGGTAGGACAACTGACATTTTGCTATAAATAGTGTAATTATCTATATTCCGTGAAGTTTATGGACTTGCAGATGATTCCATCAGCTTGTAGGGTTCCCAAAGGTCATCAAAATTAAAGTCATATAAAAAAATGTTTGTCGGTTGATTTTTTATGAGAAAAATCACTGGGTGTGACGTTAATGACATGAAATTGGAGACAAAGACACAAAAGCTCCCTGTGGTTGGGTAACAATATTAGGCAAGTCATTGGTTTTGGAATTTGAAAGGGTGTTGGTCAAGGTCCAATTAGAGGTACAAATGAGGTGGATTAAGGTAGCAAGGAAACTCATTTGAGCTGATTTGTCAAGGAAAATGCTAGTGGAGACAAGCCATTTTCAGGGGGGTAGGGCACTTTCATTCAATTTTTGCAAAGGATAAAAGTTATCTGCCACACATTTCCTGGGCCAATTTTTTTGCTGATATGTTGCTCTAAAATAAACGATCACTATGAACCTTGTATGTACATTCATGGCCGTGTGAATTGCTCTAAGACACTGGAGACAAGAATTTCAGCTTTACCAAATTTTGACCCATATCTACTTTCAGAAACATTTGTGAAACACGTTTTTGTTGCTAATCTTTAATTACTAAATCTTATTTTCGCCCCTCCATTTACGACATATTTAACTTTGCGACGTGCACAGCAGCGCGGAGACAAAAAGTGAATGACACGTTCTGGATCAGCTTGATCACTACCATGCCGCAAAAATTGTTCTCGCTTACCGCTCTATAATAACCCGATCCGTATTATATTATATAGATAAATAGTGGATGGTGAGGAGAGCAATATTGAGTTTTATTGACTTATACTTATTTGTAAAATACTGGCTTTCCTAAAGATACTTAATTTTTTTAATATATGAAATATACTTAATTCATCCCAATATCTGCAATGGGCATATTTATAAAATGATAGATCGACTTTCCTAGAAGTTTAATTTAGCCTTGCACGGCCTTGTCCTTAATAATTGGCAATTAAGTGCATGGTTGCTGCTGAGATCATAGGGGCAAGCCAATATGACTCTCCACAAGCCAATAACATTACAAATACGGCATGACATGAGTGCAATATGAAAATTTATTTGCACTCGTAAATTCATATTGAACTCGGGTGGCGCCCTCGTTCAATATGAATTTCCTCGTGCAAATTAATATTGCACGATAATAAGTGCTGTATTTGTTTTATTATATGACCACTATGCTTCTAATATAATATTCCATTCTGAAAAAAAAAATTCAGATTTTTTTTTTTTAAGTCCAAAAAGACAACAAAAAAATTTTGGAATTTTTTTATTTTATAAAAACTCATATTGCACACTCTGACCATGCAATATGAAAAAATCTGAAAAAAAAAAATTGCAAAAAAAAATCTCATATTGCACTCAAACCATGCAATATGACTTTTTATGATGTCGTCATGTGACTGATTTTGGCCAATCAGCATCGCTCTAGCATAGTGGTCATGTAATAACATAATTTATTGGCGTGGCATGTGACTGATCTCCTGCTACATGACTGGCCTTAAAATTGTTATGCAGAATACAATCAAGTTATATATGCTTTTTTTGACAAACATCTCCAAACAAAATGGCCAAGTCAAGGCCCAAAATAAATTCTGAAAGTGCTCCAATTTCAAATTTCCCGCCAAAACCAGCCATTCTATTATCGTGACTGCATAAATGGAGATTTGTACACACCTCCATGAAAAAGAGACATGAGCCATTTGTTTTTCCTTTAAAATTCCGACATTTGACACTCTACTAGTTTTCAGGGACCCAAGTACACCCCTCATCCTCCATGTGACAAACTTTTTTATCGCTTTTTTCACATCACGCTACCCTAGCTATAGGTAGACCTATAGGCCAAAACAAACTTCTTTTTTTGTGCCTAACAAACTTTGTTTCAGTGTCAAGCGGAAAACAAACTTTCTTTAAACTAAAAATCTATAGTGGTCGAAATAGCCCGTGTCATTTGGGCGGGGTCTGTCACTGGCAATGCCCGAAGGGTCGAAGCTTTTTGGCCCGAGGTACGCGGGCCGCCGGAGGTAGGGGGCCGCCAGAAGCTGAGGGGCATCAGAAAGGACTACATCTACTCTGAAATGAATTCTGAGTGTTTCAAGCATGTATTATCCTAGAAAATTACTTTTGAAAACTTTCTGGATTAAATCTTGCACATTTAGTATTTGAGGGGGTTTTTTCAGGACTCCCCCCCCCCTTGGTCTTGGTCCCTCTAAAAAATGTATTTGAAGGGGTCCTTACAGCATTTGGGGGGGTCAAGACCGCCTTGACCCCCTCTTAGGGACCGTTCAGAATTTATGACTGGGGGGGTAGGAGTTTTGCTGGAACTTCCCGTCAAAAATTGATACCCCCCCCAGGAAGTCCTGTAAAGAGATAGGCATGCAGATTTTTAGTACCCCAACCTTAGGTTTCACGTGTATTCTTAGTACCCCCCCCCCTCGACATACAAAGCAATACACACATACAGGCCTACTGTTATACACGGCCGCCCGTACGGATTCAGGTCATTTTTTGCAGACTTTTGCGCCTAAAAAAGTCCAAATTAGATGAGTTTGTGCATGTTTTTTAACATTGTTTCCTTGTTAAAATTCTTCCCCCCCCTTGGAAGTGTTGTCAAAAATTAATCCCCCCCTTGAAACACGTGTGAAAAGTTAGTACCCCCTCGGCCACTCCCACCCACTGGTCATAAATTCTGAACGGTCCCTTATTTCGAACACTGACTGCCAACCTACCCTCCCCCACGTCCAAGATCATCTGGACGGCCCCTTGGAAATTGAATCTATTGAACTTAATTGCACCTAATTAATCAATGTTGGCTCATGCAGGTTCAGTGGCGTAACTGGGGGTCTAGAGCGGGGGGCACCTGGGGGGCACGCGATTCTCTGGGGGGGCACCTACTACTATTTTTGTATATTTTAGCCAGAGTTGGAAAGTTCATATGGGGGGGCACCTGGGGGGCACAGGTCAAGTATGGGGGGCACGTGCCCACCCCCCCGTGGCCCCCACAGGGACGCCACTGTGCAGGTTAAAGTTAAACGGTTTGTTTAACTTAAACTTAATTGACCTCTTACAATTGATGAGGACTTTAATCACATGACTGATGAGAGAATGGCCTCCTAACCACTAACACTGACTAATATGATGATCACAATTTCACATTTAAATTGGTGACCTCAATTATTGGCAGAGATGGAAATGGAAAATTTTCGTCGGGGGGGCTCTCGGCTCGTGCGACAGCAGCGCGCCATTCAAAATTTTTAAAACGAAAAAAATTCTTACACCAGAACATTATTGTGGCTAAAAATACACTGAGGACTGATAACGTAACATGAAAATTGTAATTTCACCAGTGATCATTGGGGGAGCTGTAGCAGGATACAGCTCCCCTGTTTTTTTATCAAGGGAGCTCAGCTCCCTTGAGCTCCCCCCATTTCCACCGCTGATTATTAGGAGCTGCTGCCGCTGGCAGGCAGCTCCTTTTGTATTTGTGCTCATGATCTGTGAGTCACTTGAAAATGCCCCAAATTTTTGTGAAGTTTTCTGGACTCCCCTCACCATTCCAAGGGTTCATAACTGAAGGTTATTGTGGGATATGTAAACTAGCATTACATGTGGGTAAATTCCATTACATTCTTGCTTTGTAGAATATGCTACAGGCCTCATAAATCCTGTAATTTAGGACTCTGCAGCTGGCTTCACCATTTAAAATTGGTGCCATTTTAGCCTGTGACAGGACAGGTTTTGGGTCAGACCAGTCATGCACTATGCCAGACTGCCAGTACAGGTGTTAACCAGTCCATTCAGGCCCCCAGTCCTGTTACAGGCTTGTATGCTCAGTGATGCATGAACAATGTGGGAATTCCCTTGGTCTGGGGATTCCCCAGATTCACTGCAAATATTGCTCACAATGGACATGTACGGCCTTTGTTTGAATAGAAATTGAGACAATAGTCAGTGTTTGAATTAATGAATAGCAGTTTAATAGCATTCAAAATTAATCAGGGTTATGCCATGAAAATATTGTGCTATTTCTTATTATTAGACAATAGCACAGGCATTTGGTCAGTTAATCTATGTCACTTTCCTAAAAATGGACCTATCTATCTATTTCTCTGTCTATCTATCTATCTATCTATCTATCTGTCTGTCTGTCTATCTATCTATCTATCTATCTTTCTGTCTATCTATCTGTCTACCTACCCCTCTATATTTTGCACAAATGTTTTCTTTTTCTTGTCTAAAAATCAATTTAATTCTCAAGCAGCAGGCTCAGCAGCTCCTCACATTCTGCTCGCAGTGTGAATTCTAGTTGGTCTCAATTTGGTGCCAAGCTGAAGCTCAATCAAAAGTTGAACAAATAAAAACTTTTTAAAACGGGTAAACGCAACAAGACGTCTTTAAATACTGAGTCATCGGTTACTCGAGATTGTAGTTTTCTATTTCAGCTGACAATAAAAGCTTGTCAAGATGTAATCTTCGATATTCGATTAAAAATAAATGTACACAACTCTCACCTGTTCTTGTTCATTCCCGCCGGTCGCCATTTTTTTCACAAATCATTTGATTTACCTGTCCGCTAGGAGTCCCCCCATCGCGTTAATCCAGCACAGATCTGCAACCTGCAGTTACCTGCTGGTTCAGCTGCTGCGGAGCGCACGTGCTCCTCATATTGGACCTATGCCCCCCCCCCCAGGTGCCTATATACCCTGGAGTCAGTTGAAAATCAAATCATGACTGACTAAACAATTCAACTGATTAATTCTCTGGGTGAACAAGTGTTGTGTCGGCAGAAAACTCCCAACTTGAATAAATTACAACTTTAATACTAAATCCAACTTTCCAAAAATTCTGGATGGGGGGATATGGGGGACAGGGAACTCAAAAATAAAATGATCAAGGGACAGGGGGACGTAAAACTCCATTCAGCGTTGAGGGACAGGGAACTCAAAAGTACCATTAGTAAAATTGCAAAGGGACAGGGATCTCAAAAGTAAAATGGCCAAGGGACAGGGGGACACAAAACCCCATCCAGAGCCTCACAACTGATTAACCTCTTATTCACTTTTGAAATTATTAAATGAAAGTGGTCTTCATCCTTGGAGATGCTTTCTCAGTCAAAGATTTTATTGAAAAATTCCAACTGGCTGTGGCAAAACACACCAGTGAAGTCCTAGTTTATCCAAATGTGACAACAATAGTTGAAAATGAAATTCATCTGACTTGTTCAACTTATTCGACTGACTCCAGGTACAGGTGCCCCCATATAAACTTTCCAACTCTGACTAAAATACAATAAGTATGGTGCGTGCCCCCCCCCCACTCCCCAGAGAATTGCGTGCCTCCCCCTCCCCCAGGTGCCCCCCCCCACTCAAGACCCCCCAGTAATGCCACTGGGAAAAATGACTCCTCCTGCCTTTTATTTGTGTCAAATTTGTACCTCAGGGGAAGACCATTTATATTTCCAGGGGGAAATTATTTATTTCACAGTAATGGCGGTAGTAATCATCCATTTCAAGCGCACAAAGTCCCTGCATGAATATTCATCCCTGAATCAAGCAACACCTTCTTAAAAAATACCCCCACCAGAAATTATTTATTTCAAAACTGCCCAAAAAGTAGCACAAAAAGGAGCATAGGTGTACTGAGGAAGCTCCTTTTTGCACCGACTGAATCCTGAGGTCTTAAACTTGAAAAAAATTCAGTAATTCTTGAAAGTATTTTAGTAGCACGCTACTAGGAGCATAAACCATTGACCTCTATAGAGATCAATGTGTGTGCTAGGAGGTATGCACACTATGAGTGTCCTGATAAATAATTTTTTTTATAAATAGCAACCAATCAAATCGCTTGGTGCCACCCTCATTAGCATATTTAGCGCAAGGCTGATGCAATATCAACACGTGCAAACATCCGCATAACAAAATAGTGCATCTGTAAGATATTAATTCTGAATTAATGCGAGTCGATTTACCTATTAACATTCTAGTTTTAATTTATATGTACTGTTTTGTGCGAGAAAAAGACATTTTATTGTTCTTTGAGAAACTTATAAATGTTTTTACCAGAAATGCCAAGAAATAACTGGGACAAGTTCCGACGTGACGCGGCCAAGTTCCTCCGCGGTATCATTTTCTCCCAAGAAGACCAGAAATGCGATAGAACCAATTTGCCGTGCGGCATTTACATCGAGAAGATGGATTTCTAGTGTGTAGGCAGCGACACCCGCCCTTTGGGGCTTTGCACAAACATGGCGTGAGTATATTTACCACCATTCGTTGTACTACAACGAATGGTTTTCTCTAAATCGGCGTTTTTATGTGACCATGACTGGCCGTCGTCAAGTGCGCCATATTTTGTGTTGACGAAGTCTTTCAGGCCTGTTTACTAGGCTGTAGCTTAATCTTTCATTTGTCCTTATGTTTCGAAAGTTTCTTAACACAACAATGACCAGGTTCCTCACTTTAGTTTCTTTATTTCAGCTGTCCTCTAACTGTTTCAAGTTGGGGCGACAAGTACAATCTTCCTGTTCACGAGTTGGGTGCGTGCGTCATGTTGTGACGTCAACGTCATTGGTTGATCACCACGTGACTGGCATGTGTCCCAGTTCCTGACATGCCTGAGCTGACCTGAGTGCATGTCTTGTGGACTGTGGTCCATATTGAATGATGGCATATGAGTTTATGACTGCAGTAACCTGCGAGTTTAATAAAACGGGCAAATCTGCCAGTTTGACTAAATCGGCTCTGTACCATGACCTTGGTAACCCTGTCCCTGCTCATCCTCCAACAGGTGGGATGATGATCCCTGGCCCTGCTAAGAAAGTTGCAAACAACGCCTCCCTAGTAGTACATTATGACATATTTAGTCTCGACTGGTAGTAATTAATGGAAATTGCAATCATCCCAAACATCTAGGTTCACAAAATTTTTTTGCCCAAAACTAGCTCTTCCTAAATATTCGGGGTGGGGGGGCTGTGGCCCAAACCCCCTGGCTCCTACGCTGATACACAGGGTCGAGGCACCCTCCTTTCATAATAAAAAAAAGTAATTGTTTGCATACATTGTGTAATTGAATTCACAGGCATGGGTATTTACGCTCTAGCCCCAGTGGCGGATCCAGAGCGGGTGGTCTAGGGGGGCCCGAGCGTCATATCGGCATTACCGGGCCAGCGCGGGCGTCGTTTCGGCATTTGTGGGCCCGCGTTGCTCCATACTTTCTTCAAAATTTAATTTCCATCTCACTAGCCCTCGTCAAATGTTCAATAAATCTGAATTTAATGTTCCTAAATTTTTTTGTTTCAGAACCTTCCAAGATGCAGTCATCTCCCTTGCGCTTTTCAATTATTTCCGGACAACGTCTATAGAATCAGATCAAGATGTCAAGTTACAGCTTGTACGAGGGGTCCCCACTGTTTGGGGACCTAATGGGTCTTGCTCCTCATGTTGAATGTGGAGTTTACGGCGGACAGGATGAGGCCCTGTCCAAGACCGGGTCTATCCAGTTGATCCAGGGTCACGAGGAGTCTAGCAGTCTTCAGGATGGTAAGTTGGTGCATATATTAATTATGTACTTAATACTTATGACCAGTAACCAATAAATAATATGTTTATTGGCAGATCTGTGCTTTGTAGCCCACTGATAATTTAATTATATCATATAAATGTCTAATAAAAATGGAAGTTATTTCAAAATAAATCTGCTTCAATGACAATTGGTTTCTGTCATAATAAAAGAATCCATGATGGATGACCAAATATTATGAAGTCGTTCTGCAATTAGAATCAGCGAATCACTGATCATGGCATTACTTTTTAGTTTGTATCTAATACAAATTTCTGCCTATCTCTTTACAGGACTTCTGGAAGAACCACTTGACTTTGGCTGGATGGACTCCAATGTGGATCTTCTTCAGTTTCTCACTGGAGAAGAAGTGGCGCCACTGGAGCCCACCAATCCAGCCCCTGTCAAATTCAGCGTGGTTGAAGAAAAGAGTGTCAAGAACAGCATAACCGAGGCAGACTCTGCCATTGCAGTGGGAATCCTGCAGTCTGTTGTTGAAGACACCACCAAAATGCTAGACTCTGGTAGTGACCCTGCCCTAAACGAGAGCCCCAGTCAGGACAATGTCGGCGTAATCGACTGGTTCGATGTTCTCGATGAAGAGGTCAGCCAGGCCCTCACCGGCTATGTCATGACTGAAGAGGCCGGCCCCATCCTGTCCCCCGTCTCGGCCGAAGATGTGGAAAGCATCTTGTCATCCGGCTCACCGAGTCCTTCCCACGAAGACATGGACAGCTCTGCCACTGCCGACTGGGTGTCTATTCTCCCCTTGGAGTCCATGGACGTAGGCAGCCCAGCCGAGAGTGTGCAGAGCTCCGTGTTTGACGAGGTTCAAGTCAGTCAAACGGATCTTGACTGTCTCTTGGCCCAAGTCAAGCAAGTACCTGACGATCACAACTACCCATCAACGATGCCGCCCAGTCCCATCGAAGGGCCCTCCAGCAGCAGCAGTCGACCTAAGCCTTACAGTCGGAAGAGCACGCCTAAGACACCTAAGGCGCCAAAAGAAACGAAGCAAGCAAGCCGTCAAGAGAGAAAGAAGCAGCAGAACAAGGACGCTGCTTTGCGCTACCGACTCAAGAAGAAACAGGAGGCAGGTATCATCAGCTCAGAGGTCAGCGGCCTGGAGGAAAGGAACACCGAACTGAAGGACAAGGTGGAACAGATGACAAGAGAGATCAAGTATTTGAAAAATCTACTCTCTGATGTCTACAAAGCTAAGGGGTATTTGAAAAGCCAGTGAATTGTCTGCGTTTCTCGTAAAGCCAGTCCATGATGAAGAGAGCCTTACGAATTAAGGCTTTCTTTATCATGGACTGGCTCATTTTGCTTTTATGTTATTCATTGTAGACGACCCATTTAACCATTTTCAGCTTATTAACTCATGAACATGTACTTATGTTAGCATTCATCCACATTATTATGTATCTTATCATAGGGATGTCATCGAAAACGACTTTTTTCCGATACGATTATCGACAAAAACTTTTCCGATGCATCGAATGTATCGATACTTTTTCACATACCCGAGAAAAGGCAAAAATCTAGCTTAATTGTTCAGTTTTTGGTAAAAAAATTGCAAGAATCCCAAATTCTCTTCACCCACATTCGCCATATTGAATCACGCTGTCTCGTTCGCGAGATTTCAGACGGGAATGGAGCAGTGGTGGAGCGGTTTTGATGTAAACAAGGGGTATTCTGCTGGATTTCTAGCAATATTTCGCAATAAATACGATTAATGCAGTGAAAATAATGTATCGATACTTGCGGTATTGTATCGATACCTTATCGATTCGGCAAAGTTTTCCGATGCATCGATTTCGGCCGTATCGATGACAGTCCTATCTTATCAGGAACATCATTAATCAATTTTAATCTGGAAACCTGTTTGGAAATTACGTATTTGCACCGCTTTTGGATTAATGCAGTAATTTGTAATTGGGTCCACAGGAAATTTGTTGTATCTCAAGAGTGATTAAAAGTAGCATAGTATGGAAATCTCATTGTTTGTTAATTGTAACTTTTCTGTGCTGGAGTCTGGCTTTGTCTTGATTATCAATTGGAAAAAGGTGCTTGTTTTGCGTGAAGTTATAAAAATTTAGGACTAGCAACGAATCTCTGGAACATTTTTGGCTTATTTTGGCACTGGCTATCAACTCCCTAGATCATCTAAATTGTGATTCACAAATTAGTGGTTCTGTGACTTGGGAAAAGGACCACTGGTGTAACTTTTTATGTTGAAGACAAGTTGTTACTTAAAATAGGTGATGGAAAAGATATACATGAGCAACCACAATGGAGTGGCAGCCTACCTAGTAGCATTCAAGCTCTTGCAAACTTGATTTGATCATTGTTGTGTTGTTGATGGCATAGGTAGTCTTTGTAAGAAGTTGAACATCGCTTTTGGCTTTGATAGGATTCTCATTAATTCGGATCGTACCGCAGCCAGCCTGGTTGACCAGGCTCTGCTATTGGTCACATTTTTGGGCCAATTGACTATGCAGACTGTTGGGGTTTAGGACTGACGGTTTACATCATGTCCAATCTTGGAGAATCCGACTGATTTCACATTGGCTTCAATTCAGATCGTGCAGTCTTCGAAGAGGAACTATTTGTGTTTATAAGGACAAACTTGAGCTTCTGGAGTCCTCTTTATAATACTGAGAATGTATTCTGCAAGGCCAATGGGGTGCATTCGTGAGTGCCAGTGAGGCTGTAGACTGATGAAATCAAGTCTGCGCCCTGCAGAACTATGCAGGGCTGAGCCAGATTTGCTATAAATGTGAGCATGTGAAATAGAGCACCACCAGTGAAATGTTTTAGCTTGCTCGCAACTAAAGCAGCTGCTGTGGCCTGGCCTCCAATACAAATGAAAGTGTAGACCTAGGAATTACAATTCAGGATCTCCCAACGAGATAGCTGTGTCATAAGTTGACTCATAACTACTTGACCACACGCATTCAATTTGTCAATTTGCAATTAATTGTTGATGCAGAATTGCTCAAACTGGGTACTCAAGTTTCAATTTTGGAAGTTTGGCAGATACCTGTGGAGTGTTGAGGCTAGCACAAATGATGTCAACAACAATACATATATTTCGCAACACTGACACAGTGACACTGAATCATTAAAATTTCCGGCAGGATCATGGATCCTGAATATTACTGAATTTGGAGACAGATGGTCGGGGATTAACTGCTATGCCAGGTGGCATTCATATTCCTCTTTAGTTAATAATATATGGGCCTATAGATATTGACACAAATGCTTATTCAGAATCCATAAAAACTGTGAAGTCACCAGTTAAAACATTACATAAAACAGAAAGCAAACACAGATCTATAATATATACAGTGTATAGAACAAAGTTTATTTCTCAGTACAGTAGGAAATTCTAACAAAATAGATTTGAACACCTTCTTAGGTTATTTAACGGACTGCAACAGAAGTGAACGTCATGACTAGACCCGCAGCTTCTGGGACACTTGGGTGAAAAATACTTCAAATGGCGTAACTCAGAAGTGGATCACGGCTCTCAAACTGAAAAAAAAAAGTGTATTTCTGTTACATTCTGTTGGGTAAACAACCATGACTATATACAATTGAATCAAAACAATGGGACTCATTGGTCGTAACTTAAAAATTAATTTGGTCTTTCATGCAACTTATGGTTGCTATAACAAGCAATCATCTGTAAACTTGTGTTGGTCCTAATTGCCGGAATGAAAAATATGTCAAGGCTACAGACTGAATACTAGAGGCAAATAGGTCATTTACAGGAATTCGCGTTGAATTAGACTTTCTGGACCTCAGGACCTATCAGTTTGTCTCTAGGTGACGTATGGTAGAAATCTACTCTAGTATGACCAATCTCCAATCAGTTTTGTACACACAGAGAAGCTGTGAGATGCAGATCTATTTCGTCAGTTTGTCTGTTTATTTCAACAGTTGCAAAGCAAATTAGCGAAATAAACTTTCAGATAATGGAATTATAATCTCATGTCAACCATCCAGAGTTTGCATGCTCATATGATTGGTCAGAAATCATTGGTGGGCATCCATAGCCTACCTTTAGGCCCCGCCCCATGAACACTCATGTCCACATAAGAACGTTTCCGACCGCATTTTGACAAGCTTCTTGACTCTTGAACACTGTAGTAATTAGATCCATATAGAAAGAGTGTCAGATAGAAAGATTAAAATAAAACGATTGCGATGGATAGAATGAATGTAAGAATCCTTATTTATGAGAACCTGAAGTATATAAATCCCAAGAAGAAAAAAAGAAGAAGACAAATTTAAAATAAAAGTACAGTAGTACACAACGGAGCAGGGAGTTAGATGGATGGATGGATAGTTGGATTATTATTAGATAAATTGATGATTCCTTCACTTATTTGCTAATTGATGGCATGATTGATTGATTGATTGATTGATTAATTGATTGATACAGGATAGAGATCTATCTATCTATCTATCTATCTATCTATCTATACTGCCTGTCTGCTAAATCGGGAATGCACAGAAAAGCACAATTAAGTCCTGTCAAATTTAAAAGCATCCTTCACTGCAGAGCCTACAGAGCAAAAAAGAAAATGCGGTCTGGTATGGTCAAATGTGGGCCAATTAAGTCAATCAGTGTCAGAGAAGCTCATAATGCAAACTGACATTACAAACAATCAAAGTTTTGGTGTTAAGGGAACAAACTAGAAATAACTTTAATTTGCAGTTATGGTTTGTCTTAGACACTCGGTAAGTCAGTTACATTGACAGCTTGACTTGTTGATTTCTGTGTACTACAGCTAAGATTCATGAGTGAAATGGACTGTGTTGCTACCACACGTCATGTGGGCTTCCATACGTCATGTAGATGTACTTTAAATTTGTAATTACTCATTTATATTTCTGTTTTGAAACCAGTGCTTAGTGGGCATTGTTTCTGAAGTAATATGCCCTATTACCAGGGTTAAAATAATGAGATAGATATTGATAGTTTTAGCCCAATATTGAAAATACACATTTTACTGAAGATCACATCAATGACAAGAACCCAGGGGTTCAAAATGGAGGTGGCGGCACTTGTCAAGAATAGACAATTTCTGGACCAATCAGAGCCGAGTTGGTTGGCCTGTAGGGTAATTAGAGATATGGAGACAGGGCGAAGGGGCAGGACAATCATCTCCTAATTTTTTGCACTCAGCCAATAATTCTTTAGTCTTTGCATGAACTCCTCCAGTGGGACGGATAATCGGATATGCTTTCATTTTAACAACTAAACCATTATTATTTTGGCATTTGAGACGGAAATGTCAGACAATTGGCAAAAATCCTTATTTTTTCTAGTTTTTAGAGTTTCATAAAAAAACATAGGGTTAACATTCCAACTATAGATGTTAAAAGAAAGCTAACAGGAAAATTTCATGGATGTAACTGCAAGATTGACTGAATCACATAGTTAAAAAAAAAATTAGATTTTCACATTTTTGGTGAATTTTTATCAGTCCCTGTTGCTGTTTCTCAGAACATTTAGACTGCCAAAAGGCACATCTCGGGTATTTAATGCTTACTATATATGCAAACTTCAATGACATAAGCACAGTGGCTTTTGAGTTTAGTTCCGGAAAAAAAGAAAAACAACTTTTTCACATTTTTTCAATAATAGTGAGAAAAAGTATTAATGAAGTATTAATGTGATGTGGACTAGACCCAAGTAGGATGAAAGATACAATAATGCACAAATAATAAAAATATACATGGCATAGTATTGGCATTACTGCCCAATACACAAGAAAAATATTTTTTCACATTTTTCAAAAATTTTGAGAAAAGAAATAATGTCATGTGGACTGGACCCCAAAAAGGCATAACTAGCATAAAAGATACAAGAATGTGCCAAAAAAAAAACATGCAAGCCATAGTTCTGGTAATACTGCCCAATACACAAATGGGACACCCATTATGTATGAATTCAAGCTAAAGCCACGTCTAAATGACAACATGCCTGCTCTTCATTCCTATACCAGAAGCATGCTCTATGATCAAGTTATTTAGCTCAGTTGACCCAAAACGATTCCAAACAAAATGGCCAAGTTATGGCCAAAAGACATTCTGAAAATGCTCAAATTTTGAATTTCCCGCCAAAACTTCCATTCTCTCAATGTGACTCTATAAATGGAGGTGTATACACACCTCCATTAAAAATCAACAAGTCTACTTCAACACGAATTCCTGTAAGAGGATTAGTGAAAAAGTGAAAGTAGCCAGGCTGATTTGTAAAGAACTGTAAAGGTCCTTTGAATGGTGGAAATGATACCTATTTACAACTTTAACAACCTGGTGGTGAGTCCAATATTTTGCTGACTATCAATTCAATGACAAAATTAATTCATATTCATAACACCAACCTCTTTCCTGCATGCATAAGGTCGAAAGCCTCATTGATCCCGTCCAATGGCATTGTATGTGTGACAAAGTCGTCCAACTTGAGTTTGTCGCTCATGTAATCCTGGACCAGTCTTGGCACACTTTCCCTACTCTTCCATCCTGACAAAAAGAGACAGTTAACAAAATTTTTATTAAAATTTGTTAGAAAAGACGCCATACTTGCACAAGTAGTTTATAAATTTCAGATTCACTCAAAATGTCACTGGCCTACCATAGCCAAACACATTGGCAGTAACGTGACATAGGGTCATAAGAAAGACAGCTCCGGTGCTCCGTTGTTCAGCTAGAATGCTGCTTTAGAGCACGGAGCCACTTCAGTCAACCCTATAGATGGCTGCTCCAGCTGCTACCCAGAGTCTACTGACTTACTACAGCTTGAAGTTTGAAATAATTAGATGGACAAAAAGTTTTAATTTATTTATTCAATTAACACCCTACTTTAATTATGGAGCTTGTCAAAAGTTGGCTGACAGCTTTGATACAATTGTTGGCTGCCGAGTCTGCCTTGATCAACTGTAATGTAACTTTGGCTCGGAATGAAAATGGAAGTAGCAGAGCTCTGTTATCAGAGGTGGCTCCTGGCCCTACCCCTGTTGGACATTTTGAATTTATAAATAGGCCAATCTAAGACTCTTACCACCGAAAGCAGTGCCCTTCCAGGTTCTGCCGGTGACCAGTTGGAAGGGGCGAGTGGAGATCTCCTTTCCGGCAGCAGCAACCCCAATGATGACTGATACGCCCCAACCCTTGTGGCAAGACTCCAGTGCTGCTCTCTGGTGATAAAATGATACAATTAGAATACACACCTGCGTGAGCCTTCAATTTTCTTTTATTTTCAAATGATTAGGGAATATGTCCCGTATTTATGTATTTATATAATAGTATGCTACATAAGATAGGAGGAAAACACATCTACTGAGATTTCACATGAAGTAGTTTAGTCATGGACAGTCATAATATCAGTTCAGTTGAAAGTTATATTCAGTATCCTGCAGAAATGAGTACACTCCTCGGAATAGGTTGCATATTATTATGAAATAATTGAAACAAGGGGGATTTGTTATGCATAAACATCAGTCTTTCCCCAGCATTGAAAAAATTGGATATCTTAAAGTAAATTTGGTCTAGGGTAAATAAAATATGAATAGCAGATTGCATAAATGAGTACACACCTAGTGCTACATGCACATAATTGTTGAAAACGACTGATTATTGTTGCTATTGTCAATTTGATATTACAGGGATTCAGGACACACACCGTCCTGATGGTACAAACAATAAAACATGAAATAAAGTCAAGTACTTCATTTACATTTAGGCCTATTGTTGATGTTTCTTAAAATGGGCATTCAAAAACTGTCTGTTATAAAAAAATATGTGTTATTTCAATCCCGGAATGTACTAGACAGTAAAGTGGTAAAAAATATATGCTAATTGACACTCGAATGTTGATCTTCTGCTTGTTTACAGTTGTGGAAATTGCAATATATTGTGGTGTGACAAACTTCTGCCTACATATTTCACCCCAGATCATCATTAGACATGGGCAAGCTCCCAAGATGCAAACAGAAGTGGTGCAACACAGCCCAAGGGCTAAAATACTAGGGAGTTTCACTGGTAAAACACATTTGTAAAAGTTTTATCTAGTGGTACAAGAGTAGTCACAAAGCAAAATGTGAACTGCAGGATGGGAGGTTATATTGAAGCATTTCTTGACAAGTTTATCAATGAGAAAAGGGCTGAGGCTTGTTCCCTCCTATTCCAAATGACAGAACAATCTTCTAGAACTTCATTTTAAGGTTTCTGAAACCCAGAATAGACATTATGGCATATTTTGACATAAATTTGACGATACCACAATGATGTGCACCATGTGTATATCTTGTAATAATTGCAGCACGGATCTGAAAATGATATATAATAAGGATTGAGGTTGACGCATATTGTTTGCATATTCAATTTGATTGAACTGCTAGGAATTAATTAATATTTAAGCAAGCAAAACATCCTATTTGTTTCTATGTTGAAATCGCCACAACAATACAGGACGATGATCAATGACTAAAACTCTCTTTTTTGCCTGAAAATGAATACTCATGTGTCCTTGCATATTGTCACAATCAATTTTGTATTAATTTCCAACATTTTTATTGACATGTGCAAGGAAATAACCAATTCTGAGGCTTTTTTTCACCAAAATTGACTTTATCCCTCGAAATGGGGTGTATAAATGTTGTAATCACTTTAGATAAAGCGATATATTTTTCGACTAGTTCGTTTAATCATACAAATATTTATTTGACAAAAACAGCAATGAACAATAATTTCTAAAGGTGTTTTCGCATCTAGTACTAGGTGTGTACTCATTTATGCA
Organism: Platynereis dumerilii; assembly: GCA_026936325.1. Taxonomy (NCBI): domain Eukaryota; kingdom Metazoa; phylum Annelida; class Polychaeta; order Phyllodocida; family Nereididae; genus Platynereis; species Platynereis dumerilii. The sequence goes on along the minus strand of JAPTHN010000002.1, from coordinate 14,317,118 downwards.
ATCTGCTATTCATATTTTATTTGCCCCAGATCAAATTTGCTTTAAGATATCAATGTTTTTTCAATGCTGGGGAAAGGCTGTGATGTTTATGCATAATAAAACCCCCTTGTTTCAATTATTTCATAATAATATGAACCTCTACAGCCCAATCTGCAACCTTTTCCAAGGAGTGTAGGCCTACTCATTTCTGCAGGATACTCTAAATGCATGATCACATTGGGTAAACACCCGGACAAGATACAGTTTTGCAGTACATATGGAAGTACACATGAAAAGAGACAAACAGTTTTATATAAGAACAATCTACCTACCATGGTAAAAACATTTCCTATACATTCAAAAGTGTAGTCCAGGCCTCCGTCTGTCATATCCACCAGAACTTGTTGAATTGGCTTTTCAAAATTTTTTGGATTAATACATTCCGTGGCTCCAAATTTCTTTGCTGAAGTAATTTAAAGAATGTCAATTATCATCCAAATATACCCTGGATTGACGATGCAATAACATACTGGCAGGTGAGTGGAATGGAACTACAATTTCGCTTAATTTTTGTCCCAGTGTATATTTTGAGATATCAGTATTTGTTATTATATAAAAGAATCCATGGATTCAAAAACGGCCTTTGGCAATTGTATATTCGGGATTGAAATCATGAATCTCTTGGATTTATATATTATTACATGGATTGTTTTGTATTGAGCAGTGATAGCCAGACCTATAGTGTTTGCGGCATGCCATTAAACTTTGAGGGGAACCCCTTAGCAAATACCTATACCAAATTTCAGAACAGCAAGTGAAATACTAAAGTCACAGTGGGCAATTTAAAACATGGTGGCCAATTTGGCAGCCATCTTGGATTTTTCCAAACACTTCTGAGGGGAATCCCTGAGTGAATCCCTATACCAAATTTCATAAATCTATGTGAAATAATAAAGTCACAGTGGGCAATTTAAAATATGGTGGCCATTTTGGCAGCCATCTTGGATTTTTCCAAAAGATTTTGAGGGGAACCCCCAAATGAATCCCTGTACCAAATTTCATAAATCTAAGTGAAATACGAAGGTCACAATGGGCAATTCAAAATATGGCGGCCATTTTGGCAGCCATCTTGGATTTTTTTCCAAACATTTTTGAGGGTAACCCTAAGTGAATCCCTGTAACAAATTTCATAAATCTAAATGAAATACTAAGGTCACAGTAAGCAATTCAAAATATGGCGGCCATTTTGGCAGCCATCTTGGATTTTTCCAAAAATTTCTGAGGGGGACCCCTAAGTGAATCCCTATACCAAATTTCATAAATCTAAGTGAAATAGTAAAGTCACAGTGGGCAATTCAAAATATGGCGGCCACTTTGGCAGCCATCTTGGATTTTTCCAAAAATTTTTGAGGAGAACCCCCAAGTGAATCCCTGTACCAAATTTCATAAATCTAAGTGAAATACTAAGGTCACAATGGGCAATTCAAAATATGGCGGCCATTTTGGCAGCCATCTTGGATTTTCCAAAAATTTCTGAGGGGAACCCCTAAGTGAATCCCTATACCAAATTTCATAAATCTAAGTGAAATAGTAAAGTCACAGTGGGCAATTCAAAATATGGCGGCCATTTTGGCAGCCATCTTGGATTTTTCCAAACATTTTTGAGGGGAACCCCCAAGTGAATCCCTGTACCAAATTTCATAAATCTAAGTGAAGTACTAAGGTCACAATGGGCAATTCAAAATATGGCGGCCATTTTGGCAGCCATCTTGAATTTTTCCAAAAATTTCTGAGGGGACCCCTAAGTGAATCCCTATACCAAATTTCATAAATCTAAGTGAAATAGTAAAGTCACAGTGGGCAATTCAAAATATGGCGGCCATTTTGGCAGCCATCTTGGATTTTTCCAAAAAAATTTGAGGGAACCCCTAAGTGAATCCCTGTACCAAATTTCATAAATCTAAGTGAAATACTAAGGTCACAGTGGGCAATTTAAAATGTGTTGACAAGAAAAGTGGACAAGTGGAAAGTTTACACATGGACAAGTGGACAAGTGGACAAGAGTCCCATTTCACCTTAAGCCCTCCTCTATAAACCGGCCTTTGGCCGGTTAAAAATGAAAAAAGAAATTCTGAAAATTGTTATTCATTTTTTTACAGATCAATTGATTAGTAAAGCAGCCATGCGAAGCATGTAAAAGCAAAGAGACATCTAATCAGAATTTGATTTTTTTTCAAAAAATTTGTTTCAATTACTTCTGTTCTTCTACATTCACTCCTGATATATATATATATTGTGTATCATCTTACCTATTTCAAACTTGTCTTCATTGATGTCCACCCCGATGATCCTCGTAGCCCCGGCCGCGGCACATCCCATGATGGTGGCAAGACCAACTGCCCCAAGACCCCACACTCCGCATGTGCTGCCTTTCTCAACCTGAAAAAGGTATGGTAAACATTTTATTTTGGTATTAAATCAATATTATTAATTTATCGTCACATTTTCAAGAAATCAATTAACGAATACATGCAGTACAACATTGTTAAAAAAATTAATAGTCCCCGAAGCAGGTAGGGCCTAAGACTTAAAGAGGTTGGTGGACTGGGAATTTTTACTTGACAGTCCATGACAAATTTAAAATATTTATAGCCAAGCATCTACCATTTTGTGAGCACCATTATTTTAGTTGAAATTTTGCAATATAAATGTGAAGTTCCGTTTGTCATGAAATACTAACATATTGCAATAGGCCCTACACACAAAGCACATTACTCTTGAGAAATTACATTAAAAATATATAACACCATAGCCACTTCTTTGCCCTCATGAATAATACCAGACACATTGGCCAAATTAAACCTGTTTACTCAACAATAACACTCACCCCAGCCGTGTTCAGTGCCGCACCGTATCCAGTTGAAATACCACACCCCAAAAGACAGACCTTCTCTTTAGAGGCTTCTTCACTGACCTATAGAGAATAACACAGATATCAGATAATACCTTGAATGCAGAGTCCGCGAAAAGTGATTTTGTCAAACAGGACATTCGGGCAGGTAGATCCTAAATTTTACCTGCCCGTATAGAATTCTGTCTGCCCGAAATTCCCTTTCATTTAATTTCTGAAATGTTATGTTACTCCAAACTGTTCTATCATTAATTAAGCCGACAGACTCATTGCTGAAGAGCCTTAAACCTGTATTTGTAGGCCTACAAGATTTGAAAGTATTGAACATAATTGTATTGCTATAATTGAACCAGGTTAGTAATATTTCATAGTTTATTTCTAGGTTCATTAATATTCGTTCCTAGCTGTCTTCATCACTTGGTGGGATGTATAAATTCATTTTGCATTATTGCAGAAAACTAACCAGCATCCCTACTAAAATGTAGTTCTTTTATTTCTGTTGTCACTTTGCATGACCTCAAATCGTGTTTTGATAGATGCTAGCTATTGTTGAACATTGCTAATTGCAATTTGCTGAGCTATAGATTCTTATTAGGCCTATGTTACATGTAAATTGCAATCCATCTGACACTTGTGTCACCAGTTTGTGTCATTGATATTTTTCAATTGCACTGGAGATTTCAAAGGCATGCAGGTATTGCATTGATTGCTATGCAAGCCCACTAACTCTCCAACCAATCTATCGGACATTTGGGCAGGTAACCACTTTACTTTTGCCGGTCACACGCTATTTTTGCCGGTTTTGACCGGCAAACCTGCACTTTTCGCGGACTCTGCTTGAATGAATTAAATTATATGATTAATACTTGCCTGCATCTATTACACACACAATGTAGCTTAATAAATAACCAAAAGTAAAATTTATCTTAAGTATGTTAAGAGACTTGAATCTTGAACTAAAGAGTCTAAAGAGTGATCTTAAATTAAGGATAAAAGTAACTGATTTGGTAGTAAAAAAACATTTGGAAATCTTGCAAAACCCATCCGCTGAATTCAGGGGATGTGAAATTGTGAACTAAGAAACTACATAATGTCTATTTAGAAATTTGTTACATTCAGCATTAAATGCTTAATTCAAAATACATTTTTAGCTACAGCTCTGTATAAATGACTGACCTTGGCTACAGATATCTCGGCTACCACAGTGTATTCACTGAAAGTGGAGGTTCCCATAAAATGATAGAGTGACTTCCCGTTGCATGTGAATCTGCTGGTTCCGTCAGGCATCACTCCAGCCCCTTGCGTTGATCTGAAATTAAGGAAATACAAGAATCCATGGATTCAAAACCGGCCTTTGAGGATTGTATATTCGGGATTGAAATCTTGAAGAGGGTGATTTACATATCTATTATTACATGGACTGTTTTGTATTGAGCAGTGATTGCCAGACTGAGAGTGTTTGCTGCAGGCATAAAAACTTTGTGGGGAACCTCGTAGCAAATGCCTACACCACATTTCAGAACTGTATGTCATATTGGAAATTTTCTCATAATTTATGAGGGAACCCCTAAGCAAATCCCCAAACCAAATACTAAAGTCACAGTGGACAATTCAAAATATGGTGGCCATTTTGGCAGCCTTCTTGGATTTTTCCAAACATTTCTGAGGGGTCCCCTAAGTGAATATGTATACCAAATTGCATGACTCTAGGTGAAATACTAAAGTCACAGTGGACAATTCAAAACATTGGTGGCCATTTTGGCAGCCATCTTGGATTTTTCCAAAAATTTTGAGGGAACCCCCAAGTGAATCCCTGTACCAAGTTTAATAAATCTAAGTGAAATACTAAAGTCACAGTGGGCAATTCAAAATATGGTGGCCATTTTGGCAGCCATCTTGGATTTTTCCAAAAAATTTTGAGGGGGACCCCAAAGTGAATCCCTACACCAAATTTCATAAATCCAAGTGAAATACTGGTAGCCTTTAAATTAAAACTCACTCTGACCTTTCACAAGGCATGCGGGCTGGTAAAAACTGGTTTACCGGACCACCAGAATTTTTACAGCTCCGTTTATGTGTGGTGGCAAGCGTCTTTTTGCAACCAGTTCTGCAGACCACTTTAGTTTACAATCTGTAAAACTGATATCCAAACAGAGTGAGCTGTTGCACTGTGAAAATGGCACTTTGTGAATCATCATATTGATGATCTGTCACGATAGTTTTACTCTATTAGTTACATGACCTATCAAATAGCCTTCTCTTCATCATGACTAATCAAACAGCCTCTATGTTTGCCATGGACGTTAAATTTGGGGAGATGACACTTCATCAGTTATTATGACTCACAGTCACAGAGTGCCAAAAAAGATGGCTGCCAAAATGGCCACCATATTTCGAAATATTGCCAAATTGCGACCTTACCTCGACAGAAGTTCGTTGGAATGTATAATACATGCCTTTGTGTCGTCACGTCTGGATTATTGTAATTCTCTACTTTGTGGCCTACCATCTTACTTACTCCATCGACTACAACTAATTCAGAATACTGCTGCAAGAATCCTGACTGGAGTTTCCAAACATGAACATATCACTCCAGTGTTACGGACACTACACTGGCTCCCGGTAGAACTGCGGATCAAGTATAAAGTCCTTCTCATGGTTTTCAAGGCTACGAACCGCCTTGCACCAGGATATGTTCAGGACTTGATCACCCGTTATTCACCAACTAGACAACTACGTTCATCTGACCAGCATCTTATCGTGGTTCCTCATACTTCATCATCACTTGTTCAGTCTCGAGCATTCAGTGTGATCGGACCCCGCCTCTGGAATGATCTCCCATATAATCTCAGATCATTGGACTCTATTGAGCATTTTAAAAGGGGACTTAAGACTTTCCTATTTGATAAAACCTTGTTGTGATTTTATATATAATTTTAAAATCTGATTTTAACTTTATCTATTATTTTGAATTTACATTTACCATATATTTCTATATTTTTATAACTTATCTTGTACAGCGTTTTGAGCACTTTGTGGAAAATCGCTTTATAAAATAAATTATTATTATTATTATTATCTGTGGGAAGCAAACATTCATTTTATGCATATCAAATTTACAGGCTGTAATGATAAAGTTTGTCAAAATATTAGGTCAGAATGAGAAATGCACTGAGAAAGGCTCTGGTCTCTTGGTTTGAGTTTAGTGGATGGGTGTTGACAGACATTGCTTGCAGGAATAAGTTGGCAATGGTACATAACTACATCATAGCACTGTACAGAAAGCTGGTGAAGAAGTAGACAATGCCATGTGTTATACAAACATAATGATCCACTGAGCAAACATGCCTCATCTAGGCATGAACAATTATTTTAAAACACAAGTACTGAAATGGTTTGACTCTCACATTGTTTTGGAATTATAAGCAATCCTGACACAGGGGCACCTTCTCCAATGGGGCTCACAGGCCCACTGCTGGTTGCAGCTGTTCATTGCACCTGTAACCATGGTAACCCCTTACAGCTACCTGTATCCCCCATTCATAATGGGCAGGTCCATATTTGACATTGGCCCCCATTGCTCATTGGGTTGCAGCACTGTGTTCAGAGGGACAAGGCAAGTGAAAAAAATGGACATGGACATGGACAGGACACATTTACACATGGACAAGTGGACAAGAGTCCCATTTCACCAAAAATCCGTTTAAGCCCTCCTCTAATAACTGGCCTTTGGCCGGTTAATAAAATTAGAACTAAGAAAAGTTAGTTTGAGAAACTTCACTTCAGCAAAGCCTTCAGTGAATAAGTCAAGACACACCCTCAAAGTTAACCAATGAACAGGCCTTCACACATTTTATGCAAATGAGGGTGATTTCGCTGTTTCGCACACTTCCGTTGGGGTTACATGTGTGATCCCTATATGAGTAGATAGATCTTTCTGAGACCTTTAAAATGATAGGCCATACGTCTCTGAGGAGTTAATAGTTGCTTCGTAAATCGCCCGTAAACTTTTGAAGTGGAGAGGAATCCTGAGCGCTGATTGGCCATGACGCTCGTGACGTAAATCTATGATAATATGCGGCAATGGAATGATTCGTCTAGGGTAGATTATCTGGGTGAGAAACTTAGGAATTCTACGAAATTTGTTTGATTCGTCACACCTATAACAAAATTTTTTTATAAATTTTCAATAGTCAAAATTCTATGTTAATATTAACTGAAATAAATTTGCATTAATATATCATAATTATAGGACATTAAGATTGCCCTATAAAGTCATCAGCAACAAATGGCTATCGAACCTCAAAATGACAGTCTCAGAATCAGCGCCATAGTTCTGGCTAAAGTAAAATATTTGATGAAGTTGATAACATTACCCATTACCATGGAGTTAAAATGACAGCAATATTCCACAAATAACTACAAACCTGATCTTAGAGCAGAGGTTGGTCTTGGGACTGTTGCAGAATTTGCAATCCCCACACTGAGGAATGTACAGGGGGATGACACTGTCCCCTGCAAAACACAGAATGTATGACACACCGATGAATACAACGAAACAATACAAATATCAAGTGGCTCAATTAAGCCTGGATAGGGTAGCTTTAAATTTAACAGATCATTACAAGTTCACAAGTTTACAACGAGTGAAAGGTGAGGTGAGCTTCTGGAGTCGCATAAAAAATTTTTTGGAATGTGACGACTTCACCTCCATTGAACTGGGGCTGCGTCAATTTGCAAATAACTGCTGAATGACATAACATACAAATAATCTTCTATAAATGGATTTTTGCAGCATACCTTGCTTGACAGAGGTGACTCCTTCTCCTACACTCTCCACAATGCCCGCTCCTTCGTGGCCCAGGACGCACGGAAATAGACCCTCTGGGTCGTGGCCATCTAAGGTGTACGAGTCTGTATGGCATACTCCAGTGTGAGTGATCTGCAAGATGCGAAAGATATGTTGCTAAAAAAATGGAGTTAAAATTTCTTGTTTTTTTTTCAGACAGCTGAAGAAGCAGGGTCCCAGATTCCTGGTCATCCTGTCGCCCGAGATGCCCAGCTTTTGGAGGGACTACCAAGATTTGGCAGTCTTTTAAAGTGAAATGACAAGTGGCCGCTCCCCCATGAACTTCTAAAGGTCTGGATTAAGCTTACATAGCTGGAGTTCAATCTATAATGTCCAAATGTTGATATCCTAGCTAGTGCTGGCTACACTGTATGCCGTCATTGCCGTGTACAGAGTGTCCTTAATGAACTGGTATCCCACACTTGTTTTTGACACCATGTATCTTTTATATACATGCAATATTGTGCCTAAAAAAAAGCTGTATAAAGTAGGTCACCTAACAATGCCAACCGGTGCGGACTGGTGCTAACCAAATCGTTCACAATTTCTTTAAAGACACATTTTTACTGATAAGCAATCAAATAAGATGAGAGTATAAAGAAGCAGCTGATTATAATAATGAAACAACTTCGAAGGTGCCCTACCCTGCTACTGTAAATAATAGTAACTCTAAATTGTTCAGGGTTTAACCTTTGGGGGTGACCATTTAATAATCAGAGGGGGGGGGGGGTTGGAGTTTTTTTCGGAGGGAAACTGCATTTCACGGTAAGGACGGATGTAATTATTTATTTCAAGCACGCGAAGACCTCGAATATTCATACCTAAATCAAGCAACAATTATTTATTTTTAAAAACTCCAAGCCCCCCCTGGATAATAATGGTCTCCCCCTTAGGTCCCGTGACTCCTGTAACATTGCCTGAGATAAGGTGAAGCAACTTGGGGGCCATTGTGGGCCAAGTCCTTAAACGTGATAAAGTAGCAAGTAAATAAACACTTTTCAGCTACAATAGAATTATTACAGGTCAATCAGTGGACTATAGGTTTAAATGTTCAATTAATACCAATGTGATTAGATTGCAGTTTTGAAATGTAGAAATGACACAATTTATATATGTTGATAATACGCCATTCAATTTGCGAGACTTGGGGTGCAGCATAACTTTTGTAAATGATTTAACACAAATAAATACTGATATAGGTTTAACGTCCCAGAAAACTGATAAGATAAATATTGTAATTTGATTACGGGCTTTTACATCGCAAATGTAGTTACAAAAGAATTTAGAGCCTGTGAAATAATAAACAATGTGACTGTATTTGCTGCAAAACACATTACTTAATCAACAAGAACCCAGGGGTTCAAAATGGAGGTGGTGTAGTGTCCTAAGTTGAAGTTCATATGCCTCGAAATTGACTATTTCCCTGATATGAGTGCCAGTACCAGGTGTTGTTAATATATTGTGTGCTAAATTTCAGAATTTTACAAATAAACCATTTTCAAGCCACAAAATGACCATGTGGCAGATGCGATATGGAAAAAGAATACATTTCATAAAAGAACTTGGAAAGAGCTTTAATATGATGCATGGAAATGTGTGATCTGCCAGGTAAAACCTCCTTTTTGTGGAAGGAGCTGCACATTCATTTATTATTATAAAGCATTTTGGTGAATATGATATGATAAACAATGAGAAGACTGGGAATCTTAGAGTAAGACATACTGTATCAACTAATAGAATTCACTGTCTCAGTATGGAACACTGGATAGTGGATATAGGTATAACAGTTACCTACATCCATTAAAATCCAACGGGCTCTGGAACTGGCTCTGCAAAACTGAGTTCCAACACAAAATTTATACTAAAGTATACATGGCTGTAAAAGTTACTAATATGTTTTTAAAACTAAAATAATTTTTGAGGTTACCAATTTATTCATTACCGTTAATTTGTGAGAAATCTAAATTTAAGAAAAATATCAGAAATCCCAATATTTTTCGAGTTTTTTGGTTTTTATGAAAACTTCAAAGAATTTGACCTCCAAGTGAGTTTAGTCATTTAAAGAGGTATAACTTAGACACCTAAATGCAAAATTTCAGAGGTCTAACTCCAAAATCGACGGAATCATGGAGCATTGAAAAAATAACATTTTTTAAAAATTTTTGCTGAATTTGCTCTTACTAATTTTTCTAAGAGCAGTAAGACCTCCAAAAGGCACATTTAGAGTATTTAACGCATAATATGGCAGATTTTCATGTTCATAGGTACAATTGTTTCGGAGTTCTGTTCGGAAAGGAAAAAAAATAATTATTTTTAATTTCCAATATTTTACAAAAACTGTACCAATTGCTTAAATATGAACACCAAAAGACACATACATTCTACAAGACCCATTCATGTGCCAAATATCATATATACAAGTGCAATAGTTTAGGCACAGTGGCCAATACACAATGTGTGATGCTGCTCGTAGTGGATTCAAGCAAGATAAAAACGAAGTCACGGCCAAATAACAATATACCGGCTACTTATTCCCATGTCAGATGCTTGCTCTATAATCAAGCTAAGGTGCATTCTTGATTCCAAACTTCTCCAAACAAAATTGCCAAGTCAGGGCTCAAAAAACATTCGAAAATGCTCAAATTTCAAATTTCCCGCCAAAACTTTCCATTTTGTCAAAGTGACTGCATAAATGGAGATGTGTACACACACCTCCATTAATAAATAAATGATTATTATACAACAGAATAGAATTTATTCATGCAAAGTAGCAAGTATACAATACAATTTGTTTTGTTGCAGTAATGCAACTCAGTAGCTTCAATTTTCAAAATTTTGAAAAGATATTAATTAACATTACTTTAATTTTCAAAATTTTGAAAAAAAAAATCACTTTCTGTTTAGGATCCGATAAAAGAACAGATGTCATACCTTGATGCGCACTTCGCCCGCTTTTGGTGGAGCTACCTCGACGGTCTCAAATGAAAGGGGCTTCTTAGCTTCCCAGGCAACTGCCGCACGGCACTGGATGGGCTGCAAAATAATCATTCAATATCAATAAACAGACTGAGAGGATAAGCCCAAATTCAAAGCATAGCAACTGGTACTTTATGGTCTCGTGGCTTAATGCTACCTTCTGATGTATTCGTAAATTTCATATGCTTAGGCCAGACTCTACTGATCTATTTCTACTGTTCTTCAGCCGTCTCTGAACTTGTGTGTTTCCTATTTATTCATCACAATCTATTCAACCGCTCACAAGGCATTCAGCATGTTAAGAGGAGCAGGCTACTATATTTCACAGGAGGACAGACTGGACAGTAGATCTAAGAAGTGCTTTATTGTCCTATCTGAAGTGTATGCCCACATCACAGCAGCCCATTTTGGCATGGGCCTAATTGTCAGCAGTTAAACTGATCTAGATCAGTAGATTCCAATTAGATTCCCAATTTGACTAGAAATTTTGCTGGGCTGCAGACTCACTACCTTCGCCAGCAGACTGGCATACATGCACAACCTTTTGGTGAATTTGACTTGATAAAAATGTCAATATGACACTGGATGTGACTAGTTCAGTGGTGCAACTTACAGGACAGTCATTGACAGAATTGTAGGAAGTAGGTTACATTTATAGAGCAGTTACAAAACTATGCCACACAACAAAGAACAGTACAAAAAAACTTGTTACTAGCAAAAACAAAAATAGCATGCAATGCATGCACCATGTCCTCGGGCATCTGAACTTGTTTAACATGTAAGTCAGCTGGATGGTCCATTGGCCTTTTAAATTTACTTTTAAAACATTTAATCAGCTGTGAATATGTCATAGATCTATATAGATTTTGTCATATATATATGCCAAGTTCAAAAAATATATCATGCATATGCTTTAGGTACTCTCTGAACACATTCAAACATGATACAATCAAGAGGCCACCCCACCCCCATGCAGCCCCCCCCCCGTTGACCATGTGCATCCTGTCACTGAGTTGACAGCACATGGCTAGTGAGGGTGTCCCCCTGGGGGGGGTACTCGGCCGGATTTTGATACGGATGTGCGGCACGCGTTCGGAAATTTGTACCCTATGGTCAGGTTTTCAAGCCGAAATTTCATACCCTATGGTCAGGTTATTATATAGGCCCTATAGCCTATTATATAGACATAAAAGAGAAAAAGTTATTAGAAAAGGTGTGAAATCTAAATTGCAATTAAGAATGACACCTAACACCTGCAAGTTCAATGCAAATTGAACATTGCCTAATAGCAAAACAACACTGTCTGATGTTCAATTGAGAAGTGTACCCCATGGTCAGGCTCTCCTGGCCTCAAAAAATGACCCTGTGGTCAGGAAATCCCATTAAAAACCCTATCTTTTGAGCGGCACATAGGTAGTATGACTTCAATGTGAGTGCCCCCCCCCCCGGGGGTGTCCCATGCAGTAGGGTGGGAGATAGATAGATGCACAGGAGCTCACAGGCCGATTTATTTAAATCAATGATATAAAAAAATAATATCAACAGTGTATATCAGTATTAGATAGAGGACCAGGGAGGCTCTCAAGAAATTATATATTTTTCTACAGAAATCCTGACTTAGAATATAGTCTGCTATGTCAATATGCTATAGGCCCACTCTATAGATCTCTTCTCTAGTATAAATTGTATATATGTGCTATGTGCTATTCTAATATCATATAGCTTTTCCTATCATTAGAACAATATACAAGAAGAACATTTCTGTGTCTCCTAACTTGACTAAAATGATATGGCAGCAGTGATTTTAAAAAACCAATAACTGCATTTCAAGAGCACATTTTGAATCAATTGAGTGACGTCAGTCTGACAAGAAAGGCTGAATTGTACACTGCTAATCTTCTACTGACAATCCATGGGCAGCCAGTCTGAGCCAAATCAGAGACAGAGAGAAAGCACTCCAGGTAGATTGGTAGAATCAGGTCAACTGTTGAACTTAGTTCAACTTTGTTCAACTCATGCATATTCAGCACAGCAGCAGCAGCAGCAGCAGCAGTGTCACAATTAACAGTGACCCACATATAGTGGGGCCAAGTGCTTGGGTTGCCAAGGTTGGCTAGTGAGGGTGCAGTGCTGCATGTGTGCAGCTGCTAAGACCCGTTGCAACAAATTTGGAATCGTTTTTGGTGAAGCTGTCACAAAATAACTGGGAAATGTGATATATTGAAGTGAATTGAACACTGAGAAGATCGAAATTGCAGGCAGGAATGCATAAGAGGAAGTTTAATCATTGGAATACATTAGTTGGGCGTGTAAGTTCGCCAGTGAATAGTTTTTCTGAAAACACTAAATTAGAAGATTGACAGGAACTGGGTCTCACGACAGATATGTCCTGGGATAAATCCCGAGGACATAAAAAGGCAAAGCCATTTGTCAAGAACTGCTGAGTCATGACATGATACAGTAATTTCTGAGATAATTTCAATGTCATCGGGGCAGTTTCACAAAAATACTGAACAGCTGATACCAGTTATATATGTTATGGCGGGGATACAAACTCTTAAAATCTACACACTGAGCACTGCAAGTGAAACTTCAAAGTTAAAGAAATTGCAGGGCTCAACATTAAGCAGACAAAATGTATGCTATCATTCATGGGCATTCATGAGACAGAGAGAAAGAAAGTGAGCAGGAGTCCTCAATGACAATGACCTCAACATCTTACACATTTACCCCATGTGAGAGTCTGAGATGTGCACACTGCACAGACGTTTCTTGAGCTGTTGAAGGCCACCAATTTAATGTCTCAGAGAGACTCAGACTCATCCAAACAATATTCTGGACTCCAGGTGACTCAAATGACTTCTTGTTGTAGACCTGGCTATCCAAACGACATCCAGTTGGAATTCTGCTCTTGAAGATCTAAAATAATTTCTATAGAGGTTGGGTTCCAAACGATGCAGGCCGGAACTTAAGACGTTAGACCTTCTGAGCAGACGGCCTGCAGCGCAACCACTCAGCCACAAATTGCTTCACAGACATAGGAGGTGGGGGGTGGGGGGTGGGGGCTGCAGTCCCCCTACGGTAAAAATTTTTTTGGAAAGCAATTAATTGAGTTTCGCCTTCGGTCAGAAAATTGTGAATTTACAAATTTTACAGTTTGTCTCACAACATGAGAACTGATGTTTGGCCCAATTGCTCAGCAAGTCAGCATCTGCAGGTCACACAGTAGAAATACATAGGCCTACTCATTATTCACGGGTGGATTACAGACGTCATCACGTCACCCGTGAACTGTGAACCTAAATGGTGGTGGCGACACTGTCAAGTTGTGGTGACGTCACAGCCACGCACAGTCACTTCTGTGGTTAGTACGTCACGAGTGAAATGGACTGAAAACAGACGGAATTTTGCGTCATTTCCGAAAAACGGAAAAACATCGCGAAAGTATGATAGGAAGTTATAAACAGCCAACAGAAGCATGTGAGTGAAGAAATTTCTTTTCTATTTGCCCTGGTTGCCGTGGAATCGGTGAAAACGAGTGTTCGCGATTAACGTGATGACGACTGTAGCTATTTTGTAATTTGTCTATTATGTTTTTGTGATGTTTTGGTGCCGTTTTTGGAATTTTGATGTTGACCGTCCATGCTCGAAATGAGACAGACTGTAGTCTTTTTTTTGGGGGGGGAGGTATTTTGGGCAGCTCTCCCCTTCCCCCCAATTTCCTGACCTGCTGCATCTATGACTTCGTGCTAGAGTCGTTTAACATGAAGCTGTCAGTGTCAGCACTATAAATCAAAGACACAACAATGAATTAATAACTATTATCCTTGCTATAAATCTTAGGCCTACTTTTAGTCTCCAAAATGATGTGGTCCAACCTGTTATACCAGCTACCATGTGGGGTAACGTGGGGGAAATCCGCCCCCCTTTCCACATATATTCCTTGCTCAGTCCCTCACCTTTATGAAAAACAAACATTTTATTTCACGGAATGCACTGAAAAAAGTGAGCTGCTACAGTATCGTCAAAAACTTGTCAAATTGACAAGAAAGTGACGAGTTTTGCCTTGTCAAAGAGTTGACAAGGGTTTCGACAAGGCATTTGTCAAAACTTGTCAAAAAGTTTGTCAAAACTTGTCATGAATTTGTCAAAACTTGTCAAATCTTGTCAAAAGCGTGTCGGAAGTGATGTCATCAAAATTTGTGTATTTGTGTGTAATTTGGAGAAAACATTTGAATGGATTTGCAGGATGAGGTGAGTAAATTGTCTCCATCTTGTTAAAACAAGTAACATCAGGGCTTCACTCTGCTTAATTGTTGTCTACTGATTGAGAAGATCAACCTGGGATATACTGTTCTGGAGTTCTGCTGCTTTGAAATATTACTTACTTTGAATAAAATGAATATGAGCAAATAAATTTGTCACTTGATCATGTTGATTTCTGATTTGGACTTTCAGATATATGGATGCCTGAAATTCTGCCATGGGCTATCAGTCTCCTCTTGATTATCCCTGCCTATAGCCTTTAGGTGTCCGGTGGCCCTTCATTCAACAAATGTTATAATCAAATTAAATGTGAAAAAGAGAAATTCGGACTCACATCAATGGGTTTGATTAATGTGGTATCACAATTTAAAAATAACTCAGGTCATTGGTGAGCTGTGGCTAATAACCTAAATGTTTGACTGTAGTTTTCCGGTCTTGTTATTTTCAGGCATCCTCGTCTGACCTGGTGGATACCTCATGTGGAATAAACATACGCCAAAGACAATTGGAATTAATCTGAGCTTGCTGGATGCGGTGTTTAATTGTACTTTCTCGTTGGGCTTACGCCTTATTGTCGCTAGCCCAGAAAAATAAACGGATCAATTAGAATGATTAAGCCCATTGCTATAAAAACAAAATCACAGCAGTGCGCTTATTCTCAAACACCTGGATTATTCTCGACAATCTACGTTTATATAGTCACATGTCACTATCTATCGATCTACAGTCAGGCCAAGAATTATTCAGACACTTGCTGTTTTGTTATAATTTTGGAGGAATTATAAAGTGAGCGATGAAACATGCAGTCAAAATCATCTTTGGTATTAAGTGTGACCTGACTAATACAAATTTATTGCAAACTGATTAAAGAATTGGATGAAAATAGATAATTTGTCGATTTCAGGAATCAGAAATTATTCAGACACTTTTACAAACTTGTAGAAAGTGAACTTTTTTCCAATATTTATCCCAAACATTGCTAATAAACTACCATGGGATCATTGTGGCCACATTGGATGACAGGTGTGATCATCAGGTAAGAAAAGTTGGATGAATATGTGAGATAAACATCTGATTCAGTTTATCACATTTTCTTGTGCATGTTTGAGGTTAACAAGGTTAAAGAGTGCATGAAAATGTGATAAATTGGACATAATGTTTATCTCCAATATTTATCCTAATTTTCTCAATTGATGCTCACACCTCTCATTTTATGCAGTCATAATGGTGCCTAGGTAGTTTATGAACATTATTTTGACGCAAATACTAACAAATAAAAGTAAATAGTTCACTTTCTACAACTTTGTTAAAATGTCTGAATAATTTTTGGTTCATGGAGTTAACAAAAGTAGCTTTTTTCACCACATTTCTTGCCAATTTGCAATAATTTGTTTTGTGCAGGTTACATGTGATGCCAAGGATGTTTTCGATTGCATTTTTCATTGGTTTACTAGGCAATTCCTTGAAATAATAACGAAACAGCAAGCGTCTGAATAATTCTTGGTCTGACTGTATCTATCTATCTGTCTCTCTATCTGTCTCTCTATCTGTCTCTCTATCTACCTATTATCTGTCATAGATCTATCCATCTATTAATGTGTCTAACTGTCCTTTATTTATTATCTATCTATTATCTATCTGTTATTTATTATCTATTCATTATCTATGTATATCCATTATTTATCCATTATTTATCCATTATCTATCCATTATCTATCTGTCTATCTATATATCATCTACCATCTATATATTATCTGTTATCTAATATCTATCCATCTTTCTAACCATCTAGCATGTATCTATTACTATCTATCTATCTATCTATCTATCTATCTATCTATTTATCTATCTATCTTTATCTATCTATCTATATCTTTCTGCTATCTTCCTTTCTTTTTCCTTTTTTCTCTGTTTTTCTTCTGTATCTTAAGTGCAGCACAAAGCATAAATTATATCAACTTCATGTTTCATTGGTTAACTTTGTAAATTCAGTTTTAAGTACTTTTAATTGCTTATATTTGATTGACATGAAATACAAAACAGATTAACATAAAGTATGCATGTTGAGCTAAGTTTCAGAATGAAGTGTGAAGTGATCTCATTGCATTGAATGCAGCAATGATGTGGTATTGAATATAGGTGGTGCCACTTGTTCCTTGAATGAGCACATTTGATTAAAGTGTTGAGTGTTGCACAGGATTATTTCATTTAAGTAACTCTCACTTCTAAATTGGCCAATGACATTGAAACTTGACATGAATATTTTGTACAGTATATTAAAGAAGGTGACAAAGCTTATTTGGTTGAAAGTAGCTTTTTCTTCAAGTGAGAGTGGAATTTGAGGTAGCCCAAAAAGAAACAAAAAGTAGTATGTTTATTCTCTTGATAAGAGGTAAGATGCTCAACATGCTGCCTCTCTTTCTGGAGTGGCCTGAGAAGGAAGTCTAAGCACTAAATTTCTCATAATTTGAAGGTGGCTGGAGTGAGACAAGATATATCATGACCTGATGTGCAAGTCTGGCTCTCCCAGCTGCCAAATATCAGATATTGTTTCACTTGTGTATTCCTTGTGGATTTTCCATTATTATGCATGTCACTTTTTACTTCGCATCAAGCTATAACAGGCATAATAAGGTTGGCTATTTTATATATTATTGCAGCTTGTAGTACGGTTTTCGTATCACTTATTAGCTCAAGCATTACTCAACAAGTCTTGACAAGTTGATGACCAGGTTTGATGAAGTTTGACAAGCCTCGTCATCCCCAATGGTCAAATTTTTCATTCACTTTTTGACAAGTCTTGACGATTTCTGACAAGTTTTTTGACAAGTGCCCAGTCACTGACGAGGTAAAACTCGTCGTTTTTGACATCGTCATAGTGACAAGGCTAAAGTTGTCAAACTGACAAGGTTTTGACAAGAATTTCAGCTATCATTTTTTTCAGTGTGGTGGAATATATACATCTGAACATATCTGGAAACTTACATGCTTTAATTCGACACCTTTGAGCCAACATCACCAAATGAATTTTCAATCTCAGGGGTCGGATTTGCCCCAGAAGTGTGGGGCAAATCCGCCCCCCCTTGAGTTTTGGTTACAAGTGACAAGAAACATTTGGCTTCTGAAGTAAATTCTATTCTTAAATTAAGCCCTGGCTCTTCTGGGTGTACTTACCAACATGTAAGGATCATTTCATCAATTTATGTGTGAGAATAAAAAAAGTTTGCATATGGCATATGGGCAAGGCTTCGGTGTCATGACATTTTTGGTTACATCATCAGACATCATGTTTTTGCTGATTTTAAGGGGTTTCTGATTTAGCAACTTCCATGGTTTCAACTAACATGCAATTTCTTCCTCCATTTTATAATTTAATTGTGTTTTTAAGTGCATAGTATGTATGCGTACTGGGAAAATTGCAGTGAAAGTGTTCAGGTAGGTGGACATTCGTGGTGTCCTACTGCTACTTTTGGGTATTATTATTTTTATGCTAGCTGTAAAATAGGTCCTATAATGCAGTTCTGGCAGGTTTTAGTTACTGAACAATCATGAGATGATAATGAATGACTTTCCACAGCCCATTGATGGTGATGTTGGTTATCAGAACGAAATGAATTTTTACCCACTTTTCGTGTCTTTTCCGTTACATCATCAGTCACTGTCAATTGCTCCCAGATACCTTGGCACAATCCAAGCATGAACAAGTTCAGTTTTAGCACAATTAGCATGGAAATTAACTGGAGTGACTTAAAATGGGACATACTCCCTTCAATAATCCAAATAATCCTTTCATATAGTTGATGTTGTAACTAAGCCAAAATGTTACATCATAAGACGGATATCAATTTTTGATATAATTTCATTCTCCAACATTTTACAAATAAATTTGAAGACGTTTTGTGACATTTGATCATAATTGCTGACTTTTGATTTAGAATGGCTGTATTTGGCTAGACGAGTAAGAGCCAGTGAATCAAAATTGTTACTGCCCAAGTGGCTCTTTTCTTTGGTTACATCATAAGATATTCTCATACTTGACGGTTTACAGTAGGTTTTTCTCAGTGCACACTATCAGACACAGTTCATTGTGTGCAAGAATCAATGAAGAAAGGACAAATTTACCGGATTTCTCTACTTTTGTTGGAAAATGTTAAATGTGGATATTATAAAAACGCATTGAATGTTCAGTCTGTAACAATACTTTGGTGTCATGTTACATCATCAGATTAATATTCCTGTTTGTCTGTTATTGTCTGTTCCAATGTCGTTCCGCATGAGGCACATAACAGAAATGGGAACAAGTATAGTGTATATCCGTTTTATCATTCATAAGTTAAATAACTTCCTTGATTTCTGGATATTCTTTCTTATTATGTAACATGGACACAATTCCATGATTGGCTGTTTTGTGTCATGGTTACATCATAAGGAAATACTACCGTTTTCCTGGGAAGACTACACTTCTGGGAAGTAGTTAATTTTTCTAAGAGACGAGTTATGAGATTGATATCTGGCATAGCTTTTTCATAAAGCTCCTGGAGGCAGATACAGCTGAAATGTCTTATATAAATTTTCTTATGAGGTAACAAAGACACCACAAACCAGGTTATGATCTACAGATTCTTCTTTGAGCACCATTGCCACAGCTAAATTATGATATAAGTTTTAAAATCAAAGCTCATCCCAAAGCGGTACATGTCTTTTATTATCTGGACAAAATTCAGGCAGTTTCGATGGATTGTTTCTTTTAAAAAACTAAATTTGCGTTACACTTTCTGTGCTGATGATGTAACTTAGACACAAAAATTTTAAAATTGAAAATTAACCATGATGCTGTGACAATAAAAAGTCTGTTTCAAAATAGAAAATATCTGCAGGTGTTACTTTAATCAAAAACAGCAGTAGCAAGTCATATTCAGTCCTAGATGAAGACACAGAAGCAAAATAAAATGGGTTTCGTGTCCTCGTTACGCTTTGCAACTTCTAACCTTCTTATACAGAAGGATAATACGATTTTAATCGAACTTGGGTGTTGCTTTCGTAAAAACTCCCATACCCTATCAATTCAGACGCTAATTTGTAATATTAAAATGGTATTTATACTAAAAAATATGGCTTTAAGTTGAAATTTGTGTCCTCGTTACATCATAAAAAATATTGCTAAATTTTAATTTTACTTCTCTTCCAGTACATGTTCAGCCAAAGTGACGATGTGAAAAAATGCCCAATTCTATAATTATTGGCATCGTTCAAAAACAAAATTGATATTTGCTACTTTAAATTGCAAAAATGTTGAATTTTGAGGTCTTATGATGTAACCAAAAATGTCATGACACCGAAGCCTTGCCCATATTCAACATACACTAAAACAAGGCAAAAATTCTTAACTTCATCTCAATTAAAATCATAATCACCATTAGTGGAGCTTTATGACAAAATAGAGTGACTTACAAGGCATATCTCGTGTTTGTATGTTTTTAACATGAGAATCAGAGGGGACGGATTTGCCCCATGGACAAGGGGCGGAATTGCCCCGACCACCAGAAATTATGAGGGTGTTATTTTCTAAATATGCATTTTATTGATTGGTGAAATCTCTTGCACATGTAAAGTCGTTGAATGAACATTGCTATTAATGACAATAAGTAATGTGTTTATACAACATGTACCTGTAAAACACCTCAGTTTTGAAAGTTTCAATTGCACATTGAAATTGCTTAGTGATGAGATGTATGTCTTCTTTCTCAGTTGTAGTCCAAACAAAACTATGTAACAGCCTAATCTCTGTGTTTCAGTAGTCTCCAGACACATAAGTACTAATCTGCATGAGAAATATTTATTGTCATTTATATTTTGGGTCATGAGGGAACTTATTCTCCTCAAGGGGGCGGATTTGCCCGGGGGCGGATTTCCCCCACCTTACCCTAAATGTAATCCACTGTGTGTTATCCACAAAATGCACAATGTCACAATCTGAACTTTGGACTCTTGATTCAGAATAATTTGAAAATGTGTGCCATATCACTGCATCAGCCATGTCCAGTGCCAGTGGCAGTGCTCATTTCATTTGGCATTGGTGTGTTCACAGATGAACAAGGACAAGGTTTACCATACACTTTATGCCATACATACCTTTCCTACATTGTCAAACATTGTGAAGTTTCAGGGAGCTGCGAGAGAAGGAGATGTGTCTTTCAATGAGGTTTGCAAGCAACTGGCTCAAGTTGGGCAACCACGAGAAGCAGAATGGGGCCGTGTGCAAATCAACTTTTCATCCTGTCATCCCCATTTATCTCGCCGATATTGCAGAGATAATCAATGTCATGCAATGAAATTTAGGTTAACTTGCAGTTGAGATGTTGTGTGAACTTTCTGAGCCATCCAGGAAGACACGACATAATTATTTCGTTGTCCTTTAGCATTATTTGCTGACCTATTTCAGCATTTTTGAGAAAAAGAAAAGTGACAGCTCCCTGGCGGATTCCCATTACCATATTTCACCAGGGGCATTGCAGTCGCGTTTCAGGGGGATATAGTGCGGTTTCATAGACGTATTTTGGATCTTTCATACCAGTGATCTCTATCCAGTGATCTCTATCCATGGATTGGGCGGATCCCATTGGCTGCTACGTAGCGTCACGAGTTGGCCTGGTGCCGCCATGTTATTGGGAATCATGCAACGTCAACAAAGGCAAATGGCTTGATTCTGCCTGCTTTCGTGACTTTTTAGGCTTGTAGCTTCCTCCAAATGGGGGACGGTCAAAACGGCCAAAATCAAGACGGCCAATTACCCATGACGGCCACTTTCAATGACGGCCACCAGGGGGGACGGCCACTTGCTAGGACGGCCATCCCCCAAAACGGCCAAAACAATGATTTCAGTCATTTAGTTATGTTTTTTTGGCCCAATAAAGCTATTTTGCATGATTAGCTTTTTGATGGAAAAACGGTGGCTGTTGATTGATAATGTTACAGTTCTCTAACCTATCAGGCTTGCTTTTTATTGTTAATGAAATGTCCTCCTTTAATTTGCGAGTTCACTCGCATTTGTGGGCAAACTGGGTTAAATAAGGGTAGTCAGAAATTTTGGATCGTTCGTGAGAGACAAGGAAGCTCTTTTTAAAGTTTCTTTTTCATGAAATTAATGAAGAATTGGCTAACTTGAGGCGCCTTGCTCACATTTGTGTCTCTTGTGTCTTGTTTAATTACAATTTAAGTTTTTAGTTTCAACCAAATCACGGCAAAACAGGAAATAGAAATATTTTTGTTATTGTTTTACTGCCCTCTGATTGGCCGAAACAGGTTCGATGTCTTCCCGATAGTTTTCGGATACTTCTATTAGGGCTAGAATTAATATTTTAGGCTCTTTTGAAGCCTGGTGCCTTAATCTTTATGATTTCGTTTTTTCATGAAGATATCTCAATTAATTGCTGAGAATTCGTTGAAAATGCATAGGCCTATATATTTGTCCCTTTGCCATGTCAGGCAATTCAGGATAGCAATCAAGACTTCACCAATTAGCCAATTTGCCATTACATTCACACCTTGAGTTAGTATATTTCAATTAACACCTTCTAAGAAGTCCCACATCATTGAAGGCCATTGTAAAAGTGAACTTTCTCATAGCAATCAATGCCATCTTTGAGGGGAGGCAATCCACTTAATTAAAATTTAACATGAACCAGTTATCAGGCAAATATGGCAGTGAACATATTTTAAAAGAATAAAAATAACAATGTACATATAGTGGCTTTGATATTATAATGTTAAAGGAGGGCATTCAGGGGGTACCAATATACCCGGGTACAGCAATTATATGGAATTCTTAATTACCTATTCTCTGATTGGACGCCTGGGATAGGGTATTGACCAATCATCTGTCTTTGATTGCTGCTATATTTCTAGTGCAGTAGTCAATATACCATAACTTTGTTAATAATGATCCGATTTTAATGAAAATTTCAGGATTTATGGTTAGTGGTATATCATACGTTTATCCTAAACATAAACATTATTATCTGCATTATTAAAAGTTTTTGGCTTTTTTAGGAAAGTGGATTGCTGCTAATGAAGGGTAATTAAAGTGTAATTAGGGTTTCTAATTTCAATGCAATTCGGAATTCCTTTGAAGTGGACAGTCCTAATGACCCTACAGTTGGAAGATTTCATAACCAATCAGGTCACAGCAGCTCATATTCAATTTTTAGCTCAGATTTGTATTAAAATGCTATTTTAATAGTCTTAAAATAGCCTGAGTTGCTCAAAACTGCAGATTTATATTCCTTCGTTACGAAATTTCATGTAGTTGAAAAATGCACTTTTTTCATACAGTATTATTGCTGGTATTGATGATTTTAACTGAGGAAAATGGGAGATGTTGACTGTTTGAGTGCCAGAATCAGAATGAAGGGTACCTCGACTGGCTCCTTTTATAGGTCCATGCCCTCCTTTAAATGAAAGGAATTATTGCAGGGACATTTATCTGAACGGAAAATTATATTAGAAATAACCCCAGGCATCTTGATATTTGTTTGCCAACTGGTGTCTCACTTTTGTCTTTGTAACTCACTTTTTAGCTATTTACAAAGAAAAACTCGGGAAAATTGTGGAAGGGGTTGACAGCTAAAAATACAAGGCATTTTATAAGATCATTTTCAAGCTTCTATGTGCTTTATTAATGCACTAGATTAGCATTTCAAAATTTTCTTCTGCACACACATCTTGATAGGACAGCCAAATAAGGCAGGCTTCACTCAGCGCATTGCAATAGTGCATTCATATTTTGTTAATTTAAGGGTGATTGAGTAGAGAGACGTTAATGAAATATTGTGCATAAAATGAAAATACCAGTGCATGGTTGGTCCTTGACAAAATGTTATGAATATGTGGATACAGTAACAGTTACTAGCCTATCAACATCAACTGCACAGCACAAGTCAAGTCAGCCAGGGTATACCAGCACAACACAAGTCAAGTCAGCAGAAAAGTTCTTGTATTTTATAATATGGTTTATCTGGGACAGCTCATGAATGGTTGTGCAACTTTCTCACAGACAGGTTACAGTTTGTTAAAGTTAATAATTCCTTGTCATCTAGTGCCAATGTAATATCTGGTGTGCCAGATATTTATCCTATATTCAGCAGACTTACCTAATGTTGTATATCATAGTAACCTTAGTATGTACGCGGATGACACGAAAGTCTTTAAAGCCATAAGAAGTAGGGCTGATTGTCAACTCTTGCAGGAAGATTTAAATAGAATTTTTGAATGGGCCAATAAGTGGCAAATGAAATTGAATCCTGATAAGACGAAACATCTATGTATTGGGACTTCTTTATGTGAATACTTGTTAAATGGAAATGTAATTGAAAAAGTTAATTCGATCAAAGATGTTGGTGTTACAATCCAGTCAGACTTAAAATTTACTAAACATTGTTCATCTGTTATCAAAAAAGTTATTTCATTATTAGAAATATCTTCACTACTTTTAGAAACCATGATACTGATTTTTATGTTACTATGTATAAGAGATATGTACGTCCTATTCTGGAACACACTAGTCAAGTCTGGTCGCCAATACTTAAAGGTAATATTGATAAGATCGAAAGAGTGCAGAAATATTTTACAAGAAGATTATTTTACTCTCAAAATTTGCAATATTCGGATAGGCTGGAAATATGTAAAATGAATACTCTAGAAGAAAGAAGGCTAAGAACTGATCTTATCTTATTTTATAAATTAATTAATGATGTAACTATAATAGATGTAAATGATTCTTATAAATTTAACAATAGGCATAGAGGTCATAACAGAAATTTATATACACATTTTTGTCGCACCGAAAAAAGAAAAATGTTTTGGATAAATAGAATTGTTAATAATTGGAACTATCTCGACCATGAAATTGTTAATAGTAATTCTGTAAACTGTTTTAAGAAGAAAATTGGCTTGTATCATTTCCCAGGTAGGGGGAGCTACTATTGTTAATTTTAACACTCGCCCCCTTATGTTTTTATTTTTGTACATGTTTTTATGAATAAACAAACAATTATCTAATTATCAAACTCAAATTTTAGAAGAACATTATTGCCCTTGCATTGCAGTCTCTTTGTGTTGAGTGCAGGATGTCTGCAGCATTTTTGGAACCAAATTCCAGGATTTTCTAGGCTTTTCTTGGCCCAAATTTTCCCAAAATCAAGGCCAATCTTCCAGAGAATGCAGATTATTTTTTTCTGATAGTAAAAATGTATCTGCGACCTGACTGTCACAAGAAATCGCAAAATATTCAGCTGTGTTTCTTTTTTTTATTAGTATGAAGCAGATTCCAGGCCTTTTGTGGTAAATGCAATTTTTTCAAGGCTTTTCAAGGACTGGCAGACACCCAGGTCACACCCTTTGAGTAGTTACAGTCAGGGAAGTGCAAGTGATTACTTCAAACTGCTTGTGTTACTGTGATGTCATTGCATATTCAATAGGTCAATAATGGATCATTTGGAGCCTTCTACAGTTTTAATCAATCGAGTAACTAATTTATTGCCAATATTGCTTCACAAGACTGTGGCATTTTTGAAGATGCATAAAGAAATATAGTCCTACAGACGACTCCTAAATACATTTTTAAACTTACCATTTTAGATTTATAGGAAATTCACCCTGTACTAGGAGTTCCTACTTTGATATATATCTGAAGATTGAGGGATGCGACAAAGAATTGTTTCAGCAAAGCAAAAACTATTTTGTGGAGAGCTTCCGAACCTGGGTCCCAACAAATGGGAGCCCAAGGCTCTACCAGCCGGACTAGCCCCCTCCCTTATATTCAAGAATTGTAATTGGGTGATGGCCGCTTGGCCATGATATGAAAAAAACTAGGACCCAGAAATTTGGCTGGGGACCCACTTTTTCAGACCTCACTGAGTCCCCAGGACTCACTTTTTGAGCACCCCAACAGAAACCCTGGTGTTGATGCTGGTCTATTGTTTGGAAAAGGTGTGAAGTTCAAACTTGAATTGGATGACACAGTTGTTTTAATTAGTCAGTCAGTAAATACTTAAACCGATAATATAATAATGTATAGCTATCCCAAACATCCCCCCTCCGACTACAGCTCACATTTATCTATGTCTATCTATTTATCTATCTTTCTATCGTTCGATCTGTCTATCAATCTATCTATCTTGCTAGCTATCTATCCATCTTGCTAGCTGTCTATCTATCTATGTATCTAGCTATCTGACCATTCTAGCTATCTAGCTTACTATCTATCTATCTGATCTATCTATCTATCTATCTATCTATCTTGCTATACATATTGCTATCAAGCAATCCCCAACATCTCCCATGGAGCTTACAACAGAAACACATAATTATTTGTCCATCTAAACAATTAAATCTGTCTTTCAGTTACTGGCTCACTGCCATCACAAGATGCGCTCTGGAATTCGCAAGTATGGAGCAAATTAACCAATGTCAAATAAAGTCATGAGAACCAGCCAATCAGAGCACACTAGAATATATAATTTTAAGTTGGCTACTCCCTAGAACTTATCACAAGCATTTGTAAAATTTACCACAGTTTCAGTTTGTCTCAAGTTTATTTTGTCAGCTTTTAAAGCTCTATCTCTTCCTTCTTTAAACACACATAGATAGATAGATAGATATGGTAAGTGCAGCCCTCTAAGCCCAGTTCTGGGCACTCACAAGGGTCGATTGATGAGATGAGAGAGAGAGCGGGAGTCCTCAACATGTTACACATTTACCCCATCTGAGGGATCTTTTACTTGCCCGGCATAGACACTGATACAATAGTCCGCCAATTTAACGTCTCATCCGAATGACATCCAACTGGGATTTTCCTCATGAAGGTGCACTGAAAATGTTGTCTGAAAGAATTTTTGAACATTGTACAATGTGCGACACATGATGACAGAGCTGTTGGTCGCGAAAAACAATTTCGGGAAATATGTTGGTGGTTTGCCCGCCCTGAAAAAAATCCTGGATACGCCACTGGTGCTGGTTACCTTTTTGGAAATTTTTGTGGTGTTTTTTACAAATTTATATCATTCAGGGGCAGAAAAATGGGAAATAGTGAAGAAAAATGGGGAAATTGTGCAGAAAAAATTGGGAAATCTGTTAAAACTCTTCGTATAAATCCCCTTTTCTTTCAGTTTCTTTTTTCTGTTAATTTCCCACTTCTTTTTTACCATTTCCCCAATTTCTGGCCATTTCTCCCATTTTTCTTACCTTTTCCCCATTTTACTTATAATTTCCACATTTTGCTTACCATTTACCCATTTTGCTCATAATTTCTCCATTTTTCTTACCATTTCCCCATTTTCGTTTCTAATTTTGCTAATACATCTGCAGAAATTTCCCCAAAATCTGTTCAGGGGGCAAGTTGTCCCCCCTGCCCTCTCACCCCCCCCCCTAATGGCTATGCTACTGATCTCAATACCTTTTAGATCTGGCCTTCCTGCTATTGACATAATTCGTTGTAAGCCGCTTGTACTTTCTTTTTTACTGCACTACCCCCCCCCTCCTGGTGATACCACTGCTAAGTTTATTGTCTGTTCTATTTCTCTGATCATGTATGAAAATCTAGGCCCCAAATTCTACACCATTTTCCCCAAGAATCTACAACATACGCATAGTGAACTCGCATGTGTTCCGCTTGCGACACAAATTCTAGTTATCATTAGAAATAGTTATTTTATTGATCATTTACCTATCTAGATACCTTTTTGCTACAAATAAAATAAATTTGACTGCCCTTTGTTGTTTTGGACTTCTTTAACTTACATTGTAGGCCTACCATAATTAAAATAAGACAGGTTCCTGACCTTTTTATGTAGCGTAAATTTTTTTAGCAGTTTATTGCGTGATTTCCAGACATCAGATCAAACGAAAATTACGGACATGCAAGCTGATTTTCAAATATATATATATATCCAGCTGTTGAATTAAAGAAAAGCGCCGACAGTTCAAGACATGTTTTCAATAATTGTACAATTAAATTGTTCAATTAGACAAACAAACTAGGCCTTCTATCTGTCTATATATAGCTGTTGAGCTGTCTGTCTATCTGTTTGTCTATCGTTTAAATTTGACATTCTGTTCATATAGGTTTATAACTTTCTGTCCTATGATGTTGACAAATCCCTCTTTCTCTAAAATAAATGTTTTAATTGTACACCCAACGACTTATTGATTAATTTGTTTTCCGAACATGAATTCTTGATTGTGTAATAACTCCTCAAAATACTTTATTAAAGCAGTTGAAATTATAATTACTTGCATGAAATTAATTGGTTGGACAACTTACAAGCCTATTGTTTTAAGGTGTGAACGCATTGCCTTTGTTGTTCCAATTGAGTAAATCATTACGTAATTAGGACTAATTAAAGCAAACGTGTCAAGTTTTTATTTAGAAAGCAGTGTATTCAACGATAAAATGAAATTAACAGAATAAATTCTCCAAATTAAAGGGACAACGAATTAATTATTCTGAAAATAAAAATAAAATTGTTTTCCTGCCTCTCTGGGTTAACATTATTAAAGCACAAAAGAAAAACTGGCAATAAAAGTTGTTTGCCAATTTTATTGTTTATAATTTTGTACTTAGATATTTTTACTATTAGGACTGATGCTGTCAACTTTAATTAAAAGGATAGAAAGCAAATTGATTCATGGTTGAGTCAGGTTGACTTTAATTTAAACTCTGGAGGTAAAAAGTACTAAAAACAGTTCAAAGAGTTATAAGCTGTTATAACATTAAACAAAAAGAAGCAACATTGTTGACGTAACCATCAGATACCTGTAATACCAAGGATTCTAACGTTAGAATCCTTGGTAATACATATATATCAGTGATGAAATCAAGGATTCTAACAGAATCCTTGTTAGAATCCTTGATGAAATGTCCAATCCATAGGCCTACCCAACAAACACAGGACGTTTCCAAAACGTGTTTGTAGGGGGGTTTTTCTTGTTGTTGTTTTTTTTTAAAATGTTTTATAGAAGTTTATAAAACTTTTTCCCATATAGTTTGCATTTGGTTCTCAAAAAACATTTTCTAACATCACAATTTAAAAGTCAAGAAAAGATCCTCAAAAATGTCATTACAGATGATTTCATATTTTCGTAGACAAAAGGACTGAATGCGATTTTGTTTTAGGACAATCATGTGTTCTATTGAGAAAAGTGACATCAAAAAAATTATGAAATCACTTTTCCCATAGGATTAACTTGTCCAAGAAAAAATTCACATTAAGTCCTCATGTCTACAAATTATTTTCAAAAACTTGATTACCGTAGTTAATTGGAACACATAGCTAATTAGGATTCAAGAGATTTAATTGCTACTGTGTAGGGATGCAAAGAATACCAAAGACAATTCCAATTTATGGCAAAATCAATTTTCAAGTGCTATCTGTGACTGATACCTAATTAAGTAAAATCTTTGCATGTTTCTGGGCCTACAAATGACACATAGTATTTATTGGCCGTTTTGGGGGTTGGCCTTCCTAAATTTGGCCGTTCTGGGCTTTGGCCGTCCTAAATTTGGCCGTTCTGGTTAGTGGCCGTCGTAAAATGGGCCGTCTTGAGTGTTGGCCGTTATGACTGTACTCCCTCCAAATCTACCCTAGGTCAATAAAAAAAATTACAGAGGTATCCCACTCTTAGCTACATCAAAAACTACTTAATCAGACCAGAGCCGCCGCTAATTTCAGCCGCCGCTGGCCGTTTTTTGACACTGTCAAACGCATATATATATGCAGTCAGTGACAGCTGCCGACACTAGAAAGCTATTAATCATGATTAAAACCTCAAGCAATCTTGAAATGGCAATCAGGATTGCCCAAATGGACTTGACACTCCACTGAATTATTAAAGTGCAATCAACACCTATAGCTACACAAAGTATGCTCAAGTGCTGTTTTCCTAATTACAATTAGTCAACAACAATAACCAAGCTTTAATTCATATTTATTTTATTCTGTTGATCTTGTGTTTTGTTATCTTGATTTTATTACCATGATTGTATTTTTATGAGTTATTTCCTATCTTATCTCTAAATTTGGGGATGAATAAAAAATAAATAAAATAAAAATGGTTCCCTTAGAACCCTAATTGGACCTGGGGTAAACTTTCAGGCCTATGTCCAGTAAATAACTGGTCCAATGTACTAATAACCAGAGAGGAAGTAACTAAAAGTGACTAATTTTTTTTTTTTTGGGGGGGGGGGAATCTAACTCATTTATTAATGTTTCAGTGTAGCTCCCTCTACAGGACAGAGGTGCTCAGAGGACAATCATTTTATAGTTACCCTACCACTGTACTACAAGTTTGCATAATTATCAACTTTTTCACCCAGGCCAACTTATACCCGATCAGTGGACAGGGCTGTAACCTGAGGGGGAGGGGGGAAGTAGCCTAGTGCTGCTGCCCCCCTCCTTAGATTTAGCCACGCCAAAGGGGTCAGAGTCATAATCTTTCCATGCATGGTGAATTGGTGATGGGAGTAAATAAATGCTAACAGCCCAACTCAAGGACCACTTTAATGACTGGGTTCAAGTACCCCAAAAAATTGGAAGACACCCTTTCATGGAAAACTTCCGGGTCTTCCGCCCTCCAGTCATTACTTTTTAACAATCTATCGATTCAGATTTTTTTCTTCAGAAATCCAAATTCAATCATGCATTTTTTCATTAAAAAAAGTCAGGGGGATCCAGAAAATTCCGGAGCGAGGTCGATCGCGCTATCGCTTCGCGGAGCGCATAGCACGCGACATAACGCAACTGCGCGCTGATAAATTTCACATGTAAAAATATATAAATTTTGGTCTGGTGGGGCTGCAGCCCCCATCCCCCCCCCCTGCGTCCGTCCCTGAAAAAAGTCATCAAATATGCTAGACCTACACCCAATTTGAATCTGATGAAGCCATGGACTACGGACTCTGAACTGACAGCTTTTTCAATTAGTGAGCATGCTTTTGGCTATTAGCATGGTTCACACATATTATGGCCACTGGCCAGTTATCCACCATGACCGACAAGCAGATTCATTCATCCTGAATTCCTCCCCGCTACCGCAGTCTATTGACCTTGGGAAATAGTCTGTTTCCCTAGATTCAAGACTTCCCTTCCAACAAAATAGTCAAATTATGTCAACTTGGTAGACATAAAAATATTAGAACATCATGAATGGGTCAAGGTCACCAGGAATGGCGAGAAATCAACTATCCCACTACAGACCAACACAAGCCACACAGCCAAATTTGGTTGCCTGGAACACATCCTTGAGGCATAGGCATACGATTTTGGGGGGGGGGGGGGGGCAAGCGACATTTGCCCGAATTCAAAGATTTAAATTTAATACCATTTCAAATGAAATTGCCTGGAAATCATTAATTTTCAATAGCTTTTATTTAATCATCTGCCCGAATATTTTAGCCTTTTGGCCCGAATCTCACTGTTTCCCAAACTTTTGGGGGGCGACCGCCCCCCCTGCTCCCCTCCCCTCCGGTACGCCTATGCCTTGAGGCATCCTGCAATCATTCCTCACAAATTCAACACCAGTCATAATTATTGCTTGTAACCATCAAGCTTCAGTGTAAATTGCTTAAATACAAGAGGCCTAAAACACAAAAGTTCTGCTGTCCATATCACTTGAACTTCAGGGAACTCCTAATTAGTAATTGCTGTTATATTAAACCATGAAATTTTCCTTTAAAGCCATTGGATATTTCATATTAATTTGTATTATTAAAATAAAACACAACAGGCAGACATGTATTCATGCTTATAAATGCGAAAATATAAAATACAACATGGGTGTTTAAGAACTGATGAATGCTTACTATCCAAAACTGGGCATGTATTGTACAGAACAATCCAAAACAAATAATTGAAATAAAGGTTTAATATACATAATTATAACAATCTTTAAAAATATGAAATAGTGGCTTTACATCATGTATTTATTATTTGGGAGACTAATTAGGGCAGGAGGAGGACACAGCAATGAGATGAACGATGATTGAAACAGCCGTCCAAAGGCCCGGATGACCGAGGCAAGAGCTGGATTCGAACCCTGGACCCAGCAATTGGCAACCTGGCTGCCACTAGACCAACACTCCCCCTTCACAATAAACAAGGGACCATTCAGAATTATTGACTTATGCAGGGCCGTAGGCTTGGCTGAATCCTGGGGGGGGCGGCAGAGACTGCTCCGGAGGCAAGCACGTCCCGGAAAACTCCAAAAATTTTGAAATTTTCACAATTTTAGCAATGTAATGCACCTTTTTTGCCCCCTACAGGCTAAGGCCCTGATGTGAGTGTTTTGCGTAATATTTTTTTACGCGTGTGTGTTCTTGGGGCAGGATCGACTTAAATTGGTCTTAAATCTCACTGAAAGAAATTAAAAAAAAGGGAGCTACCAACAAACTGCTTTGATCTTAAGGGGATACTAAAACTCTGCATGAAATATAAGGAGGATGTCAATTTTTTTGGCAACTTTAAATAAAACTATCCACCCCCACCAGTCACAAATTCTGATCAGTCTCTAAGTGTATTTTTAGATTTTCTCAGCTTCACTGGTGGTTTTCTTGGATCTTTTTGGTCTCTTGGCGTAGATGCTGGGGTCAACTTGAGGCATCAATAAAGACAGTGCACGTTAGAAGTTGAAACGATGCCCTACAGCGCGGAATATATATATCAATGGCTTCATGTCAGCTCAGCTGTTATCCTTTAAACCATCCAGGGTATCCCGCCTTTGCAGCATGTGCTCATAAAGCTGAAAGAAGAATTTTGAGAAATGTTGAAAGCTGTCAATCCACAAAATTGTCAGAAATTGTGCAAACAATGGCCCCCTGCCTGTCTCAATTCTCAAATATACAATGGTTTAAAATTTTCCATCAAAATTGGTATTAGTATATCAAATCAAGTCAAAATGGAGGATAGTGGCAGTGTTCTATACTGGGGCAACTAAAATACCCTGGACATCCCTGAATTAATAGGGTATGTACCAGACTCACAGCCTTACCATCTAGGGGTGCCGGAACAGGGGGGCAGGCAGGGGGGGGGGCAATTGCCCCTGCTGCCCTTGGTCAGGAGGGGCAGGGGGGTGCAAGGTTGCCCTTTTGATCTCACATAAAAACATAATATGGCATTAATTTATAGTGAATTTTGGGAAAAATCTATAGTATATATTCAAAATTATCATTGCCGCTAAATTAAATTTTGTCACGCGAATTGGATTTTCCCTTTCTCGACCTACCGCCCCTGCCTTCTTCGTTTCTTTCCGGCACCCCTGTTACCATCTCTCATATATACGTCCCACACTCCAAAATCGTCAGCATAATGACGGCGTGAGTGTTCATAAGGAAGAAATTGGGAAAAATGAAATCTTAACACTGAGAATATGAAATAATCTTTATAACCATATATTTGTCCAGGCCCATGCTTTGTAACGCAGGATCTCAGCTGTTGCTTACCTGACTTACCTGAAACTCTGCCAGACATTCTAAATATGTTTGATCTCTGTTTTGCCAGCTAATAAGCATGATTTGACTATTTTCTCTCCTTTAACAGCCCTTTTTATAAAATAACAGGTGAACGTTTGAAGGTAAAACACACATACTGCCGTATTGAACCTCACTTTGGCCCAGTCCCATGACAACGTCGTATGAACTTCATGACGTTATGTCACCTGACCAGCACCCGGATCACCCGGATAATCATAACACGTTCTAATTGAGGGTACGCGTTCTTTTTGAGTTAATGCAAGCGTTCTTATTGAGTGGCTCTCTCACTAATCTAGCTATTTTTCCAAAACATGACCTTTTCTTTTGTAAATCTCACTTTATGGAGTGCCTATATTAATCAAGCAAATATGGTAAGCCAGTGGCATGGTGTAATACACAGAGCCTCTTATGAAAGTGGTTCAAGGTCCCATACTCATCAGTTGGGTGCAAGACACCATTGAGTGAAGACCTGTGGTTCTGTTTGATAAAAATTTTCTCTTCGCTGAACTTGCAGTCAGAAATACATAAAAGAACACACTCAACTCATTTCTTGAACTTGCCCAGTATAATAAAGAAATCCCTGTGAATATAGGGGGCAGTGTGAGTGCAAGCAGGCTGCCTGCTGTGCATGGCTACTCTGCTTTTGTATGCTGGCATTGCACATTTCCAATGCACTGTGACAGTCAAACTAGAAATGCCCATTCAGGCACATGTGAGACTTATCTTTCTTGGCCACTGCCCAGTGGCTGAGTGACATTAAAAAAAAACATAGGCCGTTGGGCACTGTTAGAAAGGACGTAAAAAGAGGCAGATTATGATTTTCTAATGATCAGGGGACCAAGATGAGGGGAGTAAACAAGAGGGACAAGATAGGGTCCTAGAGGGAGGATACATAAGGTTGCCCAGATTATCTTAAGAATCTTTCCAGTTTCAGCTGTTCAGCAAAGTTGAAGTGGATTTATCCGGAGTCACCATGAGTAAAGACTGTTGTGGATAGATAGATTAGGGGACTATGCCAGAAAGAGGGGGGTGGGCGGCAAATGAGGGGGCGGCCAGAAACGGACAATTGAGGGGAACAGGAGGGTTTGGGGCAAAATGAGGGGGCCAGAGAGAAGGTGGCAATATGAGGCGGGTTAGAAGTGGGGGGGGGGATGGGGGAGGAAATGAGGTGGGCCAGGAGGGGCCAAATGAGGGGGGAGGGGCAGGAGTGGAGGGGGGCAAATGAGGGAGCCAGAAGGGGGGGGGTGAGGTAGGCCTGGAGAGAGGCAAAACGAGGGGGGAGGCAGCAGGGAAGCTAGGGGGCAAGTTTGGGGGGGGGGGGTGGCAAGTGGCCCAGGAGGATGGGGAGAGGTGACAGTGGGTGACAGTGGTAAACTTTAAATTCTATACCGCGGAGGCAAAAAATATTATTCCATTATATAAATTTATGTCAATACTCACGGTCCCGTCGTAGGACGGGTACCCTGCTAGTATTCTATTAAATCTTGGCAATTTTGTGCAAATTTGATTCATTGTTGGATTTAGTATTTTTCACGTTTTTTAAGACCAAACTGTTCTGTGAAGTACTGGGATTGTCTTCTGATTTCATTACAAACCATTTTGTGCCCTATAAATTGCAAGAGATGATAAAATCGCCCGTGACCATGTTCAATATCAATAAATTCACAAGTTTTGGGGTATTGTTTTAGATGAGTTAGACTAGGATTGCATGAAATACGAATGCGATTTACATGATATTAAAGCAAAAAGTTTCCGAGGCCCCCATTGCGGCTACAAGGATTAAGGGGCCGACCAGACGACAGTTGGGATGGCTATGGATTTTACCCCCCGGGACAATTTTTTTTGCACGCAAAAGGTTGACGAACACTTTTTCTTTCTATGCGAACAAGTGACAAACTTTATCGCATGCATTTTTAACATTACATTACCCCAGCAACAGTACAGGTGTAAACAAACCTCTTTTTTTTTTCATGTGCTGAACAAAAGTTTTTTTTTTATCAGTGTCAAGTGAGAAACAAACCTTTTTTTTACCACCAAAAGCCCATAGCCCCCTCCCCCCCAAAGATCATCTGGTCGGCAGGGGTGTCAGTTTCAATTTAAAGTGGTGAGAGTTGACAACTACGAAGTCCGAGGAGTGCAGAAATTAACATATATGCCTACCTTCAGAATTTATCAATTCGACATGGTGCTTTGGCAGTCTCTCGAACTCTCTTCTCATTACGGACTCTGGAAAGAAAAAAATATCTTTAAATAGCTATTTAATTTTATCTTGGGCATATAAACAAGCAGATATCCAGCATGAATCGAGCGCATAGTCAGGCTTGTGATTCAACCGCTGAAAATTGTATGCAAGTGAGGGGTAAGTAGCATATTTAGGGGGGCCTTTGGGTCATGCATGGCCCCCCTGAGGCCCAAAATTAACATGAATGGATGATTGGGGCTTTACGTCATGTATTTTTGCACTTGGCAGGCTAATTAGGACGGGGGGACACGGCAATGAGGCGAAGGAGGATTGAAACAGCCGTCCAACATAGGCCCAGGTGACCCAAAATTAACATGGAAGAGAAGCCCCTGACTAATGCAACTGAGAGGAAGGACATAGGCATAGGAGGTCTTGGAAAACCATTTTCCATTTTTGGGGTTTCAGGCAAAATATTTTGAGAACTTTGTTTTTGGGGGAAGTTAGGGCAATATCTTTTGGCCCCTACAGAAATTCTGCCTGGCTGGGATTGACATAAGTAAATATAATGTGCTAAAAATATAAAAACATCTAAGGCTATTAAAGGGGAGAGGGCAACACAAGATGCCCCCCCCCCCTCCAAAAAAAAATCCAATCCTGACAGGGAAAGGCCTGTCAGGTCATCTTCCAGTTCCACTTCAGAATGACAAGGATGATGTAGATAAATAAACTTACAATAGGCCTAACTATTATGAAATTTATAGGCCTATACTCGTTGTCTCAGTGAGTCTTAGGCATGGACATTGCATAATAGGGCTAACTAAAGCCTTTAAATTGCACTTGACTATGACACCTCTGAACATGCTGCAGTTCACATGATGTGACACTTCAATACCAATCAGGAACCAAAACCAATTGACATCATTCAAGGCCCCAATTGCCCACAAATGCCAATTATGCACTAACAACCCAGCAATGCCATAATACTGGCCTCAGACATAGCTAAATTTGCATTTAATTCATAATAAATGACCTTCACAGTACAACAGCGCGGCGGCAATTTATGCCAAAAACGGCGATAAACTGTTATTTACTTACTTGTAAACAGTGTTTCCACCTTCCTTGGTGGCCAGAATCCAGTATTAATTTCAATTCACGCCAATATGATCCACAAATGTGCATTATTTGGTGTTTCCAGTCAGGCTTATCCATGCATGTTTACATTGCTGTGTCAGTGCTTCCCAGTAACATGGTGGCCCTACGTCATCTCGCCTCGCTTTGGTATTCAGCCAATCCATGGATAGAGATCACTGTTTCATACACTCATCATGGCCACCATTGAAAACGATTCTGCCAAAAAGATCTGTGAAAGCCTGAACTGCGAAAATGAAGCCAAGTTGCAGTGTCCAACCTGCATCAAATTAGGAATCCAAGGGTCCTTCTTTTGTAACCAGGTGGGTGTGATCTGAGAGACTCACAAAGAGGGAACAAAACAAGAGAAACAACTGGTCCTCATGACACTGCTGTCATTTTCCACATTTTGTGTCACATGTGACAGCTGATTTGTTGTTGTGAAATGCAGAATGTATACCTATGGGTGATTTTGCCTTAATCAGGCCTGCCACATGTGTTTTATTTTTGTTGTTTTATGCTATGATCCCTTTGATATTATTTATTTATTACCACCATAAGTACTGTAAATTTGCATGTTTTCGTCATGTGCAGTTAGTTAGTTAATTTTTAGGCCTACCAGGTACCCTTCTCATTCAGCATAATTGACTTGCCCTAGACTCTAGCCTATAGTTTGTCTCACAACACGTGAACTGGTGTTCGGTCTGATTCCCCCTCATCTAAAGGTCAGGCTGACTCACACGGTAGAAATACATATACCGTACTCACAGATAGAAGATCCAATTTGTAATTTATTTGTCATATTTTTGTGATGTTTCGGTGCTTTTTTGTGAGATTTTTGACGACTGTGCGTTCTACAAATGAGACAGACTGTAGGTCAAGGACTAGGATTCTGTTGAAAAACTAAAGCGCTGGCAAGATTTCAAGTGCTGACACTGCCACTAGTCACCAAGGACAGTAATGTCTCAGCTGGTCACCTGTGTCACTTTCAGTCGAGGGGTGGGGTTGTATCCTCCCCTTTGCAAGGACACCGGACAGCTAGGAGCACTTGTTTCAACCCTTCGATGTACGACCACTGACACACACTTTCATCCTATGCGTCATTGCAGTGTCCTCCTCCTGTCCTAATTAGCCTACCAAGTGCATGAATGCAGGATCTAAAGCCCCAATCATCTGCTCATTTGTTGATTGATTTATTTATCTGCTCATTGTGTATGCAAAGTCAGAGTACATTAATGCAACCTGCAAGACTTGAGTCTAGAGAACCAATCCTACAGTACAACCCAATAAATTTTCCGAGCTGATGCTCACCTTTGCACTCACCTATACACCCTAGCACATCCACTACTTTACACTCACTTTCTCGCCATTGCACTCTTGAGCAAACAAACCAATTAACCCCTAGCCTGGTGTCCCTCTATTGGAAATTGTTGGAATCACCTAGTACACAGGTGTGGGTGATTCAAAGAAGGAAATTGGGTAATTGCAATTCACAGTATTGCACCTCAAAAAAGGAAGTTACAGCATAGTTCAAACATGTTGATGAAATTTGCTCTATATAATAATTAAAAAGTCCCTGCATGCCTGCTCTAAATTAAGTCCATGAACAAGTATTAAACAGACTCATTTATTCTAAAATGTTTATAAATGTAATTTTTTGCATTGCCAATATAATTCATAACTATGGGTCTTACTTCCTACACATGTAATTTATTGACAGATACAATAAATAATTATTAAATATTTCACTTTCTGTAATTTCCAGTGTGCAATGATGCGTGAATCCATTGCACACGAATCCAGACATTCCACCAGAACTTTTGAAAACTCATTGTTTGTTATCTGGTTATAATCTATTCATCACACCAATACAGTAATATATTACCTACTAAATCCAGATAATCAGGCAATTTTATATACTGGGCCAGTTGATTTAATGATAGCCACAATAGAATTGAAACTAACCATGCAGCTAACTGCTCTTCTTAATGCAATTAATAGAAAGTATTTCTTCACAAAAATATAAAGAATTAGTTTTTTTAATGCAGTTAAATCCCCGTGTTTTCTTTACCAGGCAAGCAATCCAGGGCTGTCCTGAAGCAATAAACAAATGGAAATCACACAATACTTATAAACACACAGGTATTGATTGAAGTACAGTACACAACATTTTCCGTTTTACAAAACTGGTACCTCAATTCTATTAATGTCTTACGGAAATTGAGAAGGAAACTTTATTTTTTACACAAATATTACCCTTTCAGTAATTCATTCATTATTGAGAGAATGCTGTACCGGCATTGATTTTAAGAATTACATTCAATGTGGTCACTGGGGCGTGAAATGGGTAGTTCAGGTGTGCTGATGATCAGCAAAGCTGAGACAATTGACTTCATGCTTCATTGGTTTTATCTTTACCCCTTCAGCAACTTGATGAAACACAAGAATAATTTTGATACATCTTCAAATAGGCATCATTATTCTCTATTTCAAATAGCATCACTATGTATCAATTGCCAGAGTTATAAATGTTTGATCATATATAGTGTTTAGTTTTACAGTTAAACTTGAATAAAACTATTTTGACCCCCTGTGAGCGCAAATACTGTAAACTGCCCTTATGATCAGTAACAGGAAGTTGAATTTTACACATAGACTCAGCAACATAAAAAACGGACACATTTTTAAATAGCTTAAAATCTAACTTTTTATTTAAATATTTCCACAAAACTTCACACTGATGTCAGTTGACATCCCTGGTGCATGACAGTCCCGGAAATTCCATAAAGAAATAATATGAAACAGCCGCATTAGGCCAATTTTAGGCAAAATGTCCCAAAACCAAAATCACAACCAATGCAAATTGGTCTAAAATCGATGGATCCTCTTCAAACATTTACAATCTTTAGTTGAGAAGCTAATAGGCAAATTTGCCACGTTACATCAAGATAAATCTAGTGCTTCAAAAGTTATGATACTTTGAAAATGTGTGAGTTATCTTCGTTGTAAATACATTGTATTCTTATATTTGGTTTTAAAATCATTTAGATGCAGATGGTGTGGCACTTTTATAAAAATAAACCAAATTGTTATTTTATCATAAATTTGATGGTCCTGTCAATCAAGCATAGGCCCTATAATGATATTGCATCACATTAATTTAACACCCATACCCATGGGGGTAAAGGTGAAAGCAATCCATGATACCTGTTACTTGTGGATAACAGGAGATGGCACCAGTGTTAGCTCAACTGGGGAATCAAACTGAGGGCATGGAAGGGCAAGCAACTGAGTGCCAGTGTTTAGAAGGGAGTGGTTGGGAGTGAGGGCATCTTCCTGAGGGCGTGGGAATTCGGAAAATTTATTGGGTTGTACTGTATGTATCAAAAGCCAAAAAGGACAGCGACCAAACTGAGAGATCTGATAGGACAACAACCCCATTGGTTTAA
Organism: Platynereis dumerilii; assembly: GCA_026936325.1. Taxonomy (NCBI): domain Eukaryota; kingdom Metazoa; phylum Annelida; class Polychaeta; order Phyllodocida; family Nereididae; genus Platynereis; species Platynereis dumerilii. Next base: position 14,276,858 of record JAPTHN010000002.1, on the reverse strand, counting down.
TCCTTAATCTCTCTACATAGCAGCATACTGAGCATAATACTAAATACTTTCTCCTCAGCAATAGCCTAACGTTACAGTATCAAGCAGAATATGATGGGACTATCAACCTACTGGTCTTTCCATTGAAGCATTGCATTCTCAATGCCATCTCAAATATATGTCAGGCTCTCAAAAAGGTCTCTGTAAAATATTCGAAACTGGGCCTGGCTTACTATGCCTGACTGATAAATGATGTATTTGATAATCTTAAGAATGTCAGTGCTGTTGCGAATTATAAAGCGAAACAATAGAGTGATAATAAAGGTTTACGTGGCATTGTGCAATTTCAACAATATAGACATTACAGTAGTAGGTCTAGGAATACTCTAGCATACATCTGGGGCAAGGTCCTCACACCTAACTTTAAGCCTAAGAAGCATGAGTAAGCACATAGTGGTTGATAATGTCATAACTTGTATACAGCCAACTAGAGCAGTTTTATGTCAACTGGAGCAGTTTTATGTCATTATATGTAACACTTCTTATTTGAATGACATTTGACAAGGACTTGAGATAAAAATGTTTCTTGGTCAAAAAGGAAGCAGATAAGTGAAAACTTGCACCTTTTTTTCAGGAGTGCTTTAAGAAGAGCTGGGATGAACACAAGAAATTGCACAAGAAAGCCAGTGAGTAGAATTGGATAGTTTAATTTTGCGCAGCGAATATTTCCTTATTATTGATTTCAATGTAATGCTGTGGTGGACAATTTTTATACCCAATTGAATGTATTGTTACTATTCCTTAATACATTATGTTACAGAGTTATGTTATAATTCAGTGGTACTGGACTTTTTGTACAAGAATTATGTTGGGCCTATCTAATTTGGTTATCCTGAATAAACAATGTTGATATTTGTCATTGATCTTTCTAAAAAAATGGTATGCTGGATATTTTTTCAGAACAAGACAATAAACCGTCGGCTTCAAACAACAGCTTCAATCCATGGCCAGGATTCTCTTTTACAGGCGACCTCCGTCCCTATCCTGTGGTAGGTGAAATTGTGAAGGCTTTTGCCGTTTACAAATTTTGAAAGAAAATAGGAGTACCGGTGCTCATGAAGTACCTGTGATGTCACTGCAATAGCAGCAATACTAATTATCTGGACGGAGTCCAGATACTTTTTGGCTACACTACTACTTCTGTCAGCCTTGACTTCCTGTCAACTATGCTAGCATTAAACATGACATATAGTGGTTTACTCCACTCAGCTCCTATTTCTACCTCAACCTCTGCACACATGCCATCCTAGTGCGTCAGAGTGATGCAGCAGATAGATTAGGGCTAGATCTATCTGTAACAACTGTAGATAGATGCATACAGTGCCGAGAAAAGGCAGAAATCACTAAATCTGATGCATTTGACTGCTATCTGGCTCGCCTGTCTGTAGCTTAGGGGGGACCAGTCCATCGAGAGTCAGAGCCTATACATTAGTTCTGATAGAGTAGCTGGTTGCCATTGGAATGAAACGATGTGATTGGTTGATGTCGTCTGGCTGGTTCCCGCCGTCTTTGCTGCTGTGAACAAGTAGTTCTTGGGTTTCCCGCTAGGGGGACACTCTCCGTAGCCATTTAACGTGCAAAATAATTACCAGCGCCAGTGGATTTGTATGCTGTGCTAGGATGGGGCATGGAATGGTATTGGGTTTGCTATGGTTGTCCTGAGTTGTGATTACAACAATTAAATCATATAAAGGATATTTGTGTGTAACCAAATACAGTTGATGAATTATGATTATCTCATTATTGTCATAAATGTATCTTTATTGAGATCGATAGAAACCAGGGGGTCGCCAATTGGGGTCACCTGGGGGGCGCACTGGAGGGCGCACCTGGGGGCGCACCTGGGGGGCGCACCTGGGGGGCACACCTGTGGGGCGCACCTCGGTGGCGCAGCTCGGGGGCGCATCTCCGGGGCGCATCTCGGGGGCGCACCTCGGGGGTGCACCTCGGGGGCGCACCTCGGGGGCGCATCATGATATTACTCAACAGCTCTACATAACTCAAGCCCTACAAACTTTCATCTCTCCCAATTCAACATAAGTATCAATCAAAACACTTTTGTGCGTTGCTGCATGTCTAGCAAAATATGCATTTCTCCCTCTCAAGGCCACTTAGGGCTAACGTCCTCATAAAATGGGACCCCTGCAACTATAATTCAGCGTACCAAACGACTAGCCCTTGCTTTTTTACAATGGTCAGGTCGATTATCACCGTCCAGATATGCAAATTCCAATTTGCCTTCTAGTAATATTATTGATGAATACTTAATTTTGCAGACTCCTATGAGGACCGTTCCAGAAACCATAGCAAAACCTGATTATGCAGATCATCCTGATGGTAGGTACATAATAAATAACAATCTTTTTTAAATTTAAATGATAGACTAGTTGTGGAGTCTGTTAGTCTTCTATTATAGATGCTGTGTTGAAGTCATGTAGAAGTGCAAAAGACCAGTGATAGTCGACAGAAATAATTACATGAATTTTGATATAGGTGTTTAATTATTTGGGGCCATTTTCCCAGCAGCATTACTGGGGGGAGGGTTGGTCTAGTGGTAGCGTGCTGGACTGCCAATCGCTGGGTCCAGGGTTCCAATCCAGCTCTTGCCGGGTCACCTGAGCAGGCTGAGCCTATGTTGGACGGATGTTTCAATCATCATTCGCCTCATTGCCGTGTCCTCCTCCTGTCCTTATTAGCTTACCAAGTGCGTAAATACAGGACGCAAAGCCCCACTCATCCATCCATCCCAGCAGCATTACTACTGTGTAGCCAAGAATTTTTCCAAGCCTTATCTATAAGAGCCAAAGGCCTTCCCCACAAGCCATCCCTCTCCAGACTTGTCATTCCGCCTTATGTTAGTTGTACCCTTTCCATAACTTCTGACGTCCTTAATTTTGTGTTTTATTCAATGATTTATCCCCTAGGAAGCAAAAATTAAACTCAGCCAATTGAATTTCGCACCAAAATGCTTGCCCTTGGTTCCTGGTCGTTTTCAATTGGTAACCCAAGGTACCAGTGTGTCTGGTGTGTCTGGTTTGCATTGTGGTTGTTGATTGGTAATTTGCCAGTACTCATGTGACAGTTGTGGCTGGTGTGCAGTGCACTTCGTTTAATCTTGGATTACTAAAAACTTAGTTAAGCAATGGTATTTCCTGTGGCTCAGTAGGCCAACTTTAAAAATTATGCATTATCCAAATAGATCGGCCGCTCATGGTAAAGAATGGAAGTTTTGTGAGAGGAGAGGAGAGGTCAGAGAGGAGAGGAGAAGTGAGGAGAGGCGAAGTGAGGAGAGGAGAAGTGAGGGGAAGAGGAGAGGTTGATTATATGTTGATTGTTTCTTCTCAGGATACCCTGCCAGTGAGAGGGCAGTGCGCGGCTCCACCAATATTCTGATGTTGCCTACGGAGGATCAAGAGGGTCTCAGAGCGGCTTGCAAGGTCAGTCCTGTCTTATGGCGCTGTTCTTTTTTATGGCAAATATGCCGGTAGTCATCCATCTATCCTTATTGGAGTAGACCTGTTGCATCGGTTCGTCCGCAAACTCCAATGGAACCATTGTCGTTGTGTGGCATCAATGTGCATTAGACATCCGCCTGTCTTCTTTTTCTGCCTCAGTTCTAGGATATATTTTTTAAATGATATTATAAAATTGTTCAGAGGTATTACAAAGTGCATTGTTTCAGAAAATAAAATTGAGACAATTGAGAATGGATCCCGGAAGTACCATGTTAGTTTTAGTTCTCAATACTTGTCTTTGCCATCTTTTTTTAATGGCAAGGATTTTTTGTTAGCTGATGTGTGTCAAAATTGGACTATTTGTTTAATTTCCTTGCAATTTATTGCTTTTTCTAAAAAGAAAAATATTCTGTAATTTACAAATTGCAAATTTTTGTCTTTCAGCTTGGGAGAGAAGTGCTGGACATTGCGGCAAAGGCAATTGCTGTAGGGGTCACCACTGAGGAAATTGACAAAATTGTCCATCAGGTGATTAACTGGTTGTTGATTCTGTATCATCATTCAAAATATTAGGATTAGAGGGAGGTGGAAGGGGTGGGCTTGCATTTCAAAATATCAAAGTCTTAATTGAACATTGTAGAAAGCTCTAACAATGAATGTTGAAAGATGACAATTTGCTGCTGCTTGTTAGACGTAGGATTTCCAAAGTCATAATGCTGCTCAATGCCTTGTTTGACTGTAGCTGATAAATTCAGCAACGTAATTATGATGTACATCAAAGTGATGTCAGACCTAAAAGTCGGAATATGAATTATCATTAAAATACTTGTTGTAGTTGTCTAACTATTGTTGTTATATTTCAGGCCTGTATTGAACGAGATTGTTATCCGTCTCCTCTGAACTATTACAACTTCCCCAAGTCTTGTTGCACGTGAGTATGACAAGTGTGTTTGTATTTCGATGCTGTGCGATTCAGTAATGATACTTTTCTTTACATTGTTGAGCTGCTTGAGATTCAAGAACAGCTTGTTCCAAATAAATTTTCTCATGATTGTCTTCTCTGTTTCACTATTCTTTAAGTTAACATACCTTATTGCTGATAAGGTCGCATGTCATAAGGTGGGCCACAAATGTGTGACATGGTCAAAATGGCCCATTTTTCAATATTCCCATAGGTTATTGTAGGCCATCACACGCATCAAATACAACAAACAGATCTTCATTATCTTTATTTATAACTGAGATATACTCGTTTATGTGCAATTAATTAACGAAAAAATGCACTAAAAGCCTGATCTAAAAACGCATTTTTCTCAATTCGGACCTTTTTTACAAAAAACATCATTTCCAAGTCGAATCTCCATAGAATTGACTCTGGTTTGCTTTAAATTGAAGATTACAAATGGGACTATAAGATAAAGCCAAAATTAACTGCTTTATCAATATGTAAAGGAGTATGAATTGTGAGTAAAAAATTGCAAACATTTTTCAGACGTTCGTAGTAAATATCTTCTCAAGTTGACTCTTTATGGCTCCTTTGATCTAATCATAGACCCCAAACTATATCAATATGTCTTTCTGAATGCCTTTCCAATGAGCAAGTGCCCACTGACACACCTAATTATGGAAATAAGTGCTCACAAGGCTCTATTGAGCACATTATGTACTAATGGTCGAAAACAGACCAAAAACGGCTTGTCTGTGCCTGTGGTACCATAAATTTTCTTTAAACTACACAGATATTACACCACCAGAGAGATCTGAAAGGCCTAGTAGAGACATTCAAGGAACTGAACTATACACTGAAACAGTCTATTCAGGTTAGAGTCTAGTACTTCAGAGTTACAGAGCATTATAGGCTTGATTACTGTTTTCATCTCCCGCCTCCGCCACCGCCTCCGCCACCGAACCACCCCTGGATTTTTTCATTTGCATGGTAGCAGGGCCAAAACTATTCCATCAATTTAAATCAAGTTGACGTCAAATTGAAGGGAACTTTCAGGGCTACAATATGAGACTACAACCACATTGATAGACCTTTTAGTTCTTGAGAAATGGACATTTGAATGACAAATTTCTTTGCAGAGTGTCACAGAACCACCCTTTTTAGGTGCCCACCTCACGACATGCGACCATAAATGAGATGTGGACAGTTTGATTTCCACTGAAATGCAGTGGATGAATATTTTGACTAAAAATTAAAGCTAATTTAACTAAATATATATGTGCACCATCTATTTTATATGTGCTGTTTATTCCAGATCGGTCAATGAAGTAATTTGTCACGGAATTCCCGACAAAAGACCTCTAAAGGATGGAGATATTTTAAATGGTAAGTCCATTTCTTCAGAAGTCAATTATTTTGGTAATTATGACTTATAATTTAGATGAAATGTATTGAAATACTACTGTTGGAGACGTTTGCCATTTGCTTAGGTCATCATAATTGGTTGATTATGATATTATTATGACTAAACTGAAAAAAGCCCAATGGTAATTCAGGTTTATGGTCAATTGTATAAATTATAACATCTGTTTTTGTGCAGTTGACATCACAGTATATCACAAGGGTTTCCATGGTGACTTGAACGAAACATTCTTTGTGGGGAACGTAAGCGAAGCTGCCAAGAAGTTGGTCAAGATCACTTATGAGTGTCTCATGTTGGCCATTGACCAAGGTGAGTCTGTCCTTTATGCTATGAATACTTACCACTGTAGTAACCAGTCAATTTAATGATTCAGAAACTTGTAACTTACACCGTGACATCATGTCATGGATCCCGGAAGTACCAGAAAACAATGGCAAACTAAAATGGATAAATATCTCCTAGTTTCCTTTCGCAGTGATCTACATTAACACCCCCAATTATATGGTAACATTTGTAAAGTTCTTGGAAATGCACCAGGTGGCACTACTGATGCACCTTTCAGAAAAGCTGTGATCCTCTCCGGCCGTAAGCCTGTAATACTGACATACTGAGATGTTAGTGACAAATTGTAGCCTGTGTATTGTTTCTATAAATGGCCAGTTATACACTTATTTGAAGATAGGTACTCAGAAAATAGGGAAACACACTTCGTGGAGAAGAGGAAAATGTAATTTTAAAACTTTGAAATATTTTGTTCCAGTGAAGCCTGGAGTAAGATACAGAGAAGTGGGCAATGTGATCCAGAAACACGCTCAGAATAATGGATATTCCGTCGTCAGGAGTTACTGCGGTCACGGTATTCACAGGTGAGAAATATATGAAACAACGTAATCCTATATTCACGCCATGATCTGTTATGTGTCAGATAATCCACTGACTATACTTCTGGTAAGGCTGGATGCTTCAAGCAATAAAGTTTGTTATGTTAAAAAGAGTACAATTAGCTTTCTTCTGCTATTTAAAAAACAAAAATGTATCCGAAGGGTTAAATCCAAAATGGGTGAATTTTTTAGGTAGCCATAGGCGTAGCTATTGGAGTGGGTGATGAGTATATGGGATTCTGAAAAGTGAAAACCATAAACCATGTAAACAGTAAACACTGTAAACAAAAAACAATAAACATGTGAACCAAGAACAGGCTAGGTGGCAGCACTGTCCTAGCCCTGGACCCCTGTGGGACAGGGGTCATGGACGTCGCATTGAAAAATCATGAGATTTTACAGAAAGGGTCTGGGAGAATTTAGATTGCTCTGTTAGTTTTATAGTCATGGCAAAACCAAAAACATTATTTGAAAATAGACAACATTTCCTACTGACGGCACCTATTTCTATATTTCTACATGTTTAAATAAATGAACACTCACCCTGTGAAGTTAAAAAAATGATTTTTTTCTTTAAACATTGAAGAAATGGCGTCTCCTCATTGGGTGAGAGAGAGTGATGTCACAACAAAAGTTTATGATGTCATAGGTATTTTTGGTGACGTCACAATGGTGACATCAAACATAAGAGTGAGGCTGATAGCTGTTTCTAACAAATTTTTGGCAATTCTCTCATTTAAAACCAATTTTTACAGTACAAACTTTAGTGGAAATGCTTTCAAAAGTGGTGCCGTCAGCAGTAAAATATGTAGGCTACCCAAATCCAAAATTTCATTAAATTTGGAGAAAAACTGTTTAATATAGACCAATTCTCCTGATGCCATGTCGAAATCTCAAGATTTTGAATGGGACGACCCATGACCCATGCTACGCATGGGTCCCAGGGCTAGCACTGTCCATGTATGTATTCAGAATGGCCCTCTGGTGGATAAGGCTAGCAGTATCTTGAGTTAATTCCCTAACAGGTCTAACAGCAATATAGCCCAATTACCTTTCAGGAGTGTAATTAGATACAATACAATACATTGGATTTCCTGTGTCAATAGGGTCAAGGTGTGAACTTGAAATGCAATTAACCAGCAATGGGCTATGCATAGATAGATAAATAGATCCTTACAGAAAATCAGATGTGCAAATAGGAAATAGCTAGATATTATATCTACAAGCACGTACCTCTTGAAGTGCTTGCATGTTATTTTTAGAACGTAACAGTGAACATAATCATTTGGTGCCATGACTTTATTGATGAAAACATAGAAGTTATTCAAATCATTTTATTAAAATTTTCCCAAATTTGGCCTGGTATAAAACTTTAATTGTACAACTTTCTTTTCCCTCTAAAGTGTGTGTTTTGATTGTGTGAGATTTTCAGCGTTCATGCATTTTGTTTCCTATTTTATTGATTTGTTTAAAAAGAAGGGCCCCATAGTTTTAGCTTCATGAAAACTCTATCAGTTAACACCAGGGGAAAAGTAGTGCTTGAGTCTTTAATCCCATTGGCTGATAGATTTCCCGACCATGCCTCTGATTGGTCCAGCCAAGAGACAATCTGGAGTATGTTTAGTGAATTTCAATGTAACTTTAGGGCTTCACAACTTGGTCACTCCTTCAGGTTACATTTTGAAAATTGTGTTTCTGGAATTAAAGTGCTATGTCACAAGTTAAGAATCACTGTTTTAACAAAAAGTTGTTTGGGGCCAATGTTCAGGCCACTCAGTGAAACGGGTTTATTCCTTTAATTGTACTTCACTTGCATTAAAAAGATGGAGTTCATATCATCTCGACTTATAATCTGTGCCTGTTCTTCCTATCTGTCATGCATATTCCTTCCTATTCAGACGGAAGCTCCCTCTTTTAAGTCCATCCGCCTATCTATCTTATTAGCTATTTATCTATCTGTCTTATTTAATTGTATTCTATTCTTTCCCCTCCAATTTACAAGAAGCTTCCTAGTTGCCTTTTATTTCAAGGATTTCATGATGTTATTTACATTCTTCAAATTGTTATTTACATGTCTTCAGTATGGATATACCATAGATTAGGTCAAAATTGCTATCATCCCATTCCATGTTATAAAACCAAATGGCTAGCTTTGAATCCGCGGATTCTTTTTGGTGTTTAAACTGGTATATTTAATCAGTTTTTGGGTTTGAGAGTGTTTAATGTCAAATATTGGTATAGCAGGAAAAACAGTTTGATACACAATTATATAATATATATACGAAAATGGCTTGAAAGACTTGATGATACATATATTGTTGCATTTATTCAGAATGCATTGTTTATTAACTTAAAAATATTTTGGTTTCTTTTTTCAGACTTTTCCATACTGCACCAAGTGTTCCTCACTATTCAAGTAAGTTCATGAAACATTATTTCAACCTCACTTTCGAACATTGCACTCTGCTATTTGCGTCAAATTGCTTCAATTAAAATTCTGCTTGTAATTAAGAAGTCAATTCATTTCCAGACTATTCTATTTGGTAATGGCTCACTCAAATGGTTGAATTTATTAGCCAAAGATTTGATGGATAAACATAGGTCTAAAAGACTTATATTTGTTTTTGTATTTACTTAGTTTAAAGATCTTTCATTTACAATTTTTCATCTGATTTGCAGAAAATAAAGCTGTTGGTGTGATGAAACCAGGACACACCTTCACCATAGAGCCAATGATTTCAGAAGGTATGTTTAACTATGTTATTGTGAGAATTTATTTTTATTCTGTAAAGTTTTTGTCGCTCTGTGGTGATTGGATCAGTTTGGTACTTGATAGTGCTTCTAATAGCTGGGTCCTTGGTTTAATCCCTGCTCTGGTCAGCTCAACTGGACTTTAGTTGGACTGCAGTTTCAATCATCCTTTGCCTTATTGTTGCTGTGTCCTCCACCTGTCCTGAATTAGCATATATCGGAGTGCATAAATACATGACATAAAGCACCAATCATCCATCCGTCCGTTCATACTCTGTTGAACAATACTCTGTAGTTTCTAGTTTATATGATCTACTGTCACGTTCTGTATGTCTCCTGACTCACTTTTATAAGACGTTATTTTTAGTTGTCTGCCAAAGCAGCTAACAGGGCAGCGCCATCTAGTGCTATTCTTTCATTGTGAGTTCGTAAATATTTTGTGTCTTGTATTGCAGGTACCTGGAGAGACGTCACTTGGCCCGACCACTGGACTGCAGTCACTCAGGATGGCAAACTCTCAGCTCAGTTCGAACACACGCTCCTAGTCACGGATACCGGTTGTGAAATCTTGACGGAGAGGTCAAGTAAAGCGGCGTGGTTCCTGGATCAGTTAGAAAATAACAAGAATGCTTCCTAGATAATCATTTGAAACCTTCCGTTACAGTTATTTATGGTTGTTAGATGCTTCAACCAATTTGGACTTTGTTCTCTTTTGTATCACTTGGTCAAGTATCTGTGATTACAGATGTTGAGTTTTAAATGGCTTGATATATTACCGTCTAAATTATTGTTTAAAAAGTGACATGGCATCACTTTGGGGTTCTTTTCTAAACTGGTCAAGTTTTTTACCATTCATTCACAGTGAAACAATTTGTGGTCGTTATTTTGTAGTAATATATTTGAAAACTGACTTATATAAAATTTCATATAATTTGATAATCTATGGCATTGCGCGACACTATGTTGTAAATATTATTCAACAATATTGTTATGTGGTGTCCCCCTGCCTTCGTGTGTGAATTAGCACTGATAACGAGCATGGAAGTATTGTAATTGACTATTTGTTTCAATTTGAGCTTCTGAATTGCCTCTGTATAGGCTAATTACATTTGCTTATGATATCACCTTCTCATGGAATGCACCCACAAATGCTGTATACCTTCTCAGTGCCCTCTGTTAAAGTTTGTTTTGCCAAATTCATAGGCTCCCTGTCAAATAAGGAAAGAAGAATTAAGGGAAAGTATAAAAGCACCTTAGGTGTCTGTACCATCTTTTGTGTCTTTATTTATTATTAAAAATATTTTATTTATTGTAGTTTTTGCAATTTATCTTCATTTCAAGCGTTGTTTTAGCTCACACTTTAAATATTTTCTTAGAAATTTGAATGCATATAAGCCGGTTATACGGCCTATATTATAATACCTTTTGGATTCTGGTTACCTTTGAATAATTGTGTCCTTGCAAAAGTATTAAAATAGTTCATTTTGTGACACAAGTTTTCTGTTCAAGTTGTGTTTATGGAAAGCAAGCTGGTGGAAGATGTGAGCTTCGTAATTCACTGTGAATCTATACTTCTAATTTCAAGTGACACTTTGTAAAATTGATGAAAAAATGTACTCTTGTATGTTGCAGCTATTGTTGAACTATAATCAGGTGTATACATGACAGATTGTCATCACATGTACCAAATAGTACCCTCAGTTAGAAAACATGAACGTATTTGGATGCTATATGGCCTATAGTTAATATTAGTTAGACACATAGTTTTATAACGTTGTGTTGAATCATATCAACCCTGACTTCAAATGTTACTACAAAGAGGCTGAAATTATTCATTCCACATTTCTGGAAGGTTAGAATTATTGCTGTTTTAAATCAGATATTGTTTATTATTGTAGTCACATCAGACCAAAAGAAAAAAAACAGGTGTAGAAGTGCGACTAATGAAATTTATGGCATTTTACACAATATAGAGAGCATGAGAAGCCTATAGTTGGGACAAATAAGTGTTTTGGATTTCATATATTCGGTATGTAGGCCTATGTTCTGTAGTTGATAACTGCAGAGATCTTTAACATCATATTTGTCTTACTTTTGTCCTGAAGAAGTGTGTAAACGAGCCTGATAATGCCTAATTATGCCTTGATATTTAACAACCCAAAAAGTTGTTATATTCTGGTGGGAAATGAATAATTTCAAGCCTATTTGAATGTATATACATACACTGGTATATATTTGTATATCTAATCGAGACAATCTCTGACATGTATGTGGCATTCTGGAATTTGTATTGCATTTTAGCTAGTCTTTGATTTTCAAAAACTTCAGAGGCTGGCACCACTGTGCATTATTTGTGCTGTGTGAAACTTGACTGCAGATGTACATTGTAGTAAATTACATATAACTCAATACTTCCATATATATTATACACGTTATTTGTCAAATTGAATTCGATTGACGTGTTTTTGATCAACTGGTCTGTCTCCCCTCCACTGAAGTACCATACCAACTGATGTCTTGCTTTTTCTCTGTGATACATTTTGTAACGTCACTTTTAGGTTAAGTGTATTTTTATAAATAGTACAAATTTCTGGGATCTAGCTACATTTTTTATCTTTGTTTAAACTTGTGTGACATATAGCAAACATACTGTAAAGTGGATGTTGCACATGATGATGGTATACCAACCATGTCAATGTTGAATTTATATGTTGCTAATTGTTCAGGTTGAGAAAGTTGCAAGGAAATTGTGAAAATTTCTAGCTGTGAAAAGTTGTGAATGGCAGAATTTGCATGCGAGATGTAAAGTGAACTCCAACAAATAAAAAAATATTAAGCTCATTTAGTGACTTGTAAGTTTTGTGTTTAACTTTTTGGAATAGATTGAGTTCGAGAGAATAGGCCAGCATTTTTTCAATGTTCATAATTTAATAATGTTCTTTATTTTCTGCATGTCTCCGTATACATACATTTGATGCACATTTTGAAGTAATTTGCACATTTAGATTTTTGTTTGTGAAAAAATCGAAATAATTAATTTTGGTTGAGTGTATTTATATTCAGACAAAGAGACCATTCAACAGCAGAGATGCTCTGGATTAAGTTGTCACGTGGGGCAGCAGGATATTTTCTAATACTTCATAACAATTTGGCAAGTATCAGATGTAACGTGGCTTTGGGTCCACACTGTAAAATATTAGAGCTCTGTGCTCCTACTGGTTGTGCTCCTATTTGAGGGCTGTTTCTCATAAAGCTCAATAAATGCTTACTCTTGTGCAGAATGAGTTTTTAGGATCAAATCAGATGAGCAAATGGGTCATTATTTGACACAATGGCGTCTCTGTGCTTAATGCGATGACCTAATGCACAATAGGGCATGGGTTCAAGCCCTCACTGTGGATTCATTGGTGATCATCAAGACATTCATTTGTTGCTTTGAGAGCAATAAACAGATGTGTGAATTGTGAAATGTAGTGTCCATGAAGGTATACATTGGTTAGTAAGTAGCCACCAGGTTGGGCCTCATTTTTGACTAATCTGACGATAAGCTTATAGCTGAAGTGGAGTGGGTTGTGCCACGTCGAGTTCCTTGTCAGATCAAAAATAGGCCTCGGTCATGAAACTTGTATTTTGCATGACAACTTGAGAACCTTTTTGTGAGGGCCGCTGCTGCTAGATGTTTTTATTTCTATTCTTTCAAAGAATTCTTTGCACTTTTATTTGTACCACACACCGGAACAACTTGAGAACGATCAAAGAATGTTCTCCGATCAAAGTGAGCAAGTTGTTGAACCTTTCAAAACAGAACCTGAAGTTTGGTCTGCCCTCTGATGGATGAAAGGGATGTGAGGCCCAGTCATGGACTCGTGGAGTACTTCTAGAATAAGTTGAATAAGTAGAACAATTGGAGAGAAGATTATCATGTACATTATAAAAGTTTAATTTCACAGAAAGTGACAATTTTAATTATTTACCATATTTTATAGGCTCACATGTATATATTGAAAGATTTTATACAGTTAAACATCAGAAAAAGGCCTTTAAAATGTAAGGTCAGTGATCAAGTTCAGTTTCTTGAATTGTATAAATTGTATACCATACCAATACAATTCTCCTCAACATTTATCTCTTTTTGAATGATGTAAAGTTAAAGAATGAACACATTAAATGCTTTAAATACAAAGTTGTCCAATCACCCATAAAACTTTGAAGAAATAGCAGGCTTATTTTGGCCACTAGGGGCGACTCTTGCACCTGGCCACTCGATCAACAGAGGGAGCCACTTGAGTCTGACACAGGTGAAATCTACCACATTGTGAAACTAGTCTTGTCTGTACTACAGTTAGCTTACAGTTGGCCCTATTTACCTTAATTTCTGAGCCTCAGAGGGGCGCAAGATCTATAAATGATACAATGATACAATATGTATAGAATTAGAGGATAAATCTGTCATTTTTGTGAATTCACCTAGGAGCTGAGAGTGAGAGACTAACCAGACTAACTTAGACCATGTGGCCCTATTCAAGGACCTAATAACTCTCAGATAATTATAGGGCCTATGAAATGGTGTGGTGTGTACTATGGATGAATAAGAAATAAACTGACTCACTGTTTAAGCCTACAAAGCACTATCACCTGGTTTATCAGAACAAGTCCTCTCTGGGCAAGGCTGAGCTTGCCAGGTGAAGTGGTGACTTAGCTAACAACTTTTCCAGAAGCAATCTAGCCCAGATTTCCTGAAGGTTCCTCATTCAGAAATATAGTCAAGGGCCAGACAAAAGGGCCCCAAGGTGTTGTTCGATCCAAACAAATGAGTCCTGATTGTAAGGTGACGTGCCAGTCAAAATTATCCAACAGCAGGAGAGGCTCATTGGGTGATTAGAAGAAGCCACCCAGGATCTCAGCCTTTCTTAGGGGAATTTGAGGTCTCCCATCAGCTGGTGCTGGTTGTGTGAGTCTCCTTGAGGGGCTGAGACAGACTGAAGACATGGCTAGGTCGAGTGCAAGCAACAGCCATGGAGAATTTGAGAGAACAGCATAAAAATGGAATTTTGGATTGAGGGGGGTGGTTGTTGGGCCTGCTTCAGGGCTCACCAATCCCACTCATGACTTTAGATAATCCTAGCTGCCCTCACAGACATGAAGTGCCCTATGGCGCCCTGTTGGACTTGCTCACTGTGGCAACTTGCTCTCCACTTCACATCTCTGCTCTACTCTATCTGCTCCATCCATGGGGTAGTAATGGATAAGCCTCCACTTTCACAGCAATTTGTTTCATTAAGGACCAACAATTATGACTTATTCACAAATGGAACCTTTAAGCAGACGTTTTCCAGTTGGAATGAAGGCAGGAAAAGGGCGCCATCCCTGCGCCATGTGCGTTCCTTGGACACTTCAGCCTCAGTGCCTCAATTCATGAAGGACTTCTACCAGAGATATGCTCAATATTCAATCCTGCAGCCAACTTATGATGTGATACGCAGTTTTTACCCTCACAGAGCAGGTACCAAATTTCTTCTATATCATCTAATGACACTTAATATGAACTTCACTGCAGAGTTTAGAATTAACCGCCTTTTTTGTGGATATTTGCTCGAATTTCAAGATCTAGATTTTTTAAATACCATTTCAAATGAAATTGGAAATCATTAATTTTCAAATATGTTTAAATTAATCATTTGCCCAAATTTTTTAGCCTTTTTCATGAATTCCACTGTTATGGAATCACCGCGGGGTCATGAAAAATGCGCTTTAACATTGCATTACCGAAGAAATATAACGGAAAAAATCATGTCTTTGCGATTTATTCAGACTAATGTCAATATAAACTTAACTTTTTGACATGAAGAATGTCTGTTACTGGCCCGTTCATTTTTTTTGGTAAACCAAGTTTAGGTATGAAATCACAAGCAAAAACGCCCAATTTTGCAACTTTTTCTTCTTATCACATTTAAGAAATATATTCTGACTATGAAAGTGAGACATTGACAGTGCTCATCCCAGGAATATATTATAAAATGCACATAGTTCCATTTTGATGAACTTGGGTCCTCACACATGGAAATTGTACAGATCCCTTTAGGATGAGTTTTAAAGGGAATTGTGTGATTCAGTTACTGAGTCAAATGTGATTCCGTTACCTTAAATTGAATTTAGCCTATGGAGGTATGAATTATGAAATTTCATAGGAACAATAGGAAGTTCTATAGGTACCATAAAATGGTGAAATATCTATTTATGCATGCGTAAAAAATTGGACAAAAAAGTCTTCTTTTTTTTTAACTTAAAAATTGCCAAAAAAAATTTAAATTGAGTGGGCAAAAAATAGTTGCAGTCGAAACTCTGACCTGACCTTATTTATCTTTTTAAAAATTCTTGAAACATTTCAAATCTTACATTCTTTTGCCAGACATTTCATGGTTTTCAAATTTTGTGATATGAATGAAATTCAGCAGTGCCTATGTAACAACATGGCACGCAAAAGCCCATGAATAATATGCCCCATGATATACTCGTAGGGGAGACCGGGTCACGTTGGACCTCAGGGCACGTTTGACCATCCCCAATATTTTTTTAATTGTAAACTGGATTGACTGACAAAAAATAATCAGCAAAATGCCAGCTATATGTAATTTTTAACATTAATAGAGCACCCAGACTTTTATTCAGTGGTCCAACGTGCCCCACATGGTGGTCCGGGGCACATTGGACCATAAAAAAAAATTATTTTCAAACTTATTTTTCTTCACAACTATACAATTTATGAGGTGCCGTGGCCTAGTGCATAAAGTGTTCTTCCGGTAACTGAGACGTTGCAGGTTCGACTCCCACCCATGGCATGGAGGAACTGAGCTGATCCTCCATAACTCTTTGCTTCACTTCACCCAGGTGTAAATGGGTACTTGGCTATAGGCAGTGATGGCGATTGTAGAGTGACTTAGCATTGTGTGCGCTGGAAACGGCTGCCTGGCTGTATACTCCCCGGGGGGTTGAGAAAGGCTCATGCTTGAACAGGCCTGCCAAGGGTGTAATTGTAAAGTCTGTTGAGACTGACTTCGTCTGTGTAATGGACTATAAAAAAGTCTACATTTACATCTACATTTATACAAGGTTGATCGACTTGGTTTGGCAAAAGGGTAGCGTAGATGTTTAGAAGTCAGTCAGTAAAAAGATTTTTCTAATATTTAGAGAAGTATTGGATTGAGAGCCAAAAAATAAAAAAGCGGACCAACATGCCCCGGTCTCCCCTACGCCATATCAAACTTCTGATTGCACAAACGGTATGGTATAAAATTTACTTTTAATTTCAGAATATCTGGAAAATCTATTTCAAGGAAGTGACAGTCCAACATGGGTCCTGACATTTCGACTTTCTTCTCTCAAAATGGAAAGGGTGAAACTGGCAGAGCTGAGGATTTTCTTCACATGGAAAGATTCTCAGCAAGAAAAGAGTAAATCTGTGATTGCAAATATACTGGAAATGAGAAGAGATAAAAAGACCGGACATGTCAGACGAAAGAGACTTGTAAAAACAGCAACGATAGGTGGAGCCACTAAAAAAGCGGGAAAAACAACCAACGAGTGGCTCCACCTCAACGTCACCAGATTAGCAAGAAGATCGTTTAGACGGAGGTCTAATGAACTGGAAATAGCAATAGTTATGAACTCCGCAAATTCACAATTAGTCCCAGAAATCCAAATTGAGACACAAGCCACCAGTCCTGTGTTGGTAGTCTTTTCAGACGAAGTGCAGACGTCATTCAGTAATTACGCTCCATCATGGAGACACTGGAGACGTAAGACATTGCGTAACCAATCAACAGAAATGCCTGACAAACACAATCTGACATCTCTCGTCCCAAATTATGATGTGACCAATTCTACTACACCCCGGATTAATTACAAGCAGGTTTTACTTCCCAATCACAACTCTGTGCGTCAAAGGACAGTCCGAAGTGCAACGCGTCGACGTCCAAAACAACGCAGACGACGTCGTGGATGTCGCAGGAAAGCCCTGTACGTCAGATTTGAGGACATCAACTGGCACAACCAGATCATTGCTCCCAGAGGTTATCAAGTAAGTTGCCCTTTTCATATATTAAAATCCTTATAAAAGCCAAGTTCTCTGGTTTTACAAGATGTAGCAATGGCGAAAAGTAGGTCTGGTCGCCAAAATAACTCCAGATTGAGTTTCCAATTAATTATCCGTGAAATTTCAATGGCTAAATTTATTAAGTATTTTGAGAAAGCCAAGGTCCTGACGTCTATTCAAACCATGAAAACCATTTTAAAACAATGTAAGAGACTAAATATTTCAAGCCTAAGAAAAATTTTCTTGAGAGACAGGTTGGTTAAATAAACACAGTAGGCGTACTTGTCGACCATGGGATGAAATTCACATGCTATAAAAAGCACTTACAAGAGGTCTTTTGATGAAAGTCACATGCTCTGAATAATGCAGCACTTTAATATTCATTGTTTCAGGAGTACACAACTCTTCTCATTTAAGTGGTTGGTCCTTGTCTATAAATCAGCTGGGTGGCAGAGTTGTTACAGTAGGCGAAAAACTAGCGCTTACAGAAAAGCACTGGAATGTTTCGTATGTCATATCCCTATGCCTGCCATGTTATTCTGTGTGACTCGTCAGCATTTTGTGACACTTCATTTCAACGTATTTGATAGGGCATGTTGTGAGGTCATGGATGGCCAGCCACAGCTTTTTTGTATGCACTTGTTTTTCATCTAATGTAAGGTTCCTGCCTGCCGCCTGCTCCACTGTAAGTCTCAACCTGCATAGGTTAGAACCCGGGGCCTGGGCAACCCAGGAAACCCCAAATTTTCAGTTGACCCTTATGAGCAAAGTCCCAGCTGGATGTTGTTCAGATGAGACATTAAATTGCTGGCCCATTGTATCAGTGTCTGTGCTCGGAAAGATCCCTCACACGAGGTAGGCCTAAATGTGTATCATGTTGAGGACTCTTGCTCTCTCTCAAATCTCATCAATCATCCTTCGTGAGCACCCAGAACTGGGCTTAGAGGACTGCACTTACAGTTGCAGACAAAATTATTAGCCTCCTTCTGGATACCCCTTTAATTCCATTTTTCTACAAAAACGGGGTGTCTAGGCCAACCATCTTTTCACCAAAACTGTATTTCTATGGTATTTCTAGGCAAAGTCATTTTTTCCAAAAATGTCAAAATTTATCAAGTTAATAAATAAAACCAATTACCAAATGTTACCTGGGACAAAATTATTAGCCTGCTGAGGCCTACCCTCTCTGGGTTTCGCCTGCCTGTTTGTAAATGCATTATAACACTCCAAGATATTAAATAGATCTTTCAACTCATCTCAGACACTGAATTTGGTGTCCTTTCTTCCTTGAAATTTATTGACAGCCCGCAATACTGATGGTCTGCTAGTATACACCATGGTTGTGTACAGAAACTCACTTTTTTTAAAAAATATATAAGAAGTCTGCAGCCAAGACTTGTTCAAAAGGTTCAACTGACATGTTTAGTTACCCTCCAGTGGAAAAACACAACAAATATTTGGATTATCATGGAATGATGACACCAATTGCTCTTCTGACTGAATTCTGTTGATTTGCGCGCAAAAAAATTTAATGAGATAAACTTCTTCTGAAATATTTTTTAAGTCTGACAATATTTTGCGTTCCTTGAGCACCAATAAAACCTGGCAAGAGTCTCATAAGACTGTTTTCACACAGCTTTGTGACAAACTGGATACATCGTTTTGCTGAGCCACATTAGTGTCCATTCCCTTGAATACCATGGAAACATAATTGTCTTTAGCCATGCTGAAATGGTCTCAGAAGATGCTATGGACCTTTAGATATTCACAAAATGTCCTGCATTGGGTGACGAGCCCATTGGCGACAGTGTGGTGCCCTGTGATTTTCTGTAGTATGGACAACTAATGCGGCTCAGCATAACGCCGTATCCAGTTTGTCTCAAAGCTGTGTGAAAATAGTCATATCAGGATTTATTGGTCCTCAAGGAACATGCACTCTAAACATTTGGTGTTTATGACTACTTTAGGGTGGTAATGGTTGCAAAAATTGGATAATGACTTCCTGGAAAATCATTTTGACTATTCTATCATAATCAAAATGACCATGTTGACTATGTAAGTGTTGGAAAAGTTGTCAATTAGATCACATTGACAACCCTTTAGCAATTTTGACCCAAGGAGTTGTCGGTTTAGGCACCAGGAATTACCACATTAGAGTTGTCATCTTGACCACCCTGTGTTGAGAGTGCACAAAATCTTGTCAGATGTGAAAATAACTCAGAAAAAAAAATTATTGCATCAAATATTTTGCAAGCAAACCAGCAGAATTCAGTCAAAAGAGCAGTTGGGGTCATCATTATGTATTTTAATTCCATAATAATCCAAATATTTGTTGTGTTTTTCCACTGGAAGGTAACTAAATATATGTCAGTTGAACCTTTTGAAAAAGTCTTGGCCGCAGACTTCTTATATTTTTTGAAAAAAAAGTGAGTTTCTGTACACAACCATGGTGTATACTACAGGGTGGTCAAAAAAAAACTTTACACTTATGAATTATTTTTTGGGTAATGCTCATTGTAACAATTACTTATTTTTCAATACAAAACAACTTGTATAGCAAAGAACAACCTTTCTAGAGATAATTCATTCATTTGGAGGTCCTTTTGGACTGATGACTTTTCTACCGTGGGCCTAAATGATGCAGAGGTGTCAACAATGTAACTTTTTGTGCGTTCTTCCCATAAAAACTTAACGGAAGCCTTCATTTGGCAATTAAAGTCTGTGGTGTCTTGCAGGGATCTGCCTCTAAATTTGCCCACCCAGAATAATCACATTGATTAAGATCTTGTGATATTAGGGGCCCTATTGTCCTTGCGAGAAACTTGGCAGAACGAACCTTGATCCAGTTCTGGGCTTTCCATGGGAGAATGACTGATGCCCGATCTTGTTTGAAGATCAAATTATCTGTAGCATTGTATGTCTTATCTATCCAGTGCTTCAGATGCTCTTTTAAGATGTTAATATGTACTTTTCGCGAGATTTTTAACACCCTGATCGTCAACCTTCAGACGGTTATGTTTTTAAATCTTATAATGGCCATGGTGGAGGCTGAACTTGGTCTAGCACCTTCTGGCTTGCGCTGAATTGTGCCTCTGTATTTTCATTTTCATTTTAGGTCATATTGATTTGTCTTGTGAAGCTCAGTTGCTTCCAAATTGCTGATGCGTCATGATCAACCCAGAGTAGTGAAAACGCAGGAGCATTCCTGGCTTCCATTTTGTCTACTATCAAAAAAGTAATGACCTATTTTAATCAGCAACCAATTTTCCAAAGATCTAGTATACTTGGCTTGTATACAAAATAAGTACCCTGGCACTGACTCAATCATGGCAGCCTGGAAAATGAAATATCAACTGTAAAGTTTTTTTTTGACCACCCTGTAGGAGACCATCAGTATTGCGGGCTGCCAATGAATTTTAAGGAAGAAAGGACACTCAGTGTCTAAGATGAGTTGAAAGCTCTATTTAATATCTTGATGTGTTATAAAGCATTTACAAGCAGGCAGGCGACACCCAGAGATGGTAGGCCTCAGGAAGCTAATAATTTGTCCCAGGTAAAATTTGGTTTATTTGATTTATTATCTCAATTGATTTTGAATTTTTTGGAAAAATTCACCTTGTATAATAAAAATAGCTTTGGTGAAAAGACGGTTGGTCTTCGACACCCCGTTTTGAAGAAAAGTGGAATTAAAGGAGGTATCCAGATGGAGGCTAATAGGTTTGTCCTCAAAGCAAGTATTCCCTTTGCATCCAGCCAATATGCCAATTCTGCTGTACTGAGTTTTGTTGCATACAAAAATATAATGACCCCCAATGTCAATGAGCACCCCCTTCACCACAAAAGCACAATGAACCTATCTGTGATCACAAAAGTAGACACTGCATGTTGCTAGCACTACAGCATGTATGCAACTACTTTTTTCTGCGCTTAAGACCACAAACTAGTCATTGCATGAAACAGAATAATCTGCCTAATATAATAAAGAGAAATCTCTCCATTTCAGGCGTATCGCTGTGTTGGCAAGTGCTTCTTCCCGTTGAGTGACCGGCTGACACCAACAAAACATGCCATCATCCAGACATTACTGCACACCAATAACCCAGAAGCAGTTGCAAGACCCTGCTGTGTCCCCACATCTCTCGATCCCATCCCTATCCTCTACATCGACGAGAACGGTGTCGTCACTTACAAATATCGCTTCGAAGGAATGGTCGCCAATCAGTGTGGATGTCGGTGATTCATAATTTAAATAATCATGTAAAGTTCACATTTTTGAGGTGGCCAGATCTCTACAGCTTCCCGGTTGATGATTTGTATATAGGATGCTGTCCAATCAGATGGTTGCCAAGTGTGAGAGACAAACTTACTTTCTTAATCTTACAGACTTAATTAGGAACTTTCAGTGCTGAATAAATGGCTGCAATGAGTAATGGTTGTCCCTTGCAGACTGCAGAACTTTACCAAGTGTCTTGGAGAAGCCTCCCTTTTCATTGTAGGCTTATAAGCATATTGTGTTACCATAAATCACTTAGGCAATTGGCAAATCAAGTTGTGTTAATTACAGCTCCAGCAATTGCTGTGAAGAAATCGTCTTTTTTTGATAATGTGGAGCTATGATGTCATAGCTTGAGACTCCATTGGAACCTACGCAACTTTGGTACTAGCTACGATGTCATAGGTGAAACTGGCCAATAGCATTTCATGTGAACAACTTCATCATAGCCTTGGAATAATATGTCATGGCCAGATTAAATAGCCAATAACACTGCAAAAACTCAGTTAAGCTGGGGAGGGTGGTTGTCTATTTGGTGACAATTAAAGAACCTGAAATTCAACCAAGCATAGTTAATAGCATAACATGCAATTTATCACAGTTGTTCACAAACATGCTTCTGGTCTCAATTGGATTTGATATGGAGCTGTCAAGTTCAAGAATTTTGTGTACTGTTTGCAGTTTTGTTGGCTGTCTCTTTCAGCGTAAAACACACAACTACTTTAATCCTGTATTGCATTGTTGGTTACCACAGTAACTGGTGTGAATATGCAAACACAGTTTGCACTCCCCAGGTGCAGTCCAACTTTAAACCTAAGTTGTTGTTGTGGTATTATTTGCCACTCCAGGAATGATGTACTGCAAGGCTATGATGAAACTGTCCACAATGGACGCTATTTGCCAATTTGACCTATGGCATCATTGATAGCACCAATTTTGCTTATCCTCTGGTGCTGAGCAATGGAGCATCCACCTATGACATCCACTCTGGCACTGAAAAAAAAAACTGTTTTTTTTCAGATCAATTGCCAGAGCTGTAATAAAGCATGGTTTGGGACTGAAACAGGCCTGTCAGGTATCTAACCAATAGGAATACAGATGAACATAAGTGCCTTACTTTCTGTCACTCCTCAATGTAACATATCGATATCATAACAGATCCATGAATTACATTTCAGTCACATTTTCAGTGACTTTAAACAATTCACAAAAGAGCATGCAATATTTTTACCAGAAGCCTTGTTGAAAGAAAGAGACACACTTAAATACAGGATGATTTTATTTGGCATGGAATAAATTCAGTCGTTCACTCATACTTCTGCTCAAACCACACTAGCATAAATAGTATCACTCAACAATGAAATTAAGCATGTATACATGTATTGTAAATTATATATGAAAGCTGGTCCAAGAAATTATAAACAGTAATATACTGCTTAACAATTCATCATTAACCAGACAACTACTAAAATGAACATTTCAAAAATTAGCAAAATAGTACTCTTTCTATCTATTAATATTTTTACCTTCTACAAATTTAAATCTCTGGACCTGTTGACGTACATTTGTCAATGGTATTGCATTTGTTCCATTTTTTCAACATTTCATGCTGTACACACATTGATAATTCAGTAGGCCTATGTAGTTTATTGTACATGTACATCATTAGTACATTAATAGTTTCAATAAGCTTATCTGATAGATACATCTGTGTACATAAATGAGCTTTGAATTTCAATACTATGTATATTAAAGGTTGCTCTCACCTTTCACTCCTAAATTAAGTCCTAATTCTTTAAAATAGATATGTAGAATTATGATTTGATGTTTGCTTAAATTTGGAACTTGGTCGCAAAATGGCCAAGCATGGTGTCATCCTCTTGGCTTCATGTCATAGCCGGGGCAAATGAGTGAAAATTGTGGTTTCTTATTTTGTACCTATTCTACATATCAATTTCAAGGTAGGAGTGCAAACTGAAATTTGACAAAGACTGAACAAGAGCTACAGTTGCAGCCTTCAATTTGGTTAGCATTTTCCAAAGCACGCTGAAAATTTCTCTTTGGGGCTTTTGAATTTGGAATTGGCCATTCGATTTGGTCATGTCTGGACGGATAGGTAGTAATATATTGTTAATTTTGTTTTTAAAGTTGACTACACTGATTAAAGGAATATTGATCCAAGACTGAGGAATAACACTTGTAGTCTTCAGAGGCATCTTGTTTAAAATTGCAATAAAACTCCCCACCTATATTTGATCTTCACCTATAAAATGAGTTCAAAGTGAGCATCCTTCCATATTTTAAAAGTTGAAAACTTGAAATATATTATGAATCTGTCAGATAATGCTTTAAAATTATGGGTAATATCATATATATCAAAGGCTGAATAAAAAAAGAATATACTTTTTGACCTTTTTTTGTCAATTTCATGTAGGTCCACATAGCATACTTTGAACTCATTGTGGTGGTTACATATATGATTGTCTCAAAATTATAATTTGGCATTATCACAAAGAAAAGAGTAAAGCAATCTTCACACATAGTAATTATTGTATGCTAATCTCAAACTTCAGATGTAGTGATGTAATGAAACCCTAAGTACTATATTCCTAGAGGTTAAGGATGATATTTGATGTTATATTAAGATGACTTTGTAATTATAAAAGCTCTTAGTTAAGCTAAGGACGAACATGTACATTTATTTGCAGTTTGAAATGTCAGAAATAGATTATCATTAAATTGCCTATGCAAATATTTAATATTCAATGCAGAGCCAGCCCTTTTGTAATACTAGAATACACACTGCATTCTTATGTTATATTATATACAGATTGTATACAATACATGAACAGTTATTTACATTTTGTACAAATGTGTTTAAAATATACTCCAGTTTGTACTTTACAATAAATACTTAACCTTACACACATGTGAATTGTTTCCATTAAATTATTGATTAAATAGTCAATTCGGAGGCGGTTTCAAAGGGTGCACACAACCAAGCTGTGTAAAACGTGCAATATAATGTAGATAGACTTGAAGTGGTGAAAATGTATTGTCAATCAAATTTGCATGAAAATGTGTTGATTCATAGATCTGAACATTTCTTTATATATATATTATTTTAAATAATTGTGATTGCTGCAAAACACTTTGAAAAACATCCAGTTAATCAGTGAGAGGATAGTCCAGACTTATACTGTAATTTAATTGTTATCACATAGGAACAGTCATTGAAACGGACTCTATGTACCTATGGGCATCAAAAGAAACTAGTGTCATCGGTGACAGAAATACTTTTTTGATAGCGCACACCAACGCCATACGCCCTATTTAAGCTTTTACTCCCTAACTGTACATTATCATTCTGAAGTACAAAATATATATGTTACATGGAGACATTTTAGAGTCATGTACGATAGCTGTCAAATTGACTGAATATGAGGATGATCCTTGGAAGTGAATTGCTTCAACTCTCGCCCAAGATGCGACGGCCCGCCGGACGCAAATCGGTCCGTAGTCCTTGGCCCGGTCCTCCATTTTGGACGTTTTCTTGTCCCTCTGTGTTCCCATCCGTGTGATTGTCTTGCAAACTACTGTCTTGTAAATTGTCTTGAGAGTTGTCGTTATTACTCCTGCCCCTCTCTTGCTGGTGGTGAGGGTATTGTTGGGGGTAAACGTCCACCAAAAAAGTGTCATAATAAATTGCGTAGTTCTCGGACTGGTCGCCAGGATCGCAGTTGTCCTGGTCCAGGGCCCTATGCTATACCTGTACATTGTCCTCGTAGTTATGGTCAGAGACACTGGGGTCATGGCAGTAGATAGGGCCATCTTCTAAGTCGTCTGGCACTTCAAATCTGAAATGAAATTTGATTAGGCTTTAAGTAATAAACAATGATTTGGTTGTAGATTCGAAGAGAGTGTTTGCAGAATCTTAACCTTTGCATAAAACTGCAATTGTGAAATTATAAAGTTAAGGCCACCATAAATTTGATTTTGTTTTTTATTTTCATGAAACTTAAACTATTATTACTTGGAAAGTGATGGTACATAAATGTTAGAAAAGACCTACTCTCACCTATCAATATATATCATTGACAAAAAGAATGAAAAGGATATCTTAGCCTGATATAGTTTCAGAGGCCAAGTAAAGCTTACCTATCATAAGTCTCTTTTGCTCTCTCCTCAGCAACAGTATCTCTTCTTATTTTGAAAGATTTTAACACGTACAAGACTGACGCAACGAGTACCATGGACCCTGCAAGGAAACGAGAAATTGAAAAGGCACATATAAGTATGTTGTGGAAAAGCTTTATGAGGTTCTGAATATTTTGGTGCTGCCACAACTTGGGACAGCCTGAGGATGAAAAATCTGCTGCTAAGATATCTACAGCAGACAGAAGCAGACGACTTAGACTGGAATTCCTAAATATCCACAAGGAGTCGCCACCTCACAGCTCTTCGCCGTAGGAGGAAGAGAACAGCAAGCAACAGTCAGCAGCTGCAGAGCTGAGCAGACGATCATGCCAGAGGATATTACTCCAAGGATAATTGCAAGTGCAAGGGATATTGGAAATGATGGCAAGTGTGATAAAGCAAGCAGCCAACACAATTAGACTCTGCATGTAATTGGCCTTTTATCGCTCTTTGCCAAATGATATCTGGCATGTTTGGCATTTGCAGCCTGGTGTGCAGCGGATGTCAGATGACATGGACTGATGCCAGCCACATTGCCATTTCCAGGCCTCTCTCCATTATCATGCTAATGTCAGGTATTAATGCCAAGCCACAGGTTAAGGTTGCAATATTCTGTTTCAGGAAAAGGGCCAATACATGCAGCCTACGAACTGGAGAACCTTGCCACACGATTGGATTATTCACACGCTCTCTCTTTGGAGTTATGGGTTGGGTGCAACTTTTATAACAGTTTTCTTTTAAACTTAGCGTTACTGCCGTTAGCTAATTAAATTTATCAATTATGACTAAAATGTAATATTTAGAAGTGAATCTTAAATACATTGTATGTGAATCTTAAAATGATAATAGATTGTTCCTCATTGGTACATTTAATCACTTTTTTTTTCGTACAAGACAAACCTTTTCAAATGTCATTCGATTTCACATTTATTACAAATACCCAAATCAAAACAAATTGTTTATGAATGCCCCATATACCTGATATTGTTGCCAGCCATAACCTGTGAGGCTTGAGGAAACAGAGGCAACCCATGATGACATAGAGGAGTCCTTTCTTCCAGTTGTCAAGCCACAAAATGGACTCCCAGACGCGGATAAACTTCTTTTGGTCATCTCTGCAAAAAACGAAAGACGAGATTGTGTTAAATTGGACCTTGTTACAGAAACTTGTTACAGGAACTGCTGCAAGAAAGGCATTGACGAAGTACCAGGGACTGATAACAAAGAGACAAATTGAATCCAATCTGAAAGTGTCAAAGGAAGTGGCCCTCTTAAATATGGAGCAAAAAATTCCAGCAAAAAATCACACACTGCATCAACTTTGACAAATGGGGAAATAGGATGAAGAACATGCAGCTCTCAGTGGCTCAATCTTTCCATTCATGAGGGTTGGTCAGTGAGACAAACGACACATGTATGACAAACTTTGATGAAAGGTGCAGGAACTTCGCAGGTTACACCAGATCACTCCACGCCAACCGATATTGAGCTAATTATAAACACGTGAGCCTTGCTGTAAAAGTTTTACGGCGACCTGGCTGTAGCTGGCCTAATTATTTTCAAGGCTCAGATGGCAGGACCTTCAGTGACACAGCTTGAAGCTTCACTGGTAAGTGCTTTACTGGGTCAAGATAGATATTTTGTTTCATGGAATTTCATTCTGAATCATCATTGCGTACAACATTATAACAGCGGGCCTGGCTTTTATTCCGGATTATACTCCATGCCTCCGCGATGAAGTAGCTGTTAAACTAACCGACAAAGGGAGCCTGACAATGCCTTCTACATTTGGACAAGATTTGTTTCCCCCTCTCCACAATTGGCTTAGAGCATATTCCATTAACATCACAGCCTACCCTTTATTCCAGCAGTATGTCAAAGGCAGCATGCTAAAGGGCACTGTAGTCTGCAGAAGGCTGTTTGTCACCAGGTTAATGCAACATTCATCGGCTACTATGATGGTTATTGGGATTTATTGACGGTAAAGGTGTGTGTTATGAAAACAGTACAAGGAACACCCCAAGGAACCTAAATTAATAAGTATCACACCAACACTCAAGCTAGTTTGAATAGATATACATTGAATCTTTAATGAGACATACAAAGAATTTACAGATGCATTCCCACTTCGATCTGAAATTTGCTATTAACCCAGGATTTGTGTAATCACAGACAATGAACAGTGCATGGATTGTGTGTGAGAAATCTGGTCACTTTCAGCTGCAGTCTGCCTGTAGATGCATGCTCAGTTTCCTGATGTCTCGAAGACATCCAGAACTGATTTATTCAATACCTATGCTGCTTATAGCCTTGAATCAAGCACTCAGCGATTAGTGAAGCAAATTGAATCACGAGATGTTTCCTTCTACTGAATTTGAAACACTATAAAAAATGAAATTGTCTTTGATTTTGGAAGCTTTTGCACAAAAATGGCTAGCTTGAGTAGCCTTGTTCCCTAGGATGTGGTGTCTAAATAGAAACCACTCTGCAAAGGTCTTAATCACGCCCCGTCCCACACGCCATGCAGTCAAGAAAATTGTGACCGTGTTGCGGGCTGCGGTCTTCGCAGGACTCTAACTAGTGCCTATACCTGACCTGGCTGGCCATTTCCTTAGTTTCTCAGTTACTATCTATGTGTTCATTTATGTTCTGTTCTCGTACAACACTCCAACAAGACCAATCTCATCTGGCCTGCACCCTGTGTTGCATTGGTATCATCAAGGAGGACATTTCTGGAAAATCCATTGCTTTGATAATCATGGTATTTTCTGTACTACTAGCACATTTTGTAAGATGGTGAACAACCTTAGTTTTTTACGCTGGTTTTCAGATAGACTCACAATGTAGGATATTTATGAATATATATTGTACAGAAATGTTAAAAAGAGGGCAAGTAGTTTCTGAGAGGAAGGTTTTTTTACAAGGGCCCTTGACACATTGCTATGTAAAGGCCAACAGTGTACAAAAAGTACCAACAGTGTAGAGCAATAGGATTAATCCATCAGTCGGGATATCAGTCCCAGCCTCAGGGCAAGCACATTGGGAAGCAGAGCACTGGAAAGACAGCCTACCGCCAAGAATACAAAATGCTGAGGAACATAACTTT
Source organism: Platynereis dumerilii (assembly GCA_026936325.1). Taxonomy (NCBI): domain Eukaryota; kingdom Metazoa; phylum Annelida; class Polychaeta; order Phyllodocida; family Nereididae; genus Platynereis; species Platynereis dumerilii. The sequence continues at coordinate 14,247,695 of JAPTHN010000002.1, read as the reverse complement.
ACTCATAAAACAGCCCTGTTCAAGCAGGCCATCAATCATAGGCTTTGCATATTACACCCTTGGCTTCCTGGCTAAACTACCCGCTGGTACCAGACAATCTTTTTTCATCCCCGTCAAATTGGGTAAAAAAGAGAAGTGTCAGCATGTTACCCGCAGTTAGTGCATGCTTTATGATCTTCTGGGTCGCAACTGACCAAACAGCAGCTCAACCGCCACTGGCTAAAAAATGCCTGTAAAATGTAAGTCACAAAGAGAAATATGTAGCCTTCTCAGGTACCATCGACCCATCGACCCACCACAGATCACCATTCTACTGAAAACCAATATACTCATGCTTGAGGAGAGCTGAGGAGCAAAGCTATTCGTAAGTGGATTTTCTATTCTTTCATCTGGATGAGATGATATGCTCATATTCAAAAAACTGTAATCAAATTTAATTTGCCTTTATTGTAGCTATGAAGCCACCTAAATGAGCATGAAAACCCAGAAATTGGTCAACCTGGTGCTAGACAGCCTATAATTATCACCGGTTGGTAATGTGATAGATGCTACTTATTTACATATTTATTACAAAGTTTAACTTTAAGTACACTTCAGACAATAAATACACATTACATTTTCTGCAGGCCACATCACAAGCATGCATATATTGAATATTTGATGAAGCCTCCCTCTTTATCATGTAATCAGCTAATACACCATCAATCAGTCAATATTGCTGCTTCTGCCTTAGCTGCAATTCTGTCAAAAACTAGTTAACATGCCCATCAGGCATTGAAAGTCAGAAATAGTGACTGGCCCAGCAAATGACTGACGCAGCAACTGGAATTCTCTTTGGCAAGATCTACCTCTAGCGTGCCGCATGAATGTGAAGGTTAATTTGTTCAAAACTAACCACAGCCCAAGTGTCCATTATTGCATTGGACGGGTGAGGCAAAGAGACAGGCAAACCACAAGGGAGCTTTTATCACTTACAATACAAAGATTCAGGACCAACATGTACGTAGTAAGTTCATTGACAACAATGCGGAGCGAAGGAAAAAGCGTGATAGTCAACGATGGACGACATTTGGCCAATTAACATGTGAGGTACCATATTTCATGTGAAGTCAATAATGAACGAATGGAAAGGATAATGTGTCATATCATGCAGTTATTATTGGATCACTACATGAAGATAATGAAAGCGACACTTCCCTTGTCTACTAATAACCCTGGTACAAACAGACTTGTCAGGGCGATGTCCTTTATCCTGGGTCTGGAGGTCAGCTTGGCAGTGCTAGGACTGCCGACATGATCAGACCAAAGATAAAAACAAATGGAAAATATCGGGAGACCGAACTTATCAGAATGAAGTATCTGCAATCAGCAAAATAACATGACATTCTGGCAAGTTGATAGCAAGGCCATCCATATTGTGCTGTCTGCAAGAACAGGACAAATCTGTCTGAAGAATGACTGACTCAAACGCCCACAGCAGAGCTGATCCTAAATTCTTCCTCTACTAGTCTGTCTCTGATTGTCTGTCTATAAATGTTGGTGTGACCAGCTCTGAGCTTAAAAGAAAGTGCCAAACCACCTTTCTGACCATCTGTTTGGCCCACTATCAGTTCTAAAGTAAATATACTATGAGGCCGACATTGTGGTAGGCATTACCTTGTCACCAGTAGAGTGGCTGCATAAACAGTAGTTTGGCAAATTTTGACAGATTAGACTGTGATTTTATCACGAGTGAAAAGAAGGAGAAACCTCCAGTTTACTGAGTTGACTGATTAACTGAAAATGTGATATAGTGTTGACACTAGAGGAAGTGCTCTTATGGACGGTCGAATCATAGTGTGACTGCACAGTCCATATACACCCACACAGCCTGGGGCTTGCTCCTTCTTCCAGAAATCGGAGCACTGCAAAGGATTCTGGAGTCGTACGATGGCTTCCACCAGGAGACTGAAAAGGAAAACTTATTCGTTCCAAGAAATGTGTGATGATAAGGATGAAACATGACACAACCTGCACTGTCACAAGTATGAGGGATTATACTGACTGTGCATTTATATCTGGTTGCTCTTTGCTTGCAGTGGTGGTGCAGTAGCCATAGATGCGGCAGCCAATGGACACCGATGAGATATGAGAATGTGTGTGAGACGGCATCAGATTCAGAGGAATTATGACTGCAGAGAGCACTGTAGATGGAGGCAGACAAGGCACCACAATCAATGGCCATTCATCTCCACAATGCATGACAGTTGGAGACCTCTGATGGTTTTACAACCTCCATACACATCCATCCTCCTCAAATCATTCACTCACACAGCATGTCACAGTTTGTCACTAGACAGTAGACCCTGTCAAATTGTGTCACTCACATCAGGGTCAAATCAGTATTTTCTGAGAGGAAGGTTTTCTTACAAGTGCCCTTGACACATTGCTATGTAAAGGCCAACAGTGTACAAAAAGTACCCACAGTGCAGTGTAGAGCAATAGGATTAATCCATCAGTCGGGATACCAGTCTCAGCCTCAGGGCAAGCACAATTAGGAAGCAGAGAACTGGAAAGACAGCCTACAGCCAAGAATACAAAACGCTTGGGAACATAGCTTTACTCATAAAACACCACTGTTCAAGCAGGCTATCAATCATAGGCTTTGCATATTACACCCTTGGCTTCCTGGCTGAACTACCCACTGGTACCAGCCAATCTTTTTTCACCCCCGTCAAATTGGGTAAAAAAGAGAAGTGTCAGCATGTTACCCACGGTTAGTGCATGCTTTATGATCTTCTGGGTCGCAACTGACCAAACAGCAGCTCAACCGCCACTGGCTAAAAAATGCCTGTAAAATGTAAGTCACAAAGAGAAATATGTAGCCTTCTCAGGTACCATCGACCCATCGACCCACCACTTATCACCATTCTACTGAAAACCAATATACTCATGCTTGAGGAGAGCTGAGGAGCCAAGCTATTCGTAAGTGGATTTTCTATTCTTTCATCTGGATGAGATGATATGCTCATATTCAACAAACTGTAATCAAATTTGATTTGCCTTTATTGCAGCTAAGAAGCCACCTAAATGAGCATGAAACCCCAGAAATTGGTCATCCTGGTGCTAGACAGCCTATAATTATCACCGGTTGGTAATGTGATAGATGCTACTTATTTACATATTTATTACAAACTTTAAGTACACTTCAGACAATAAATACACATTACATTTTCTGTAGGCCATATCACGAGCAAGGTCCCAGACAATATTGAATATATGATGAAGCCTCCCTCTTTATCATGTAATCAGCTAATACACCATCAATCAGTCGCAACAGGCAACAATATTGCTGCTTCTGCCTTAGCTGCAATTCTGTCAAAAAGTAGTTAACATGCCCATCAGGCACTGAAAGTCAGAAATAGTGACTGGCCCAGCAAATGACTAACGCAGCAACTGGAATTCTCTTTGGCAAGATCTACCTCTAGCGTGCCCCATGAATGTGAAGGTTAATTTGTTCAAAACTAACCACAGCCCAAGTGTCCGTTATTGCATTGGACGGTAGGGTGTGGCTGGTGCCCGAAGGTTGTCATATCCCGCTGTACCTTTTTTTGGTACTGTGTCTTGGTCCAGACAACATTTGTGGAAAGTTTCATAAAAATCAGAAAATGCTTAACTTCAGAACAATCCAGTTGAAAATTCTTAATTAATCTTTAAAAGCGCTAACCGCGGTATAGTATAACTTTGTCAATATAAGTCATACAGTAATGCATGGTTGAACTGCCCTCAATTAGAGATTCATTTTGAATACCAACTTCACTGGTCTCAAAAAATATTACACGTTGAAACAAATCTGTAATTCAAGGTTGATTGGGAAATAATTTGCAAATTTCATAAAGACGAAGATTTGCTGTTAATCCGGTTAATATTGCGTGACAGAAAGTGCAAAAGGCACGATCTTGACATTTTGAAGAAATTTTATTATATTTGGATATTTTGGTGCACTATAAGAAGTTTTTAATCTCACAAAATAAGGCCAGCAAATTTAGAGTGGCTGAAATCAGCCTATATGCCTATCCATTCCAACATCTTTATTCATACAAGGTGGAAATAGGCCTATGTGAACATAAAACAACTTATCAATAAAACTCATTTAAGCTGAAGAAAAAAATCATTAAGTTGGCACCAGGTGGGTCAGACCTTAGTAGTCCATACATAATGCAACTAACAATTCGCAAGAAAGTTGTATGTCATCATGAGGTCAGGGAAAATCCCTTCTCAATCAACTCATTATGATCTAGCACACTGTCAAGCACACAATGTCTAATAAAAACGAAATGGTGACTATGGGCATGAAAATAGCCTATACAGCTAGCCACATTTGTAAAAATTGAGTAGAATGATAAATTAATGACATATGCTGAATGTGGTGCTTAAAACAAATATTTCTGATTTCTCTCTTTTCACATTTTTAGGATGCAATGATCATGACAATTTGTGACCTCTGAAATATGTTTCTCCTACACAATGCATTCCAAACTTCATAAATCAGGTTACTGAAATCTATTGCTATGTTTGAAGCCAAATTGAAGGAACTATGATAAATAGCAACAAGTGACAATATTATGGTATTTATAAAAGAGATAATTAATATATTAATATAATACATTTGTGTCTATACTCAAACGTGACCAAATAACTGAATTCACAATTTTATCAGCAGAAGTATTGCTTAATCATCTTTGTTTATCAATTTTACCTAGCTAGCCTCAGTTAGTACTGATTTCGCATCTTAGCTTCAGCTCACTTGAAAAAGTTTTATTTTGTGAAAAAAGACAAAATGGTTAGCTGGTGTCAATATAACCTATTTTTGCATAATTAGACCAAGTTATTCTTAATTTTTACTTTTCTTAGACCAAATAGAATTGGTTATAATGGACAATTGGCTAATTCACATATTTTACAGTATTCCTGGAAGAGAAATGCGTTTTGTATTTAAGCGCCATTCATCAGCCTCCAACCATAGCTTGCAGCATACACTGTCTCTATGTATCAACCACACACGTTCCCATATATAAATAGCCTTGTCAATATTAGACTCTAACTTTTTTTCATTTAAAGTCCATCAGGACATTGTCATTGCTTTATTTAATATAATGGGTGACAAAGGCCAGTTGACATTTAATATGAAGGTAATCATGACTAATCACACAAATTACGAAAACTGCGGTGAAATTATGAATTGATACACTGGTTAGAATTATCTGATACCATTGAAGTTGGCATTCAAAATGAAGGTCTAATTGAGCCCTGTCCAACTGAACATATTTTATTGTTGTTTAATGAAAATTGACAAAGTTACGGGAACCGCGACTTTAGGTTTTAATAAAACGAGACGAAACTTAAACTGCATTGTGCTCAAGTTAAACGTTTTCAAGTTTCTTGAAACTTCTCAGGAATGTCCCTGAGACCAAACCACAATACCAAAAAAACGGTACAGGGGGGTCCTCTAAAATTTTCCGATTTGTTGGGCAACAGCCACACCCTATTGGACGGGTGAGGCAAAGAGGCAGGCAAACCACAAGGGAGCTTTTATGACTTACAATACAAAGATTCAGGACCAACATGTACGTAAGTTCATTGACAACAATGCGGAGTGAAGGAAGAAGCATGACAGCCAACGATGGACGACATTTGGCCAATTAACATGTGAGGTACCATATTTCATGTGAAGTCAATAATGAACGAATGGAAAGGATAATGTGTCATATCATGCACAGTTATTATTGGATCACTACATGAAGAGAATGAAAGCGGCACTTCCCTTGTCTAATAATAACCCTGGTACAAACAGACTTGTCAGGGCGATGTCCTTTATCCTGGGTCTGGAGGTCAGCTTGGCAGTGCTAGGACTGCCGACATGATCAGACCAAAGATAAAAACAAATGGAAAATATCGGGAGACTGAACTTATCAGAATGAAGTATCTGCAATCAGCAAAATAACATGACATTCTGGCAAGTTGATAGCAAGGCCATCCATATTGTGCTATCTGCAAGAACAGGACAAATCTGTCTGAAGAATGACTGACTCAAACGCCCACAGCAGAGCTGATCCTAAATTCTTCCTCTACTAGTCTGTCTCTGATTGTCTGTCTATAAATGTTGGTGTGACCAGCTCTGAGCTTAAAAGAAAGTGTCAAACCACCTTTCTGACCATCTGTTTGGCTCACTATCAGTTCTAAAGTAAATGTACTACATAGCAGACATTGTGGTAGGCATTACCTTGTCACCACTAGAGTGGCTGCATAAACAGTAGTTTGGCAATTTTGACAGATTAAACTGTGATTTTATGATAAAATTTTTATCAAGAGTGAAAAGAAGGAGAAACCTCCAGTTTACTGAGTTGACTGATTAACTGCTAATGTGATGCAGTGTTGATACAAGAGGAAGTGCTCTTATGGACTGTGGAGTCATACACCCACACAGCCTGGGGCTTGCTCCTTCTTCCAGAAATCGGAGCACTGCAAAGAATTCTGGAGTCGTACGATGGCTTCCACCTGGAGACTGAAATGGAAAACTTATTCGTTCCAAGAAATGTGTGATGATAAGGATGAAACATGACACAACCTGCACTGTCACAAGTATGAGGGATTATACCGACTGTGCATTTATATCTGGTTGCTCTTTGCTTGCAGTGAGGTGCAGTAGCCATAGATGCGGCAGCCAATGGACACTGATGAGATATGAGAATGTGTGTGAGACGGCATCAGATTCAGAGGAATTATAACTGCAGAGAGCACTAGATGGAGGCAGACAAGGCACCACAATCAATGGCCATTCATCTCCACGATGCATGACAGTTGGAGACCTCTGATGGTTTTACAACCTCCATACACATCCATCCTCCTCAAATCATTCACTCACACAGCATGTCACAGTTTGTCACTAGACCCTGTCAACTTGTGTCACTCACATCAGGGTCAAATCAGTATTTTCTGAGAGGAAGGTTTTCTTACAAGTGCCCTTGACACATTGCTATGTAAAGGCCAACAGTGTACTCGAAGTACCCACAGTGTAGAGCAATAGGATTAATCCATCAGTCGGGATATCAGTCCCAGCCTCAGGGCAAGCACATTGGGAAGCAGAGAACTGGAAAGACAGCCTACCGCCAAGAATACAAAATGCTTGGGAACATAGCTTTACTCATAAAACACCGCTGTTCAAGCAGGCTATCAATCATAGGCTTTGCATATTACACCCTTGGCTTCCTGGCTGAACTACCCGCTGGTACCAGCCAATCTTTTTTTACCCCGTCAAATTGGGTAAAAAAGAGAAGTGTCAGCATGTTACCCATGGTTAGTGTGTGCTTTATGGTCTTCTTGGTGGCAACTGACCAAACAGAAGCTTAACTGCCACTGGCTAAAAAATGCCTGTAAAATGTAAGTCACAAGGAGAAATGTGTAGCCTTCTCAGGTACCATCGACCCATCGACCCACCACAGATCACCATTCTACTGAAAACCAATATACTCATGCTTGAGGAGAGCTGAGGAGCCAAGCTATTCGTAAGTGGATTTTCTATTCTTTCATCTGGATGAGATGATATGCTCATATTCAACAAACTGTAATCAAATTTGATTTGCCTTTATTGCAGCTAAGAAGCCACCTAAATGAGCATGAAACCCCAGAAATTGGTCATCCTGGTGCTAGACAGCCTATAATTATCACCGGTTGGTAATGTGATAGATGCTACTTATTTACATATTTATTACAAACTTTAAGTACACTTCAGACAATAAATACACATTACATTTTCTGTAGGCCATATCACGAGCAAGGTCCCAGACAATATTGAATATATGATGAAGCCTCCCTCTTTATCATGTAATCAGCTAATACACCATCAATCAGTCGCAACAGGCAACAATATTGCTGCTTCTGCCTTAGCTGCAATTCTGTCAAAAAGTAGTTAACATGCCCATCAGGCACTGAAAGTCAGAAATAGTGACTGGCCCAGCAAATGACTAACGCAGCAACTGGAATTCTCTTTGGCAAGATCTACCTCTAGCGTGCCCCATGAATGTGAAGGTTAATTTGTTCAAAGCCAACACCAGCCCAAGTGTCCGTTATTGCATTGGACGGTAGGGTGTGGCTGGTGCCCGAAGGTTGTCATATCCCACTGTACCTTTTTTTGGTACTGTGTCTTGGTCCAGACAACATTTGTGGAAAGTTTCATAAAATCAGAAAATGCTTAACTTGAGCACAATGCAGTTGAAAATTCTTAATTAATCTTTAAAAGCGCTAACCGCGGTATAGTATTACTTTCTCAATATCAGTCATACAGTAATAAAACCTGCATGGTTGAACTGCCCTCAATTAGAGCTTCATTTTGAATACCAACTTCAATGGTCTCAGAAAATATTACGCGGTGAAACAAAATCTATAATTCAAGTTTTGTTTGAGAAATAATTTGCAAATTCTATAAAGACGAAGATTTGATGTTAATCCGGTTAATATTGCATGACAGAAAGTGCCAAAGGCACGATCTTGACATTTTGAAGAAATTTTATTATATTTGGATATTTTGGTGCACTATAAGAAGTTTTTAATCTCACAAAATAAGGCCAGCAAATTTAGAGTGGCTGAAATCAGCCTATATGCCTATCCATCCCAACATCTTTATTCATACAAGGTGGAAATAGGCCTATGTGAACATAAAACAACTTATCAATAAAACTCATTTAAGCTGAAGAAAAAAGTTAAATCATTAAGTTGGCACCAGGTGGGTCAGACCTTAGTAGTCCATACATAATGCAACTAACAATTCGCAAGAAAGTTGTATGTCATCATAAGGTCAGGGAAAATCCCTTCTCAATCAACTCATTATGATCTAGCACAATGTCAAGCACACAATGTCTAATAAAAACGAAATGGTGACTATGGGCATGAAAATAGCCTATACAGCTAGCCACATTTGTAAAAATTGAGTAGAATGATAAATTAATGACATATGCTGAATGTGGTGCTTAAAACAAATATTTCTGATTTTCTCTCTTTTCACATTTTTAGGATGCAATGATCATGACAATTTGTGACCTCTGAAATATGTTTCTCCTACACAATGCATTCCAAACTTCATAAATCAGGTTACTGAAATCTATTGCTATGTTTGAAGCCAAATTGAAGGAACTATGACAAATGGCAACTAGGGACAATATTATGATATAAAAGAGATAATTAATCGGCACAAACATTTGCGTCTTTACTCAGATGTGTTCAAATAACTGAATTCACAATTTTATCAGCAGAAGTATTGCTTAATCATCTTTGTTTATCAATTTTACCTAGCTAGCCTCAGTTAGTACTGATTTCGCATCTTAGCTTCAGCTCACTTGAAAAGTTTTTTTTTTTTTTTGTGAAAAAAGACAAAATGGTTAAATGGTGTCAATATAACCTATTTTTGCATAATTAGACCAAGTTATTCTTAATTTTTACTTTTCTTTGACCAAATAGAATTGGTTATAATGGACAATTGGCTAATTCACATATTTTACAGTATTCCTGGAAGAGAAATGCGTTTTGTATTTAAGCGCCATTCATCAGCCTCCAACCATAGCTTGCAGCATACACTGTCTCTATGTATCAACCACACACGTTCCCATATATAAATAGCCTTGTCAATATTAGACTCTAACTTTTTTTCATTTAAAGTCCATCAGGACATTGTCATTGCTTTATTTAATATAATGGGTGACAAAGGCCAGTTGACATTTAATATGAAGGTAATCATGACTAATCACACAAATTACGAAAACTGCGGTCAAATTATGAATTGATACACTGGTTAGAATTATCTGATACCATTGAAGTTGGAATTCAAAATGAAGGTCTTATTGAGCCCGGTCCAACTGAACATATTTTATTGTTGTGTAATGAAAATTGACAAAGTTACGGGAAACCGCGACTTTATGTTTTAATAAAACGAGACGAAACTTAAACTGCATTGTGCTCAAGTTAAACGTTTTTCAAGTTTCTTGAAACTTCTCAGGAATGTCCCTGAGACCAAACCACAATACCAAAAAAACGGTACAGGGGGGTCCCCTAAAATTTTCCGATTTGTTGGGCAACAGCCACACCCTATTGGACGGGTGAGGCAAAGAGGCAGGCAAACCACAAAGGACTTTTTCTCACTTACAATACAAAGATTCAGGACCAACATGTATAGTATGTATGTTCATTGACAACAATGCGGAGTGAAGGAAAAAGCATGATAGTCAACGATGGACGACATTTGGCCAATTAACATGTGAGGTACCATATTTCATGTGAAGTCAATAATGAACGAATGGAAAGGATAATGTGTCATATCATGCACAGTTATTATTGGATCACTACATGAAGATAATGAAAGCGGCACTTCCCTTGCCTAATAATAACCCTGGTACAAACAGACTTGTCAGGGCGATGTCCTTTATCCTGGGTCTGGAGTTCAGCTTGGCAGTGCTAGGACTGCCGACATGATCAGATCAAATATAAAAACAAATGGAAAATATCGGGAGACTGAACTTATCAGAATGAAGTATCTGCAATCAGCAAAATAACATGACATTCTGGCAAGTTGATAGCAAGGCCATCCATATTGTGCTATCTGCAAGAACAGGACAAATCTGTCTGAAGAATGACTGACTCAAACGCCCACAGCAGAGCTGATCCTAAATTCTTCCTCTACTAGTCTGTCTCTGATTGTCTGTCTATAAATGTTGGTGTGACCAGCTCTGAGCTTAAAAGAAAGTGTCAAACCACCTTTCTGACCATCTGTTTGGCTCACTATCAGTTCTAAAGTAAATGTACTACATAGCAGACATTGTGGTAGGCATTACCTTGTCACCACTAGAGTGGCTGCATAAACAGTAGTTTGGCAATTTTGACAGATTAAACTGTGATTTTATGATAAAATTTTTATCAAGAGTGAAAAGAAGGAGAAACCTCCAGTTTACTGAGTTGACTGATTAACTGCTAATGTGATATAGTGTTGACACAAGAGGAAGTGCTCTTATGGACTGTGGAGTCATACACCCACACAGCCTGGGGCTTGCTCCTTCTTCCAGAAATCGGAGCACTGCAAAGGATTCTGGAGTCGTACGATGGCTTCCACCAGGAGACTGAAAAGGAAAACTTATTCGTTCCAAGAAATGTGTGATGATAAGGATGAAACATGACACAACCTGCACTGTCACAAGTATGAGGGATTATACTGACTGTGCATTTATATCTGGTTGCTCTTTGCTTGCAGTGAGGTGCAGTAGCCATAGATGCGGCAGCCAATGGACACTGATGAGATATGAGAATGTGTGTGAGACGGCATCAGATTCAGAGGAATTATGACTGCAGAGAGCACTAGATGGAGGCAGACAAGGCACCACAATCAATGGCCATTCATCTCCACGATGCATGACAGTTGGAGACCTCTGATGGTTTTACAACCTCCATACACATCCATCCTCCTCAAATCATTCACTCACACAGCATGTCACAGTTTGTCACTAGACCCTGTCAACTTGTGTCACTCACATCAGGGTCAAATCAGTATTTTCTGAGAGGAAGGTTTTCTTACAAGTGCCCTTGACACATTGCTACGTAAAGGCCAACAGTGAACACAAAGTACCCACAGTGTAGAGCAATAGGATTAATCCATCAGTCGGGATATCAGTCCCAGCCTCAGGGCAAGCACATTGGGAAGCAGAGAACTGGAAAGACAGCCTACCGCCAAGAATACAAAATGCTTGGGAACATAGCTTTACTCATAAAACACCGCTGTTCAAGCAGGCTATCAATCATAGGCTTTGCATATTACACCCTTGGCTTCCTGGCTGAACTACCCGCTGGTACCAGCCAATCTTTTTTCACCCCATCAAATTGGGTAAGAAAGAGAAGTGTCAGCATGTTACTGTAGTTAGTGTGTGCTTTATGGTCTTCTGGGCTGCAACTGACCAAACAGCAGTTCAACCTCCACTGGCTAAAAAACGCCTGTAAAATGTAAATCACAAAGAGAACTATGTAGCCTTGTCAGGTACCACTGGACCTCCATTGTGCTGACAAGATAAGACAACCATAATATAACTGAGCTTAAGGAGATTAGATGATGTTCAACAAACAATAATTTAATTCCATTTTCCATTATTGCAGCAAAGAAGCCATCTAGTAGTTCCAGTAAATGAGCATGAAGCAACACGAGTTGGTCAGTTTGTGGCACACAGCCTATCATTATCATTGGAACAAAAATGTGAAGGATGTTGCCCTTGTTATTTACATATTCATTACTAACTTTAAGCACACTTCCAGCAATAAATACACATTACAATTGCAGTAGGCAGTATCACCAGCATGGTCCCAGACAATAAAAGATGAAGCCTCCCTCTTTATCATGTTATCAGCTAATACACCATCATATCAGTCAGTCGCCAAAGGCAACAAAGTTGCAGCTTTTGCCTTGGCGGCAATTCTGTCAAAAACTAGTTATTAGTAGTTAACATGCCCGCCAACTACTGACACAGCCGACAGCAGAGCCAGTGGAAAGTCAGAAACAGTGACTGGCCCAGCAAATGATTGACACAGCAACTGGCATTCTCTTTGGCAAGTTGTCCCTCTTGCATGCCCTAGGAATGTGACAGCTACTTTGTTCAAAGCCAACAGCACAGCCCAATTGTCCACTATTGCATTGGATGGGTGAGGCAAAGAGTCAGGCAAACCACAAAGGAGCAAAAATTCAGGACCAACATGTAAGTTAATTGACAACAATGCAGTGAAGGAAAAAGCATGACAGCCAACGATGGACGACATTTAGCCGATTAACATGTAAGGTACCATATTTCACGTGAAGTCAATTATAAACGAATGGAAAGGATAATGTGTCATATCATGCACAGTTGTTATTGGATCACTACATGAAGAGAATGAAACGTGCACTTCTCTTGTCTAATAATATCCCTGGTACAAACAGACTTTTCAGAGCGATGTCCTTTATCCTGGACCAGTGGACCTGAAGGTCATCTCGGCAGTATTAGGACTACCAACATGATCAGGCCAAAGATAAAAACAAATGGAAAATATCGGGAGACCAAATTTATCAGAATGAAGTATCTGCAATCAGCAAAATAACATGACATTCTGGCAAGTTGATAGCAAGGCCATCCATATTGTGCTATCTGCCAGAACAGGACAAATCTGTCTGAATAATGACTGGCTTGAACACCCACAGCAGAAATTATCCTAAATTCCTCCTCCGCTTGTCCGTCTCTGATTGTCTGCCTATAAATGTTGGTATGACCAGCTGTGAGCTAAAGAAAGTGTCAAACCAGTTGAAACCACCATCTGTCCATCTGTCTAGCTCACTATCACTTCTTAAGTAAATATACTGGGTGGATTGTGGCAGACATTGTGGCAGGTAATACCCTGTCACCAACAGAGTGCCTGCACAAATATTAGTTTGGCAGATTTGGCAGATTTTGGCAGATTCAACTGATTTTGTTGTCAAGGGTGAATCGAAAAAACACCTTCACTTTTCTGTGTTGACAAGATTAACTGATAATCTGATATAGTATTGACACAACAGCAAGTGCTCTTGTGGACTGTCGAGTCATACACCTAGGCAGCCTAGGGCCTGTTCCTTCACCCAGAAATTGGAGCACTGCAAAGGATTTTGGAGTCCTACGATGGCTTCCACCAGGAGACTGAGAAGAAAAACTTATTCGTTCCAAGAAATGTGTGATGAATCTGATGATAAGGATGAAACATGACACATCCTGTGCTGTCACAAGTATGAGGGATTATACTGACTATGTGTACATTTATATCTGGTTGCTCTTTGCTTGCAGTGATGGTGCAGTGGCACAAAGACATGGAGGTCAATGGAAACCGATGAGATATGAGAATGTGTGTGAGATGGCATCAGATTCAGAGGAATTATGACTGCAGAGAGCACTGTAGAGTGAGGCAGACAAGACACTACGATCAATGGCCATTCATCTCCAGGATGCATGACAGTTGGAGGACCTCTGATGGTTTTACAACCTCCATACAAATCGACCCTCCTTAAATCTCCCACTTAGACAGCGTAACGCTAGGCCCTGTCAACTTGTGTTACTTAATTCAGGGTCAAGAATCACTCCAAAGAGTAAATCACATGAATCAAGCACATCAAATGAAATGTCTTAGAATGGGCAGAGGCAGTACCACAGTGAAAGGCTTAGAATTTCAATATTGATATTTAATCTAATTAATCCCAAACTTAATAGATCTTATGCTTTTAATCAAACTTACCAAACTACTGCTACATTATACTTTTCTCATATTAACTTATTGCTTGTAGACCCCAGTAGTAAAATATATCCATCTCTCTAAAGAAATTTCATTCTCCAATCTGACAGATTCTATCATTATAGGTATATCACTCTTTTGCAAAAATACTCGGAGAATGGAACACAAATTCCAGATTGTAAGGCACCATGCCCTGACAGTTTATTACATGAGAGCAATAAAATGGTCGATCCCAGCTGAGACATCAACAATGCAAAAATGTCATAAAGGGGCAAGAAAGGAGGCAATGTGTGAATCACACCAGTTTTATCACAACAGCTACACTTTCATGGAACTATATATGGTAAGATTTCCCCTTCTTAAAATGAGTCCTGATTTAACTCTGTAATATTTTATTTTTTTAATAATCAAAAATATCAAGTGACACAAAACTGTTCTTATATTCTATATACCAAAACTGAACTGTTCCAGGTAGATCCTCAAAGCTACTTTAGAGCAATATGTCTTAGTCATTTGAGTATCTGGTTGCTCTTTGCTTGCAGCGATGGTGCTATACTGCAAAGACATGTAAGCCCATGGAGATCAATGAGATATGAGAATGTTTGTGAGATGGCATCAGATTCAGAGGAATTATGACTGCAGAGAGCACTGTAGAGGGAGACAGACAAGGCAACACGATCAATGGCCATTCATCTCCAGAATGCATGACAGTTGGAGGACCTTTGATGGTTTTACGGCCTCCCTACACATCCAGCCTCCTCAAATCTCCCACTCAGACAGCGTGACACTATACCATACTAGACCCTGTCAACTTGTGTCACTCAGATCAGGGCCAAGAATCACTCCAAAGAGTAAATCACATGAATCCAGCAGATCAATGAAAATGGCTTAGAATAGGGAGAGGTATAGTACTGCTGTGAAAATTGTTGGACATAATTTCAACATTGAATGTCAATCCAATGAACCGTACCTTCAAAATATCTTATGCTGCAAAACGTTTCTTTTAGTCAAACTTCCAAAATGTTTCTTTTAGTCAAACTTGTCAAACCATTGTTATCTTAGTTTTAAAGCTGGTTTTCGGAAAGTCTATCTCACAAGGTTGGTTCTTTGTGAATGTATATAGATGTGTTAGAAAGAAGGTCAGGTCAAGTCAGTAGTTTCTGAGAGGGACGTTTTTGTGAAAGTGCCCTTGACAAATTGCTATGTAAAGGCTAACAGTGTACGCAAAGTACCCACAGTGTAGAGCAATAGGATTAATCAATCAGTCGGGATATCAGTAGTCCCAGCCTCAGGGCAAGCAACATTGGGAAGCAGAGCACTGGAAAGACAGCCTGCTGCCAAGAATACAAAACGCTTAGGAACATAACTTTACTCATAAAACACTGCTGTTCAAGCAGGATATCAATCATAGGCTTAGCATATTACACCCTTGGCTTCCTGGCTGAACTACCCACTGGTACCAGCCAATCTTTTTTCACCCTGTCAAATTGGGTAAAAAAGAGAAGTATCAGGATGTTACCCACAGTTAGGGTGTGCTTTATGGTCTTCTGGGTGGCAACTGACCAAACAGAAGCTTAACTGTCACAGGCTAAAAATGCCTGTAAAATGTAAGTCACAAAGAGAAATATGTAGCTGTGTCAGGTACCACTGGAAGTCCATTGTGCTGACAAGACAACAATAATATAACTGAGCTTAAGGAGATTTGACGATATTCAACAAACAATAATCTAAGTCTATTTGTCATAGTGGCGTCAGTTCCACCACTTTTTTGCCAAGAAAAGGGTAAAAAAATTTCAGAGCTCTGCTGTGCCCATGCAAAAAATTAAAAAAATTGTCAGTGCCCCACCACTTTATTTTGAAAATGACGCCACTGATTTTGTCATTATTGCAGGAAAGAAGCCATCTAGTAGTTCCAGTAAATGAGCATGAAGCAACACAAGTTGGTCAGTCTGTGGCACACAGCCTATCATTATCATTGGTACGTAAACATGAAGGATGTTGCCCTTGCTTATTTACATATTTATTACAAACTTTAAGCTCACTTCCAGCAATAAATACACATTACATTTGCAGTAGGCAATATCACCAGCATGGTCCCAGACAATAAAGGATGAAGCCTCCCTCTTTATCATGTTATCAGCTAATAAACCATCAGTCAGTCGCCAAAGGCAACAATGTTGCAGCTTTTGCCTTGGCGGCAATTCTGTCAAAAACTAGTTATAAGTAGTTAACATGCCCACCAACTACTGACACAGCAGACAGCACAGCCAGTGGAAAGTCAGAAACAGTGACTGGCCCAGCAAATGATTGACACAGCAACTGGAATTCTGTTTGGCAAGTTCTCCCTCTTGCATGCCCTAGGAATGTGACAGCTAATTTGTTCAAAGCCTACCACAGCACAGCCAAAGTGTCCATTATTGCATTGGATGGGTGAGGCAAAGAGTCAGGCAAACCACAAAGGAGCTTTTCTCACATACTACCAAATAATCAGGACCAACATGTAAGTTAATTGACAACAATGCAAAGTGAAGGAGAAAGCATGGTCAACGATGGACAACATTCAGCCAATTAACATGTAAGGTACCATATTTCATGTGAAGTCAATAATGAACGAATGGAAAGGATAATGTGTCATATCATGCACAATAATTATTGCATCATTCCATGAAGAGAATGAAACGTGCACTTCTCTTGTCTAATAATATCCCTGGTACAAACAGACTTTTCAGAGCGATGTCCTTTATCCTGGACCAGTGCACCTGGAGGTCAGCTTGGCAGTGCTAGGACTGCCAACATGATCAGGCCAGAGATAAAAACAAATGGAAAATATCGGAAGACAGAACTTATCAGAATGAAATATCTGCAATCAGCAAAATAACATGACATTCTGGCAAGTTGATAGCAAGGCCATCCATATTGTGCTATCTGCCAGAACAGGACAAATCTGTCTGAATAATGACTGGCTCAAACATCCACAGCAGGACTGATCCTAAATTCCTCCCCCCCGCTTGTCCGTCTCTGATTGTTTGTCTATAAATGTCTACATGACCAGCTATGAGAGCTAGAAAGAAAGTTTCAATCCAGTTGAAACCATCTTCTGTCCATCTGTCTAGCTCACTATCACTTTTAAAGTAAATGTAATACACGGCAGACATTGTGGCAGGTAATACCATGTCACCAACAGAGTGCCTGCAAAAATATTAGTTGGGCAGATTAAAATGATTTTGTAGTCAAGGGTGAATAGAATTCAACAATTTTCTGTGTTGACAAGTTTAACTGAGAATGTGATATAGTGTTGACACAACAGGAAGTCCTCCTGAGGACTGTTGAGTTATACCCCTACGCATCCTGGGGCCTGTTCCTGCTCCTAGAAATGAGAGCAAGGCAAAGGATTCCGGAGTCCTACGATGGCTTCCACCAGGAGACTGAGAAGAAAAAATTATTCTTTCCAAGATATTTGTGATGATAAGGATGAAACATGACACATCCTACGATGTCAAAAGTATGAGGGATAATATACTGACTGTGCATTTATATCTGCTTGTTCTTTGCTTGCAGTGATGGTGCAGTGGCACAAAGACATGGAAGTCAATAGGGACCCATGGCATGAGATATGAGAATGTCTGTGATGGCATCAGATTCAGAGGAGTTATGACTGCAGAGAGCACTGTAGAGTGATGCAGACTAGACACTACGATCAATGGCCTTCATCTCCAGGATGCATGACAGTTGCAGGACCTCTGATGGTTTTACGGCCTCCATACAAATCCACCCTCCATAAATCTCCCACTCAGACTGCGTGACACTAGACCCTGTCAACTTGTGTCACTCAGATCAGGGTCAAGAATCACTCCAAAGAGTAAATCACATGAATCAAGCACATCAAATGAAATGTCTTAGAATGGGCAGAGGCAGTACCACAGTGAAAGGCTTGACATTTGATCAAATTAATCCCACACTTAATAGATCTTATGCTTTTAATCAAACTTACCAAACTACTGTTATGTTATACATTATACTTTTCTCATATTAACTTATTGCTTGTAGACACCAGTAGTAAAATATATCCATCTTTTTAAAGAAATTTCATTCTCCAATCTGACAGATTCTACCATTATTGGTATATCAATCTTTGCAAAAATACTCAGAGAATGGAACACAAATTCCAGATTGTAGTGGGTGACTTCTATCTGATTATCGGGATTTATATCTTTCAGATGTGTATTTCAACACAGAAACTGCTTGTACTGCCACAAGGAAGTGCAAAACAACACACCACTTTTTATGACCAAACTGCCACTATCACTCACCATATTTATGCAACAGGGCTACAGGATGAATTGCATTCATTGTGATGTACATATATGCATGAGAAACCTTGCTTTCCAAGCTAATAGAACACTGGACAAGCCACCAGGACCCTGCCTTAAAAAGTAGGCTACATAGTTCAAGCTATAACCTGCATTATTGAGTGAGTGAGTGAATTTGTGTTTTACGTCTCATCAGCACCTGTTTGGGCTATTTAGACCCGCATTTCTGAAGAAATGGAAGGCAGAGAATAATTTCAGTTTTGTGACAAGAATAAAACTTTAAGGGGAGGGGGGTCACCAGCAGAGTAGCTAGTAGCTACACAAACAGCACTTAGCTTTAACATATTTTGCAGATTAAACTGTGATTCTGTGTTCAATAGCTAAAATATTCAATATTTAGAAATCTTCAGTTCTTTGAATTTCACAATTTACAGATCAACTGAAATCGTGATTATTTGCGCACCAGAAAGGAAGCGCTCTAGTTTGGGGTCATACACCTTTATTGCTTGGAGCCGGCTCCTTACTAGAGATTCTGGAGCATTACAAAGGATTCTGGAGTAGTCCAATATGGCTTGTATTTATGTCTGCTCCAAAATAATCAGAAGAAATATTCCCAAATGATGACTTTGAATACTGGCCTGGACGAAGGTAGTCACTGACTGATTTGAGGTGGTAACTTCTTTGCACTTCTGCGATATGAACTTCCGAGAATGGCCCTCACAAAAATTTACATACGACAATGTATTTCAGCATACATCTCCTCCTTGCTCCTGCATACTCGTACTCTCAAACTGCCTATTCTTCAGTCTTTTTCAAGCTGTTTTTTCTGTCTTTTCAGGGCTCTGTCCTTCCCTAACAAAGAGCAAGGCCAACAAGGTTTGGTTGCATTGACATGCTGCAAACAGAGGAGAGCAAGACATACAAGAACGAAAACATGCATCATACAAGATAATGGTTTTAATTTCCCGTATAGCAGAACTGAGGTGCAAATAGACTCAACATATTTTGGTCTCAGACAGCCTAAAACCTCCCTGAATTTCAGGGAATGCAAGTTATCTCCAGTACCTATGTATAATCCCCTGCCTCCCCATCTACTTGCATAGGCTCCATGCCCTGACAGTTTATTACAGGAGAGCAATAAAATGGTCGATCCCAGCTGAGACATCAACATTGCAAAAATGTCATAAAGGGTCAAGAAAGGAGGCAATGTGTGAATCACACCAGTTTTATCACAACTGCTACACTTTCATGGAATTATATATGGTAAGATTTCCCCTTCTTAAAATGAGTCCTGATTTAACTCTGTAATGTTTTATTTTTTTAATAATCAAAAATATCAAGTGACACAAAACTGTTCTTATATTCTATATACTGAGAATCAAAACTGAACTGTTCCAGGTTGATCCTCAAAGCTACTTTAGAGCAATATGTCTTAGTCATTTGAGTATCTGGTTGCTCTTTGCTTGCAGCGATGGTGCAATACTGCAAAGACATGTAAGCCCATGGAGATCAATGAGATATGAGAATGTTTGTGAGATGGCATCAGATTCAGAGGAATTATGACTGCAGAGAGCACTGTAGAGGGAGGTAGACAAGACACTACGATCAATGGCCATTCATCTCCATGATGCATGACAGAGGGAGGACCTCTGATGGTTTTACGGCCTGCCTACACATCCACTCTCCTCAAATCTCCCACTCAGACAGCGTGACACTATACCATACTAGACCCTGTCAACTTGTGTCACTCAGATCAGGGCCAAGAATCACTCCAAAGAGTAAATCACATGAATCCAGCAGATCAATGAAAATGGCTGAGAATGGAGAGAGTCAGTACTACTGTGAAAATTGTTGGACATAATTTCAACATTTTTTTTTTTGAATGTCAATCCAATGAACCGTACCTTCAAAATATCTTATGCTGCAAAACGTTTCTTTTAGTCAAACTTCCAAAATGTCTCTTTTAGTCAAACTTGTCAAACCATTGTTTCTTAGTTTTAAAGCTGGTTTTCGGAAAGTCTATCTCACAATGTTGGTCATTTGTGAATGTATATATAGATGTGTTAGAAAGAAGGTCAGGTCAAGTCAGTAGTTTCTGAGAGGGACGTTTTTGTACAAGTGCCCTTGACACATTGCTATGTAAAGGCTAACAGTGTACGCAAAGTACCCACAGTGTAGAGCAATAGGATTAATCCATCAGTCGGGATATCAGTCCCAGCCTCAGGGCAAGCACATTGGGAAGCAGAGCACTGGAAAGACAACCTGCTGCCAAGAATACAAAACGCTTAGGAACATAACTTTACTCATAAAACACTGCTGTTCAAGCAGGCTATCAATCATAGGCTTTGCATATTACACCCTTGGCTTCCTGGCTGAACTACCCACTAGTACCAGCCAATATTTTTCGCCCCGTCAAATTGGGTAAAAAAGAGAAGTATCAGCATGTTACCCGCAGTTAGGGTGTGCTTTATGGTCTTCTGGGTGGCAACTGACCAAACAGAAGCTTAACTGTCACAGGCTAAAAATGCCTGTAAAATGTAAGTCACAAAGAGAAATATGTAGCCTTGTCAGGTCCATTGTGCTGACAAGACAACAATAATATAACTGAGCTTAAGGAGATTTGACGATATTCAACAAACAATAATCTAATTCTATTTGTCATAGTGGCGTCAGTTCCACCACTTTTTTGCCAAGAAAAGGGTAAAAAAATTTCAGAGCTCTGCTGTGCCCATGCAAAAAATTAAAAAAATTGTCAGTGCCCCACCACTTTATTTTGAAAATGACGCCACTGATTTTGTCATTATTGCAGGACAGAAGCCATCTAGTAGTTCCAGTAAATGAGCACGAAGCAACACAAGTTGGTCAGTCAGTGGCACACAGCCTACCATTATCATTGGTACGTAAACATGAAGGATGTTGCCCTTGTTATTTACATATTCATTACTAACTTTAAGCACACTTCCAGCAATAAATACACATTACAATTGCAGTAGGCAGTATCACCAGCATGGTCCCAGACAATAAAAGATGAAGCCTCCCTCTTTATCATGTTATCAGCTAATAAACCATCAGTCAGTCGCCAAAGGCAACAATGTTGCAGCTTTTGCCTTGGCGGCAATTCTGTCAAAAACTAGTTATAAGTAGTTAACATGCCCACCAACTGACACAGCAGACAGCACAGCCAGTGGAAAGTCAGAAACAGTGACTGGCCCAGCAAATGATTGACACAGCAACTGGAATTCTCTTTGACATGATCCCCCTTCTGCCTGCCCCATGAATGTGACAGTTGATTTGTCCGAAGCCAACCACACAGCCCAATTGTCCACTATTGCATTGGATGGGTGAGGCAAAGAGTCAGGCAAACCACAAAGGAGCTTTTCTCACATACTACCAAATAATCAGGACCAACATGTAAGTTAATTGACAACAATGCAAAGTGAAGGAGAAAGCATGGTCAACGATGGACAACATTCAGCCAATTAACATGTAAGGTACCATATTTCATGTGAAGCCAATTATAAACGAATGGAAAGGATAATGTGTCATACCATGCAGTTATTATTGGATCAGCACATGAAGAGAATGAAAGTGGCACTTCCCTTGTCTAATAATATCCCTGGTACAAGATTTGTCAGGGCGATGTCCTTTATCCTGGACCTGGCGGTAAGCTTGGCAGTGCTAGGACTGCCGACATGATCAGGCCAGAGATAAAAACAAATGGAAAATATCGGAATACCGACCTTATCAGAATGAAATATCTGCAATCAGCAAAATAACATGACATTCTGGCAAGTTGATAGCAAGGCCATCCATATTGTGCTATCTGCAAGAACAGGACAAATCTGTCTGAATAATGACTGGCTCAAACATCCACAGCAGGACTGATCCTAAATTCCTCCCCCCCGCTTGTCCGTCTCTGATTGTCAGTCTATAGATGTACGACCAGCTGTGAGCTAAAAGAAAGTGTCAAACCAGTTGAAACCACCTTCTGTCCATCTGTCTAGCTCACTGTCACTTCTAAAGTAAATGTAATACACGGCAGACATTGTGGCAGGTAATACCATGTCACCAACAGAGTGCCTGCAAAAATATTAGTTGGGCAGATTAAAATGATTTTGTTGTCAAGGGTGAATAGAATTCAACAATTTTCTGTGTTGACAAGTTTAACTGAGAATGTGATATAGTGTTGACACAACAGGAAGTCCTCCTGAGGACTGTTGAGTTATACCCCTACGCATCCTGGGGCCTGTTCCTGCTCCTAGAAATGAGAGCAAGGCAAAGGATTCCGGAGTCCTACGATGGCTTCCACCAGGAGACTGAGAAGAAAAAATTATTCTTTCCAAGATATTTGTGATGATAAGGATGAAACATGACACATCCTACGATGTCAAAAGTATGAGGGATAATATACTGACAGTGCATTTATATCTGCTTGTTCTTTGCTTGCAGTGATGGTGCAGTGGCACAAAGACATTGTAGTCAATAGGGACCCATGGCATGAGATATGAGAATGTCTGTGATGGCATCAGATTCAGAGGAGTTATGACTGCAGAGAGCACTGTAGAGTGATGCAGACTAGACACTACGATCAATGGCCTTCATCTCCAGGATGCATGACAGTTGCAGGACCTCTGATGGTTTTACAGCCTCCATACACATCCGCCCTCCTCAAATATCCCACTCAGACTGCGTGACACTAGACCCTGTCAACTTGTGTCACTCAGATGAGGGTCAAGAATCACTCCAAAGAGTAAATCACATGAATCAAGCACATCAAATGAAATGTCTTAGAATGGGCAGAGGCAGTACCACAGTGAAAGGCTTGACATTTGATCAAATTTATCCCACAATTAATAGATCTAATGCTTTTAATCAAACTTACCAAACTACTGTTATATTATACTTTTCTCATTAGGGTGGGGTGATAATCATCAATGTCAGAATTTCAATGTCCCACCATCCTAACTTTGTTATGGTTGAAAATAGGAATTCAGTGATGTATGGCACAAGGGTGTACCTCCATTATTGATGCCTCCCAAGCGGCTTTGAAAATTAGACAGAAATCCTGGTCTTTTGCCAATTTACGGTAACTCGCGGTTCTCTGTAACTCAGTTAATATTAGATATACATGAAAGATAATGGTTTCTTTAGAAAGCCCCTGTCAAGAGCTTCAAAATGAATACCAACAAGCTATATTTCAATGCATTTTAACAATTTATATTGCCCAATTAGAAGCAAGCGTCGAGCCTCTTTTACAGGATTTTGTTCTGGTTCAAGCATGTTCATACAGAATTGATTAACTGATTAATATAAGTTAACCAAAGCTTGTTGATTTCAGATTTAATGGTTTCCACTTCACACCTCTTTTAGCAAGCCCTCAAAATTACCCTGAAATTTGACCCAAAAATTGTGATAAAAACAATAACTTCCGTACAAAGTTGTGCCTGAAAAATGATATGACATTATTTTTGAATTTTTTTTTGGTCTTATCCAATGAGGACAGCTTTAACAGTGTAAGAATGATCCATCAAGCCATGTTAAAGTGGATTTTCTAAATGAAGGTGTCATATATATAAGAAATAAGAAAAGGCCATAAAATATAATAAGTTTCTTCAAAAGTGAAATTGAGAAAGTATCTGAAGATATTCTTCACATGATGCAACATTTCACAAACATGGATGCCCAAGCATGATAGTATGATACCCAAAATGCTAAATGTCTAACTTGACTTTGTCTTAAATGATGCCATAGAGCTGTTGGGGAAGGGTTGGTCTAGAGGTAGCATGCTATACCGCCAATCGCTTGGCCAAGGTTCGAATTCAGCTATTGTCGTGTCCACCTGCTGTCTCAATTAGCCTACCAAGTACATATATACAGGAGGTAAAGCCCAAATGATGCATACATCATCCGTAGATTGTAGAGAAATAATATGTATAGAAAATGTTGAGCATTGTATCAATATTACAAAGCCAAGTTGAGTAAAAATATTAATTTTTAATGTGACTTGGGATTCCATTGAGGTTTACAGAGTTAACATAAATATCATAGGCCTACAAATATTGGATAGCATGGAGTCAAATATACACTGTAATTGGGCAATGGGAAGCCCCTTGGGGTCAGGAAAGTTTTACATGGTATTAGTAATGTAAAATTAGGCACACACAATGACACACAATATGACAAGACTCTTGCAAGTCTTGCATGTTTTTCACTAAGATAACTGTATGTGTAAACTAGTCAAAATGCAGGGTAAAATGGAGGGTATTATGGTAAAAAACAATTATACAATGAGTAAATTGTGAGACATGACTGACACATGCAGGATATGTACAGTCTGTACACCTTCAAATGGCTCACACAACTTGCCTGTCAGGTTTGTTTGTTGCACATTGACATTTTTCACATTCCAGATTTTCTCATTGATATTTTACAATCACACATTGTCCAGTATGATAAGGATTTTCTTATTACACAAAACTAAATATTTTTGGGAAATGTGGTTTTAGGTCATTTGTCTAAAATGCAATTGTGACAATTGAGAGAGTGACATGGCTCATCACAGCAAAAGTCATTAGGACTGATTTAAGCAAAACTTGAGTGGCTGGGGAGCCTGAGTATGTCACATTTTCCCAATATTTGATTGGATTAAAACAGCGTAAGCTTTAAGGGACCTTTTAATTGGCTTTTAAAAACATTTATTTCTTGTTGAGTATAATAGCCCATGTACTCAATGTCCCTCAGCCAATGGCAGTGACTCAAATAAATTATGCAATCTGAAGACAAATCTTTACCAATGATTTTGCTGTGAAGCTTTTTTAGCTGTAATGATGTTCCGGTGTGTATATCAATAAGAAAAGATGTGCTAAGACTTTCCAAATGGTATAATTGGTTTTCTCGTCCAGGTGGAGCAGAATAGATTTTATTATTACTTAGCCTTGTACTCACTTGAGGAAAAGGTAGCCTCAAATTTAGGAATTATCAAACTAAAAATAATTGTATCATGTGTATGCTACACTATGGATGCCATTTTCCCCCATAGAATGCTTCAGTTGTGTTACATAAGGTTATTTTCTGATTTTCTCCTAAACTATAAATAATTTGTTAATAAACTTAATCAGCTCAGTTAATTAAAGCAATCATGCCTCAACAATTTTTCATGCAGACTGACAACAAATAATTAGGTTTGTAATGATAAGAAGGTAAAATACTTGGTCAGGCAATGAACTAATAGTCACAAACCCATGTTGTTGGTATTCAAATTGAAGCTCTTCTTATTCCAAGTACAATGATGGGCTTGTAATGATTCTGAATCAAATATTAAGAAAGATATGGGTTTTCGCGACTTACCGCTAATACTAAAATTCATCAAAAAAGGTCAAAAGCTTCAATCGGTCTTGGGAGGCATCAAAAATAAAGATATATGGACATGTTATACATCATTGGACTCGTATTTTCAAGCATAACAAAGTTAGGATGGTGGGACTTTGAAATTTTAAAAATATTTTTTTTCCATTGATTATCACCCCACCCTATTCTCATATTAACTTATTGCTTGTAGACACCGGTAGTAAAATATATCAATCTTTTTAAAGAAATTTCATTCTCCAATCTGACAGATTCTACCATTATTGCTATATCACTCTTTTGCAAAAATACTCGGAGAATGGAACACAAATTCCAGATTGTAGTGGGTGACTTCTATCTGATTATCGGGGCTTTATATCTTCCAGATCAGTATTTCAACACAGAAACTGCAAGTACTGCCACAAGGAAGTGCAAAACAACACACCATTTATTATGACTGCCACTATCACTCACCATATTTATGCAACAGGGCTACAGGATGAATTGCATTCATTGTGATGTACATAAACTACATATGCATGAGAAACCTTGCTTTCCAAGCTAATAGAACATTGTACAAGCCACCAGGACCCTGCCTTAAAAAGTAGGCTACATAGTTCAAGCTATAACCTGCATTATTGAGTGAGTGAGTGAATTTGTGTTTTACGTCTCATCAGCACCTGTTTGGGCTATTTAGACCCGCATTATTGAAGAAATGGAAGGCAGAGAAATGAACAAAAGTTTTATTTCAGCTTTCTGACAAGAATAAAACTTTAGGGGCGGGGATCACCAGCAGAGTAGCGAGTAGCTACACAAACAGCACTTAGCTTTAACATATTTTGCAGATTAAACTGTGATTCTGTGTTCAATAGCTAAAATATTCAATATTTAGAAATCTTCAGTTCTTTGAATTTCACAATTTACAGATCAACTGAAATCGTGATTATTTGCGGACCAGAAAGGAAGCGCTCTAGTTTGGGGTCATACACCTTTATTGCTTGGAGCCGGCTCCTTACTAGAGATTCTGGAGCATTACAAAGGATTCTGGAGTAGTCCAATATGGCTTGTATTTATGTCTGCTCCAAAATAATCAGAAGAAATATTCCCAAATGATGACTTTGAATACTGGCCTGGACGAAGGTAGTCACTGACTGATTTGAGGTGGTAACTTCTTTGCACTTCTGCGATATGAACTTCCGAGAATGGCCCTCACAAAAATTTACATACGACAATGTATTTCAGCATACATCTCCTCCTTGCTCCTGCATACTCGTACTCTGAAACTCCCTTTTCTTCAGTTGTATTCAAGCTATTTCTTCTGTCTTTTCAGGGCATTGTCCTTCCCTAACAAAGAGCAAGGCCAACAAGAGGTTTGGTTGCATTGACATGCTGTAAACAGAGGAGAGCAAGACATACAAGAACGAAAACATGCATCATACAAGATAATGGTTTTAATTTCCCGTATAGCAGAACTGAGGTGCAAATGGACTCAACATATTTTGGTCTCAGACAGCCTAAAACCTCCCTGAATTTCAGGGAATGCAAGTTATCTCCAGTACCTATGTATAATCCCCTGCCTCCCCATCTACTTGCATAGGCTCCATGCCCTGACAGTTTATTACAGGAGAGCAATAAAATGGTCGATCCCAGCTGAGACATCAACATTGCAAAAATGTCATAAAGGGTCAAGAAAGGAGGCAATGTGTGAATCACACCAGTTTTATCACAACTGCTACACTTTCATGGAATTATATATGGTAAGATTTCCCCTTCTTAAAATGAGTCCTGATTTAACTCTGTAATGTTTTATTTTTTTAATAATCAAAAATATCAAGTGACACAAAACTGTTCTTATATTCTATATACTGAGAATCAAAACTGAACTGTTCCAGGTTGATCCTCAAAGCTACTTTAGAGCAATATGTCTTAGTCATTTGAGTATCTGGTTGCTCTTTGCTTGCAGCGATGGTGCAATACTGCAAAGACATGTAAGCCCATGGAGATCAATGAGATATGAGAATGTTTGTGACATGGCATCAGATTCAGAGGAATTATGACTGCAGAGAGCACTGTAGAGGGAGACAGACAAGGCACCACGATCAATGGCCATTCATCTCCAGAATGCATGACAGTTGGAGGACCTTTGATGGTTTTACGGCCTCCCTACACATCCAGCCTCCTCAAATCTCCCACTCAGACAGCGTGACACTATACCATACTAGACCCTGTCAACTTGTGTCACTCAGATCAGGGCCAAGAATCACTCCAAAGAGTAAATCACATGAATCCAGCAGATCAATGAAAATGGCTTAGAATAGGGAGAGGTATAGTACTGCTGTGAAAATTGTTGGACATAATTTCAACATTGAATGTCAATCCAATGAACCGTACCTTCAAAATATCTTATGCTGCAAAACGTTTCTTTTAGTCAAACTTCCAAAATGTTTCTTTTAGTCAAACTTGTCAAACCATTGTTATCTTAGTTTTAAAGCTGGTTTTCGGAAAGTCTATCTCACAATGTTGGTTATTTGTGAATGTATATATAGATGTGTTAGAAAGAAGGTCAGGTCAAGTCAGTAGTTTCTGAGAGGGACGTTTTTGTACAAGTGCCCTTGACACATTGCTATGTAAAGGCTAACAGTGTACGCAAAGTACCCACAGTGTAGAGCAATAGGATTAATCCATCAGTCGGGATATCAGTCCCAGCCTCAGGGCAAGCACATTGGGAAGCAGAGCACTGGAAAGACAGCCTACTGCCAAGAATACAAAATGCTTAGGAACATAACTTTACTCATAAAACAGCCCTGTTCAAGCAGGCTATCAATCATAGGCTTTGCATATTACACCCTTGGCTTCCTGGCTGAACTACCCACTGGTACCAGCCAATCTTTTTTCACCCTGTCAAATTGGGTAAAAAAGAGAAGTATCAGGATGTTACCCACAGTTAGGGTGTGCTTTATGGTCTTCTGGGTGGCAACTGACCAAACAGAAGCTTAACTGTCACAGGCTAAAAATGCCTGTAAAATGTAAGTCACAAAGAGAAATATGTAGCCTTGTCAGGTCCATTGTGCTGACAAGACAACAATAATATAACTGAGCTTAAGGAGATTTGACGATATTCAACAAACAATAATCTAATTCTATTTGTCATAGTGGCGTCAGTTCCACCACTTTTTTGCCAAGAAAAGGGTAAAAAAATTTCAGAGCTCTGCTGTGCCCATGCAAAAAATTAAAAAAATTGTCAGTGCCCCCACCACATATTTTTGAAAATGACGCCACTGATTTTGTCATTATTGCAGGAAAGAAGCCATCTAGTAGTTCCAGTAAATGAGCACGAAGCAACACAAGTTGGTCAGTCTGTGGCACACAGCCTACCATTATCATTGGTACGTAAATGTGAAGGATGTTGCCCTTGCTTATTTACATATTTATTACAAACTTTAAGCACACTTCCAGCAATAAAAACACATTACATTTGCAGTAGGCAATATCACTAGCATGGTCCCAGACAATAAAAGACGAAGCCTCCCTCTTTATCATGTTATCAGCTAATACACCATCAGTCAGTCGCCAAAGGCAACAATGTTGCAGCTTTTGCCTTGGCGGCAATTCTGTCAAAAACTAGTTATTAGTAGTTAACATGCCCACCAACTACTGACACAGCAGACAGCACAGCCAGTGGAAAGTCAGAAACAGTGACTGGCCCAGCAAATGATTGACACAGCAACTGGAATTCTCTTTGGCAAGTTATCCCTCTAGCATGCCCCAGGAACGTGACAGTTAATTTGTTCAAAGCCAACCACACAACCCAATTGTCCACTATTGCACTGGATGGGTGAGGCAAAGAGTCAGGCAAACCACAAAGGAGCTTTTCTCACATACTACCAAATAATCAGGACCAACATGTAAGTTAATTGACAATGATGGTCAACGATGGACAACATTCAGCCAATTAACATGTGAGGTACCATATTTCATGTGAAGTCAATTATAAACGAATGGAAAGGATAATGTGTCATATCATGCACAGTTGTTATTGGATCACTACATGAAGAGAATGAAAGTTGCACTTCCCTTGTCAAATAATATCACTGGTACAAACAGTCTTGTCAGAGCAATGTCCTTTATCCTGGACCAGTGCACCTGGAGGTCAGCTTGGCAGTGCTAGGACTGCCAACATGATCAGGCCAGAGATAAAAACAAATGGAAAATATCGGGAGACTGAACTTATCAGAATGAAGTATCTGCAATCAGCAAAATAACATGACATTCGGGCAGGTTGATAGCATGGCCGTCCATATTGTGCTATCTGCCAGAACAGGACAAATCTGTCTGAATAATGACTGGCTTGAACACCCACAGCAGAAATTATCCTAAATTCCTCCCCCCCGCTTGTCCGTCTCTGATTGTCAGTCTATAGATGTACGACCAGCTGTGAGCTAAAAGAAAGTGTCAAACCAGTTGAAACCACCTTCTGTCCATCTGTCTAGCTCACTGTCACTTCTAAAGTAAACAATACTAAACATACTATGTGGATTGTGGCAGACAATACCTTGTCACCACAGACGGCCTGCACAAATATTAGTTTGACAGATTTGGCAGATTAAACTGATTTTTATTTTTCAGGGTGAATAGAAAAAACACCTTCACTTTTTTGTATTGGCAGATTAACTGAGAATCTGATATATTGTTGACACAATAGAAAGTGCTCCTGTGGACTGTGGAGTCATACACCTAGACAGCCTGGCATTTTAAGCCTTTCACTGTGATACTGCCTCTGCCCATTCTAAGACATTTGATTTGCTGTGCTTGATTCATGTGATTTACTCTTTGGAGTGATTCTCAGCCCTGATCTGAGTGACACAAGTTGACAGGGTCTAGTGTCACGCTGTCTGAGTGGGAGATTTGAGGAGGGTGGATGTGTAGGGAGGCCGTAAAACCATCAGAGGTCTCCAACTGTCATGCATCCTGGAGATGAATGGCCATTGATCGTAGTTTCTTGTCTGCCTCCATCTACAGTGCTCTCTGCAGTTATAATTCCTCTGAATCTGATTCCATCACAAACATTCTCATATCTCATGGGTTTCCACTGGCTGCCACATCTTTGTGCAATAGCACCATCACTGCCAGCAAAGAGCAACCAGATATAAATACACAGTCAGTATATAATCCCTCATACTTTTGACATCGTAGGATGTGTCATGTTTCATCCTTATCATCACATATATCTTGGAAAAAATAATTTTTTTCTTCTCAGTCTCCTGGTGGAAGCCATCGTAGGACTCCAGAATCCTTTGCAGTGCTCCGATTTTTGGGAGAAGGAGCAGGCCGGCAGAGGCAGTATCACAGTGAAAGGCTCAGAATTCCAATATTGATATTTAATCTAATTAATCCCACACTTAATAGATCTTATGCTTTTAATCAAACTTACCAAACTGCTGTTATGTCATATTTTTCTCATATTAACTTATTGCTAGTAGACACCAGTAGTAGTCTACCAGCACAAATACAACTTTTTAAAGACACTTCCTTTTCCAATCTGACAGATTTTGTATATCAATCAAAAAAATACTCAGAGAATGGAAAATAAATTCCAGATTGCAGTTGGTGACTTCTATCTTATTATCGGGATTTTCTATCTTTCAGATCTGTATTTCAACACAGAAACTGCTTGTACTGCCACAAGTAAGTGCAAAACAACACACCATTTATTATGACTGCCACTGTCACTCACCATATTTATGCAATAGGGCTTCAGGATGAATTGCAGGGTATAAAATAAGTGTGCAACGATCCCAAAATGTGCAGTGATCAATCTGAAATGTGCAGTGATCAATCTGAATTTGTGCAGTGATCAAATTCATCCTTTCTGTGCTAAACTATGGTGAACTGTAGAATTCCCACAATATATGTTGTATTTCAACCAATTTCACATACTTTTGCCTGCATGCCTGATGATAGTCATCTTTTGCAAATTTATATTGCTTGATATCACAAGGCTGGCACTTACAGGCAATGTCAATTCAATCGCGAACACTCTTTTCTGCTGATATCTCAGCAACCAGAAGCCCTGTGAACAAAATTCCTTCATTACATACTTCTGTTTGCTGTTAACTTGCAGATATATTTTCGCGATGTTTCGGCGATGTTTTTTTTTGCCTATTTTCGGTGATATCAGATGCACTTCTGAGATCTGGACATCTTCATTAATGACAGAATCCCCTGTGCATGGCTGTGGCGTCATATCAATATACAATGGCACCCCTAGTGTTTCAAGTCTGTTCACATCGTAGATGAATCAGACTGTAGCAACCCGATTGGTTGTCCATAGTTCGCACGAGACTACGCGCAGTGCTCAAATTTTCTTATTTTATACCCTGATGAATTGCATTCATTGTGATGTACATATGCATGAGAAACCTTGCTTTCCAAGCTAATAGAACACTGGAAAAGCCACCAGGACCTTGCCTTAAAAAGTAGGCTACATATTTCAAGCTATAACCCGCATTATTGAGTGAGTGAGAGAGTTTGTGTTTTACGTTCATCAGCACCTGTTTGGGCTATTTAGACCCGCATCATTGAAGAAATTGAAGGCAGAGAAATGAATCAAGGTTTAATTTCAGTTTTGCGACAAGAATAAAACTTTGGGGGGGGGGGGATCACCAGCAGAGTAGCTACACAAAAAGCACTTAGCTTTAACATACTTTGCAGATTAAACTGTGATTCTGTGTTCAATAGCTAAAATATTCAATATTTAGAAATCTTCAGTTCCTTGAATTTCACAATTTACAGATCAACTGAAATCGTGATTATTTGCGCACCAGAAAGGAAGCGCTCTAGTTTGGGGTCATACACCTTTATTGCTTGGAGCCGGCTCCTTACTAGAGATTCTGGAGCATTACAAAGGATTCTGGAGTAGTGCAATGGCTTCTAACAGGAGACAAAGGAGATTGAACTTGCTTGTTTCTGGGGACACATGAGGAGGGAGATGCAACATGATACCCTCAATGATGCAATAACTATGTAATACCGGACAATACTGTTTGTATTTATGTGTGATTGCTCCAATAATAATCGGAAGAAATGTTCCCAAATGCTGACTTTGAATACTGGCCTGGACGAAGGTAGTCACTGACTCATTTGAGGCGGTGACTTCTTTGCACTTCTGCGATATGATCTTCTGAAAATGGCCCTCACAAAAATGTACATACTACAATGTATTTCAGCATACATCTCCTCCTTGCTCCACCATACTCTCAAACTCCCAATTCTTCAGTCTTATTCAAGCTATTTCTTCTGTCTTTTCAGGGCATTGTCCTTCCCTAACAAAGAGCAAGGCAAATGAGGTTTGGTTGCATTGTCATGCTGTAAACAGAGGAGAGCAAGACATACAAGAACGAAAACATGCATCATACAAGATAATGGTTTTAATTTCCCGTATAGCAGAACTGAGGTCCAAATTGACTCAACATGCTTTGGTCTCGGACAGCCTAAAACCTCCTGAAATTTCAGAGATTGCCAGTTATCTCCAGCATCTATGAAAAACCCACTGCGTCCCCATCTACTTGCATAGGCACCATGCCCTGACAGTTTATTACAGGAGAGCAATAAAATGGTCGATCCCAGCTGAGACATCAACATTGCAAAAATGTCATAAAGGGGCAAGAAAGGAGGCAATGAGTGAATCACACCAGTTTTATCACAACTGCTACACTTTCATGGAATTATATATGGTAAGATTTCCCCTTCTTAAAATGACAGTCCTGATTTAACTCTTGATACTATGATAATATCATTTTATTTTGTAACTAATCAAAAGTAAAAAGTGACACAAAACTGTTCCAGTCTTCTAATTGGGGTCAAAACAACTATTTCACATCATACTAAAAACCAAAACTGATCTGTTCCAAGTCGATCCTTAACGCTACTTCAGAGCAATATCTCTTAGTAATTTGAGTGACATGGAAACCAAGTAACATGTGTGTTCTTCATGTGTCCGTTTGTCTCATCCTGTTCTACTTTTTCATTTTCTTTGTCCAATGCTTGAAGTGATGTTCTTCTCTTGTCCTTGTTTCTTTTGTTTATTTTAGATACCAAACTTCCTCCGTTGGCCTAGTTTTTTTAGCTCAGGATTATTTTCCAAGTTCTCTTCAAATCAGGTTAACTGAACTCAAGGCTCGGCCAATGTTCACAAATGCCCGGCATAATCAGACCGACAACCAAGAGGACCAGACACAGTGGAGGACTGGATGTCATCCAATCAGGTTGTGCGGCTGATTTGTCCAACAGCCTTGTAAAAGCTGACCTGGATTGAATCTCATGCAGCCAGTAGGCCTGGCAGTGACAGTCATACTATCTACAAACCTCAAGTTGTCATTGGCTTTGCAGTTTTAAAAATAAGCCAAAGGCTAGAATATATTATTGAATTGGTTGTATGTAACTTGTTGTTTATTAAAGTTTTTCAGTGAAAAAATAAATATGAAAAAAGTGACATACAAATCTCAAAAGTAGTCTGAATATCTAAGTGTTCTGAAACAAATCATTGAGGTCACGAGATGTTCAACATTGTTTCGAAAACGATGCTCTAAAAAACTGACTTTACAGAGTAGATTTGACGAATAATATATCAGTATACAACATATCACCAGCATGAATTTGATCGCCAAGATGAATCTCATTGCCACAAGGAGCCTTACAATGAAAATATGTATGAGAAACATTGCTATCCGGGCGTGGAGATGTAACATTGAACAATCTACAAAGATTCAGGTTTTCACAGTAGTTCAGAGCCTTAAGCCACAATACCAATGGGGATTTGTGAAAGCTGTGGTCATATCTCTAACAGCAAGAGATTTAGATGAAATAAGGGTTGTTTTTCAATCGGGGTACACAGTTTTGTCTCACGGGGGTAAAAAATAAATGTCTTTTTTTTCTGGAAAAATTGACTTTTTCCTGTTGCTATATACCGTGCCGTGGATTTCTGCAAAATTTTAGGGCTACAAGTATTCTGGATTTTTTTTTATTTGACTTTTTGATAATTTGACCAAATTCAATATTCTGCTCATCCCTCTATTACTGGATGTATAGAACACCCAGTTGTATAGGCTTGTGCTGAGTGGATAGATATATGTCTGACAATGAAAAATCATCTTACTTGCTTAATTTTGGCCAAGAACTTTGGTGCGTGTCAAGGAAAATAGATTTTTTCGGATCGGTCGGAGAGGACAGTTTATTTGACGAAGCTGTTTTTGGTGTTTTCCGCTACGAGCATTGCGCAGTTCGTACAACTGAAGTGAAACACTTACCAAAACTTTGTCTAATCTATTGAAGGAGTATTTCCATAAAATAAAAATCCTCTTAATTTAATGTTATTGCTGTTTTGCTGGCCCTATTTCGGAGAGGACAATATTTGACGGAATTGACCTTCATGTGTTCAATGCAGGATTCTGAAGAGACTAATCATAATCAGTTGTTGCATGTAATTCTAATGTTGAACTCTTGGGACAATGTTGAAAGCATTTTCACATTGGTTAAAACTTACTGTTAGGTCAGGACTGAAAAATCTGAAGCGACATTTGCCTAATTTGCAAATGAGACAGTCAATTTTGGTCAAAATGACACAAATAAATTTTTTTCGGGCAGTTATCAACCGATTTGAATAATTTTTTCGCTACTGTAGGTCCGTCTCAATATGTTTAATCTTTCTGTGCAACGTTTTTTTCCACATATATGCATGGTATTCCTGGTATTTTAGATATTGTGTGACTTTCCAGAGCGTACCCCGATTGAAAAACAACCCATAAATAAACATTGCAAGGCAAACAAAGCCAACCAAATGTCATAAAAAACACCCAGCCTTAGCTTTGTCATTCAACCTGGCTATTTTAAAAAATGGCAGCTTTGATATTTCAACAAATTTCATTAAAGTGTGCAAAGGCACATTTGCAATCATCTATTAGAGTGAATGAACAACTATACTTCGTTCTATTCCCACTCAGTTTTTCCATGTGCAGTCTATCCAACAGTGAGCAATGCCAACAGAGATTTCACTGCACTTAACACAGCTTTTCTAAAGTCACTTAACACAGCTTTTCTAAAATGACTTATAGAAGATTCCAAAATATCTGTCATTTTTTACACCATTCCACATGAATACATTGCAGTTGTCAGAGCACTCGTGTTTGACAATGAAAGAGCTGTCAGGAGCCGGGTCTATTTCATTCCTGCTTTTCTTTTCTTGCTTCTGATACCATCTTGAGTTTTTCAATAGACCTATCTTCAGGAGAGAGACCTAGATTTGTTCCATTCTTCCTTCCATTGAACCTCTTCCTATTGTTCCTTCAGCCTTTTCAGGTGCTACCTCTCCTACATTACAAACAGCTGGGCATACAAAGATTCTAGTGCATCGATGGGTGAGAACATGAAATTTCCTGAGTGGTCTTGTGAGTTGATGGATGCATGATTTAAATGAATTGCAGTGTGCCTGGGTCCTTTGGTTGTTGGTCTGATGAGACTGAACATTTGAACATTCTCTGAAAGGTCTTTGGTTGGAGTTAACCAGATTTGGAGGTAATTTTTAAAATCAGAATCAGGAAAATATTTTGAAAAGAGCAACGCGTGAAGTTTGTACTTAAGACACACAATAGAAGCAAGAACACCAAAAGAAAGATGCTTTAGGCTGAGCAAGAAGGCAATGGAAAAACATAGACAAACAGGCAGCAGGAACACACACAAAATGGAAGGATAAACAAAACTCAGCTTGCATCAGGCAATTGTGTATGAGGCAAACTTTCCTATTAGCACCATGGCTACTTAACAAACAAACTTGACGATCAAATTAATTTCTGCTACCACATCTCATAAAACTTCATAATTCAAAATTTTTACAAGTGTAACATCTCCAATGTAAAACCAAATATCAAAACCCATGCTATTATGACCAACCCCCATCTGATGCTGTTTCAAACAGGATCTTCTAGAAGTTTTGAAAACTGCAAAATTTCTGTTGAGGATGGATCATACTCTTGCCAACTTTAAAAAAAATTCAATCAGCTAATACACTAGCATTCGGACAATTGCCCACTAACTCTGCACGGTAACTTGACCGCCATTCTGCCATTTTGTCACCAACTTGTTAAATTAGCGTCCATTATTGCATTGGAAAGGTTAGACAATAAGGGTGAGTCACTGAAGTGACTGAACTGAGTTCTCACTGAGTTGCAAGTAGAAATCAGTCAGTGTGGAGCTGTGTTGAGCAAATTGTCTATCATTGTTTAGTTTTACTCACACAAATAAATTTGCAAAAGAAGGGCACTGAAAGTCCTAATGGATCTTGCAATTACTAATCAATTTTACTGAAAGTTGTCACCAGCACTATGTTTAAATCGGTGTTTTTCCTTATGTGAAGAGTACACAAATTTGGCAGATTGTGCTTGTGTCCTAATATCTTTCCAAAGCAGAAATTATAGCACTATCAAGTAATCACACAGATTGATTAATCTAAAGAAAATACATTTAATATTCTAGATTCAGAGGAACAAAAGTTACTTTCCCATATGGCATTGAACGTCTACTAAATTTTTTACACAAGTACAAGTAGGTGGTTGTATAATGTGAAGGAAAGGCCATGCCATTCACCTGTGGATGACACTTAGCAAATTAAAGGTCCTACACTCATGAAAACCAAAGATATGTCATATCACGCAATACTACAATTGATCACAGTTTACATAAGTGCGTAAAGAGAACAAACGTTACAAATCTCTATCAGATTATTTCCTGATGAAGTTATAGAAACCAACCAATCAGCACAATATCCATTATTCAGGAGTAGGAGTTCTTGTTGGCAATGCCACAGTTATTAGGCCAATGATAAGAATAAATGGAAAATATCAGGAGTCTGAAACTTATCAGAATGAAGAATCTGCAATCAGCAAAATAACATGATATTCCCGGCAGGCTGATAGCAAGGCCATCCATATTGTGGTGGTATCTGCTGGAGCAGATCTGTCGGAATAATGACTGGCTTCCCTGCCCACAGTAGGAACAATCCCAATTCCTTTATTTGTCTGTCTCTGATCGTCTTTCCAAAGATGTTCACGAGCAGCTGCCAAAACTAAAACTATCCGCCTGTTTGGCACTCTTACTGTTCATAACTGAGCCTGATATAATTTTGTCCATGTAGATTGTATAGGGCTTGTAGCATGGTATTGTGTACAGTGGCTTTTTTTCAGACGGGAAAGCTTGTTATTTCGACATGATATGTCATTTGTACTTGGCATGTTTCTGATTGACTAGAGGAGAATGTGTAGTTTTCAGAAATATATGGTTTGCTATGTGTTGGTTGACTCGCCTATCACCATAAATCAAAATTCTGCTAAAAAAACGCATTTTTTTTCTTTGTTTATAGCTCATTCACAAGTAGTATTGCTTTTAAAGGGCGATGCTTTTGATATTTTAACAATTTTCAAAAAGAAATAATTGGTTCAGTGTCACAGACTGAAACACAAAGAACATATTTAGTAAAAAAAAATATGGTTTTACAGCGTTAGCATTCACCAAGAGAATTTATTACATGAAGACGTCACATAGTTTGAAAACCATTAATTTTCTTACATGCAATTTTGACCTCTCCTGGAATATATCTGCTTTATATATGGAATATTGCTAATGGCTGCGTGGAAGCCCCATAGTATCCCTCTCCTAGACCAACACTTCTTCAGTTGCTGAGACCGTTATAAGGGCACATTTAGGATACTTTTGCATTGCTTATGCAAATGTTCACAAGTACGTCGCGTTTTACAAATTTGTAGGTTTAGGTGTCAAACTTTCAGAGGTAAGGTTGACATTTTTTTACAGATATTTATGCATCAAACTTCAAAACTGGACAAAATATTAAGTCTCTAACCATCATAATGATCTTGTTAGAGCTGATCTTAGTGCGTTCACAAGTACGTCGCGTTTTATGAAACCGATACTTCATGCCGCTACGTCAGCATGGTCATGCTAGTAGCATAGATACTTGTGAATAATCATTAGAAAACATATTTGAGAAGCAAAAAAAATTGTTCGAGGGCAATCTAAACTCAATTATGCGCAAAATTAGCATATTTTCAAAAATAAAACAAATGAGAGAAAATTGTCAAAAACCATATTTTTCTCCTAATTATGCAATAGAAAGGTAATTCTGGATTAAATCCAATATCAATAATGCAAATTTGAATTATTTTCTTTAATGGACCATGCCTTTATGTTAAAATGAAAATTACTTGGGATATTTTGGGGAGAGTCAAAAATCTGCTATTAATTTGGAACAGAAACCAAGACCCAACATCCAAAATCAAATACTATGTCTAATAATCTGGTTCCCTAGAACTATTTCAAACTGATTTGAAACTGAATTTCCTTATTTTGATACCTTCATCTCTAGATTATATCATATGATTTCTTGATAATTTCAGGGAATTTATCGTTATCGCAATATATAGAATTTAATCGTCATTTACCAATTTTAAAAGGTTAAATTGATTTTCAACTATGTTTTTATCATGGTCATTATTCATTTCATATTACTTGACCCCCAATTTCGTTTTTTGTGCATTTACCAATCATTTACTTTCATCCAAAAATTACACAAAATTGACTTTGGCTTGGTTTTTGTTGAGCATAGTCAACGCTGTTATGGCTATGGTTAAAATTTTTTCCAAAGTTGGTCAACACTATATCGTGAACGTTTCTTGGTGGTTTGGTTGCTTTAACACTTATACTTTTTGCGGCACAAGTGTTTTGAGCAACTGTGGAGAATTCAATTTTTGCAGGGCGAAGCTTAAGGTGCAGCACTGCAGCTCCTCACTGCCTGCAGTTAGAAATGTAAAACCCCAGCAAAATGTACTCCAGTATGTGTATTATAAGTGTTCCAATAATTAACTTCCTGGATTAAGTGGAAGTAGTTCTTTTTTTGAAGAAATAAACCATATTCAAGTTCTTTCACGATTCACCCCAGCGTGCCGATTCACCCCATATTATGGAACAACGAAAGCTCATTAAGCTCAATCCTTCTGGATTTAGTTTCCCTAATATATTAGCTATCAAAATATAAGAAGTAGTTAATTGTGCTACAACTTTCATTTTTCATCATCGTTGGCCAAAATGTGTACACAATAGTGTGCTACAAGCCATAGAAAGCATGGCTGGAAAAAGTAGGGAATTTGGGCATGTCATTGCCTGGAAATATCAAAATCTCACTGGAAATTTTTGAAGAAAGGTCCAAAATTCCAACTTAGAAAGTAGTCGCTCGATTCACGGGAAATTTTGTCATACCCAATCAAATTGCCCGGAAATTCACATTTTTTCTAGCCCTGATAGAAAGGTTTGTCCACCGCTCTGTGAGTGTGAAACACCGTGCACATCAGATTGCTTTTTCATTAATTACACTAAATTACAGGAGAAGAGAACAAATTCAACATGAAAATCAGACAATGTGAGTCATAATGCCCATACCACTACCTGGTGACTAAGGAAAACAGATTTGTCTCTCACAGTCTTACACTAAAATCATAGCTATAATAATTATGATCATTAGGTGCACATTTCATAGTAAAGTGACAATCCCTTTCACCATAAGTAATAATACAGCAAAAGGTAATATTTCTGAAACATTCACTTATTTCTATACAATACTATTCAATAGGCCACATCTCTTTTACTAT
Organism: Platynereis dumerilii; assembly: GCA_026936325.1. Lineage (NCBI taxonomy): Eukaryota > Metazoa > Annelida > Polychaeta > Phyllodocida > Nereididae > Platynereis > Platynereis dumerilii. The sequence continues at coordinate 14,207,038 of JAPTHN010000002.1, read as the reverse complement.
ACTTTACACAGAAAATTGCATTTCTCCAGCCTGACAATGTCCTTAAAAAAGCTCTAATATTATACAACTCATAAAATTTAATGTCCATCCGCTAATCTCAGTCTCCGATTGTCTCAATTTATCTGGCGGTGCCTGGCATTGTCTGCCCTAACTAAGAATAGTTGACAACACTCAAGTTCCAGGACAGCAGTAAAGTTTCCTCTCCAATATGCACTCCAGGAAGTATGCGCTTATCATTGGCAAACATTGGATTTGTCAAAACTGTCATGCAGATGCTTTTGTGTGAAAAAAGTATCCAAGGCTATGGAGGAAGAGAGAGTATGCATCAAGTTTTAGCTTTGTGGTATAAGAATGTTGTGGAATTGTCATTGATCAGCAGAGTAGCAGTAGCTACATATACAGTAGTTTGGCCAATTTAAACAGTGATTTTGTTGCCAAGGGTGAAAAGGAGATGACAGCTTCATTTTCTGAATTTCCAAATTTACCATCCTCCAACAGGTGCCCTGCAAAAATGAGGCAGCTGCCAGCCTATTTCAGTTTAGTTAAAATACCCCTTGCTTTTATTAGGTGAAAACATGTCCTGATTTAGGAGGGTCACTGTGCAGGAGAGTGCAAATTTACAGATAAACTGAGATTATGACAATGAGTGTACCAGACTGGAAGATCTCATGTATTGAGTCACTTTGTTACACAACCTGGGGCCTGCTAATTTTTCAAGAAATTGCAGCACTGCAAAGGACTCTGGAGTCCTACAATGGCTTCCACCAGGAGACTGGAGAAAAAACTTATTTGTTCAGAGGGACGTCCGACGACAAAGATGAAATACATATCACACACACTGATAACGTCACAATTACGTGTGATTTATACTGACTGACTATGTTAGTCATATCTGGTTGCCCTTTGCTTGCAGTGATGGTGCTGTAGTGCAAAGGCATGGAAGCCCATGGAGATCCATGGGATATGGGATTGTTTGAGATGGCATCAGATTCAGAGGAATTATGACTGCAGAGAGCACTGTAGAGGGAGGCAGACAAGACACTACGATCAATGGCCATTCATCTCCAGGATGCATGACAGTTGGAGGACCTCTGATGGTTTTACGGCCTCCCTACACATCCACCCTCCTCAAATCTCCCACTCAGACAGCGTAACACTAGACCCTGTCAACTTGTGTCACTCACATCAGGGCCAAGAATCACCCTGAAGGGTGAATCACATGAATCAAGCACATCAATGGAAATGACCAAGAATAAAAATCTTAGTACACTGTAGAAATTATCGCATTATAGAGTCCTCAAACTTCAGAAATTTCAGTCCAAAAGGTGTTCTTCAACTCACAGGTTTAAAATAGATACATTCAACATCATATTATAAAGCTCATCTAAGGACTTCAAAGTTGATTCTCAAAGCTACTTGTAATAAGCAAAAATGCATCTTATTTACAATAGCCACTTACAGGATGCTTACTAAACCTTGTTCATCATGTTATACAGAAGGTTCTCTCTCTCTCCTTCGGTTGTATTTTTCTAATGTGTAAAGCATCTTTGTCAGTTGTCCTTGCATCTTTTGTTTGGCTTTAGTACCACCCTGTGAGCTGCTTTTTTTTCAGCTCAATCTTTTTTTAGAAGTTCTCACTCAAAGCTCAACCACACTGAAAAAAAGGTTTGTGTGAAACAGACAAAATGAACGTTAGCTGGTGTCCGTCCAAAATTTTGTGTAAATTCAGACAAAAGGTATGTGTATTTTTGACATTTCATTGTCAATCTTGATCCGTGTGATTTGATCAATGAAATGTCAAAAATACACATACATATTGTCTAATATACACAAAATTTTGGACGGACACCACCTAACGTTCGTTTTGTCTGTTTTACACAAACCTTTTTTTCAGTGCAATGTTCAAATGTTCGGTCTCATCAAACCAACAAGCAAAAGGACCAGACACATTGGAGGTCAACCAATCAGGCTGTGCCTCCATCGTTTTAGCTGATTTGTCCATCAGCCTGGCAAGACAAAACTTGGGTGCCATTCTAGAATTGCATATTGTGAGAGAAAGAATACTAAGCCAACAGGACCAAGAATTTCATATTTGTTCTGATAAAAAAATTTAAAAAGGTACACATTTTTCATCAATTTGCTACTAACAGGCACTAAAAGGGCATCCATTTTTATAGAGCAGAACTGACATCACCATAATTATACGACAGATCTCATGGCATCACCAAAAGCTGCCTTACAATGCACATATGCATGAGAAACATTGCTATTCAGGCATGAAAACCTGACATTGAACAATCCACCATGATCCAGTCTTTCAGAGTAGGTCAGAGCTATAAGCCTTAATACCCCACGGAATTTGTGGGAGCTGTGATTCATATCTCTGACAGCGAGAGATTTAGACGAAATAAATAAACATTGCAAGGCAACAAAGCCAACAAAACACCATAAAGAACCATCAAACCGTGTATTGTCATTGGCACTCAAAGCCCCCTTTAACAAACTATGCATAATTTGTTAAATACAGCAAAGCAACACACATGTATGCAAGTATTGTTTAGAACTAAAGCATGTGCACTCCTAAGATACTTTGCAGGCTAACATTTCAACACTTTCCAAAAGTGAGAATATTACTATAACTTTTTATCATTCTAACACATTTTAGATTCATGCTGGAGTGTATGCACAAGAAGATAATGTAACTCTTGAGGAGCTACATCAGGTTAATCACCACCATTCTTCAGACTTTGGTAAGTTATTTCTAGGAGAGATGTCTATTATCCCATTCTGTATTTTTTTTACTCTATTCCCATTGTTTCCTCACCTTTCAGGTACTGCACTTCCTACATAGAACTGTGCAAATAGAGATTCCATTGCATAGATGTGCCACTAAGAAGAGGAGGCAAAGAAAATTCCACAAAGAAGTAAGATGACAATACTGGATATGGTGCCGCTTTGAAGTGTACATTGCAGCATTATATACACCGCCCACATCTATTTATTACGCTGGTATTATCTATGTAGTACATCACAGTATTTATATGCATGCATGCAGTATATTCTTCTCTTGAGAAAATGAATGACATCTGGAATTTTATGCTATGTCTTGACACGGATAACAAAATAATGTAAAACGGTAACTCTCCAAAAATGTCATGGCTAGCTTAAAAAAACTCATATTATGGCTGTTGTACTTCAGCTTGAAGAGAAGCAAACACCCCTATACCATAGGTCTTTTCCTTGCTCTTTCTTTTGCATTTTCTAGTTTGCCATCTATTGATGAACCAAATTTCCTCTTTGCTGGGTTTAGACCTGTTAGAAAGACACAGACCTTGAGAGAGATAAAGGAAATCAAGGATGGAAAATGAACAGCGGCAACTATTGGTAGAAAGGATACCTACTGAACCATCTGTAGACTGGAATATGACTCTGAAATATCTTATATTATCGTAGATTTAAAATTACTGTACATTTTTCTCTATGAATATCCTTCAACTGCTATATCATTATAATCATCAGACTATAAATCCATAATAGACTGTAACATATATACAGTTTCCATTTCCTTTCAGTGCAATCATGCACTGTCAAACTGTGGCGAAGTGCTGCAACAGACCAAATTAGACACATCTTGTGAGTCTCTTGGACAGTTGATGTGTTATAGAGGCAGAGGCTCGATTGAAAGACTTACAGCGAGTCTGGTACTTCCGCTGGTTGGGCTGTAGAGACCGAACATTAGTGAACAATGACTGAGCTTTGAGTGGAGTTAACCTGATTTAGAGAAAGAGTACATAAGCCTGAGCTAACAAAAAATAAGGAGAGAGCAAAAACAGGAAGTTGGTAGTGAAGACAACACAAAAGAAGCAAGACCAACCAAAGAAAGATGCCTCAGGCAAAGCGAGAAAAAGGACGGCCAAGCCGGAAGCACAGAAGCAAAGTCGGAGGATAAACAAAATTCAGTCTGCATTAGACATTCTTGTACGAGGCACACATTGCTATTATTATTAACATAATGTTGGAAACAACCAAATTAATTGATTAAAGTTATCACATCCTAAAACACTCAAAATCATAGCATTTATTACTTCAGAAAGATGGACAAAAATACTAAAACTTATTCAATTGCTTAGTCCGGTCAACTCAGCGGTCATTGTCAAAATGTAGCTACCATTCCGCTACAAATTGGCTCAATTGCCCACTTCTACTGACACAGCAAGCAGTACAGCCACAAATGTCAGAAACAATGACTGACACAGGAAAGAGCATTGTATGTAAGTGGCTGACACACTTTGTGACACAGAAACTGACATTCTATCCCACAAGGTCCCCATGAATGTGACAGTTAATTGTTCGGAGCAAGCCACAGTTGAGGTGTCCCATTATTGCATTGGAAAAGGTCAGACAAAGAGCGAGACAAACCACTAAAGAGTTTTCTTACTGAGCAGGTCCTCATCACACACATTTTTGCTCAGTTGCAAGTAGACATCAGTCCTTGTGGAGTTGCGCTGAACCAAATTGTCTATCATTGTCAAGTCTTACTCAAGACGAACTTATACATAAATTTGCAAACAGAGGGTGCAGAAAATAAGCAATCGATTCAGAAAGGCTATCACAATGAATAATCAACGCTAAAATGTTTTCACCAGCAAGATGGTTGCGTTGGTGTAATTCCTTTTGGCAAGAATACAAGAACGTGGCCCAATATTTTTCCAAAGCAGGAATGATAGCACTCCCAAGTAATTTCTAGAAACCATTACATTGTTATCTCATATTAATATTCTTGATCCACAACAACAAAAGAGCTACTTCCCCCATCTGGTGTGGAATTTCTGATTATTAGGAGCTGCTGCCGCTGGCAGCCAGCTCCTTTTGTATTTGTGCTCATGATCTGTGAGTCACTTGAAAATGCCCCAAATCTGTGTGAAGTTTTCTGGACTCCCCTCACCATTCAAAGGGTTCATAACTGAAGGTTATTGTAGGATATGTAAACTAGCATTACATGTGGGTAAATTCCATTACATTCTTGCTTTGTAGAATATGCTACAGGCTTCATAAATCTTGTAATTTAGGACTCTGCAGCTGGCTTCACCATTTAAAATTGGTGCCATTTTAGCCTGTGACAGGACAGGTTTTGGGTCAGACCAGTCATGCACTGTGCCAGACTGCCAGTACAGGTGTTAACCAGTCCATTCAGGCCCCCAGTCCTGTTACAGGCTTGTATGCTCAGCGATGCATGAACAAAGTGGGAATTCCCCTGGTCTGGGGATTCCCCAGATTCACTGCAATTACAGTGCAATTTAATTGTAAAATGTTGGTTGGCTTGGGTTTTACTAGCAGTGTTGGATTTAAATACAAATAAACCAATACCTATCTAATAATTCTAAACGTACATGTACTAACACAGTCCAACTAAATCAGTTAGTTGTTTAGTCATATACATATATCACTAAATAATGCCTTAACATCACATGTGAGTCCTAAGTCTCACCTCCTTACACCTGACTCTGGTTTGTTTTGGTATAATCGCCCTGCCCTTTGCCAAGTCAGTTTCCGGGATCTCAACACTTTGTAATTCACCAGACAATTTGTGTTACATTTTTTTCTCTTGTAATTTTATATGTAATATACATGTATGACCAATACATTTTGATATTTGATTATCAGAGGTTAGATTAATTCATTATATCATTACTTGCTTGTTAGAAAATGCAAGTTCAATAAAGTAAAATTTTTAAAAGATTTAAAAAAAATTGTCTAAAAGTTAATGTTTCATGGATGCTCATACAATAGCCACCCCTATTGCAATGCAACATTGCTCACAATGGACATGTACGGCCTTTCATATTATTAGACAATAGCACAGGCATTTGGTCAGTTAATCTAAGTCACTTTCATAAAAATGGACCTATCTATCTATTTCTCTGTCTATCTATCTATCTATCTATGTATCTATCTATCTATCTATCTATCTATCTATCTATCTATCTATCTATCTATCTATCTATCTATCTATCTATCAGTTTATATCTATCTTTCTGTCTATCTATCTGTCTACCTACCCCTCTATATTTTGCACAAATGTTTTCTTTTTCTTGTCTAAAAATCAATTTAATTCTCAAGCAGCAGGCTCAGCAGCTCCTCACATTCTGCTCGCAGTGTGAATTCTAGTTTTTTTTATGCAAGTAGGTGGCTGTATCATGTGATGGAATGGCCATGCCATTCGACTGTGGATGATACTTAGGAAATTAAAGTCCTACATTTTATGCAAAGCCAAGAAGTTAAGATTGATCTCACATTACGCGAGTGCGTGAAGACTGAAGAGGGAGAAAGTTGCATTTCTCAGTCTGATTATATCCTATGGAAATCAACCATTCAGACGAATGTCCCATACTACGTACAAACATTTCTGGTTGGCATTGCCAAAATGATCAAGCCAGAGATAAGAACAAATGGAAAATACTGGAGTCCAGAAGTTATCAAAACAAAGAATCTGCAATCAGCAAAATAACATGACATTTTGGGCGGGCTGATAGCAAGGCCATGGATCATATTGTGGCGAAATCTGTCGGAATAATGATTGTCTCCCCTGCCCTGTCCACATTAGAACTATCCGAATTCCTCCATTTGTTTGTCTTTGATTGTCTGGGTATGTCTGTCCATAAATGTCCATGACCAGCTGCCAAAATTGGCAACTATGTCAAGCATCTGTCTGTCTGGTATGCTTACTGTTCAATGTCCCTGATACCATTTTGTCTGTGCAAATAGTACAGACAGGTCTCAGGTCTGTCCACTGTTCTGTGTCTGAAAATATGCACATTATATGAGCGCAGCTCATGGCTGCCGAAGGCAGCCATGAGCGAAGCTCACTTAGCACAAGGACAGGTCATTCTGTGTGGTGCTCCTGTCTACAGTGACTGCCTGAACAGGAAGTGCCTGTAGTTGCAATAAAAGTGGAGCTAGTAGTTTAGTCAGAGTTTAGTTTGGTAAATAATTAAAATACCTCAAATATCTTCCAAAATATCTTTAAAATTTCAGTATTGTCATATAACAACCTCCAATGACACATTTCAGGGATTTAAAGGAACATGTGTATCAACATTGGAAATATTTATTTCATACCCGTGATTGTAAGAAGTGACTGAAAATTAAAAGTCAACACAAAAGTTATAATGACTTAAATGGCTCTCCAAGTAAGAAATCATAACAACACTTAAGGTTACATAATCTTCATTAACTATCAACAAATGATGTAACAGTCTAATAGTAAACAGTCATCTCTAAATAGCTATGGTTTTATTGATCTCGGTTTTGAAACATCAACAATTTAACATAATAGATAAAATATTTATAGATCCAAATTTAACACAGATTTGAATTACACAACTGTCGGTGCAATCTATCTATCTATCTATCTATCTATCTATCTATCTATCTATCTACCTATCTACCTATCTATCTATCTATCTATAGATCTATCTAATCTTGTCTATAGATCTGACCTTATGTATCTATTCTATCTAGTATCTGCCCATTTGCCCAGTCATTTAAAAAGATAAATTAGCCTTCTGCATGGAAAGTTGAAGATAATGCAGTAGTTCTATGACAATGCTGCGCGAATTTCATGGCAGTGCCATTTACATATTATTGTAGTTCCATCACTTAAGGGAAAAGAGTTGTTTCACTATTAAAAAACTGAACCATGTGAGTCATGATGAGGATAAATGTGTTGTGATCACACTACTAGTGTACTACTTGATGAATAACAAAGAAAGACAATTTGTTTCTCACAGTTTAACACCAAAATCATACATCAAAAGGTCATGACTAGTTAAACAGCCTCTAGGTTCCCATGCTATGCTCATGACTCATCGTCAGCTATTATGATTGGTTAAGTTTCATTACAAATATTGAAACTGCGGTAATACTTCAGAAACTTAAACTTCCCATTTTTATACAACATTGAAAATACATTTCCGTGCCTATCTGCAATGTACACGTCTCATGTCCAGAAAAGTCTTAAAATGTTTTCAACTCCCTATGTATAGACCTCTATTCCCCACTCTCAAAATGTCCTTTGAAACTGATCTAGCAACCACAACTCTACATGACCATAAATGTCCATCGGCCAATCTGAGTGTTTGATTGCCTTTGATTGTCTGCCACTGTCTGCCCAAAAAACACAGTTGCAAACACTCCATTTCCAGGACAGCAGTGAAGCTTCCTCTCCAATATACACTCCAGGAAGTCTTTGTTTATCATTGGTAAACATAGGATTTGTCAAAACTGTCATGAAAATGCTTTTGTGTGAAAAAAGTATCCGAGGCTGTAGCGGCAGAGGGAGTACGCAGAAAGTTTTTGTTTTGTGATAAGAATGTCATGGAGGTATATAAATCATATCAGCAGAGTAGCAACAAAAACAGTAGTTTGGTAGAATTGGAAGATTAAACAGTAATTCTGTTGTCAAGGGCAAAAAAGGTGACTATATATTTCTTCATTTTTTCTGCATTTCCTAATTGACAGATAGACTGAGATTATAATAATGAGAGTACCAGACTGGAAGTAGTCTTGTGTGGAGTCAACCCAGGGCCTGCGCTTCTCCTTTACCAAGAGAATGGAGCACTCCAAAGGATTCTGGGGTCCTGCAACAGGAGACAGAGGAGCCTGGGAAGACAAACTCATTTGTTCCTAGGAACATGTGATGACAGGGATGAAATATGATACCACTGATGACGTCACAATAACATAGCATGGAGTATACTGAGTCTTTACTGACTGTGTGTGTTTGCATCTGATTGCTCTTTCTTGCAGTGATGGTGCTGTTTTCCAAAAAATGGAGAGACTCATGAGATATTCCCCGTGGCCTAATTGTTAAAGGCGCTTGTTTGTGCTACCACTGGCTGTGAGGTCGTGGGTTCGACTCCCACTCCTGGAACTCAATTTGGTCCGAGCACATGGGACATTAAATGGAGGCAGGTTGTATCCAGTGTTCTGTGCTGGGGCAACTGAAAGACCCTAGACATCCCTGAATCAATAGGGTATGTACCAGACTCACAGTCTCCTCATCACTCATCATTATACGGCTGTCACCAACACTGGAGAATGCTAAGGCATGGGAACCTTGGGCAATGTTCCCCTTGTCTCTGCCCATGGGCGCCGTACTATGGCTGCCCTGAGCTGTATCATTGTGGAAGGCTCACCACCAATTTCGTGCCTGCATTGCAGTGCATGACTGATAGTATATACAATACAATACAAAAAACAATACAATAAGAAAGTTTGTGAGACGGAATCAGATTCAGAGGAATTATGACTGCAGAGAGCACTAGATGGAGGCAGACAAGGCACCACGATCAATGGCCATTCATCTCCACGATGCATGACAGTTGGAGGACCTCTGATGGTTTTACGGCCTCCCTACACATCCAACCTCCTCAAATCACCCACTCAGACAGCGTGACACTAGACCCAGTCAACTTGTGTCACTCACATCAGGGCCAAGAATCACTCAGAGTAAATCACATGAATCAAGCAGATCAATGAAAATGGCCAAGAATAAGAAGAGTTAGTATACTATGGAAATTATTGCATTATAGAGTCTTCAAAATTCAGCAATTTCTGTTCAAGACGGGTTCTTCAACTCAATAGTTTAAAAAAGAAACATTCAAATTCATATTAAAAAGCTCATAAGAATTTCAAGTAGATTCTCAAAGCTACTTTTAACAATGTGTCTTATTCACTATTGCCACTTGCAGGATGCTTAATTAATCTTCTCTGTGTTTTCCTGTTGGTTCACTCTCTCTTCTTTCATTGTCTTTTTATAATGCGTAATGCATTTTTCCCGGTTGTCCTTACATCTTTTGTGTTGCTCAAGCACCATCTTCGCTGCGAGCTGCATCTGTTTTCAGCTCAGGCTTATTTTAGAAGTTCTCACTCAAAACTCGGCCAATGTTCACAAGAGTTATGTCTCATCAAACCAACAAGCTAGAGGACCTGACACATTGGAGGTCATCCAATCTGGCTCTGCCTTGAAGGTTTCAGCTGATTTGTCCAACAGCCTTCGAGACCTGACCTTGATAAAATTCAAGAATTCCCTGTAAAGCAGATCTGTATTAATTCAATAGTACAAAGTACTATCATATTTGTGGGGATTAAAACATTCATCACTGCATGGTATGCATATTTGTACAAACATCATCCAGAGATTTTCATTACAGTAGACGAATGACAAGTACTTACATTCTCCTACTGGTGTAAATCAATGCCCTCACAACAGGCCCTATCCATTGCATTGAAATAGACTTTCAATTTAAAATTTATCATTGGGCAACTTGTGACCTCATTGGTGAGTGGTATAAATTGGTCAGTGACTCTGATAAATAACACAGGAAGTAAAGGATATGACCTCACTGGCGGCTTACACGTCATACAGAGTTTAACATGGCATGGATAGGGCTGTGACCTCACAAGTAAGCACTTGACGTTCGTCTACTGTAAGCTGCAGTTAAAAGATGCAGAGAACTGATGTCACCATAATTATACAACTGATCTCCAAAGGCTGCATCACAATGTACATGTATATGTGCATGAGAAACATTGCTATTCAGGCATAAAAACCTAATATTGAACAATCCACCATGATCCAGTCTTTCACAGTAGGTCAGAGCTATAAGCTGCAATACCCCAGGGAATTTGCGGGAGCTGTGATTCATATCTCTGTCAGCAAGAGATTTAGATGAAATAAATAAACATTGCGAGGCAGCAAAGCCAACTAAACACCATTAAGAACCATAAAACCTTGTATTGGTATATAAAGTCACCTTTAACCAACTGCAGCTATATGTGTATTTTAATCTGTTTAAAATTCAGCAAAGCAACAGTTGCAGGTATTTTTTAGAACTAAAGCACATTTATGCACTGATAAGTTGCAGGGGTAACATTTTTCAATTTCTTTGAGAATGAATATAACTTTTTAGTATACTATTTCGACATATTGGAAGACAAAAACTTGAATCCAGATGATCACCACACCATTTTTCTCAGACTTCCGTGCCACTTGGAGTTGTTTCTAGGAGAGATGCCCATTCTTTCTTTTCTTTGCTCCATTCCTATTGTTTCTTCAGTCTTTTCAGGTGCTGTCCTCCAACAAAGAACAGTGCAAACAGAGATCCTATTGCATCGATATGCACATTGTGCAGCAAAGAAGAGAAGGCAAAGAAAATTCCACAAAGAAGTAAGATGATAACACTCCACATGGTGCAGCTTTGAAGTGTATATTACAGTATTATATACACCACCCACATCCTCCATTTATACCAGTACGAACTATATGTAGACACTATATATGCAATACATTCTTCTTGGAATATGAATGATGTCCTGAGAATTTTATGCCATGACTCGGCATGTATGAGAAAGAAGATCCCTCCCCACTCCAAAAATTGTCACACCTAGTTTCTTGAACTTCTGATAGAAGAGAGATTCATAAAATGCTTGTTTCTCGCCTCGAAGAGAATAAGAACATTACCACACGGTCGTGCAATTGTAGTATTTAAATTTGCAACAGCAGAAGGATCGCATGGTGATGACTGTGAGTTTGACTCTGTGACGCATCACATACTTAAACAATAGACAAAATTTCAGTACTGACCTCTTCTTGCAAATGTCACATGGCGGTATATCAACCACAGCTTTGTTGAATATAATGAATCAAACTCTGACAAGCTGGGAGAAATGCATATCAAACTATTGTACCAGTTACAGTGTCACTCTCTGCCATAACTTCCACAAAAAATATCTCTATACATGGTGAGACATGTAGGCAACTGAGACTGGGTGTTAACTAAATTCCCCTCCTGATATGAGCTTGGCACTTTATATGACATTCTTCAGACTCCAGCAGTGATGTCTCAGTTGGGAGGGACCAACCACTTTATTGCTCTCATGTAATAAACTGCCAGGGCATGGTGCCAATGCAACAAGATAGTGCAACTGAGAACTAGGGGATATTTGTCCAGCCAAGAGGTGCCAATGACCGTGCCATGCCATGTATGGTAAACAGCATCAAGAAATAAGGGAGAATATCCACAATTTTACATTATCTAAAAGGTGATGATCTAACACAAGACATATTTTTAGTTTTTGGAGCAAACCATTCTCTCTGGCAAGTTAAGTTCAGATTTCAGATATCTTGTTTTGCCAATTGTATGAAAGCCTGACTGCTATTTCTTTCAATAATTGTATAGTACCCACTGTTCTGCTAAAATCCCCAGCATAGAACAATGGATACAATCAGCCTCCATTCAATACCCCTTGGGTTAGACTAAATTGAGTTCCGGCGTGGGATTCGAACCCGGGGCCTCAGAACCAGTGCTTGCGCAAACATTGTCATGTATCCACTCCTAACCATTAGGCCTCAGAGGAACTTATAATGGGGCGACTTCCCTATCAGCATGCCTCGGCGGTCCAACGTCGGCCCAAAGCTGGTCCGATGCTACTGATATCGGACTGACGCTGGGCCGACGTTGGACCGCCGAGGCTTGCTGACAGGGTTGCCCTTAGCTGTTGGAGAAATCATATGCATATTATGATTGGATGGCTTCCAAGTTCTTTTGCTTGCACTTCCAGGACATTAAAATTGTGAACATTGAATTATGACAAATTCCATTTGATGAAAATGTATTGAACTTCGAAGACCATCTGAACTTATTCATAATTGTGGCATTCTGCATTAATGATTAATCAGTCCCAGTTGCCGATGAATCATACTTCAACAAGTTGGGAAGTATTTTAATTAAATTCTGAAGTTATAATTTAGCACTAAGATTAATATGCCAAAACAATGATTGCAACGGCATGCCTTGACATTAATAGTTTCCTCAGTGTGGGTGACATTTCAGATGGTAGCTTGAGATAATTGGCAGAGTCCCTTGCATGAAAAGGTAAGCTGGCCATAGAATGATGAGAACTGAAATATCACCCATGACTCAGAAAAGCAATACATTTTCAAGTAATACTGTTAGTGGGGAAAAAACTAGTAACAATTACCCAATGTATGCAGGAAATTCGTGGACAGTTTGAAAGTCATACATGTCAGGATAGAATTATGAACAAATCTGGTGAGACACAGCATTAAGACAGACAGAAAGACAGATAGCAAGGAAAACGTTGTAAAGTCGCTTGCCCAGCACTGATTCATGAAACCTAGGCGCAACTATCACATAAATCCTTGCTTATGCATTGAAAAGAGCAATAGTTGTTATCTCAAGTATTCATCTGCCTACTGGCAAAATAAATTGTCCTCTGGTTCGGAGGAATTATTAATGACAGGGCATGACATTGCAAATGCCATTATAGCATATTATTCTGACTGCTTAATCATCTCATGAAATTTTAATCAAAACACTCAAAACAACTTGATTTATCACATCTGGAGTCATTGGTTATGCCATCCTGATTTATCACAACAGCAGATATCATGTTTTTGTATTTTGAATTCACCAGTTTACGAAGAGGTTTCATATTAAGAAATCACAGCATATTTTGTAATGGTAATGTTCATCAGATTGCAATGCATTCAAATGTTACCTTTACGAATAAAAAAATTGTTGTTGAGAACTATTGCTTTTACTCAGGAATAATAATTTGTTCTTTTAACAGCAACTGTCGTAAAAGTGAAGTGAGCTTGTTTTGCAGTGTCCAGTATTGCAGATATCTTCTAACAAAAATAAAAGAAGTTCCACCAAGACCTATTTGACACTTTAAGGTTTGCCAGTTAAACCGGTATTTGCTTCAATCAAGCTGCATCTGTTTTCCATCCACTCTGCCTGTGTTTTCTTTTTTCTTACTATTTAGCATATTTGTTCCTTTTAACTGTCATCTCCTTTGTCCAAAAGCACATTTCTTTTGTCAACCATGCTTCTTTTGTTTATCAAACATTGCCTTCCTGTTGTACTCCTTTTTTGGCTCAGGCTTGTTTTGACGTTCCCTACAAATCAGGTTAGCTAACTCAATTCAGGGCAAATGTTCATCATTGTTCGGCCTCATATGAAGGACCCCACACACCAGAGGTCAACCAATCAAGACTCAGCCTCAAACATGTTATTCAGTCACTCGTGAATCTAATTTGCCACATACTGAATGACAAAACAACAATTCAAATGGGGTTATTTTTCACAAACCCACCACATTTTTCTTGCAATTTTTGACATTATTTTTCACATAGTTTACTAAAAAATTTGTCAACCTTGTAATTCATCTACCAAAGGTGACCAACGTCAAGCAGCCTACTTGAATATAACATTATGACAAAAACAATCTGTATTCCTTGTAATAACCATTTGCCTGTGATATTTGCAAAACACAAAACATAGAAAATGAATGTCGAAGCAATGAAGAAATAAAGTTTTATGTATGATCAGATAGACCAATTTCATTGATGAAAGTCATATTGATTAAAAGATAAATTCCAATTAGATTTTATTATAATACGCTTAATCACTTTCAGTGATATTCGGACAACGTATCTGATTCTTCTTGCCTGTGTATGGAATCACTCTCAAAAGCACACTAAGTTTGAAATTTGTTTGAAGGTTTTGTAGCATCATAATGAGTTGAATGGCCCTTTTGAGTTAAACTAATTATTAGATGCAATTTATTTCACCTCCCTTGTTCGTTTTGTTTCAATACAAATCGAAGTCAACACTACACATAAGGAGTGGTATTTTCTTCAGCTTGGGGGTCAATATAGGATGATATGCAAGATCTATGACAAGGGCAAATAAGGTGCAGATAATCTGACTGGCGTTTGCTTTTTACATGTCACAATCTTACTTCAAACAAGTATTCTGACCTTACATTTTATTGTGTCTGTTATTCATAATTTTTTTTTAGCAGATGGGGCTGCACTCTTTGACAGTCTTTGTCTCTCTTAGTTTTCCTACTTTAAATGGTACCAGAAATCATATGTTGGAATGTTTGTTATCTTCTTTTTCCTGAGGAAGTTCGGTAATACCTGAACTTCATTCTTATCTGAACTTACTTGTTATTGCTTAAATCTCTACTGTTTAGTATACCTTCACATTGTACATTGTTCTGAACCTCTCTTTCTTCAGGGCACTTTCCTTGCGTTTCCATGTTTGCTGTGCGTCAATGTAGCCAAATCACTGTTTACTATGCTCCTTGAAGTGGTAGACCTGTCAAGAGTGTCAGAGAGATTCCTGAAAGGGTAGAAGGAATGAGAGAAGGAATAGCAGTGAGGAAATGCCAAGTTCTTTGCAAACTGCTGCAAAATCCCTACCACTCCTACTTGCATTAGCACCGTGCCCCGACACTTTATTACATAGGAGCAATAAAATGGCTGGTCCTAACTGGGACATCACCGCTGGAGTCGAAAAAGAAGTACCCTAAAGGGCCAAGCACTGAAAGCGCTCCCATGAATCAAGAAGAGAATTACTAGAAACTGTTATGCCATTTCTTAGTATCTAAACAATGTAGGTAACTCATATATGAATTCTGTTTTTATTTACTAGCAGTCAGGCAAATCCATGTGAAAAGACTCTTCAACTAATGCAAACTAATTTACTGTATATGACTCCGGCGATCTTGTGTGAACACATCATACAAAAATCTGTGTGCAAAAAAAATTACCACTGTCTCAGCAGCATATACACAGCTCCCGGGACAGAGCTTGACTGTGGAGTGAAACCCATTTGAAGCAAGGAGCAACCATTGGAAGCAACATCTTCAAAAATGACACGTCCATAAAAAAAGATTATCATTGGAAGAGCATGCATTTGCAACTGCCATCACTAAAAATTCATTTGACAGCCATAATTTTTGCAGTGAAATTTATTTGAATGTCTGATGTAGTATGGTGATCTTTTTAGTCATTTGCGTTTTTAACTTTTCATTGTTTTGCTGATATAACCAACATGTTCTGCTGTCTCTCCGCTTGTCTTCTTGTCTGTCTTCGTTCATTTTTTTTTGTCTGCCTTTTTTGCCTAAAAGGAATTTCTTTTGTTGTCCTTGCTTCTTTCGTGTTTCCAAAGAACCACCTTCCTGCAAGTATTTGCCTTTTTTAGCTCTTGCTTATTTTAGAAGTCTTCTCCACATCAGGTTAACTCCGCTTGAAGCTCAGTCAACGTTCCCCAATGTTCGGCCTCATCAGACCAACAAGCAAAAGGACCAGACACTCCGGCGGAGATCATCCAATCAAGACTCTGCCTTCAACATCCATCTGATTTGTCCCACAGTCCCACAAAACCTGGCTTGGATTGAATGTCAAAGCAAGCAGTGACAGTGTCTGAGTAGATTCTGTGTAGGTGAACGACTGGCAGTTGAGAGGAAGAAACCTTGTAACACTTGCCTCAGCATTTGTTGTGACTGTATTATCAAAAACAATGAAGAAAAACGAATTCAACGTAAGCTGTTGTTAACTCACTAATTACAAAAGACACGACTGGCTTTGTAAGGAGCGACTGAATTTGGCGCAGTTGTCCAATACTTTACTCTAGAATGAGCTTGTGACTTACAGTGGTCTTACGCATGCTTATAGTAATACTGGATAGCACAAGGAAAAATATGCACAAATGCAAGTGCTACGAGATCTTCCATGAAAATGAATACCTTAATTAATGCTTACATAATCCATAATGATATTTCTTGTAAGCACTGCACATGAAACAGAGATACATGCCTCAAGTAAAGCTGGATTAGTGTCGCATTCCGTCATACCTGTGTCCTGACTGTGGTTGCATCTGTTTACATTTGTAGGACAGAGAGCCAGCCTTCGCTCTAGTGGTTGAAGCCAAAGCTAGCTGGATGCTGAGCAGGTGGCCTGGGTGATGGAGAATGTGTGTCTCATGAGAGGAATACAAAAACATAGCCACTGGCCCCTCAGGCTGTCTAGCTCCTTTGCAGCCTACTTGTGCTTAGCCAATGGCCACCCATAAGAAGGCCCTCAAAGGATGAAGATCCCCTGGTAAAAGAAACACCACTGCCAAAAGAATGCCTGGTGAACAGTGGTATATGACGAGGGATTACATCAGAATAATAAGGAGATCCAAGCAACTAAAGTAAACAAACTTTCCATATATATCGTAGAGAATCATTCATAAGTAATTTTCTGACACAATTCAAACAATTGGCTGAATACCAGTAAATATTGTTAGGAATTCCACATTAATAAGTACAATGTACATCACAGCATACTGCAGGGCGGACTGACAACCTATCATAACTATCACAACAGCCTGGCACCTCCATCAGGGGACATATTTGATGAGCTATGCGAGTCAAAAGCCGGATGCCATTCTGCAGATAGTCCAAATTGGCAGTATCCACTGTCAGATGTGCTACCCGCCTCTACCCGAGGCTAGCAAAAGATCCAACCCACATGGGTTGTGAGCAACACAGCATAGACTGCATTTCCGTCTGTATCTTATCAATCAAATCAACCAAGCAGCAAGAGTAACTTTACTTAGTTTGGAGGGCTACTAATTCACTCTGGACTTACCAATCTCCTGATCTCCTTGTATATATATTTACCAATCGTATAATATGACTGCAAGCCAAGCAGAGCTATGGTGCTTCATATTGCATTGAGTGGCCAAGCTCACGTAAAACACATCATTCCGAGATGTTTATAAGCTTCCAGCGAACCTAGCAGCTATTTGCAGTTGATTTGCATACCCTGGGTGCCACCTAAATGCCTGGTAATTCGCTTGAGCAAGACATCGTGGAGTCGGTTACCAAGTTGTTACCGTAGCATTAGCACTTCTCACCCTCTATGAATAAATCACATAAAACAGCCACAAAAACAACCAGTTATCAAATTGAAGCGGAGCCCTGTAATACCCCGATAGCAAATATCTTTTCCGCAGAGGAATCCAGCAAGCGACCCCTTGGAATAACCTCATCCGTTTGCTTGCAACGACTTGAGTGACGTCATTTCCTACACCACCTTTGACATCGAAAAGCTGACAGCAATGTAAGAAGAAATCACAAACCAACTAAAGAACCAGCCAAACCTCCAATTAAAAGAAAACGGAAATTCTGTCTGACAATTTTAGTTAACATCTTGTTTTGCCAACTTTATGCAAGCCAAACAGATCTTTTTTTAAATTATTGCACAGTCCTGCAATCATCTTTCACCCTTTGTCATACACTGTACAGTGTACATATTCTTCAACACCACATTCCTTGCGGCTTTCCTTTGTCCTTTTTTCTCCTTTTCTTGTTTGCCATTCATTGATAAAACCAAATTTCCTGTTTGCTTGACTCTTTTTGATGTCTCAGACCCAAAAGAGAGCCATAGACCCTGGGGCAGATAAAGGAAATCTTGGATGAAGATTGGACAGGGCTACTCTGGCCGAAAGGCTAGAACATATCTACTGGAATATAACATGGCAGTTAAAACAAAACATGAATTCTTTTGTTGTTTCCTTGAGCTGCGTTTTTCTATTGTTTTAAGTTAACAATAAAAGTCGCACCTATTGCAAACCCTCATCTCACAGAGATTATGTCGACCTTCACTAACATATATTTTAACTCTAGTGACCAAGCATAACTCATGTGTGCTGTTAAGGAAATTGGCAGCCATTTATACCACACCTAGACATGAAATCACATGTTTGGGTCACTTGTTGTTAGTTGTTGGGCAAATAAGATGCATATTAAGTTGCATGGCTTCCCAGTTCTTTTGTTTGTCACTTCAAGGACATTAAAATTGTGAACACTGAAATTTCATCAGACAAAGATGCATTGAGGGACCATCTGAACTTATTCATAATTGTGCGATTCTGCATTCATGATTAATCAGTCCCAGTTGTTAGTAATGAATAATACTTTAACAAGTTTGGAAGTATTTTAATTAAATTCTGAAGTTACAATTTAGCACTAAGATTAATATGCCAAAACAATGATTGCAACGGCATGCCTTGACATTAATAATTTCCTCAGTGTGGGTGACATTTCAGATGGAAGCTTCAGATAATTGGCCCTTGCATAAAAAGGTACCCTGCCAATAAACTGATGAGACCTCAACTAAAATATCACGATGACTCAGGAAAACAATATATTTTCAAGCAATACTTCAAGTGGAGAAAAAACCAGTAAGAAATACAAGGAAGGTTGGTAATTATACATGTTTGGATAGAATTACCATGTATGAACAAATCTGGTGAGAACAGCAGTCAGAGAGCTAGACAGCTAGACAGACAAACAGATAGATAGCAAAGATAACGGTGTAAAGTCCCTTGCCTAGCACTGATTCATGAAACCTAGGCGCCACTATCACATAAATCCTTGCTTACGCATGGAAAATCGCAATAGTTGTTATCTCAAGTATCCATCTGCCTTCTGGCAAAATAAATTGAGAAATTATTGATGACAGGGCATGACATTGCAAATGCTATTATGGCATATTATTCTGACTGCTTAATCATCTCATGAAATTTTAATCAAAACGCTCAAAACAACTTGTTCAAATGTGATTTATCACATCTGCAGTCATTGGTTATGCCATCCTGATTTATCACAACAGTAGATATCACGTTTTTGTATTTTGAATTTACCAGTTTACAAAGAGTTTTATAGTAAGAAATCACATCATATTTTGTAATGGTGATGTTCATCAGATTGCAATAATTCAAATGTTACCCTTACGAATACAAAAATATGTTGTTGAGAACCGTTGCTTTTATTCAGGAATATTATTTTGTTGTTTTAACAGCAACTGTCGTAAAAGTGAAGTGAGCTTGTTTTGCAGTGTCAAGTATTGCACATATCTTCTAAGAAAAATAAAACAACTTCCACCAAGACCTATTTGACACTTTGAATGTTTGCCAGTTAAAACGGTATTTGCTTCTATCGACCTGCATCTGTTTTCCATCCACTCTACCGGTGTTTTCTTTTTTGTTCCTATTTAGCTTGTTTGTTTCTTTTAACTTTCTTCTCCTTTGTCCTAAAGCACATTTCTTTTCTCAACCTTGCTTCCTTTGTGTGTCTTGAACATTGCCTTCCTGTTGTACTCCTTTTTTGGCTTAGGCTTGTTTTGAAGTTTCGTACAAATCGGGTTAGCTAACTCAATTCCGGCAAATGTTCATCATTGTTCGGCCTCATATGAAGGACTCCACACTACAGAGGTCAACCAATCAAGACTCAGCCTCCAACATGTTATTCAGTCACCCATGAATCTAATTTGCCACATACTGAATGGTAAAGCAACAAGTTATTCTATTGGGGTAATTCACCACTAACCCACCAAATTTTTCTTGCAATTTATGACAATATTTTTCACATAGGTTACACGAAAATTTGTCAACCTTGTCATTTGTCTGCCAAAGCTGACCAACGACAACCAGCCTACTTGAATACGACATTATGACAAAAATTTTCTGTGTTCCTTTGTAATAACCATTGGCTTGTGACATTTGCAAGACACAAACATAGAAAATTAATGTCGAAGCAATGAAGAAATAAAGTTTTATGTATGATCAGATAGACCAATTTCAGTGATGAAAGTCATATTGATTGAAAGATAAATTCCAATTAGATTTTTATTAAAATAAACTTTATCACTTTCAGTGATATTCAGACAACCTAACTGATTGCCTGTGCATGGAATCACTGTCAGAAGCACACTAAGTTCTGAAATTTGTTTGAAGGTTTTAGCATCATAATGGGTTGAATGGCCCTTTTGAGTCAAACTCATTATTAGATGCAATTTATTTCACCTCCCTTGTTCATTTTGTTTCAATACAAATCGAAGTCAACACTACACATAAGGAGTATTTTGCAGCAGTCTGCAAAGAACTTGGCATTTCCTCACTGCTATTCTTTCACTCATTCCTTCTCCCCTTTCAGGAATCTCTCTGACACTCTTGACAGGTCTACCACTTCAACGAGCAATTTAGGGTGCATCTAACCCCCTTACGTTGTTGGATCACCTCTGACTTTTTTTTGGGGGTGAGGTTTAATGTCCTGAACAAAACCCTAAAATTTCATTGAAATCCATTAAGGTCTAGGGGTGGCTGATTGCAATTGAAAATTATGCAATATTTTTGTTTTTCGATCATTAAAATAATCCGCGGTTCTCCGTATCTCGGTCAATATTAGAGATATATCAAAGATAATGATTTCTCTAGAAAGCCCTGATCAAGAGCTTCAAAATGAATACCAACAACCTATGCTTTCATGCATTTCAAGCATTGGCAGTCATCTTTTTCAAGCAAGAAATAAGGCTTTTTCTAATGACTCTTTGCTAGGCCGTACCAAATTTCGACAAAGTTAGAGCCCAACCTTCCCAAAAGTTATGGATGGAGTCTAGAAGACTTCCTGTAAAATTTCAGGTCAATTGAAGATGTCCTCATGCCGGTTCACCCCCTACTTTTGATTTTACACAAAAAAGTGACCATTTTCAGGATTTTCGGGCTGTATCTCATCAACCTTTCCACATAGAGAGCTGAAAATTCGCTCAAAATGTGCAGAATGGTCATAGTGGGTATAATCCATGCACCCTTTTACCTTCTAAGTGCCATTTCTGTTGTTATGCTAGGAAACTGGTTTGAGGAACTCTGGGAAGTAATGTGAAGTCCTAATCCTAATGCCGCAACAAGAAAGGCTAAGAAATTCCATTGCATCATTCACTTTGCATGCAGGCTAAATGTGTCCTTTGCAAATATATTTGGAATTCAAAAAGTCGTTGAAGTCATCCCAGTGATAATATGGCAGAGCATTATTTGGTAATAGCCTAGATTGTCCTTCCGCTAGAAAGGATTAACAGGTTTGACATTACCTGCCGCGGCTGGAACACTTGGAAGGTCTAGTAATAATCCCAGAGCTATTGAAACTTTCAAACAAAGACAATGTTCACATGCCAAATGGCATTGCCCACTTGTGGCTAAAAATGGCTTTACTACAGCAGTTTCTCGGCAATGACATGTCTATATTTGCAAGCTGTTGTTGAGGAAAGTTGGTCTGGTGCACATTCAGATAGAATAGTCCCGAGAGTTAGATGGATCACATCTTTACAATGGCATTCTTATTTAGATGGATCCCAATGTGGAATAAAAATTTGACCGTTTCAATCACCTCTTTCTCAGTGGATAGCTTTTCTTTAATAAAAAGTTTCAAACTTGGATAAATTTCCTGGAAATCAAGCACTCCACATTTTTCTGTACATCTCTAGTTACCACCTGCCCCTTTTGGAAATTTATGATTACATTACAAGATTTAACTGCCATTGATCCGCAGCCTTCACCAAAGATTTCAATTTCCACTTCTAACAGCAAAACAGAAAGTGGTAGAGGCACTGACAGTCTTATCCATATGCAATCTCCAGCCGCAGAAAAGCAGTGCTTTTCTTTTAAAGCACTATCGTTTTCTCTCTGATCGACAATGTCTTCACCCTTGTATTTTCTCCAACTTGCCATGTCCAAGCCCTCAGCTCATGCAGTCTTTAAATGTAACAGTTGCTGAATGAAGTGGGACTGACTTACAAATCAATAGAACATCTTTCCACTTCTCTAAAGTGGTGCCTATGTATTCTCAAAACTGTCCCAGATTACTGTCTCTCATAATATAAAATTCTTTCAAATCTCAATCCCAAGAGATGAGTTTATTTTGTAATTTTTCAATCAATATTCGCCCAAAAGGCCATATCTCAATAACCATTGAACCTACAAAATTGGAATTGATATTTTGATGTCAAAAATCGTATTTTCCATCAAAATACGAAAACTATTGAATATCGATTTTTGTATTCAATGTCAATACATTTACATGACCTAAAGTCAATAGTTTTCGTATTTTGATGGAAAATACGATTTTTGACATCTAAATAGACGCGGTTTGACATTTAAGCCAGTAGCAGCTAGAACAAGCCTTGAAATTCGGTTTGGTAATATTTTCCTTGTTTCTGGAGGCAACGAGCATGCTTTAAGAGGGTCCCTACAAATTTCCTTGATAACAAACCCTCTACTTGTTCACAAAATATAAGGATTTTCGGCGTTTTCTTAGCTTTTTAGAGTTTGCAATTTTCAAATGAAATCAGCCACCCCTAGGCAACCTTCAAAATGGATGAAATTTGGCAGAATTACTCCTTTCTATGAACCTCACCACCAAAAAAAAGTCAGAGGGGATGTGACAAAATTTTGCATTTTGAGGGGGATCAGATACACCCTAACGAGCATAGTAAACAGTGGTTTGGTCACATTGACACACAGCAAACATAGAAACGTGAGGAAAGTGCCCTGAAGAAAGAGAGGTTCAGAACAATGTACAATGTGAGGGTATACCAAACAGTAGAGATGTAAGCAATAATAAGTAAGTTCAGATAACAATTAAATTCAGGTATTATCAAACTTCCTCAGGAAAAAGAAGATAAAATTTCAACATATAATTATTGGTACCATTTAAAGTAGGAAAACTAAGAGAGTCAAAGAGTGTAGCCTGATCTTTTTAGAAACTGAATAACAAGCACAATAAAATTAAGGTCAGAATACTTGTTTTAAGTAAGATTGTGACATGTAAAAAGCCAACACTAGTCAGATTATCTGCACCTATTCTCCATTGTCATAGATCTTGCATATCATCCTATATTGATCCCCAAGCTGGAAAAATACCCCCTGCCACTCCTACTTGCATAGGCACCATGCCCTGACACTTTATTACATGAGAGCAATAAAATGGTCGGTCCCAACTGGGACATCACCGCTGGAGTCTAAAGCAGTACCCTAAAAGCCAAGCAACGGACGTTATCCCATGAATCAAGAAGAGAATTACCAGAAAAACTGTTATATTTTTAGTATCTAAACAAGGTAGGGAACTCATACATGAATTATGTTTTAGTAGCAGTCAGGCATATATATAGGATGTGAGAGGACTCTTCAACTAATGCAAACTAATTTACTGTAGGGCAAGTTGACCTAACTTCAGCCTCTCACCCAACTTCAGCCCTCCTACAGAAAACTTCTTGTAATTAAATTTCCATTTGGCCAAAGTGTCAGTTTTTGGGTTTAAAGTTATTGTCAATGTGTTTAGAATAAATTATCAAAAAGTTATGACCTTCATAACATATGATTCAGGAATTTTACATGTTTTTTTGGTGGACCGCATTTTGCTTGTTTTGCAACGCGAATAAAACGCGAAACGAAAAAAAAATTGATAAAATGTTCAATCTGTCGGTTGCCTGTAACCAATTTACCCAAGCAGGAGCAACCAAAAAAAGTTTCATCACAAGGGAAAATTAGTAATCTTTCATAAATTAAGGTTTTTTTCAATATTTTCTACTTGATCATTCAATGAATCAGGTGATTTATAAGACATGTCAATCTTACCTAAATTCAGCCCCCATGGTCCTAACTTCAGCCCCCATATGACCTAACTTCAGGCCCCCAGGTTTCCCAAACTCCAGCCAATAAATCTCACCTGAGAAGTTTGATTATTCATCCCTGAATATCTATATATCTAAAAATTTAATTTTTAAAGCATTTTTACGTCTGGCATACTGGAATAGACCAGTTGCCTGAAATGGAGTTTAAAATAAATTTTTATCCTCTTTCCGCGAAAACGATGACTTCTTCCCAAACTTTTTTGAAATTCATTTTTGGAGGACTGATTTTTTTCAGACCATCATGTTTTATATACAGGTAAGTAGTCAAAGCCAAATTTGAACAGTCTGCTGTTTTTATAACAGAATAGGGTCAATTGGTCAACCTAGGCTGAAGTTAGGTACTATGCGGTTGAAGTTGGGTACATGTCCCGCTTTTGTCTTTGAAGCACATTTGCACTGACTTATAAGGCATTTGGCTGTTTTTTCACAATATGGTCATGAAGAGGAGTGGAGGCTGGGGTTAGGTCCATAGTTACATGTTATTCCCATGAATAGCCAGCCACTGACAAGCAATCAAAAACCAAAGTAGGCTAAAGTTAGGTCAACTTGCCCTAGGCCTACATGACACCGGCGATCTTGCATGAATGTATCATACAAAAATCTGTGTGCAAAAATAATCGCCTCTGCCTAAGTAGCATAGCACATAAACAGCTAGACTGTGGAGTGAGACCCATTTGAAGAAAGGAGCAACCATTGAAGCAACATCTTCAGAAATGAGGCATCCATGATTATCACCGGAATAGCTAGCTGTTGCAACTGTTATCACTGCAAATTCATCTGACAGCCTTAATTTATGCAATGAAATTTATTTGAATGTCTGATGTAGAAGGGTGAATTTTTTTTTTAGTATACCTATTTATGTAATTATGTTTTTTAACTTTTCATTGTTTTGCTGATATAACCAATATTATTCTAATCAAGAATCAACGAATTGTCATACAAGATGTCATATTTATGCTTCTATCCCGTGAGTGGTTTCTGCCATCTCTCCGTCTTCTTGTCTGTCTTCGTTCATTTTTTTTGCCTGCCTTTTTTTCCTGAAAGGAACTTCTTTGTTGTCCTTGCTTCTTTTGTGTGTCTAAAGAACCACCTTCGCAAGCATTTGCCTTTTTTAGCTCATGCTTATTTTAGAAGTTTTCTCCAAATCAGGTTAACTCTGCTCAAAGCTCAGTCAACGTTCCCCAATGTTCGGCCTCATCAGACCAACAAGCAAAAGGACCAGACACTCCGGCGGAGATCATCCAATCAAGACTCTGCCTTCAACATCCATCTGATTTGTCCCACAGTCCCACAAAACCTGGCTTGGATTGAATGTCAAAGCAAGCAGTGACAGTGTCTGAGTAGATTCTGTGTAGGTCAACGACTGGCAGTTGAGAGGAAGAAACCTTGTAACACTTGTCTCAGCATTTGTTGTGACTGTATTATCAAAAACAATGAAGAAAAATACCATGCAAAGCATGTAAAGCATCAGCTGTAGAAATAAACATTGCTTAAAATGTGAATGATCTGATATGTTAAATAAAATGATAGGAGTATCACTATCCATTGTGGTAGGATACTCAGGAACTTCAATTTTATGCAATGTCACCAAATCTGCTAAGCATAATTTCTATTAACCCAGGCTGGAGAAGTGAAAGCCCTCAAAATGATGAGTTGAGTGACTTCAGAGGAGATATGGAATATTTGTAATTTCTGTTTATCACATGGTGTCTGTGGTCACACACGAGAAGAAGAAGAAGGAAAACAACAACTAAATGGTCATCTAAAAAACTGATATTCACCTGAGCTTTCAAAATGGGATCTGCCATTACTGCACACCTAATAGTTGTATAAGTTATGGTCTAATTCAACTCAATTGATTGGGTTTTCAAATAATTTATGAGCTTTGAAACCAAAGAAAATGGATTTCCAAAAAAATATACCAAGTCTGTAAAATAGGCCAAGTCTGTATAATTATAGAAGGCCTATTTATTATCTTTGATTATTTGTTAAATTTTAAGTTATATAACACTCAGTTGAAGCAATGAGGCTTATTGTCAATTGCACTTCAACTGTCACTGAGTGTCAGCTGAGCTGTGACATTTCATATAAGTCAGGTGACAATACAATGTCAATAGCACTTGACTAAAGGGGTGAAATGACTTGCTGAGGTGTCAAAAAAGCCAGAACAGATTGAATTGCAATCAACATGGTTTGATTGCCATCTTGGTCACCCTGACATCAAAAGCACAGTTAATTGCTGTTTTCCTCAGCTGCTTTGAAAAACAATCGACGATCTATTGCGTGGGTGATATTAGGACACTTTGTAGTTCAACAAGTTGTGCATGAAAAGTAGCGCGAAAATAGTGCTCGTAAAACGGATTTTGCAGGCAGTTACGGGAAAATGCCTCATTTGATAAGTTTGAATACCTGCCAGTCATGTGTAAGGCCATATATTATCAGTCCAGCCGAAATTTGACAGCAAACCTTAATTGTTGTTGCTCTCGTCCGCCATATTGGAATCCAGAGAAATGACGCGACCTGATTGGCTGATCACTTTTTTTTTTTTTTCAATGAATGATGACAAATTACAAAAAAACAGTAGTGTAAATGGCTTGTAGTAGATGTATAGTTAATGTGTCAAAGAGAAAATATTTAAAATTGGCAAATGAGAACCGCAAAAAAGGAGCATTTGATACTTCGGGTGTTTTCGTCAGATGCCGAAGTTGCCCGACATCGTCCGCATCCAGTCAGGAAAAATGGCGGACGAAGAAGGTTGTGCGCGATGAGGAGTGAAATAAAATGTATTGAATCAGAGGAAATAGGCACTCCGTATGTCTGAAACATAACCCTGTCTTGTTGTTAGGGGCTAATAAAAACTCGGGAGGAGTTTAGTAGGTATACTTGGTAGATTGACAGAGAAATCATCAGCGATAGGTAAAAACTGCCTGCCGGCATGGAAACAGAGGATTGTAATAAGCGATCAGCTACTGTTGTAGCTGATGCTTAAAAACGAATTCAACGTAAGTTGTTGTTAACTCACTGATTACAAAAAACACGACTGGCTTTGTAAGGAGCGACTGAATTTGGCCCATTAGTCCAATACTTTACTCTGGAATGAGCTTGTGACTTCAGTGGTCTTACGCATGCTTTCTCATAAGTTATAGTAATACTGGATAGCACAAGGAAAAAATATGCACAAATGCAAGTGCTATGAGATTTTCTATGAAAATGAATACCTTAATTAATGCATACAAAATCCATAACCATATTTCACATAAGCACTGCACAAGCAGCAGAGATACACACCTCAAGTCAAGCCAGATAAGTGTCACATTCCATCAGAACTGTGTCCTGACTGTGGTTGCATCTGTTTACATTTGTTGGACAGAGGGCCAGCCTTTGCTCTTGTGGTTGAAGCCGATGCTGGCTGGATGCTGGGCAGGTGGCCTGGGTGATGGAGAATGTGTGTCTCATGAGAGGAACACAAAAATAAAGCCAGTGGTCACTCAGGCTGCCTAGCGCCTACTTGTGCTTAGCCAATGGCCACCCATAAGGAGGCCCTCTAAGGATAAAGATCCCCTGGTAAAAGAAACACCACTGGCCAAAAGAATGCCTGGTGAACAGTTGTATCTGACGAGGGATTACATCAGAATAATAAGGAGATCCTAGCAACTAAAATAAACAAACTGTCCATATATATCGTAGAGAATTATTCATAAGTAATTTTCTGACACAATTCAAACAATTGGCTGAATACCGCTAAATATGTGTACTGTAATTGTACATTACAATTTACTGCAAGGTGGATTGACAACACATATCATTACTACCAATCCAGCCTGGCACCTTCATCACGGGACATATTTGATGAGCTATGTGAGTCAATGGCCGGATACCATTCCACAGATAGTCCAACTTGGCAGTATCCACTGTCATATGTGCTACCCACTTCTACCCGAGGCATGTAAAAGACCCAACCCACGTGGGTTGTGCGCAACACCGCATACACTGCCTTTCCGTCTGTATCTTATCAATCAATTCAACCAAGCAGCAAGAGTAACTTAACATAGTTTGGAGGGCTACTAATTCACTCTGGACTTGCCAATCTCCTGGTCTCCTTGTATATTTACCAATCACATAATATGACTGCAAGCCAAGCAGAGCTATGGTGCTTCATATTGCATTGAGTGACCAAGCTCACGTAAAACACATCATACCGTGATGTTTATAAGCTTCCGGCGAACCTAGCAGCTATTTGCAGTTGATTTGCATACCCCGGGTGCCACCTAAATGCCTAGTAATACGCTTGAGCAAGACATCGTGGAGTCGGCTACCAAGTCGTTACCGTAGCATTAGCACTTCTCACCCTCTATGAATAAATCACATAAAACAGCCACAAAAACAACCAGTTATCAAATTGAAGCGGAGCCCTGTAATACCCCGATAGCAAATATCTCTTCCGCAGAGGAATCCAGCACGCGACCCCTTGGAATAACCTCATCCTTTTGCTTGCAATGACTTGAGTGACGTCATTTCCTACACCACCTTTGACATTGAAAATGTGACAGCAGTGTACAAAAGTGAGTAATATTTATTATTGTAAATCAGAGGGCTAAAACCAATGGTGATGCTCCAGACAATATTTTAAAAATAGCATATCAATACAGAAGAGACTTATCAATAGGAAGATTTAAAGGAATGTCTACAGAGAACACTGACTTTAGCCTTGCAACATTGGTACCTCCATGTATTGTATACAGGATCCATTTGTCACTAGACCAGAGTATGAAGAAGAGCTTAAGTCATACAAAATTAACAGAATCTGCTAATCATATAAGGAGCCGTTTAATACCACACATGGAAGCAAAGAAGAAGAAATCACAAACCAAAAGAAATGGCCAAATCTCCAATCAGAAGGTACTAGAAATTCTATCTGGCAAGTTCAGTTGATACTTCAGTCATCTTTTTTGCCAACTTTATGCAAGCCAAACAGATATTTTTTTTATATTATTGTACAGTTCTGAAATCACCTTTCACCTTTTGTCATACACTGTACATATTCTTCAACACCACATTCCTTGCGGCTTTCCTTTGTCCTTTTTTCTCCTTTTCTTGTTTGCCATTCATTGATAAAACCAAATTTCCTGTTTGCTTGGCTCTTTTTGATGTCTCAGACCCAAAAGAGAGCCACAGACTCTTGGGCAGATAAAGGAAATCTTGGATGAAGAATGAACAGTGGCAACTCTGGTCGAAAGGCTATAACACATCTATTGGAATATAACATGGCAGTTAAAACAAAAATCCTTGCTCACAATACAAGACTTGGGAGAAGAAGTTATGCATGGAAAAGAGCAATGTGCCATTGTTATCTCAAGTATCCATCTGCCTACTGACAAAATAAATTGTCTTCTACACATGAGAAATTATTGATGACAGGGCATGACATTGCAACTGTCATTATGGCATATTATTCTGACTGCTTAATCATCTCATGAAATTTTAATCACAACATGACAAGTAACTGGTTCAAATGTGATTTATCACGTCTGATAACTCTGAATCTATAGCTTTTGCCATCTCGGATTCATCACAACAGTGGCTCCATGTATACTCTGCACTAGGTTTGAGTTGGGTGTTCAACTGTTCATGCTAATTAAAAGTTTTTGCTTTGAGCTACAAACAGCATAGTCAGTTGCAATGGGGATGTTATTCTCATTGCAATACCCCAAAAGGCACACACATAACGCAATGTTGTTAATTGGTGGAGGGCTCGTCTGTCGTCTCACAACATTGAGGTTTTTTCACTTTTGAAAATGTTTGCCCTTTGCACAATCGGCATGCTAACATCATATATTATCCTTGATGTTGCTTCACAATGTTGTGACAACTTCATTTCTACCATATAATTCTATGTAATTTTCACCAAGATGGTGACACTGTCACCATGTTGCTACAATATAGATGTGCCTATTGGGACTCATCTTCTAACATATGCTTAAAAGGTAAACGAGTTCTGCCAAGGCCTACTGGACACTTCTAATGCTTGCCAGTTTAACCGATGTTACCTTCATTCCAGCTGCAGCTGTTTGTTCTTCCACTCTATTTGTGTGTCCTTGTTTTCTTGTTGTATAGCTTGTATGTCCTTTTTTTAACTGTCCCCTCCTTTGTCCTAAAGCACCTAACCTTTGTCAACCTTGCTTCTTTTGTGTGTCTTGAAGCACTGCCTTCCTGTTGTGCCCCCTTGTTTGGATCAGGCTTGTTTCAGAAGTTCCCTTCAAATCAGCTTAACTCCCTCAGTGCTCACCCATTGTTCATCATTGTTGGGCCTCATCTGAAGAACCCCTCACATCAGAGGTCAACCAATCAAGACTCAGCCTCCAAGATGTCACTCATCCAATTTGTCACAGATTGAATGTCAAAGCAACAACTCTATCTGGGTAATTCGCCACAAACCAACTGACTTTATTTATGCCATTTATGACGTTATGGAAAAATTGTTTTGATTTGTTTAACCCAGTGATAAACCATTTAACTGCCAAAACCTGACCAACATAAACAACAAGAATCCGAGGATTCAAACACTGGGTTTAGCAAGTTTTGCATGATTATTATTATTAGAAAGATTTTTAAAGATGGGATATGTTTATTGCTGAATGGCCTGCTTATTAAACTCAATTTACATGAACCTTTTGTTTTTTATTTAACTTTGTACACACAAATCATAAGCAAATATTTGCAAAGTACTCAATGAACTTCCCATTTTGCTTGTACTGTACTGATTGAAATAGGAAAGCCTTGTCAGGTTTGCAGATATACCACTAAATTTTGAGAACAGAGATACCACTTACATTCAGCGGCATCACAAGGGGGGGGGGCTGAGTCACAGTGAACAAATCAAATGCAGCCATTTTGTAGAAGTCATCTTAGATTCCTCAAGGGTCACTGATCCATACCCTCAAACAAATCTCTACACTTGTACCAAATTCCAAACCTCTAGTTGATATACTAACACTGTGTACCGTTTGCTCTATGCGAAGCGACCTAGTTAATCATAAAATCTTAAATTTTAGACCAGAAACCAATGTAATTACAATATAACATAGCCAGTATGCTGTATTTATATATCAGAAATCTTGATGTGAAATTTAAAGCTTTAAATATTTAGCAATCAAAAGATTTGGTGATTCTAGTAAAAAATGCACTAAAATTTACTAAAACTGCCTAATCTCCAAGAAAACTTAAGAGATTGATTCCAAATTTTGTATGTGTATTGTGTATACTATAAGACAGCATACTGGCTATATGGCAATGTTTGTTGCTTGCTCTATATATGAAAACTAGCAAAATGTAAACAAAGAAAATCCTTAATTGGGTCACTTGGTTGATACACAGTGTTAAGCTCACAGTGGGCAACTCAAGAATGATGGCCATTTTTTGTCAGCCATTTTGGCAGCCATCTTGTATTTCCCAAAATATTGATTCACACCATCAAACAAATTTTTACACCAAATTTCAATACTCTTAAGTGAACAAGAATCCGCGGATTCAAAACCGACCTAGCGCAATGAAATTGAAGGTGCCATTGCTTAAACCACTGAGCAACTGATATTGGAAGATAGGAGAAATAGTTTATTGGAAGATGCTAGACTATTAGTATAGAATCAATGCAGTTTGAACAGATTTCTAAAAAAAAAAAAAGATGGCTGCCAAAATGGCCGCCATCTTGGATTTCTCGACATGGTCCTCATCCATACCCACAGGGCAATACCTGTACCAAATTTCATATCTGTAAGTGAAATATTAAGGTCACAATGGCCAGTTCAAGAATGACGAAAGATGGCTGCCAAAATGGCTGCCAAAAAGTGGCTGCCATCTTGGATTTCTCAACATGTTCCCGACTGATACCCACAGCCCCATACCTGTTCCAAATTTCATAACTCTAAGCAAAATATTGAGGTCACAATGGGCAGTTCAAGAAATCAAGAAAGATGGCTGCCAAAATGGCCACCATCTTGGATTTCTCAATGTGTTCACAATCCATACCCACAGGCCCATACCTGTACCAAATTTCATGACTCTAAGCGAAATATTGAGGTCACTAATATTGAGGTCACTATCAGCAGTTCAATAAATAAAAAAAGATGGCTGCCAAAATGGCCACCACAAAATGGCTGCCATCTTGGAATCTTGACATGTTCCCAATCCATACCCAGAGTTCCATACCTGTACCAAATTTCATAACTCTAAGTAAAATATTAAGGTCACAATGGGCAGTTCAGGAATGAAGAAAGATGGCTGCCAAGATGGCTGCCAAAATGGCCACTACAAAATGGCAGCCATCTTGGATTTCTCAACATGTTCACAATCCATACCCAGAGTCCCATACCTGTACCAAATTTCATAAGTGTCAGGGAAATATTAAGGTCACAATGGTCAGTTCAAGAATGAAGAAAGATGGCTGCCAAAATGGCCGCCACAAAATGGCAGCCATCTTGGATTTCTCAACATGTTCCCAATCCATGCCCAGAGTCTCATACCTGTACCAAATTTCATAACTGTAGGTGAAATATTAAAGTCACAATGGGCAGTTCAAGAATGAAGAAAGATGGCTGCCAAAATGGCCGCCACAAAATGGCAGCCATCTTGGATTTCTCAACATGTTCCCAATCCATGCCCAGAGTCTCATACCTGTACCAAATTTCATAACTGTAAGTGAAATATTAAGGTCACAATGGGCAGTTCAAGAATGAAGTAAGATGGCTGCCAAAATGGCAGCCATCTTGGATTTCTCGACATGTCCCAGATTCATGCCCATGGTACCACACCTGTACCAAATTTCATTACTCTAAGTTGAAAACTAAGGTCACAAATGGACTTTTACACACATGTTGACAAGAAATGTTTACATGGACACATGGACATCGTTTACATGCTGCCAAAATGGCCGCCAAAATGGCAGCCATCTTGGATTTCTCAACATTTAGCAGATCCATGCCCATTGCACCATACCTGTACCAAATTTCATTACTCTAAGTTGAAAACTAAGGTCACAAATGGACTTTTATACACATGTTGACAAGAAATGTTGACATGGACACATGGACATGGTTTACAGGAGTCCCCTTTCACTACCCACCCCCCTCTAATAACCGACGTTAGGTCGGTTAAAAACCTAACTCACAATGGCAAAATAAGAATAGCAGCCATTTTGTGGCGGCCATTTTGGCAGCCATCTTGAATTTCTGAAAATGTTCCAGATTCAAACCCTCAAACGAATCCCTATACTAAATTTCATAACTCTGAGTGAAATGCTAAGCTTACAAAAGACACTTTAAAATGTGGCAATTTGCTGCCAAAAGAGTCTGAAAGAGGAAAAAGACATGTTTTGGAATTTTGCTAAATTCTGAATAACACCAGCACATGCAGCACCAAATTACAAAATACATTTCAGAAACCAAGTATACTATGGCCCCCATTCGGTTTTTAAGCCTCTAAAACCTCCCAATTTATCTCCACAAAACTTCAAAGAAAAGCACTTTGACCAATTCTCTCTCTATTACACTGGGGGAACCCAGTGTAAAAATGGTCCATCTTGAATATGACGTAATTTGTCAAACTTCTTGGTAATTAATAAAATCTAACTTATCCGTACTGTCACTAGCTGATATGATGACCTTCAGACACCCATTGATTCTTATCTATGGAATCACAGTTATGAGCAAACCAAGTTTTGAGCTTTGTCAAACATATACTTATGTCCGGAAGCATGGTGCTTATATTATAACATTGTGGCATTCTATGGCCATCATGAGCAAGAAGTGACACAAAGATATCCACAAGCCGTGCTTGGTTTACAGTGGCATTCCTTCAGATCAGTGTCATCTGTAGCCAAACAGCGGTTGTCTCTGTTTACATTTGTTGGACAGAGAGTCAGCCTTTGCTCTTGTGGTTGAAGCCGATGCTAGCTGGATGCTGAGCAGGTGGCCTGGGTGATGGAGAATGTGTGTCTCATGAGAGGAATACAAAAACATAGCCACTGGCCCCTCGGGCTGCCTAGCTCCTTGGCTGCCTAGTGCCTACTTGTGCTTAGCCAACGGCCTCCCATAAGGAGGCCCTCAAAGGCAGAACATGCTTCGGTAAAAGATGGCTCACTGCTGGAAGATAGCTTGGTGAACAGTGGTCTCTGACGATGAGGGATTTCACCAGACTAATAAGGAGATCCTAGCAACCAAAAACAACATGCACACTGTCCATAATATCTTCAGAATCATTCACAAGAAATTTTCTGACATAATTCAAACAATTAGCTGAATACCAGCAAATATTGTAAGGAATTCCAAATTAATAAGTACATCACAACTCACTGCAAGGTGGATTGACAAAATGTCATTACTACCACTACTGTAACAGCCTGGCACCTCCATCAGGGGACATATTTGATGAGCTATGTGAGTCAATGGCCGGATACCTTTCAGCAGATAGTACCAATTGGCAGTATCCGCTGTCAGTTTTGCTGCCCACCTCAACCTCAGGCTAGTAAAAGACCCAACCCGTGTCGGTCTTGAGCAACACAGCATAGACTACATTTCCATCTGCATTTAATCAATCAATTCAACCAAGCAGCAAGAGTAAGTTAACTCAGTTTGGAGGGCTACTAATTCACTCTGGACTTACCAATCTCCTGATCTCCTTGTATATTAACCAATCGTATAATATGACTGCAAGCCCAGCTTCATATGCCATTGAGTGGCCAAGCACACGTAAAACACATCATTCCGTGATGTTTATAAGCTTACGGCGAACCTAGCAGCTATTTGCAGTTGATTTGCATACCCCGGGTGCCACCTAAATGCCTGGTAATACGCTTGAGCAAGACATCGTGGAGTCGGCTACCAAGTCGTTACCGTAGCATTAGCACTTCTCACCCTCTATGAATAAATCACATAAAACAGCCACAAAAACAACCAGTTATCAAATTGAAGCGGAGCCCTGTAATACCCCGATAGCAAATATCTCTTCCGCAGAGGAATCCAGCAAGCGACCCCTTGGAATAACCTCATCCGTTTGCTTGCAACGACTTGAGTGACGTCATTTCCTACACCACCTTTGACATCGAAAAGCTGACAGCAGTGTAAAAAGTGGCACATTTTTCTTATTCCTAATCATCAGACAAAAAACATTATGACGCTCCAGACAAAATTAAAGAGATTCATCAATTGGAGGAAGTAGAGGAGCATTAAATGACACCGACTCCAGTCTTACAACATAGCAACCTTCATGAAGAATCCATGCATATGGGTAGCCTATTGTCAAGAGGCCAGAGTATGAAGAAGAGCCTTAGACTATAAGGCTTAGTCATACAAAGTTAATAGAATCTGATAATCATAAACAGTGCCACATAATAATGCATGGATGTGCAGGGTAAGTTCATAATTATGTAAATGATTATTGATAAGAAATTATTAAAAAATCAATAGACTTACCTTATAAATAATGTTACGCAGATATTCATCAAAAATACACTTTCTAGGAACGACATAATGGCAGCAACAAATCTGAAAAGAAAAAAGAGACATTTAAGAGATTTCATCTTTTTCAGTTTGAGACACTAAAAACTTTGAAACGAGTAACGGAGACAATAAGGGGATTTTAAAACATGAACACAATTGGCGGCTGGGGCTCTGGGTGATGATGACAACAACCATCTAACACTGGGTACAGGAATCTCACAGTCAATTAAAACCGCAAACGGGAATCTCAACGTCGAATCAAAATGCGAACAGTAACCTCAGTGTCGAACATAATTGCAAACAATCATCTCACTGTCAAATCACACCACAAACAGTAATCTAAGTGCCTGATCGAATCGCAACACAGCAACTGGATAACTCCTGGGCTCATCGACAAATCTTTAGTTCACACGTCATATTGTTAAAAAATGGAAGTGACAAAACAATCCTACTGTCTACAAATATAGAAAAATTAATTTACTCAATCACTTTGCAAGTTACAAGCACCATTGGAGGACTTGGCTTATCCAATATCCAATGATACCATCCAAGGCATCCTACAATTGATGTTGGCAGGGCTCACATTCAGCTCATGCACAACAATCTTGGGCTTGTCTAATGGCGTCTATTGGGGCATGCAAGGCACCCATGGGCAAGGACACTTCTCTTCTCACAGTCCTCTGCTCAAGCCCTCTGCTCAGGCCCTCCGGCCATGTCCTTTCACGATTGGATTGTCCACTTGGGATGCTCTTGACATAGCACTGCAGTTAAAGATATTTGGACTGAGGTAACCTAATGACTGGACTCTTTAGGAATCAATACAGATCGCAGCCCTCAGCTGTGTTACCACTGCCTCTTGCATACACAATGACAATGGTCAAAGACTCAAACGGGCATGCTATACATAAACTACACTGCATATTCATTACAGCTCGAGAATACTTGGCCTCCTTCGCCAATGTTCCTATCAATCATCTTGATCAAGTTGATTAACCTTCAGATACAATTGGTGAATTTCTTGCAGGTTTATCAAATCATTCAGATCATTTTCATTTGCTTGTAAACAGAATAACGTATATGTACTCATTGCAGCTGATACGTAAAATAAGAAATAATACTAAATGTTGCGGACCACGACACACTGAAAGTTGCCCCAGCTGTGACAATAGGCCATGAGCATGACATCATGCTTGACCATCCAGCTGAAAAAGCACTGGACTCCCCATTCATGCAAACATCACTCTGTATCATGGAACATGACACAGTTGCCCCAGCTGGTCTGTGAAGTTGAGAGCATGACATCATGCTTAGGCCTATTCTCACCAGTACCCAATATCCTAATTTGAGCAATATCCTAATTTGAGGAAACGCCGAACAACAATAGCCTAGAACTGACACTTGATCTCTTTCTGGCAAATTGTAATGGAGCCAAGGAGAATACTTTTCCATTCTTCAATCTTCAAACAATGATCATGAATATTTTCTTATTTAAAACTTTACTAGACAAATTGTAACACATGAAGTATAAATGATAAAATTGACATATGCTAATGTATTACCTTTGGCAGATCGGCTTATAATTATAAACAAAGTGCTTACGATGTCACTTTTTCTATCGGAGTCTCGCCACATCTATTTTGCATTGCTTGTCGTACTTACGCCACATTGATTGCATAAACAACTTCAATGAGGAATACATCCTTGATCACAAGGACAGTCTCAGCTGGTGTATGGGAAACCAACAAAAACTGAAACCTTAGCAACTCTCAATAACACAGCTGCCATGATAGCTGAGTACAGGTGGTTCTAATTAATGGATCTATCAATCAAGCAATCAATGAATCAATGAGACAAACTACACATTCATGCTACTGCATATATGTATAGTATAATGAATTAATGATGGTAGAGGCCTATATCCGGTACTTCATTACTATCCATCTGTTCCATTCACTTATCTTTGCATTCTACGTCTATGTCATAATACTGGTGCATGCATGCACGCAATCAGAAGAAACTGTCAAGGAAGCATTCCTGTGGCCACAGAGAAAGATCTGGGTCTTCTGCTAAGGAGCAAGGGTTGCACGTGGTAATTCATATGGAAACTTCAGTTGCAGCAGATAGGCTTTAGTCTCATGTTAGGAGGTCTTTATTGCAGTGTCATAAAATCATAATGAATTCAAATTAAAACACACCTTTAATCAGCAATTTAAACCTTTCAAATCAACAGAATATTAGCAAGAATGGCAACTGTAAAACAAACAAAAAAAATGCAGAAAGGCGATACTACAAGTTTTCTTTCCTCCACACCTTTCGTGTATTCACTATACCCCACTCGAGTATTCTCAGAGGGCCTTCTGAAGAACAATGGATGTCCTGGGGTAAGGATTGTTTCTCTCAGCAGGATGCGGTTTCATTCCCCATGGTTGATAAATATTCCCAACTTCAACTGTTGTCTTGGGTTCCGTTATGCCAGACAGAAATCGCAAACGGAAATACCACAGTGATCAGACATCAACAAAGAATAGATCAAATACAAAGAAAGAAAGGAAGGAAAGAGAGGAAAAGGCAGTTCCCATACTCTTGTGTAATCACTGCAAGATTGGATGGCTGACCGAGATGATTGTGGGATGGATTGCCTATATGCTGCCTTATGTCTAAGAGGGAAAGATGACAAGACACTGGAAGCAGAGAAGCCAACATTAAACGATGAAATACAACATCCACATGAGTAGAAGACACGAACAAGCCAAGGAATCAGAGCATAAAAGAAGAAAAAGAGACAGAAAGAAACCAGATCACAGGAGATATGGACCAGCAGAACACAGAAAATCTTATCAATGCTCCCAGTCCATGCCTTATTACACACATCATCCTCCAGATAAAAACGGCCATAATTCAAGCCAGACGCACAATCAGATTGTTACAGATGATTTTAGAACAAATGTTGGTATTTCACTGGTATTTTTAGGCGGAATTTGCCATAAAACAGCTACATTTAGTCCTGGCAATTTGGTGAGTCTTATGGGCAGTGAAAACACTCAAAACAGTAGGCAGACTAAAGACGCAATCAATCATGCATATAGCCAGGCCAGATAACCAGATCAGCGAAATAATCGAAACTAGAAACCCAAACAATGACATCAGCAGGCTGGTACACTAATGTAAGTTCAGTTGAAGAAAGAGCTAATCAGTAATCACCTGCATCCCTTGCAAGATTCACATGTATATACACTTGCCTGGCATGCCTCTGCTTCAGCAGATAACATCTTGCCTGAGCTTTGTTGCACTAAACTTCATCTAAATACATCATCATTTTCCAGGTTAGTGCCGAACCATATTTGGAACAGCAGGGCACATGGCATGCAGGCCAGCCATAACAATAGATAGGCTATAGGATGCAATAACAACACCTGGCTGGCTTCTGAATACATAGGGAGTAGGGCTGTCCCTTGTTGCACCCCATAATGCTAATGTGAGATGAACAGCCTGGTGGCATGCAAAGCTGGGCCTTGCAAAAGTGGTTTCTAGTGGCTCCAATGCCCTGTCCATCTGTCCATAATGGGATTGCTATTTCGCTGTAAGTGTCCGCCTACCACACTAGCCAAGTTTGAGCTGTAAGTCCTCCATACAAAAGCTAGTTAAGCAGGCACCAAGTATCCAAGACTGTTTCCTAATGCTGGAATACTCAGCAAGAGTGTTTGAAACAATACGTTGTTATACTATATATCGACTGAAAATATAGTTATGTACATAATGAACCTTGATTTCTTCAAAGTTATCAAAACCTGAAAAATAATCAACATGTACATGCTTCCCAGTTATGGTTCATGAGTTATGATTGGGAAAAAGGGAAACCTCCATTCAAAAATGGAAAACTCAGTTTCGTTGCTTTGGAAAAACAGGCAGTCCATATTCTTTCAAAATAAGTAGATTACATCAGGCATCTCTTTTAGAACTATCATACAAAATATATGCAAGCTAAACCCAACCATATCTCTGTTCCTGTCCTTGCTAATGAGCTCCCATTATATCACTAATGATGGAAGTTTACTGCTTAGGGCCAACAAGTGCTCTAGATGAGAAGTAGGCTAAAATGGGCCAACATTTTAAAGCAAATTCCACAAAGTAGCAGAATTGCCACATTTTTGAAACGATTGCACAATATACAGGCCAGACAATGAGAGCTCAGGGTTGCGATTTTTATTTAAATCGGATTTTTTTGATTTAAATCAGATTTAAATCATTAATGGAAAAAGTTAATTTTCTGTATCAATTTCACCAACTGTTATTAATTTTTATGCATTGACATATTATGAATAACACATTATATGGATGTCAATAAGGCATATATATAATAATTTTGTTTAAATTAGAGAAATTATAATGCAAAATTATGAAATCAAGGCAGGTGATGTATTAAATATAATAATCATAATGTAAGCTACGGCAGCAGTTCCACATTTTGATACGGATGTGTTAATAAATGTCTTTTTCACTGAACATCAATCATAACTATACAGCTTACTTGTAATAGAAGTACACCTTCTAAAAGATAAAAAGGGATGTCAAAACGAGTCATCATTTTCCCTACTCTGCAATGAACTGAACTGCTACGTTAAATCACCAGTCTCAGCAATCAGTCTCACGATGCCTGTTAATTTTGTTTCACATGTAGTGTATTTGATATCAGTTTAGCAGTAGGGGCTTTGGGGTCAGTGCTGCATTTGCAGAACATGGCTTTGTTTTTCATTGCAGCAATGAAATTGTTTAGAGAATCATGAGAATGCCACGATTTAAATAAAATTGTTTAAATCTTTATTTACATGTATGTAGTCATTCTACTCGGATATATTTATCAGAAATATTTTATTATATATCTAAAATTATATTATATATATACAAGGGGCCTGTGTGATATTCATTAGACATATTTATGAAAGAGTATTGCTAAATGGTAGGTTGCAAGCTGTAATATCTCACTGCCAGCTTTATTTGTGCTTTTTTAAGCCTTTTTATCACAACTTTGATTTAAATCATGATTTTTATTGAGTGATTTAAATCATGATTTTTATTGAGTGATTTAAATCATGATTTAAATCCAGCAACCCTGTGAGAGCTAACTAAATACGTAGGATGAACACATAATCAGAATATACAGACATGTGATAAAGAGCTTGTTTTGCTGATGAAAGCTGCATAAGTGACACAATGTTGTGATATATTGTACTCCCCTGCTTTAAACCATGCAAATATTGTTTCATAAACTACCATCAAGCTATTCCAACATGCAAGGCACAACACCATCAGCCAGTTATTCCCATTTAGTATGGAACATAACATCACAATTGACTCAGAGCAGCTGAGGGACAGACCAGTCAAATCTGCCAATAACATGCGCAATTGTGCTGTTCCCAACTGTTCTAACATTAGTGGGTAGCAGTTGGTTGTCAAGGGATCATGGCCTTCCACAGAAAAACCCCATTGATTCACAAGAAGTATCGAATGGCATCCCGGCCTGTTTGAGATAAGTGCAACAGTTGTCTGTCAGGAGAATACAATTGGTACTCCAGCCACCCTTCTGGTCCCTGGACAGCGACAAACCCATATTCCATGCTGAAATATTCCACCTTAGTTTGCACTATTCAATATAACTGTGGCTACCGATCACCTACCAAACAGCTGGATGCAATCTGCATTGTTCCACTTTGAAGGATTGGATTATTTGGATATCCTTTTTTAGATGCCATTCAGCGTTTCTCAAAAAGTTTTTCTCAGCACCCCACCTTCCTTATCTTATCAGATCAACAAATTTTGGTGTCCAGACACCAATATCGATCCTTTTCTGACCACTCTCCTCTCCTTTCGAAACCTTTTCTGATTTATGAAAAAATCTAATAAAATGCCACAAAATATTTCACTGACCATCAACAATGTCCAACATATTATAAGATTGACTTGCAAGAAAATTAATGTAGCACATTCACAGGTAACGCAAACTCGCCACTGAAATACTTATTCTGAAGAGTTCAGTCTCCATTCACCCCTGTATTAAGGGATGTAAGGAATCAAGTAATAAGTGTGGCTTAAGAGATGAACTTCGAAAGTACTCTGCCGCTTTCAGCATTGTAAAGAATTATCAACCAAAAACCTGTGCCAGCGTCCATCAACTCTGAAAAGGACATTCTCAGTAGCAAGTCACTTTTGGCCAAGCAGCCAACAATAGCCAATTTTAAAACCTGCAAGAGGGTAATTTACTATGGAAACTTCAGTAAAAGCTGATAGTCTTTTGTCCAACATGAGAAGATCTTTGTCACAGTGTTATAAGAATCATGAGGGATTCTAAGCAAACCGCTCCTTTAATCAACAAATAATTCTTAGTGTTCCAAAATGTCTGAAAATAAGCGAGAACATCAGCCGTTATACAAAAAAAATTCTGGAAGACAACACTATTACAAACTTTCTCTGTTCCACACCTCTTGCTTATTCACTACCCCACTCCAGTATTCTCAGTGGGCCTTCCGAAAAACAATGGACGTCTTGGGGCAAGGATTCTCTCTCAGCAGGATGCCGTTTCATTCCCCATGGTTGATAAATATTCCAGAATCAACTTTTGTCTCGGGTTCCGTTATGCCAGACAGAAATCGCAAACAGAAATATCAGCAGTGATCAGACATCAACAAAGATAGATCAAATACAAAGAAAGAAAGAAAGAGCGCAAAATGCAGCTCCTATACTGTTGTGTAATCACAGCAAGATTGGATGGCTGACCGTGAGATGATTGTGGGATGGATCGCCTATATGCTGCCTTATGTCTAAGAAGGAAAGATGACAAGACACTGGAAGCAGAGAAGCCAACATTAAAGGATGAAATACAACATCCGCATGAGTAGAGGACACGTACAAGCCAAGGAATCAGAGCATAAAAGAAGAAAAAGAGACAGAAAGAAACCAGATCACAGGAGATATGGACCAGCAGAACACAGAAAATCTTATCAATGCTCCCAGTCCATTCCTTATTACACACATCATCCTCCAGAATAAAAACAGCCATAATTCAAGCCAGACGCGCACAATCAGATTGTTTCCGATAATTTCAGGACAAATGGTGGTATTTCACTGGCATTTTTAGGAGGAACTTGCCATAAAACAGCTTGTTTTGGCTGTCCAGCATGTCTTATGTTTATTGAAATACACTAGTCGGACAAAAGAAGCACTTGATCATGTGACCAGGCTGGATAACCAGATTAGTGACATAATCAAAACCAGAAACCCAATCAAAAAAAGCAACATCAGCTGCGAGATGTAACACATATTAGGGTGCATCGTCTGCCCCCTAAAAATGAAAAAAAAAATTGAAATATTCATTTGCACTTTTGCCATGTAGTACCTTTGCCCGTAGAAACACATTCTGCAAAATTTCAATAAGATCGGATGTGGCTTTAGGGTGGCACTTTCGTGTCAAAGTTGAGTCCAAAATTGTCAAAAAATGATGCTTTGAAAAGTCGCGGTTAGAAATATCTAGCTTATGGTTGGCTGTATGATTTCAATTCATATACCATTATTCTCAGAGGAAAATTGTCTTTAATTTGAATGGTAGAAAGCTATATTTCTGAAAATTTCTCATGCCTAAGTTTTTTGGAAAGCCGAAAGTTTCTGACTATTATGACAAAAAGTTTGGAAAAATCAAACTAAAAAGTTCAACTTCTGCCTAACTTTCACGTATTCATTAGAATAAAACATAAGGAACACTTTGCTGAAGAAAGTAGGAAAAGCAAAATTTTTTCTAGGTAGTTATTCATCAAATTCAAATGTGCAAATTTTCATAAATTACATGTAAATATGAGAAATACAACAGTTCGTTGAGACACCGTTCTGCATCTCTTTTTCTTCTGACTACGTCATAATGCAATCAAGGTTTTATCAGATGATGTAGTAGACCATATTCCCACTTTATAGACTTCTTTGTGTTCCAAAAGTCATATTAACATCCTTTTTTTTTATTTATCACATTTTTCCCGATAAAAAAGAAAATATCTCCACTCAATTTCGACTTCTACTCAATGGAAACCATTGATGTTGGTATTCAAATTAAAGCTCTCTTTCTAAGGAATCTAACTGTGCCATTCAAAAATCATTTCAATTAAAATTGACAA
Source organism: Platynereis dumerilii (assembly GCA_026936325.1). NCBI lineage: Eukaryota > Metazoa > Annelida > Polychaeta > Phyllodocida > Nereididae > Platynereis > Platynereis dumerilii. The sequence goes on along the minus strand of JAPTHN010000002.1, from coordinate 14,162,999 downwards.
TATTATTTATAACCGCGAATCGCTAAAATATGACCTAATCCTGAAATTTCAAGGCTGTTGTGCCACCCTTTGGCATTAGAATTTTTCCCTAAAATTTTACAGGGCTTCTTTTATGATACAAGGGAACAATCATGCAAAAGTGCATGATGTTTCGAAGATATAGGGGCAGACGATGCACCCTAACACATATGTAAGGTCAGTTAAACAAATGGCTAATAACATGCATATGTTGCATAGTACATATCCCTGTCACAGGCTGGCATGCAAATGCTTCAGCAGATCTTGCCTGAATCTTTTTGCATCAAACTTCAACCAAATACACTATAATTTTTTCCAGGTCAGTGCAGAAACATATTTGGAACAGCAGGGCACATAGCATGCAGGCCAGCCAATGCCCAGCCATAACAATAGATAGGCTATAGGATGCAATAACAACACCTGACTGGCTTCTGAATACATAGGGAGTAGGGCTGTCCCCTGCTGCACCCCATAATGCTAATGTGAGATGAACAGCCTGGTGGCATGCAAAGCTGAACCTTGCAAAAGTGGTTTCTGGTGGCTCCAATGTCCTGTCCATCATAATGGGAATGCTATTTCGCTGTAAGTGTCCGCCTACCCCACTAGCCAAGTCTGAGCTGGAAGTCCTTCATACAAAATCACTGCAGAGATCAAGTATACAAGATCAGGATATGTATTTTGAACAATACATTAATTGCAATAGTAGGTCTACTGAATATATATTGTTACGTAATGAATCTTGATTTATCTGAAGCAATCAAAACGTGAAGAAAAAGCAAGATGTACAAGATTTCCGATTATGGTTAATGGCTTAATAGGAATGGGAGAAAAAGAAGACATCCATCCAAAAATGATAAACTCAGCTTCGTCCCATTGAAAAAACAGGCTTTCTCTATTCTTCCAAAACAAGTGGATGACATAAGACATCTCTTTTTAGAAATAGCATAAAAACGATATGCAATTTAAACCCAATTGCCAACCATATTTCTGTTCCTGTCCCTGCTAATGAGCTCCCATTATATCACAAATGATGGAAGTTTACTGCTTGGGGTTAAAACATGCTCTGGGTGAAAAGTAGGCTAAAACGGGCCAATATTTTATGGCTAATTCAACAAAGTAGCGTAACTGCAGCATATTTACAAAGATTACACCAGAAAATTATGATAAAAAACTTAAACACACAATGACAGCTTACAAAGTATGTCGGATGAAAACATTATCAGAAAATGCAGACATTAAATCAAAAACTGTTTTGCTAATGAAAGCTGTGTAAGTGACATAATGTAGGGATGAAGCGTCCCCTAATTTACTCCATGCTAATATTGGTCATAAACAACCATCAAGCTATTCCAACATGCAAGGCACAACACCATGCATCATCCAGTTATTCCCTTTTATGGAACATAACATCACAATCGACTCAGAGCAGCTGAGCCACAGACCAGTCAATTCCGCCAATAACATTCATAATTTGTGCTGTTTCCAACTGTAACAACATTAGTGGGTAACAGTTGGGTGTCAAGGGATCACGGCCTTCCACACAAAAAACCCCCATTGATTCTCTGGAAGTATCGACTGGCTTCCGGTCTGCTCGAGATAAGTACAACAATTGTCTGTCAGGAGAATAAAATTGGTACTTCAGCCACCCCTCTGATCCCTGAACAGTGACAGACCCATGTCCCCTGTTGAAATATTCCACTTCATTTTGCACCATTCAATGATTCAAATCTGGACACAGGCCACCACTACCAGACAGCTGGAGGCAATCTGCATTGTTCCACCCTGATGGATACAATATCCTTTCTACAGTCTGACACATGACATCGCATGCGCAAGTGCAGATCGGACGCATTTCTACCTCGCTCTCTAAAAAATGCAACTTATGGATGGATTATTGAAATAACACGGGATATTTACATATTACTGATAATACTACTTAAACACATTACCGAGGAGGAAGGATTTCTGCATAAAGACGGAAAAAGACCGCAAATTCGATCGAAATTAAAAAACTAACTACCTCGTTCCATGATGAACCAATTATCCAATATGGCGGATTCTTCTTCAAGAGTCAACACGTGTGTCAACCACGATGGCTTCGCCCGAAATTTCGTCAGCCTTTACTAGAAACAACCCAGCCAGTGTTCTCATTGTAACCGACTCACGAGGAGATGGCCTGGATTTAGTCCTCGACAGGGAAATCGAGAAGTATGACTTACCAATAACTTTTGAGCTGGTAATCGCCAGAGGCGCGAAAATTCAAAGACTTCAGCACATTGCCCTGAGGAAATCAAGGGAGTCATACTATGACAGAGTTATTATACAGGGAGGCATCTGCAACTTTACGTCAAGAGAAGCCATAAATGATATCAAAATTCTGTCGTACTATAGAGGAAACCAGGCGGATAAAGTAGTATCAGTCATCGATCAACTGAGAGATCACTTTGGGCAGAAAGTGAATATAGCAACTATTCTTCCGGCCAGCTTGAAGAAATACTACAAGCACAATTTGGAAACCGTCGACCCTGCCGCAGAATATACACTTAAATCTCTAAAAGGTCAGCAGGAACTCCTGTTAGAAGACATCAAGTTTGTCAATTCCAAAATTGTGGAAGGAAATAAATGCCGAGGGATTCGTACAATTGACCTGGACAGGCAGGTGCTTGGGCAGTCAGTAAAGAAGCGCAAAAACAAGCAGAAATCTAAAGTCTTCAAGGTTTTCAAGGATCAACAATTGAAGGACGGAGTCCACCCGAACGAGATACTTGCGGATAGATTACATCACAGAACCTGTGACAGCCTCTTTCGAGACCTGGGACTACTCACCTTAACTGAACCCCGCCCTGAGTTGGAAGCAACGGACGATTGTTCCTCAGACGGAACGGAGGATTGGGATTTCAAACGCTTGTAACTCTTTTGTCTGGAGGGCAGCATAAGCAGCCCATGCCAGACAGCAAGGCAAGTCCTAGATATTTTTTACAAAGCTAACATATAATTTTAAATTAGTCACAAGACACTATATTCCAACGATGGCGGACATGTGTGATACATGCAGCAAGAAGTTAATTGACCGAGATCGACTACTAAACTGCTCAATCTGTGCTCGTAAATTTCACTCTCAATGCCACGGAATATCCTCCACTGAGTACAACATTATCATCAAGCAACTAGAACAGCTACACTGGTACTGCCCAGACTGTAAGCACGGGGCCTCAAAACTCCACATGGAAGTGATTGCCATGCAGACTAAGCTAGATAACCTCGAAACCAAGGTGAACTCTCTTCAGCTACAAGTCGACAACTCTGAGGCAGCTATGGAGACCAAGGTGTAAGCAGCTGTGCGCACAAGCCATGAGAGCATGAAAAAAGATCTACAGGCCAGCTTATCTGAACATGTTGACCAAGCTATTTGCCGAACACATAAATCTGAGGCCTTTCAAACTTCAGTCAAAGAACAAACAGAAAAATCTGTCATTTCAAGCCTGGAGGACCCGAAACTGATCAGTTCAATTGCATCAGAAATGGCGGACAGGGACAGAAGAAAATGCAACATCATCATTCACAAATTACTGGAATCAACCATGGAAACCCAAGAAGCAAAGACGAATGAAGATCGCAACAAGTGTTTGGAAATCCTAAAATTTCTGAGCGGAGAGTTTGATGGAAATGTCATCAAGAAGATTACGAGGTTGGGTACTATGACAAATGGGAAAGTTCGGCCACTGCTAGTTGAGTTAACTAATTTTCAAGAAAAAGACACCCTGATGAGAGCCACCAAGAAACTAAAGGACAGCCAACACAAGGACATCAGTGTAGGACATGACCTCACAAAAACTCAAAGAGCAGAATTCGCCCAGCTAGCGACCGAGGCTAAGAACAAGTCCACAGCTACTCAGACCTTCAAAGTGGTAGGGCAACCGGGTTTTTGGCGGGTGAAGGAGAAGCAGGCAACGTAGCACAAGGTGCACCCTTAACTCCTGGAGGGCAGCATAAAGTAGCCCATGCCAGGAGAAACTGTCCCCGACACCCAGCTAAACAAAATAATCATCCTGGAGGGCAGCCTGAGGCAGCCCATGCCAGGAGCAATAATTCCCGGCCGACCACGTGTGCTGATACAAGTAAAAGCCAGAACAGCCCATCGAATGCAAAGAAATTTCTCGGACCAGATTTAGCCATGTGGCTCACAAATGCTGACAGCATCCATTCAAAACTTCCAGAATTGAAGGCAAGACTATCATACAGCAAGCGCATTGTCGACATAATTATGGTAAATGAGATATGGGCAAAGAACAGTCGATTCCAACTAACCGAAGCTGAAATGCAAATTCCGGAGTATAATATCTACACGAGCCAGTGCATCAATGGGAGAGGTATCGCTGTCTATATCCATGACTCGGTTGGGGCGTCTGAAATTAATCTGGCTTCTTCCTTCAGGGAATATCTTGCGATCCAAATAAACTTATCCCAGGGCAACAGTCTTCTGGTATGTGTAGTATATAGAAGCCCAAACTCCAGTGAGGATAACAACGATGAGCTAATTGGTCTCCTACAGGCCGTCAACAGTCACCCGTCCACTCACAAGGTCATATGCGGAGATTTTAACTACCCGAATATAAATTGGCAGTCGGAGACAGCTTCTGATGGCACTGCATCCAAGTTCCTGGACCGTATTACACCGCTGTACTGGACCCAACATGTCACTTCAGCCACAAGACAAAGAGGCACCAACGAGCCATCGCTCTTAGATTTGATTTTCACCAACGAAGAGGATATGATCGAGTCAATTGTTCACGAGAGTCCACTTGGTAAAAGCGATCACTGTGTCTTAAGTTTCCTCTTTAAATGTTCCGCAAACAGAAACGTCACTTCACATCTCAAATACTTCTTCAACAGGGGCAACTATCTTCAATTGGCAAGTGATCTCGATGTTGACTGGGATGAAGTACTCGGACAAAACACCAGCATAGAAGACCAGTGGAATACCTTTCTCAACAGCTACAACAAGGCCCAGGAGGACAACATTCCCCATAAAAACATCACTAGCTACAGCAAGCATCGGAAAGTACCCATCAGCGAGGACTTGGCAAAGAAAATTAGGCTAAAACACAGGAAGTGGCAACGCTATATGGAAACAAGATCGGAAGAAAAGCGCCTAGAATATGTTAGGCTCCGTAATCACATCAAAAACGAAATGAGGAAAAATAAGATGAACTACGAACGGGATATCGCTAAGGCAGTCAAGGATAATCCCAAAAGATTCTGGCGTTATGTCAATAAATGCACTAAGGTCAAGTCGTCAATTCCAGAACTACATGATAATGGTAGGGTGGCGAGGACAGATTTGGAAAAGGCGGTGACTCTCAACAACTTCTTTTCTTCAGTGTTTGTGGTGGAACAGGAGGGAACCATGCCTGAATTTACCCAACGATGTCAACTCAAACTATCCTCAATTGACATCAGCGAGGCAAAGGTCATGAAGAAGCTAGCTGTACTGCGGATAGGCTCGTCGTCAGGCCCTGACAAGATTCACTGCCGTGTGCTCAGAGAAACGAGACACATCATCGCAAAACCCTTATCTACCATCTTCCAGTCTTCACTCCAGCAAGGAAAAATTCCAGCAGCATGGAAAAAGGCAGAAGTCTGCGCTATTTTCAAGAAAGGATCGAAAAGTAACCCATCAAATTATAGGCCTGTAAGCCTGACAAGCATCGTGTGCAAAGTTATGGAGCGACTTATCAGAGATGACCTGATGGAATTTCTTACAAAAAATGCCCTCCTATCGAATAGGCAATATGGCTTTATATCAGGGAGGTCAACTGTTCTCCAACTTCTTCAAGTCCTCGACGAGTGGACGGACGCTATCGACCGAGGTCTCCCCATTGAGGCCATATATATGGACTTCCAAAAGGCCTTCGACAGCGTCCCCCACCGCCGACTCCTCCTCAAGATTGCTGGGTATGGAATAAATGGGCAACTCCTCAAGTGGCTGCAAGATTTTCTCCAGGGTCGCTCTCAAAAAGTCCGCGTAAACAACATGATGTCATCTGAATCCGAAGTCATAAGTGGTATACCCCAAGGGTCGGTTCTTGGACCGGTGCTGTTTGTCATGTATATTAATGACCTACCTGATGATCTACAATCTCAAGTCTACTTGTTCGCGGACGACACCAAGCTGTTTAAGACAGGGAAACCCCCGCAAAATGAAGAGACTGATCTACTGCAGCAAGACTTGGATGTCCTGCAGGACTGGTCTAATAAGTGGCTTTTAAAATTCCACCCTGCCAAGTGCAAACGCCTGTTTGTATCGAGACACCACCAAGATTCAAGAGCAGTACCTTTAACTCTAACCCCAGGAGAAGGACCACCGACTCCACTCACTACCTGTAAAGAGGAGAAAGACCTGGGCATCACCGTTGACAGCAAGCTGAGCTTTAGTGGGCACATTGACAGCATAGTGAAAAAAGCCAACAGAAATATGGGCATCATACGAAGATCCATCCAGTACCTGACCCCTGACACATTTGCCCCATTGTACAAGGCCCTGGTCAGATCGACACTCGAATACGGGCAAAGCATATGGAGTCCTTTCCAAATTGGCGACATGAAAAGGATAGAAAGTGTCCAACGCCATGCAACTAAACAGCTAAACGGCTTCAAGAACCTGAGTTACCAAGACAGGCTAAAGAAACTACAACTCCCGACCCTGAGATTCCGGCGTCTACGTGGTGATATGGTGGAAATGTTCAAGATCCTGAAGGGGATGTACGACCCAGCTGTAACTCCGGAATTCAAGAGGGCGACCAGGTCATCAAGGGGACATTCCTTAAAACTGTTTCAGGAGAGATCAAGATTAGAAATTAGAAAAAACTCCTTCAGGAACCGTACAGTGGCAAATTGGAACAACCTGCCCGAGTCAGTAATAGCTGCCGATAGCCTGAATTGCTTCAAGAACCGTTTAGATGCTCATTGGAGGAACCACCCGATGCGTTTTGACCCACTGTTCACCTGACTTCCTCACGGGCGAGACGATGGCAGCATGAGTAGCCAACGTCTCTCCCAGGAGATTACGCATACTGCATAGCACCAACCTGCCAAGATTCAGGATGATACCGTGAAGTCACCCCCAGCCAGCCAGGAGACGACAGAGTGAATTATTCTCATGGATTATGATCTCCGCTGCCTTCCGCCGAAAATTTAAAAGAAAAATTATGACGAGTGGCATAAACAATTAAATATGTGTACAATTCTCCTGTGGATCTATAAATTTTAAATCGATTGTTATTAATCTGGATTCTCTCCTTGTGCGGATCTATTTTTCCAAATTATTTTTACTCTACCTGTGATAAGTCATTGATACTGTTATTATACAACTGTCAACTTCTCCGTCCATTATTTACTCATCCAGATACCGTCCGCCTGAGTGTATACTTAGCCATGGCAGCATGAGTAGCCACAGCCGTATACATCTCATGTACATACTGTATATATTTGATTATTGAGCACCAATTTGTACAAATATGTGGGATTACTCGTACACTACACTTGCGTACTGCACCGTTATGACTATAAACTGATCTGAACAAAGAGGTCTTTTTGTACCTGCGTTCAGTAAATTCCCTAACATTCCCTAACTACGAATTCACAATTTATGGGAGATTGCTAACTAGATTGAATAATATTACTACAACTTGAATCTAGCAGGCTTTGCTAGATACTCCTATAGTAGAGAATGACAATTAAAAGACACAGTGCATGCCATGTCTGCAACTTTGTAATTGGCAACTGAATGAAATGTATTTACCCTCTAAAAATAAAATAAGGGAGATTAAATAACAAACCTAAATGTTCATCCTGATTTGCAAAAACAAAAACATATTCCTTTTTCCTCGTTATAGAGTCTTATAAACTCAACATTGCAGATGTACAGTCAAGGAAATCTTAACCCATTTCTCATCGGGACTGCAACAATTCATTCATCCCAGCAGGAGACCTTCAGATTGCATGACATTTCAGCTGCGGCACTGCAGGCTGAAGAGCTTTACTTCTACTCTCCTCCAATCCTACACACCCATGGGACCTTATCCACAGCACTCCACGTCAGGTAGTGACAAAGAACAGACCTATAGAAAACTCTGTCATGAAACCAAACATGGAAGAGTGCTGTCCAAGTACTAGTATATGGCAGATTGCATAATCTGGTGTTTCTGTAGCAAAGATACTTCAGTGGTAATGTAGCCAAAAAGCTTGTAGCTTGTGTTTATTGTTTTGTATTGTAACCAATGACGTCAAAAAAAGTTTTATCTTATCTTACCTTATATTATAACAAAACAACCCAAGTCAGGGTCACTGAGTAACAATATCACGAGCTGTTGTGTGAATTAATATATTAATTCACACAACAGCGAGTGATATTGTACGAAGTGCCCTGACGCGTGGTTGTTTTGTTTTTATCACCTGGTTTTACCTCAAATTTTCAGTTATAAAGGGGGACTATTTTCTGCCATTACAAAAATGTGACGTCACCATGGAGCAACAATGGACATGACGTCACAATCCCATTATTCTGGCCCTTGTTTGGTTTGTGACATCATCAGGCAGCTGAAATGCTGGTGATGTCATAACCATTGTTAAAAAATATCGCCCTTGAAGGCCCTGATATTTTGACTGTAAACAGTGATATTCACAGCCAACTAGGTGATAATAGCAGGATTTCATTTATATTTGGAAACCATACAACAGCGGAAAAGAGAATCCTGCAATTTTCTAAGTTTGGTGATAGCCATCGGGTACATAGAACAATAGCAGCACAGAACATGTCCCAGCTACAATTTAGCATAAGATGAATGATCTTCGGGGTCACAAAAGCTTTTCCCGCAGCTGCACCCTGTCTCATAAGGGACTGCGAATTGTCTCAGCTCCGAAGCTTTCTCTTTAGTTCTCAAGGGCCAAAAACCCAATTGGACTTGTCAAATAACACTGTTGCAGGATTCTTGATTAATTGCAAAAAGAGCAAATGTCCATCATCAATAGCTGCAAGAAACACATCCAATTACTAAAATTACCCATCAGCTCTATTTTGGATGAGCCAACTTCGGTGTGAATTGTCATAACAGCACAAAGCACCAATTTCGTCACTTTTGATTGAAATAGAGAATTAAAATTTTGGATTTAGCCCATTCCACAGTATCAACAAAGGATGCCTCGAAATTCATTTACCAGTGTTCAAAATAATCAAAAGACAATGATACTAATTTCCAAGGACCATAACATAACTTGCCATGCAGTAATTACGCAGAACAAGCTGCAGGCCTTTCTCCACTGCATGCAAGAAACCCATTTATCATTGCATCAACATTCAGCTCCCTTGGAGAAACCTGGTTCCTCTTCGTGCACTCAATGTGACGAAATGGTCAAATTAATTATTCATCCAATCAAATAGCGTTTAATGAAGGTATAATATGTAATCCAAAGAACATCTGGGCTCAATTGATGGTAATTAATTGGAGCGGAATTGCCAAGATACATAATTAGAGTTCAAAAATATCATTGAAGCCTAAATTTTGTTCCAAAACCTATTTCATATTTTTGTTCAATTCTTTTAAAATAGCAAAAGGGCACAGAGCCTTCCAAGAAGGGCATGCATGTCTAACATTGAAATCCCAACAAAACTGGATTAATGGACTCGAATACCCATAAAGAGCCTTAGTTCATTCTCCTTATGTATGTATTCATTTTTCACTATTCAATTCCACTGCGACCACCTATCACATATACCAGACAGTGGACTGTAATCTAAATTGTTCTGCTCTGTTAGAGAGACAATTGTCAGAGTAAAGACACCAATGATGATCCTCTTCTAACCAATGTTCTCTTTTTCGAAAAAACCTATTAATGGAAATGCCTCGATTCGGTTCAGAAAAAGGTGGGGGGAAAATAACCACGGAATAATTTCACATAACTTTTGACCAGATTGAAACCTCAATGAAAAAATACAGTTTCATCAAATCACTTCAGACTGGTGTATATAGTACAAACTCACCATTAAAAAGACTTTTTGAAAAGCTATCTCAGACATTTCCAAAAAGAAAACTTTGTTGGTTAGAATATTATGCATTTAACCATCATTAGTGAAAGAGCTCCAGTATTTTCAGATTTTAAGCTTCCCAACATTCTGTCATGCAAAATACAGACAATTGGCTAATTTGCTACAAATGAATAATGCAAAACGGGAATTCTGGTTTCTAGTAAAGTTCTTTAGACATTTGAAATTTCACATTTTACGGCCATTAAAGCTCAATGAGACACCATTTCAGAGAACCATAATCCATTAGTAGAGGATCTAGTGACCACAATTGTACTGCAGGGCTCTGCGAGAAATATAATTCCCTCCTTGAAAAGAGTTTCTCAAAACCAGGTCATTCCAATAAGGTTGCTGCATGACCACTTAACATTAATTACTGAGTAAAACGAAGTACTGCTTTACTGCCTCATTTCATATAGGCCAAATAAAAGGCCTATATCAAGCACTTGCAAATTCCTTTAAAAATAACAAAACACATGCAATAGTGCCAGAATAGCTTGTCCTTTTCCATACATATGGTATTGCGAGAGAAAACAACACAAGGTCAGACAAGATCAACCATACGTTTGTTTCAGACCTCAGGTTTTCATTAGAAACTTTCGGGCAAAAAAACGTTCAGCACCATACAAAGTGGAACCAAGGGACTGGATTGGAAATCTGACTTCATTGTCACTTCAACAGTTTGATAGGCGAGCACTTGGGCAGACTAGGTAAGAATGATAATTTGTAAAGACACCACTTTAATTTGGGAAGCAACACAATTGAGCCAGTCATTGGAGAATGATAGACTTTCTAAATGTCCCATATAACTAACATTTATATGAATGACACAATGAGCATATCTTCATATATCTAATAGCAGCTGGTTGGCCAAGCGGCTTAGGTGCCCGCCTGCTCCACTGAAGGACTTGGCCTGCACGAGTTTGAACCCCGGGTGGGGAATCCAGAATATCGGTGTATCTTCGATCATTAGCAAAATCCCAGCTGGATGTCATTCGGATGAGAAGTTAAATTGGCGACCCCTTGAGTCAATGTCTGTGATGGTCAAGTAGAAGATCCCCCACTTGGGTTAAATTAGTAACATGTTGAGGACACCTGCTCTCTCTCCTACCTCATCAATCAACCCTCGTGAGTGCCCAAAACTGGGTTTAGAGGGCAACACTTACCATGCTCATAGAGATATGTAGAATCCTACTGACAGGCATACCGTTCAGGATTTTCAGCACCCCTTATTGGTTTGAAGGAGGAAGATCAGAATTACTTTGGGATTTCAAGGCAGCACTTCACTTTTAAGGTTCAACAAGCAAGTGCCCTAAACAACAAGGTTTGTAAGTTACACCAGAATCTGATTGTTGTTGAGAGTAAAATACAAGCCCAAGATTCAAAGGTTTAGTCTAACAAATCAGTCCCAATCCACAGCTATCTGCACACTGCCAGTTCACCACTTGAGGCTAAATCACACCCCCTGACATTTAATCAATAGGCCACTTTGTTCCTCTGCTTACAGTACAACTGTTTATTCTGACTTTCCTTTCTACTACCCAGATAAAAAGAAGAAAAAAGGAGAAATTCAGCTATTTTCTAAGTTAGGTAATAGCCGAGGGGCAGCACACAAATTAGCTCATTTGGGACAAGATAAGGTGTTCTGCACTACGCATCAGCTCCACAGCCACAGCTTTTCTCTCTTGGTCTCAACAATCTAGGGCCAAGAACCCAACTCCACTTGTCAAACCAGGCTGTTGCACGATTCTTGATTCAAAATTGCAAAAAGAGTAACCATCAATCACCAACAGCCACAAGAAACGAATCCAATTGCTGAAATAATCCATAAACTCAGGTTTAAACTGAATATGCCAATTTTGGTGTGAATGATCCTGACCACATGCAGAAAAACACCAATTCAGAATAGTGAATTAAAATGTGTCCATGCATATTTTCAGTATCAACAAACAATGCCTCAAAAATCATTTACCAGTGCTCAGAACAACGAAAAGATAATGATACTCATTTCAAGGATCATAAAATAACTCATAACGCAATGAGCAGAACAAGCTGCAGGTCATTCTCTACTGCATGCAAGAAACCCATTTATTGTTTCATCAACATTCAGCTTTGAAGTGAAAGAAAATTAATAAAAGAACATGTGGGCCTGGCTGATGGTAATTAAATGGTTTGGAATTGAAGTAAACATATTAATGGAGCCCACATCTAAATATAATCAATTTGTTTCAGTGTTCATTCATTTCAACAGTTCAGTAACAACAATATAAAGATGCTGCCAAGAATAGCATGTCTCTTACACAGAAATCACAGCTATCATTATGCTGTACGTAACAGTGGAATTGCCTTTCCAGCACACAAGGTTTTTGGGAAGTTTGGCTAGAAACATTGTCACTCCCACGTGTTTAAGATAAGAATAACAGTTCTGTGTCAGGCTCGTCCAATCACACATTGGTGGGAACCCTGTTGATCCCTGAAGGCCTGAACAGTGAGAGACCCATTTTCCTTGTTGAAATATTACACTTCATTTCGCACTATTCAATTCCACTGCGACCACCATTCACCTAACAGACAGTGGACTGCAATCTGAATTGTTTTGCTCTGATGGATGGCGTATCCTTTTACAAATCCAACAAACTTGAGCATTTCGCTTTCCTCATCTCCTAAGGCTGGCTTATTTGTGACAGAGACAAATGTCCAGACACCAATAGTGATCCTTTTCAAACCAGCATTCTCCTTTTCCAAAAACCCATTTATGACTAATGGAAAAGCCTTGATTCGGTTCAGAAAAAGGTTAGGGGAAAAGTACCACAGAACTTTTAATGGTAGTCAACATAGTATAACCTTTGGCTGGTTTTCAACCTCAATGAAAAAGCACAGATTTGTCAAATCACTTCAGAAAACCTGTGTACAGTACAACCCGAAATAAAGTACGATCACCCCAGCAGGAAGGAAGAAGCAGCCACTACTTTACCCTTTCACACCTTTTGACTACCTCTGAATCACTTCCTACTTTTATCTACTTGAAACTACCTTTTTGTGTTTTATTTACTTGATATTTTGCACCTCTGCTAGTTGCAGTTACATTGGTAGCTGTCTAAATAGAGTTCTTAATGTGGGCTAAGGTTGTTGTAAGGAGTCAAAGGGAGTTATAACGAGATTTGAGGTGGAGAGGAGAAAAGAGGGCAAAATAGGTAAACAGAGGACTTCTGACAGAAAATTTTCTTACTTTATTATGGGTTGTACTGTATGTAATTGTAATAAAACTTCAACAGAAGAAAGTCTGTTCTGAGCAGCTATATCTCAGAAATGACCATGAAAAAACTGCTGTGTAGAGCAGATTATTATGCATTCAACCATCATCAGCACAAGAGCTTCAGCATTTCCAGATTTTAAGCTTCCAAATATTCTGTCATGCAAAATTCAGACAATTGGCTAATTTGCTACAACTGAATAATGCAAAACGGGAATTCTGGTTTCTAGTAAAGTTCTTTCGACATTTGAAATTTCACATTTTACAACCATTAAAGCTCAACGAGACGCCATTTCAGAGAACCATCATCCATTAGTAGAGGATCTAGTGACAGCAATTGCACCACAGGGCTATGTGAGAAATATCATTCTTCAAAAGGGTTTCTCAAAACCAGGTCATGCAAATAAGGTTGTTAATTCCTCATTAAATTGAAGTATCGCCATAATATCTCATTTCATACAGTCTTACATGATATATCAACACCAACAAAAAACAGTGCCAAAATAGCTTTGTCCTTTTCCATACATTTGGTATTGTAAGAGAAAACAAAACAAGGTCAACTGTGCGTTTGTTTCAGACATCTGGTTGTCATTAAAAAGCTTTGGGGGCAAGAAAAAGTGTTCAGCACCAGACAAAGTGGAACCTTTGTGACTGGATTGGAAATCTTGCTTCATTGTCACTTCACCAGTCTGATGGGCAAGCACTTGAGCCGACCAGGCAAGTATAATCATTTTTTAAGACACCACTTTCATTTGGGAAGCAACACAATTGAGTGCATCATGAAATAATGCTTAGGCATGTCAGTAGCCCTTCCAACACCATAATACATTACTATAGCTTCTATCCTCCAATTCACTGAGACAGTCATCGGAGAACAATGGACTTTTGAACTATCCCATATAATTAAAATGTATATGATTGACACAACTAGCAAACCTTCAGTCCTTCATATATCTTATAGAGGTATGTAGAATCCTACTGACAGGCATACCGTTCAGGATTTTCAGCACCCCTTATTGGTTTGAAGGAGGAAGATCAGAATTACTCTGGGATTTCAAGGCAGCACTTCACTTTGAAGGTCCAACAAGCAAGTGTCCTATACACCAGGTTTGTAAGTTACACCAGAATCTGATTGTTGTTGAGAGTAAAACATAAGCCCAAGATTCAAAGGATTAGTCTGACAAATCAGTCCCAATCCACAGCTATCTGCACACTGCCAGTTCACCACTTGAGGCTAAATCATACACCCTGACATTTAATCAATAGGCCACTTTGTTCCTCTGCTTACAGTACAACTGTTTATTCTGACTTACCCTTCTACTACCCAGATACAAAGAAGAAAAAAAATAGAAATTCAGCCATTTTCTAAGTTAAGTAATAGCCAAGGGGCTGAACACAAATTAGCTCAGAACATGTCCCATTTGGGGCAAGATAAGAAGTTGTCCTGGTATCGGCACTACGCATCAGCTCCACAGCCATAGCTTTTCTCTCTTGGCCTCAACACTCAAGGGCCAAGAAACCAACTCCACTTTTCAACTCAGATGGTTGCATGATTCTTGATTTAAAATTGCAAAAAGAATAACCGCCAACCGCCACAAGAAATGAATCCAATTACTGAAATAATCCATAAACTCAGGTTTGAACTCAATATGCCAATTTTGGTGTGAATGATCCTGACCAAAGAAAAACACCAATTCAGAATAGTGAATTCAAATTTCCAAACAATGCCTCAAAAATCATTTGCCAGCATTCTAAACAATGAATTGATAATGATACTAACTTTAAGGATCATAACACAACTCACAACACAATAAGCAGAACAACCTGCAAGTCATTCTCTACAACATGCAAGAAACCCATTTATCTTTGCATCAATAATCAGTGTTGATGCGCAAAGAAAATTAACAAATGAAACATGTGGGCCTGGCTCATGGTAATTAAATGGTGTGCAATTAAAGCACACATGTTACTGAAGCCTATTAAAATCCAAATACTATCAATTCGTTCAGGGTTCGTTCATTTCAGTAAGAACAATATAGAGACGCTTCCAAGAAAAGCATCTCTCTAACACAGAAATCCCCAATAAAACCGTCCTAATGAACTCAAAAGAGAACCATAAAGAGTCTCGGGTCTATTCTCCTGACAATAAAACAGTTGAAAAAGGTTTTATAGGAACGAATCTAATGGGTAGAGCACTTGTTACTCGAATCTTAAGAGCACTCTTGTAACACATAAAAGGTAAAATAAACCTTACTATTTTCAATGTGCATTTGGTGACACACAAATTCATTTAAACAGATTCACAGAGTTCCACTAAACCAGAGCATCGGAAGTTGTGTGAATGCTAGGCTGGTTTTACATAGTGAAATAAATCAATACTTACTTCTTCAGCAGTCCAGTTTCACAACTTTGAACTATCAAGCCACTGTACAGAGCAACAGAACTTTGCATATGGATATCAAGAGATGATGGTTAGTTACACATCCCAACTCATCAGCTAAACACATGAAGTGGCACTACGATGTCGTTAAAATACAATGCAGTAATACAAGTATGTGTCAGCTGCAGGTGGAATCGCTAATCGCTAAAAACTGAGATATCTACATGTATGATGATAAATGTTGTTACTTGACTCCATTGTAATCCGTATGAGTGCAAGTTACCTTTTTTGAGTCTGTGATTATAGCTACAGGATCTTTCATCTGCGTCACACAGACTTCTTCAGCTTACTCAATCAAGAGGCTCCAGTTCAGTCAGCTGAAGAAGTCTGTGTGATGCAAAAGAAAGCTCCTGTAGCTAAAATCTCAGACTCCAAAAAGGTAACTTGCACTCATGTTGAGATATCTATCACCTCTACTGAAATATTCCACTTCACTTGCAATATTCAATTCCACTGTGGCCACCATTCACGTTCCAGAAAGTGTACTGCAATCTGCATTGTTCAGCTCTGACGGATAACATAATATTATATCCTTTTTCAGATGTCTCACTTGAAAAGCATTTTGCTTTTCTCAAGGCTTTTTGTTCTCCAAAACCTTCCTTATCTGGTTAGAGAGACAAATGTCAGAGTCCAGACGCCAATATTGATCCTTTTCTGACCACCGTTCTCCCCTTTCCAAACCTCTTATGACTTATGGAAATGTCTCAATTCAGTTGACATAAGGTCTGGACTCTGGACACTGGGCAAAGGATGTTACACTTGAGCTCGTGTTCAGGTCAGCACAAGACTTCATACTGAACCTAAAAAGATGCAGTTTGAACGAGCAAATAGGTTATGCATAATGGAAATTCCAGCCATGAAGCTTAAAGTGGTCGATGTTGTCGTCTGAGTAGGTCTTCCAAGTGGAATATCCAATTGGCGATGGACAATGCAATGTAGCATTCAGTGGACTGTAGAACTTGACGAGAAGTTTTGTTTATTATCCAGAGTTCCATGCCAAATTACTAAAGAGGGCATAAATGCCACCTTTGATTGACAGGTGCATCTGCCATATTGGCTTAAATTTTACAAACAATATGCTCATGCTTTACAAACAATATCTTTATGCCTGTGATGCAAAACATAGCAACCATAAAAATTAAATTGAACTTATTAGAGCGGAAGGCAAAAGCATAGATTCAGAAGTGTTTGACCATACCACAAAATATACAGTATAGGACTATAGGCCTACATGTATAGTATACAGGTGTGAATGGTATGATTTCGGCTGAGGCAAAACTTGAGATGCTCAGTCATTCCTGTGTCTATGCTATTGACTTCTACTGTAATAACTTATGCATCAACAAAATACCACATGTCATCTTGCATATCCCAAAGCTATTTTCAGCTGCAGCCAAAGACAACTTCAAATGCAGTTGGGAGAGAAAATCATTGTAAGACCAAAAGAGATATAGGCGAGCTTCTTGACATTTCTGCTAAAGTTGTAATATGCATAACCTTTCATCAAGCTAGCTGCATCCTATGCACCTGTTTTTCGTCTGGGGCATCTCACATTTAAATAAAAGAAACTACAGTCACAGCATCCAGTTCCATAGACATGATATATTACAAGTCTTGCACAAGTATATGTCTTTCTAATACCAAGAGCAAAAGACCAGAGTAGCAGCTTATAGTTTAAAACGTGTCTGTTCACGAAGTTAAAAGCAAACAATTTGGTCAAATAAGCCTAGCCTATCGATGGTGAAAGCTCAAAACCTCTTAAGTCAGAAATACACAATTTTGGCAAATTAAAGATAAAATATTGAGTCAAAAACAAAAATCAAAAGTCTGGAAATCATAGGAGGGTTTTTAGGACCACCCATTTTCTGTTTTGGCAAACAAAATCCTTAACTCTGCTTCATAATGTGAAATAGGTCTCCATGGCAACAAAGGTCAGCTGTCTTGTATTTTGACGACATAAGAGGTTTTCAGCTTTCAACAATTTGAGTTGAGAGGTTTATGCACATGTGGATTTGGCCCTGTGCCATTGCACCTGTGGGCTGTAGGTTGTGTAGGACCAATCTGGATGGTCAAGAACCATGGTATTGGGGTGAACAGTAAAGTTAATCTGAACAGTCGTTTCAAGATAATCTCAAGACAGAAACCGCAGCAATTTTTCAATATGGCCAAAACTAAGCTGTTAGACACAGTTTAATTGAATGAAATCATAGCCTCAGCCGAAGTTTAAAATTTTTCCAACTTTTCAAAAACAGGACAAACAATTCAAACTTCATCTAAATTAGTCATTTGCAAAAAAAATATTACAAGTCTTCTTTTTTTTTGTGCAAGAGAATGAAGAGATATCATTTTTCAATAATCAGAACACGATTGGAAGAAAATTTCACGAAATCTTCGACTTCAAAGGTGCAAGGTTCACACAATTATTATCACTTGAGCAAATGTTAATTGTTTTCTTTGACCCTTAAAATATAGGGATACACACCATACTTGTTAGGCCAAGTAGCATTTTAGTATAGATATGGAAAAAATACGACTTTATATAATTGCGGCATCAATTTGTGAGAAATTGACGACAAAGGGCAAGTAACTGTTCAATAATTGTTTGCAATAGATCAATATAACAACAATTTTAAAAAATATCAATTTTTAAGCTGCATGTTTGAATTATTGACCCTGTTTCTACAAAGTTCTAATGATTTCCTTAGGTTGTTGCCACGATTTCAATCCACTGAACTGAATCTGATATGCTGAAGTGCTGGTCAGTTTGAAAATTGCCGTAACTATCCTTGAGGGGTCATTTGGAAGTGCTTCCCCATCAATATGTACTCTATATTCACAGATTAACATGCAACTGTACCGAATTTCACGCATTTATTACCATTTGCAAAATCATTCACATAAAGGTCATATACCTACCCACAAACAGAAGTTTACCCCCCCCCCCCAAATCTCCACAACTCTGAGAGTACAGGAAATTGTGCACTTTTTGGTAACTTTGGACAGCTCCGGAGCAATGATCCACTGAATATTATTTGGCTAATATTGGCAGCCTCCCATCCCAAGGGGAGCTTCTACTTCGGTATAACATCTACTTTGAACATGAAATGTATCAAATTATCATAACTATACTATTACACTGTAATTACTTTCTATTTGTCCTGTCTGCTGCAAACTTCCCAGAAAAAGTTATTTTTGAGTTAAGAGGTTTCAGCTTTCAAAATTTCAGCCGATGTGAGTTAATAGGTTTTAAAATGTGTCCACAAGAGGGCATAAGGCACTGTCTAACTTGTGATCTTCTCTAGTCCTATAGGGGGCACACAGTTAATGCCATCTGGTGGTAAAACACACTTTTGCCAAAATTTGAGTTAAGAGGTTTTGAGCTTTCACCATCGCTATGTTTTGTTGTTGTCCAGTATCAACTGACCATAAGATAACACTAAGAACACTGATCAATATCAAAGTGGCACCAAATGAATACATATTAGAACTCATCTTACCGCTCTGGAGGTTACCAATTGAGATTTTAAATTATTGAGTGTGCAGCAGAACTAACACTGAATGAAGAGCAAAAGGGGACTTAATGCCTATCACTACCACTTGTGTACAATGATCAATATAGCATTTTTGTTGCTGATTCAACACAAGGTGAAAATGATCATTGGCTGTGTCTGGCTGGCATCTCTTCAATGCCATACTGTCAATGCCAGCTCTTCCCCTTCCTATTCACAACCAAGTAAGATGTATCAACTCAATATAAACCCACATCTCAACTTTTTGTCGATCAGCTATCTGTTCACTATTTTAGGATGCATTATATTATCCATGCGCAATGATAAATCAATATTTTACACATTTACTGTTAAGGAGAGATTAGTTAATAATATGAGTGCCTAATGGCGTAGCATTGCAAGTTATCTACAATAATCATGCATCTCCTACTGTTTGCAATTGATTCTATTCGATAGCACAAAAACCTGCAGCTAGCATCATGAATGAGATCATAGGTTCATAAATAAACAGTATAAACAATATTAAATACCCTATTCTATAAACAAACTGAGATTTAAGTTTTTCTGAACCTCTGTTTTACAAAGCATCCCAAGGCAGCAGAAATCTCAGTTGCACAAATTCTTCCCAATTCAATGCTATCTACACACTAACAGTTCACCACAGGAGGCTAAATCACACACCCTGGCATTTAATCAATAGGCCACTTTGTTCCAGTGTTTCCATACAACTAGTGCACTTCAACAGGGATGGACGATTACTGTAAACTTCCATCCATGGGCCCTGCACAATTTACTGAAATTCCTACTTCCTTTACATCAGTTTATCTAGGTTTACGAAATGAGTCCAATAGCTTGTTTCTGATTTAGTAATTGTTTTACACACATACTCTGATTAAAAAATTTTTTTTTACAAAGTTTGAATTTGTACCCTTTACATAAATGCAGCCTCGTTGTTGTAGCTTCATTCCCAGACTCCATGAGTCCCTCTATTAGCCGATGACACGAAGTGCTTCATTCCCATGCTCCAAGATGCCTCATGATACACAACACTAGAGTTCTGCCAATGCATATAAATGAACTGAATGACAATAGAGCAACCACTTCGCTAAAGAGGCACATTCCCATTGATTTTCAGTCAACATCTCAGAGAGATTCATCCTCAAACCATGAATGGGCTATTCCAATCCATTGCAATAGGTCTATCCTCTATCTTTTTGGCAGGTCTATCTTTGGTCGGATACCATGAACTGGAAATGCCCATTAAGGCAATGTTCATTAATCATGGAGATAAAAGGAAACAAAACACAAACCCAAATTTAAGGAATTAAAATTGAAATTCTGTATGTCAAAAAGAGATATTCTTGGCACACTGTGCATCGGCATAAACAGTTCAGATCCAGGGATATCCATTAACCCAACACATATAAAACTTGCTTTAGGTCATCAGAAGTTTAAGAAATATAATTTTAGAATTATACTAGAATGAAATACAGCACTTTTGATTTTCAAAAGTTATTCTGAAACTGAGCATCTGCTTGTTATTAGGCCTACTTGCTTGAAATATTTCGATTATCAAAACAGAAAGGACATAAGATTCAAACTCTCTATGTCTGACATTGCAAGTTACAGTTATGGCAAATTGAGTTAGTAACATCAACTGACATTGGCTTTGCCACCCGCACCTGCACATCTCTGTTGCAAAAGTAGCATTTGGCAAAAAAGTTAGTAATTATAACCTGGACACTTAGGTCCAACTGATAATCTATAAAATCATTAAACCAAAATTTATATAGCAAAATATTCAATGTTCGTAAAGTAAATCTAAAAGTTATTTTAATAGTCTCAATCTTGAAGCAAGACAAGTAAAAACCGGGACAATGGGGATGGTCCATTATTTAACTATAAAACTGCAGTACAGTTCAATGATTTCACTACTTGCCACTGAGGGGACATCTTTCTTAACATAGCAATTGGGTCAGGTAGGTGTGGTATGTGGTACTAAAATGGCCAAAAACACATCAAATAACAAGAATACTCTCCAGATGCTAAGCATTCATATCACTGCAAAGCAGATTCTGATTTGTCGTATTTGTGGACCAATAAAATGACACTTCTTTATCTGGCAGTTTCAAATACTAAAACGTGGCAAGAAAGCAAAATGTGTGGTACTTCTTCTACATTGGCAAAATATCTTTTGGCCATTTTTCTTTGCAAGTTAGGAAATAGCCCAGGGGCAGAACAACAGCCAGCAGAGAACATGTCCAAGCTACAATTTGGCATAAGATGAATGATCTTGGGGTCATAAAAGTTTTCCTGCAGCTGCACCCTGTCTCATAAGGGACTGTGAATTGTCTCAGTTCCACACTATTCTCTCTCATGCAGTATCAAGGGTCAAAACCTCAATTTGGCTCTTCTAACAGTTGATTTCATTGCAAAAGAGTAACTGCCAATCATCAACATCCCTGACAACTTGAGGGAAGCGTATCCAATTTCTAGGATTAGCCACCAGCTCCGTTTTGACATGGACAAGTCAATTTGGTTTGTTGTCAGAGCAGAAGAAAATAAACATTCCATCTACAGTTCTACATCCGCGCCCACAATTTACGCTCAAACCATATTATAAAAGGGATTGCAAATAATTAAAAGATAATTAATTAATCAAATATAACAACACTGATAATTACGCAGAACATAATAAAACCCCGATGCAATTGTGGAAATGGCTGCGGGTCACTCTCAACTGCATGCAAGAAACCCATTAATCCTCGAATCAACAATCAGCCTTGACGTGGAAGAAACTTTCAGGTTCCTCATCACTTACTCCATGTAGTGGCAATAAAATGGTAATACAAAGAAATGGTCAGATGAATTATTCATCCAATCCGACAGCAGTGGCAACAGATGTAATAACAAGTAACACATGAACATCTGAGCCCAGAACATGTATCAATGAACCACCTGAAGAGATCAAAGAAAAAATTTCAATGAAGGCTTTTAGTAATATGTGAGCATGCATCATTTACACGTGCTAATATCTTCCATGCATTCTGATGCACCCTCGCTTTATTCAGATGAAGAGAACAAACATGAAATTTCCTGGAATAGCATCTTCAACAGAGCAGTGCCAAATTACAATAAGATAATTGTGTGAAGCAAACCAACCTTGTAATAACAGGCGATATTTGAAAATTAGTTCTCATTTAAACCATACAGGACCCCCAATCCCCCTGAAAGACAGTGTGTCATATTCTGAGATAAATTCTTCTTAAATCTCTAAGTCATCTTCCTTCAGCATTAAAGTTTCAAGTGCAAAATAAGAGCATCATCCTGAGATTACTTTCTAGATACACAGGGTATCGTGCATCAAAGAAACTTCCATGCTAGCATAAAATATGTCAACAGAATCGGAGAATTATGTTTTTAATCAATGTATACCAAGTTAGTTCCATACAGTACAGAAAAGTAACAGACAGTAAATTTGTTTGTTTGTTTGTTTGTTTGTGTTTTACGCCTCTGCAGCACCTTAGTGGGCTATATCGAGGCAGGCGATCGCCGTATGATGATGAGATGAGAAGACAATGAGTCTGGCACATACCCTATTAATTCAGGGATGCCGAGGGTCTTCCAGTTGCCCAGCATAGGATACTGGATACAACCCGCCTCCATTTAATGTCCCATGGGCTCGGACTAAAGTGTGTTCACGGGGTGAGATTTGAATCCACGCCCTCAAAGCCAGTTGACAAGCGCACTTGGTCGCATGTCGTGAGGTGGGCACCTAAAAAGGGTGGTTCTGTGACACTCTGCAAAGAAATTTGTCATTCAAATGTCCATTACTCAAGAACTAAAAGGTCTATCAATGTGGTTGTAGTCTCATATTGTAGCCCTGAAAGTTCCCTTCAATTTGACGTCAACTTGATTTAAATTGATGGAATAGTTTTGGCCCTGCTACCATGCAAATGAAAAAATCCAGGGGTGGTTCGGTGGCGGAGGCGGTGGCGGAGGCGGGAGGTGAAAACAGTAATCAAGCCTATAATGCTCTGTAACTCTGAAGTACTAGACTCTAACCTGAATAGACTGTTTCAGTGTATAGTTCAGTTCCTTGAATGTCTCTACTAGGCCTTTCAGATCTCTCTGGTGGTGTAATATCTGTGTAGTTTAAAGAAAATTTATGGTACCACAGGCACAGACAAGCCGTTTTTGGTCTGTTTTCGACCATTAGTACATAATGTGCTCAATAGAGCCTTGTGAGCACTTATTTCCATAATTAGGTGTGTCAGTGGGCACTTGCTCATTGGAAAGGCATTCAGAAAGACATATTGATATAGTTTGGGGTCTATGATTAGATCAAAGGAGCCATAAAGAGTCAACTTGAGAAGATATTTACTACGAACGTCTGAAAAATGTTTGCAATTTTTTACTCACAATTCATACTCCTTTACATATTGATAAAGCAGTTAATTTTGGCTTTATCTTATAGTCCCATTTGTAATCTTCAATTTAAAGCAAACCAGAGTCAATTCTATGGAGATTCGACTTGGAAATGATGTTTTTTGTAAAAAAGGTCCGAATTGAGAAAAATGCGTTTTTAGATCAGGCTTTTAGTGCATTTTTTCGTTAATTAATTGCACATAAACGAGTATATCTCAGTTATAAATAAAGATAATGAAGATCTGTTTGTTGTATTTGATGCGTGTGATGGCCTACAATAACCTATGGGAATATTGAAAAATGGGCCATTTTGACCATGTCACACATTTGTGGCCCACCTTATGACATGCGACCACTTACCAATCAGGCCACGGGAACTCTGAGTGGGAACCCTGAGTAATGCCAATGGTATTACAATAAATATTGTTTATTCATGAATAAAGGTATAAATGGCTGCCAGTGCACCAGCAGACAAACCTTTAGTCACTTGGCAATGTCAGATCTTTGCTTCTTCTTTTGGTGCAGTTTATTTTCAGGTTTGTTATTTCTTAGTGATTGCTCTTCGCACACTCAACAGGAAACATGTAATAAATTTGCCCATTGGGAAGATTAAAACATAGATCTTCAATTTCTGTCATGTAATTTTAAAAGTTTCACAACAATCTTGTTGTTTTTTAAGGAGAAAATTAAAATAAACCGTGATGAAGCAAGTAGGCCCAGACCTATTCAGGCTAAAAAATCTAAAAATTAAGCTGACAAACGAAGAATGATGAACTTGCGTTTATGTTAAACCACTCCACTTGACAATCCCCAAATAACTATACATTATATTCATGAAAAAAAAAACTTACACAACTGACGTGAAGCCAAATTTCTCATTATATTTGATGAGTTGATAAGATGATTGCATGACCAGACAAGCAAAATTCAAGCTGGCCATATCAGCAAGCTAGCAAGACTATGGTTTTTAGTATACTATGGTGCTTTCTGTGGTTGTTCTCTGAAAGGTCCCTTTCAGCCAGTCTCTCAATGACCCTCATACATAGCTGTTGCGCAAAGGTTTTTATATGCACAACTGTGGCCCCCGCCTTCTTGATGGGTCAGCTTGACCAGTCGGAGGCTCTAGAATTGAACGTTTTCGACTCAAGATCACTTATCTTCTTAACCCAACTTGACTGAGCAATTTGCGAACTTTCTCACTCCAGAATAGGACGGATCCATTTCTCGCACTTCGCGGGACACAAGTGTAGACACACAGAAGTTTCTCTGTTTATTCCAGTAAAAAAAAAAGAAAGAAAAGAAAATATTACAACATAAGAACTTAGCTTCTTATCTACCTAGCGCTTGTACTAATATTTGTGCAGTCAAAACATGTGATGTAACTTTTTTTAAATGTCAATATGATGTTTTGAGGACAACTCGCAAACATTTTTATCTCTCTACATTTGTTTTCTAAAACAATTATTTGCTGGTTTATTAATTCGGTCAACAGTGTAATCCATTTGCCACTTTTTGGCCCTTGGCATTGAGGTTGGCTATTTATCTCAGTTTTCGGCTTCTGGAAATATTTAACAGACCAAAACCTTTGGTGCCAAACTGATTGTAACATTGCCTTCAAAAGCATGGTCAACATTTGTACTATATATTGATTTTCAATTATCCAAAGACAGTTCAGTTTGAATTTGTTTCAAACTTTCAGTTTGTGAAGTAAACATTTTTATTGGAACTGAAATGTCCTTCGGAATTGAGAAACTTCCTGACATCCAAGTAAATCTCGTCCTTCTTTATTCAATTTGCTTGGGGTCAGCAACTTGTCTCTCTCCTTTGTTACACAACGAGGTATTCGCCAAAAAAGGTAATATACGATCGAGACAAGAGATTTGGAAAAAGAAGCCATACATGTCCAATCTGGGTATATCTTTCGGTGGGCTTATAAACTTATCCAGGTCAGGAAAACAGTGACAGGACGCCTGAGGAAGGAGACAGGGCCACAACGGAAGGGATTAATTTGATAAGGCTGTCACAAGAACTGTTGTTGGAGGAAGACTTATATGGACAGTTGGACACAGACACGAGTCTCAGTTTCACATTGAGAGGAAGTATCCAAGAATGTAAATCAATCTTAAACTTATATAGTGATTACTATTGGAGCTCAATATCAGAATCTGTAAAATAGCGAATTGTCATCAGATGATCTCGAAAATTTGTGAAATTCAACAAATCATTATTCCACTATTTTAAGAATGCAATATATAGTAGCCGAGGTCCAATAAAAATATTTGCTTCATCAAAGCTGCCCCATGCGATTAAGCTGTTCGAAACCTTGCAACTAAAGTATCCTAGTAATAGGCTAGTATGATTGAGCATCAGTGCATATCATACAAATATTGAATGATTATGGGAGCAATGGTGCCATTGGCATGAAGAATTTGGGCTGGTTACAGCTTGCTATTTCCAGAAGCCAAAGGCTTAGGTAAACAGCAGCCAACCTCAAACACTGCACCAAGTGATTTTACTGCATCCTCCCATTCCATAATCTACAGAATGCGGCGATTCCAAAGATGTACATATTGTCTATTCCTCTCTTGGTGCATACGAAACATGGATTTTGGCCTTTGGCACCTGGACTAACATACCGGTGTCATCAGTATTATATATATGCAGTAAATAGCTAAGAGTAAAACCCAAGGATAGAATGGTTAATATACTAGTTTGCCTAATATTCTAACCCCCTTGCAACCTCTGTGGAGTCAGCACAAGTGATAACAAGATCACTGCAGGAGTAACAAGGTCAGAGGGTGCCTTTGCTGACTTCCTAAACACTAATGACCACTTGAACAAGGCTTAGCAGCAAATTGTCATTCTGAACAGGATAGACAAAATTCACACATACTAGTAGTATTGGTACGCTTGCTCAGATTTTCTCCTTCCAGAATTCTTGCCTTATACATATCCAGGATTAACACCAACAATTGTCTGTAGAACATACAAAAGCAAAAATTATACGTACATAGTTGAAGACATATGTGGCATTGCGGTTCAAAAAAAAAAAATATATACACTATATATCCCCTTTTCGATACACTGCATAATGCATATATATAGTAGATAACTTGTCAACCCATATTAAGCACATGGTTGCAGGTGGCAGCTTAGCCTAAATATCGATACCCCTTCTGTTATCTGAAAGAAGATTTATCAGGAGACATTTCACCCGAAGTGTTCGCATTTCTCCTCCTACAGAATGTAGTGCGCTCTCAGAATGACTGCTCCCATGGCATTGGCTACAAATTCATAACCTTCTCTGTAACATAAATGACACAAGGCATGTACACTGTACAGCCTCAGATATCAAATATTTAATGACAAAAATACCCCCACGCACTACTTGAGACCAGATTCAGAGCCAGAGTCAGAATGTCAAGTTGCCCCAAGTCTTGGAACAAGGAACTTGAAGGAAGTATCCTTAAGGCAAGGAAGGAACTTATTGATCCCTTAATGCAGATGGCAGTGCGCCTTGGAAGTTGGACTGAGGCCTGCTACTAAAATGCTGAAGAACTATTAAATGGTTGCAAACTAAACATGCAACAAGCGAGGACCAAGACAGAACATGCACAGAAATGATTAAGACTCCCATTTCCAATGATACTTTGAGGTGAATCTATTTGAGTTCCATTTGAGGTTTTTGACTTTTTTAGTCAACTATTTCTTTAACTGAATGTGTTGTAAAAACCTACAAAGACACCCAGTAACACAGCAAAGATTTATCAAATGGTAAGTCAGAGACATCATGGACAGACAGACTAAAATCATAGGCCCTTGTATTTGACAACTTTCTAGAGTAGGAGCAGCCACTGAAGAGATTTGATGATTTATTTGAACAATTCATTGGTATAGAAATCCAGCAACACAGAAGGTATCAAACTCCCTTATTGCAATCCAAATGGAAACAAGCCCATACTACTACTACTCCAAAGATATAGCAGTATTCATACAACATCCACTCAGAGACTAAGCTGATTCGGAGTATGCCATACAACCGGAAAACCGGAAGTGGCCTCGTTTGTACGTATAGTGACTCAATCAGCCCATTAAGGTCTTTGAGCAGATCTCATGACTGAGCTACCAGCCAAAGGAGTCAAGAGCAACATACTGATGCAGGTGATGCATGTAAATCTGGAGTACGCTGTTACTTGAGCTGGTGGCCTATGCTACTTTGCTATCGTTTATTTAGTGATCATTTTGAGACCCTTCGTTTGTCATACCAAATAAGGTCCAATACTTTGCAAGGCCCAACAGGCTGTTTAATATTAGAAATCAGTGTTATGATTAGTAATTTTGGCTCGATTCACTAGTTATTGCTTTGATCCTGGCTCTATTTACAAGGCAAACAGAACACTTTACAATTCATCATTGATTATTAGCGTTTGCCTGCCATTTCCTATCAGTGCGAGTCATTTACTGTGGTTTTTCTCGCCAACCCAAGCAGCCATATCAGTTTACATGGCATTCGTCCACACACAGATCTCATTGACAGAACAGTAAACAATAACCACACTCACAAAATCACAGTGGTTTGTGAAACAGACTAAAGTAAACGCAAATACATTTATATCGAAGCCCTATAAGTAATTCAAATTGAGAAAATATACAATGTATATCCACCTTTTGACACATTGGAGAGAAGACAACCCCTCAACCAATTAACACTGGAAGTACATGGTTGCAGGTGGTATAGCTAAGCCTAAATATCAATATCCCTTCTTCATAAAACTATTATCTGAAAGTGTATTGCAGGGGATTAACTGGGAGGCAGCTTATGGCTATTTATAGGACTGCCAATGTCCACCATTCACACCATAACAATGCACACATACTTCACATCAGATACAAGACGAAGGTCAAATTCCGGCCTTGGTTCATGGCAAGTGAGAGTGCCACACAGGGAATTCAATATGGAGTCAACTTCTTTTTTATCCCAGACATATTCACCAGAAAAGCTTCAACACAAGCAACATCTATTTTCTAGTGAAAGTGGCGAACTGCCCAGCATACATAGTTCAGTTGTGGAGACTGGCTTCGTTTCGACTTTGTCAATCCTCAATATTGGAACAATTTGTAGAAGGGTGAAATAGGGATAAAACATCCATATGTAATTTTCTCCCTATATTCACTGCTTAAGTTCCGTTACATAACATTTTTACTGGCATTCAGCCCTGACAGAGTCAGCTTCAAAACTTTGATGCTAATAACCCGAAAGATACTCTTCGATAGCCCGAAGCACCTTACTACCGCTGCTATATTTATAACATGACATTGTGTAGTGCTTGCATTTCATTTACACTTTACACAGGAAAATAAACAAACTGCCCATTAAAGACACCATTTGAAAGCACATCTCACAATTTCACAGTTCATTGTAATTCTTTATTAATACTGAACAATTATGTGATTTGCCTCTTACAAAATAATATATATAACAGCCTCAGCAGGTACTGAAGTCTGCAGTAAGCTGTAAATTCCACATCTATAGGGATTACACCAACTGGAAAAAGGCTGAGAGGAATCAGAGATATCAGAGATGGGATGGTCCAAAATGCCACTGCAAATGACTGCCAGTGATAGGGAATGACAGAGAATGGGATAGAAAATGGGATCAATAAGGAATTGTGAGGCATTTTGTTTGCCTGGTAATAGGAGGGAGCATCAAAGCAGTCAACAGATAACTAGATCCTGGTCGAAAATATCCTTGAAACACTTTTTGCCAAAACCAACATGACATTCTTTTGAAAGAGAGGATGATTTTATTAAATTACTCTAGATTGAATCCATTTGTTAAAATTTTTGTTTTATCCAATATTAACTGTCAACATCACACTGTCACATGATTTGAAATAATTCTTCAAATAGAATATCCTTCTGAAGTAACGTATAATCCATATGACCTGTAACTAATCACATCATGGAGGTAATCGCTACATCAGGAATTTGTCTAACATATATATTGCCTCAAAGGCTGTGATGCTGCACAAGCAGGGCCATTCCAGTCCCAATTTTCACTTCACACCATGTCAGGACTATGATACATAGAAGATATGGCTTTTTATTGGCTAGAAGCTGAGGTGCCTGACCCGTCAGAAAAAAAGAAGCATGTACCTCAATTCATACATGTCACAATGCTGGGAAGTAGGGGTGCCAAGAGTTGCGACATTAAGTCCTGACTTGAGATTTATAAAAACTCCAACAACATTTAAATATATTTGGGTTCTACATAAATTTCTCAATGAAAGAAACTTAAGATACACATTCAAAATTTCCAAAGCCATTTATCATAACATTTTTAGCCTTGCTATTTTTTTACCTTGCTTTGATCTCCCTTCAATATATTTTCTTTGCCTCTGAGAAAGCAAAGGTTGAGTTGAAGGAAACCCATCACACTGA
Source organism: Platynereis dumerilii (assembly GCA_026936325.1). Lineage (NCBI taxonomy): Eukaryota > Metazoa > Annelida > Polychaeta > Phyllodocida > Nereididae > Platynereis > Platynereis dumerilii. Next base: position 14,132,829 of record JAPTHN010000002.1, on the reverse strand, counting down.
GAACATGAGCTGGGTAAGACATAAGCAAGGGCTTGCTCACGTGGTTGTACATCTCAGGAATAAATGGGGTAGATAAACAAATAAGTCAAAAGTTCCTGAAGTAGACTCTACAATTGGTAGCCTTCATTTACCTGGTGACTTCTTTTTTGCTTAAACCATCTGTCACAGCGCGTTAAAATGAGCCAAGGGCATACTCAGGACAAAAGTGACTCCGCACAACACCTGATCGAACACTAAATATTTGTGGCCTGCATAAAGTAGTTTAGCAACACCATATTTGTCTATGTAACACTGTGACAGTCATATTTGTCTGGGCAGGCGGCAATTTTGCCAAATAAATAATAATTACCAATGAATTCCTTTGATTGCTTTTTCTTGGAAAAAGTTTTTTTTAAATTTTTCCATCTACAAATCGATTTCTGTCTCAAAAACAGAAACCCAAATATTTCAATGATTATTCAGACGCCATTCAGAGGCCAAGTAAAATATTCATAAGGCCCACACCCATCTGAACTAGTAAAATTTTAAAGAAGAATAAGCAATTTATTAATAAAAGTGCCACTACACGCAGATTTGCAAACCAGCTTTAGAACCGGCACCTAAAGCTGGCTTCAGATTACAACAGATTAACATGACGAATTTGGTGTAAGGATTAGTTTGTAAAAGCTCATGCAACTTGCCTCTCCATACTTGCCGTGACCTCAATGAAGTCTGCAGCAGAGATAACCCGATTACTACTGGGCATTAACGGGTGGGTCAAGTTAAATCCTGTTGTCAGCTGGCCTATCAATACTGCAGTTTTAAAGTCGTTGTGGAAAGTACAGTTACATAGCCTTGCCGGAGTTCTGCCACAAGCACCAACGCCGGGTAGTGCTGAAGTTCAGAAATATTAAATCAGTCTGAAAGTTCCTGGTGCCTCATAGCCGTATTTGTGTAACTTCGTTTTTTTAATAGCCTTCGGCAACAAAAGTGCTGTCTCCATTGAAATATTTCATTTAATTAGAAGTGTCTATAATGCACTTACAAGGGGCGTTCAGAAAGTTCGAGGCTTTTTTTCATATGGATACTTATTTTCAATCTAGAACTACGAATTTTTCACTGGATAAAATTCAGAATATTTGGAGTGGATTTCCAAAATTTTGGACAATTTGGACATATTTAAGTCATTCTGTGGTTGCCATGGAAACTGAAAGTTCAGCTTCTTGGGGCAGGTATCACTGCAATCAAGAATGCCAAGAAAATGTGACTGTGAGAGACCTCTCTCTTTCACTTGAATCAGTGAGATTGACAATATTTGACACAAGAAATACGGTATTAGCTTCTGAATATGCTTTCAAGCAGACCAAATGTGTGTATTTTTACACTGAACCCATGTAGGAAAGCACTCCCGCATGTCAGATTTGGCAAGGGAAATTCAGGAGGCAAAGGTGTGTTTCCCTGACTACACAAGGACTTGTGAAAGCATGGATTCACTAGTATGAACAAAGGACCAAAGTGGACAGCATTATCCATCCTAGCTATTCCTGTGACATGTTGCTTTACATAAGTCCTGGTTTTCCCTTACTTTAGTCCATGGGGGCTATAGTTTAAGGCACTGGAGGAGAAAAGGCTTTTGATGACCGAAATTCTTTCACAGAACTTTGTTTGGAGGACTTCAAGGAACATTTGCTTCAATGGGTCAGGTGTATGAATCAATGCTTTTGGGGAGCTTGGGAGTATTTTTTAAGGCTGATATTATATTTCTTGTGTCAAATATTGTCAATCTCACAAATGCAAGTGATAGAGAGAGGTCTCTCACAGCCAAAATTCATTGGCTTTAGTGGTTTCAGTATTATCTGCCCCAAGAAGCTGAACTTTCAGTTTCCATGGCAACCACTGAATGACTTAAAAACGTCCAAATTGTCCAAAATTTTGGAAATCCATTCCAAATATGCCGAATTTTATCCTGTGAAAAATTCATAGTTCTAGATTGAAAATAAGTGTCCATATAAAAAAAGCCTCGAACTTTCTGAACGCCCCTCGTAGATTCTCTGGTTGCTATAATGTTGAGCGTTCAGGAATTATAAACTGTGAGGATATTCTTATTTTCTTAACTTCTGTATCTACAAAGTATCAATAATGAAGCAAGTAGCCTAATCATGCATTTCATACATTCGCAGTCTCAGATATCAATTTTCAATGGAAACAGAGCACACATTCTACGAAATCAGAGCCATTTCATAATGTCAACTTGCCCCAAGTCTTGGAACAAGGAACTTAAAGGAAGTGTCCTTAAGGCAAGGAAGGACCTTATTGATCCCTTAATGCAGATGGCAATGACTCCTTGGAAGTAGGACGAGACTACCCTGTCAGCATGCCTCGGCGGTCCAACGTCGGCCCAGCGTCAGTCCGATGTCAGTAGCATTGGACCAGCTTCGGGCAAACGTTGGACCGCCGAGGCACACTGATAGGGTAAGGTCTGCTCCTAAAATGCCTGAAGAACTATTAAATGACAGTAAGCTAAACATGCTACAAGTGAGGATGAAGACAGAACATGCAAAAAAAATGATTAAGACTCTCATTTCAGATGACATTTTCAGGTCAAACTGCAGGTTTCTATTTTATGTCTTTGATTTAATGTTTTTCAGTCAACTATTTCTCAAGCTGAACGTCTTGTAAAACCTACAAAGAGAACCAGTAACGCAGCACAAATTAATCAAATGGTAAGTCAGAGACATAGTGGACAGACAGACAAAAATTATTGGTCCTTGAATTTGGCAACTTTTTAGAGTAGGCCGAGTAGCCACTGCAGAAATTTGATGATTTATTGAACTCTTCATTGGAATAGATTTCCAGCAACACAGAAAAAAAACCCTTGTTACAATCAATATGGAAAACAAGCCCATACTACAACTGCTCCAAAGACATAGCCGTATTCATACAACATCCACTCAGAGACTAAGCTGATTCCGAGTACGCCATACAACCGGAAAACCGGAAGTGGCCTCGTTTGTACGTATAGTGACTCAATCAGCCCATTAAGGTCTTTGATTAGATCTCATGACTGAGCTACCAGCCAAAGGAGTCAAGGGCAACATACCGATGCAGGTGATGCATGTAAATCTAGAGTACGCTGTTACTTGTGCTGGTGGCCTATGCTACTTTACTATCATTTATTTTGTAATCATTTTGAGACTTTTCGCTTTTCATACCAAATAAGGCAATAGTTTGCAAGGCCAAACAGGCAGTTTAATATTATTAATCAGAGTTATGACTAGTGATTTCATCCTGATAGGCTCAATTCACTAGTTATTGCTTTGATGCTGGCTCTATTTACAAGGCAAACAGAACACTTTACAATTCCTCATTGATTATTAGCCATTGCCTGCCATTTCCTATCAGTGCAAGTCATTTACTGCGGCTTTTGTCGCCAACCCAAGCAGCCATATCGGCTTACATGGCATTCGTCCACATTCTGATCTCTTTGACAGAACGGCAAACAAAAACCACACTCACAGTGGTCTGTGGGACACACTAAAGTAAATAGCAAAAATATAAGTGTATGGAAGCCCCATAAGTATTTTAAAGTGAGAAAATGACACAAAATGTATATGCACTTTTCGATACATTGCAGAGCAGAGTCACCAGACAACTGGATGACCCATAAACACCGGTTGCAGGTGGCAGCTAAGCCTAAATATCAATACCCCTTCTTCATAAAACTATCATCTGAACGTGTATTGTAGGGGATTAGCCAGGAGGCAGCTTATGGCTATTTATAGGACCACCATTCACACCATGACAAAGCAGAAAATACTTCACATGAGATACAAGACCAAGGTCAAATTGCTGCCTTCATGCAGAGCAAGTGAGAGTGCCACACAGGGGATTCAAGTATGAAGTCAACTTCTTTTTTATCCCAGACATATTCACCAGAGAAGTTTCTACTAAGTTCTAGTTCTACCCAAGCAACATCTATTTTCCAGTGAAAGTGGTGAACTGCCCTGCCTGCAGGCTGAAGTAAACATAAGTTCAATGACGGAGAGCGCATTCTTTTGGCTTTGCCTATCCCCCTTATTGGAACAATTGACAGAACGGGTGAAAGGGGGAATATATCCATATGTCATTTCCCCCCTCTATTCACCACTTGTTCCATTTCACAAAAAATTCACTGGCATCCAGCTCTTGCACAGTTGGTCATAGCTCAGTCGGTAGTTATACTTATAGTTCTGCTCCGATGGATCAAATATCTTTTTTCACTAAACACATAATTTACTTATTTTAAAATCCTCTTTATCCTATTATATATGTCATATTAGACACAAATAGATACCCCTCTATACCTAACTTCCACTGTTGTGTTGCATATACAAGTGCTTGACTTTCAAATTTGCAATTTACAAACACAAAAAATTATAAACTGTTAAATATAAACTGCTACCATTTAAATCACGAAAGCAAATTACCCATCTTCAAGATACATTATAAAAATACTTATTTACAGACTAAACAATTATGAAATTAATGTGATTTGCCTTAAGCAAAACATTATATAGCTGGTACTGTCATTGGCAGCTGCCGGGATCACGGCAAACGGAAAAAAGGCTGGAGAGAAATCGAAGATATCAGAGATGGGATGGTCCAAAATGCCACAGCAAATGACTGCCAGTGATAGGGAATGACAGAGAATGGGATCAATAAGGAATTGTGAGGAATTTGTTTGCCTAGTAATAGGAGGGAGCATCAAAGCAATCAACAGATAACTAGATCCTGGTCGAAAATATCCTTGAAACACTTTTTGCCAAAACCAACATGACATTCTTTTGAAAGAGAGGATGATTTTATTAAATTACTCTTCACGATATTCAGTCTGTAAAATGTTCATTTTTTCTAGCATTATTTGCCAATATCACAATGTCACATGACTTGAAATAATTCTTCGAACAGAATATCCTTCTGAAGTGACGTATAATGCATATGACCTGTAATTAATCACATCATGGAGGTAATCGCTACATCAGAAATTTTTCTAACATACATATTGGCTCAAAGGCTGTGATGCTGCACAAGAAGGGCCATTCCAGTCCTAATTTTCACTTTACACCATGTTCGGACTATGATACATAGAAGATATGCCTTTCTATAGGCTAGAAGCTGAGGTGTCTGACCTGGCAGAAAAAGAAGCACGTACCTCAATTCATACATGTCACGATGCTGGGGAGTAGGGATGCCAAGAGTTGCGACATTAAGTTCTGACTTGACAAAGCCATTTGATCTGATCTCCCTTCGATATATTTTCTTTGCGTATCTCCTCCGAGAAAGCAAAGGTTGAGTTGAAGGAAACCCATCACACTGAGAACATGAGCTGGTTAATCCCACTAACATTTGAGTTAAAACTCAGGTCACATGACCACCCCAGTTGCCAGCTATAAACGCCTGTCACAGGCATGTCACTCACCCAAGCTATACACCTATCCTACTTTTTTCCACTCATATTTCAGATGGGAACCCACAACTATCTAACTCCACTCTTATTTCCGTTTGCCAACTCCACCAACAATCTCCCACCAGGAGTGCATGAAACAGCATATTCTCATATTTTACTCCTCCCCAGAGGGAGCCACTTCTCATAATCATTTTCCCACAGGTCGCAGCACTTATGTTCATCTGTTTTTGCCATGCAGTGTCACTTCACAATAATGCATTGTCAAACTTTTTCCACTAACGGGCATTGTCTAGTAAGACATAAGCAAGGACTTGCTCACATGGTTGTACATCTCAGGAATAAATGGGGTAGATAAACAAATAAGTCAAGAGTTCCAGAAGTTGAGTCTCTGTTGGTAGTCTTCTTTTACCAAGTGACTTCTTTTTTGCTTAAACCATCTGTCACAGCACCTTAAAATGAACCAAGGGCATACTCAGGTCAATAGAGACTCAACCCAACACCTGATCGAACACTAAATATTTGTGGCCTGAATAAAGAAGTAGTTTAGCAACACTATATTTCTCTGTGTAACACTGTGACAGTCATATTTGTCTGGGCAAGCGGCAATTTTGCCCCATAAATGATAATTACCAATGAATTCCTTTGAGTGCTTTCAAATCTATTTCTGTCTCGAAAAAAGAAACCTAAATATTTCAAGGATCATTCAGAAGCCATTCGGAGGCCAAGTCAAAAATTCATGAGGCCCACACCCATCCGAACTAGTAAAATTTTAAAGAAGAATAAGCAATTTATTAATAAAAGTGCCACTACACACAGATTTGCAAACCAGCTTTTGAACCGGCACCTAAAGCTGGTCTCAGATTTCAGTAGATTTACATGACAAACTTGGTGTCAGGATTAGTTTGTAAAAGCTCCTGCAATTTGCCTCTCCATACTTGCACTGACCTCAATGAAGTCTGCAGCAGAGATAACCCGATTACTACTGGGCATTAACGGGTGGCTCAAGTTAAATCCTGTTGTCAGCTGGCCTATCAATACTGCAGTTTAAAAGTTCTTGTGGAAAGTACAGTTACATAGCCTTGCGGGAGTTCCGCTACAGGAAACCAACGCCGGATAGTTCTGAAGTTTACAAGCATTAAATCAGTCTGAAAGTTCCTGGTGCCTCATAGCCGTATTTGTAACTTCGTTTTTTTAATAGCCTTCGGCAACAAAAGTGCTGTCTCCATTGAAATATTTCATTTAATTAGAAGTGTCTATAATGCACTTAGATTCTCTGGTTGCTATAATGTTGAGCGTTCAGGAATTATAAATTGTGAGGATATTCTTATCAGGGTTGGGCACGAGTACACAAGTACTCGTGTACTCGAGTACATTTTTCCAAGTACTCGCATGTACTCAGTACTCATGCCAAATCATGAGTACAGTACTCGTACTCGTACTCGAGTACATTGCTAAAGTACTCGTACTCGTAGTGAGTACATCATGAGTACAATTGAAACTTCAAAAGAGGAAAATTGATCAAAAAATGTTTTATTTAATGCCATAGTTTAATTTCTAAAAGCCATCAAAGATGCTTTTTAAATTATTTCACAGTTAAAGTAACCTAAATGTTTTATGTGAATACTAGTAGTTTAAAAAATGATAATGATATAGTGAGCAGTCTTTTGTAATTAATTGGCCAAAATTGTGGAATAATTATAGGCCTATCTACCACATTCGTTGTCATCTATTTATAACTACAATGCCTATTTCCATATCAAGTCTGAAATAAATTGTTCATTCAGTAAAACATAAATATGATTATATTTGAAGCACTCTGGGACAAGGATATACCATTTTCATTTTGATTTGAATACATGGCCGCCATCTGCTTTTTTCACACCTTTTAGAGCAAATCAAAACATCATAACTTACAGGCTAATACTGGCCTAATTGTTAGAGATACAGTATTTTTACATCAGCCATCGTATTCAGCAACTTCTAAATGATATATCTACATTTTTAAATTTTGTTTCTAGCCTTATTTTAACCATAACTAGAGCTGTTTCCGTTTTAACCTTTTTTGGTTAAATCGACGTTTTTACGGAAATCGGAACACAATATAGGTTTATCTTAAATTTAAATAGTGTGATTTTAAGGAATGACTGAATTAAAATTGATCACATATATAATTTACATTTATTAAATGATACATGGCATCTTTCAAGATATTAGTTTATTTTCGTTTATTTATTAAATTGTTAAGTGTGCACAGAAACTTTTTGTATTGAACACAAATTGTTACAATAATATATCAAAATTTCTTGTGAAGGGTAGTCTCTTCTAATTTCTGTCCCTATATTATGATTTTATCTAACGAAAAATGTTCTTAGTTGAACGAAATAACCATTTCTATACTTGTAATAAATTTATATTGTATTTATTTTCAGTAAATCTACCTTGCCAAGCTTTGATATATGTGTTTTTAACGAATTATTGGCACTAAGAAAAGATATTGAAATGAAATTATTACTTGCAAATAGCATGGGACTGTCCTGTCAATGATTATGGCTATCTTGAATACTCATTTCAAAAACACCTGCAAAAAGTTTTAATAATTTCTTCCATACTTCAGCACTGTAGTCACTGAGTTTCTATTGTTGAAGGCATGAGGGGAAAGCTTGTCAACACTCTGGATGTCGCACTATTTCACCTATTACATTGAAACGTTGCAAATAGCCTCAACATAATTTTATGTTACTTCCATCAACTTTTAGTGCATTTGATGACAACAAATTTGTTATTTACTGAACTAAAATGTTCGTTTTTCCCCGCGAATTTCAAATGTGCTACTACAGTGATAGCAGCATCTCACAAAACACCAAAGAAGAAGGAAGGAAGGAAGGAATCACAGATCGATAGATAGATAGTTAGTCATATAGACAGATATATAGATAGACAGATAGATAGTTAGATAGACATATATAAAAATACTAGGTAGATAGACAGATTAATATATAGACATATTAATATATAGATAGATAGATAGATAGATAGATAGATAGATAGATAAATAGATAGACAGATAAATAGATAGACAGATAGATAGTATCAACAAGCACCTCTTAAAAGTGCTTGCACATTATCTTTCATTTGGCATTTGAATGCCTATCTGAAGTCCTACGGACTAGATCTCAATCCAAATAGCTTCAAAGGATGAATGGATGACTCGGCCTTTACATCCTATATTTATGCACTTGTAGGGCTAATTAAGATAGGACAGGACAATGAGCGAAGGATTACTGAAACTGTTGTCCAACATAGGCCCGGTGACCCAATCTGGCTAGAGCTGGAGTCGAAGCCTTGACCCAGCGATTGGCAGCTTAGCATAGTATTTTCAAAAAGGCCCTTTTTAATTGACACAATTCACTTTTGATTAACAAAGGAACGTAAGTAGTAGCATTCATTAACAATATTTGTTGTTGCTCAATTGTTTTATCTCAAAAACACTTCTATTTTTTTTAAATATTGCATAAATAAGATTCGAAACTGTATAAATGTACTCGTACTCGAGTACATTTGAAAGTACTCGTACTCGTACTCGAGTACATTCAGAAAAAGCTGTACTCGTACTCGTACTCGTAGATGTGGCAAGTACTCGTACTCGTACTCAAGTACATTTGCATGTACTCGTGCCCAACCCTGATTCTTATTTTTTTAACTTCTGTATCTGCAAAGTATCAATAACGAAGCCAGTAGCCTAATCATGCATTTCATACATGCCAGTCCCAGATATCAATTTTCAATGGAAACAGAGCACACATTCTATGAAATCAGATTCAGAGCCATTTAAGAATGTCAACTTGCCCAATGTCTTGGAACAAGGAACTTAAAGGAAGTATCCTTAAGGCAAGGAAGGACCTTATTGATCCCTTAATGCAGATGGCAATGACTAATTGGAAGTAGGACGAGACTAAGGCCTGCTCCTAAAATGCCTGAAGAACTATTAAATGAAAGTAAACATGCTACAAGTGAGGATGAAGACAGAACATGCACAAAAATGATTAAGACTCTCATTTCCGATGATATTTTTAGGTCAAACTGCAGGTTTCTATTTTATGTCTTTGATTTAATGTTTTTCAGTCAACTATTTCTCAAGCTGAACATCTTGTAAAACCAAAAAGAGAACCAGTAACACAGCACAAAGTAATCAAATGGTAGGTCAGATACATGGTGGACAGACAGACAAAGATTATTGGCCCTAGTATTTGGCAACTTTTCGGAGTAGACCGAGTAACTCTCATTTGGAATAGATTTCCAGCAACACAGAAAATACCAAACCCCTTGTTACAATCAATATGGAAAACAAGCCCATACTACTACTGCTCCAAATATATATTAGTATTCATACAACATCCACTCAGAGACTAAGCTGATTTGGAGTACGCCATACAACCGGAAGTTGCCTCGTTTGTACGTATAGTGACTCAATCAGCTCATAAAGGTCTTTGAGTAGATCTCATGACTGAGCTACCAGCCAAAGGAGTCAAGGGCAACATACTGATGCAGGTGATGCATGTAAATCTGGAGTACGCTGTTACTTGTGCTGGTGGCCTATGCTACTTTACTATTGTTTATTTTGTAATCATTTTGAGACTTTTCGCTTTTCATACCAAATAAGGCCCAATAGTTTGTAAGGCCCAACAGACAGTTTAATTTTAGATATCAGTGTTATGATAAGTAATTTCATCCGGATAGGCTCAATTCACTAGTTATTGCTTTGATGTTGGCTCTATTTACAAGGCAAACAGAACACTTTACAATTCCTTATTGATTATTAGCAATTGCCTTCCATTGCCTGCCATTTCCTATCAGTGCAAGTCATTTACTGCGGCTTTTGTCGCCAACCCTAGCAGCCATATCGGCTTACATGGCATTCGTCCACACCGACATCTCATTGAGAGAACAGCAAATAAAAACCACACTCACAGTGGTTGGTGGGACACACTAAAGTAAAATGCAAAAATATGAGTGTATGGAAGTCCCATAAGTATTTTAAAGTGAGAAAATGACACACAATGTATATGCAGTGCATTAAGCACTTTTCGATACAGAGCAGAGTCAGCAGACAACTGATCGACCCATAAACACCGGTTGCAGGTGGCAGCTTAGCCTAAATATCAATACCCCTTCTTCATAAAACTATTATCTGAAAATGTATTGTAGGGGATTGACTGGGAGGCAGCTTATGGCTATTTATAGGACCACCATTCACACCATGACAAAGCAGAAAATACTTCACATGAGATACAAGACCAAGGTCAAATTGCTGCCTTCATGCACAGCAAGTGAGAGTGCCACACGGAGGATTCAAGTATGAAGTCAACTTCTTTTTTATCCCAGGCACATTCACCAGAAAAGCTTCTAGTTCTACCCAAGCAACATCTATTTTCTGGTGAAAGTCGTGAACTGCCCTGCCCGCAAGTTGAAGTAGACATGAGTTCAATGATAATAAGTGGATTCTTTTGACTTCGCCTATCCCCCTTATTTGAACAATCGACAGAACGGGTGAAACGGGAAAAATATCCATATGCCATTTTCCCCCTCTACTCACCACTTGTTCCATTACACAACAATTTCACAGGGATTCAGCCATGGCACAGTTGGTAGTCATAGCTCAGTCGGTAGTAGTCACAGTCATAGTTTTGCTCCGATGGATCGAATATCTTGTCCACAAAGCACATAATTTACTTCCTTTGAAATTCCATTTATCCTATTATATATGTCATATTAGACACAAATAGATACCCCTCTATACCTAACTTCCACTGCCATGTTACATATACATGTGCTTGAGTTTCATTTGAAATTTACAAACACTAAAAAACAATAAACTCAGTAAGCTGCCAATTCTACAACTGCAGGGATCATTCCAATTGGAATAAAGGCTGAGGAGGAATCAGAGGTATCAGAGATGGGATGGTCCAAAATGCCACTGCAAATGACTGCCAGTGATAGGGAATGACAGAGAATGGGATCAATAAGGAATTGTGAGGCATTTTGTTTGCCTGGTAATAGGAGGGAGCATCAAAGCAGTCAACAGATAACTAGATCCTGGTCGAAAATATCCTTGAAACACTTTTTGCCAAAACCAACATGACATTCTTTTGAAAGAGAGGATGATTTTATTAAATTACTCTTCATGAATGTCAATATCACAATGCCACATGACAGGAAATAATTCTTCAAATGGAATATTCTTCGGAAGTGTTGCGCATATTCGAGCTGTAACTATTAACGTAATACAGCTAATTTCTACATTATCAATAAAAATGTTTCAAACATAGGCCAATATATTGGCTTAAAGGCTTAGTAGCTGTGAGTGCAGGGACTATTTCAGACCCAATTTTCACTTTGCATCATGTTGAAACTGTGATACGCAATTGAGGTGGATTCCCATTGGCTAGAAGCTGAGGATTTTGACCAAGTATGAAAAGCTTGTACCAAACTTACACATGCTGCAATATCAATGCTGGAAAATACGGATGCCAGCAGCTGTGCCACAGGGTAACTATTTCACATCACACTCCAACATGCCACATTAATATACACTTGGATTGTACGTGTATATAGTTTCCAAGGAATATTCATAACTCCGTTTTTTTTTCTACCTTGCTCTCATCTCCCATCAATATTTTCCTTGCCCATCTCCTCTGAGAAAGCAAAGGTTGAGTTGAAGGAAACCCATCACATTGAGATCATGAGCTGGGTAGGACATGAGCAAGAGCTAGCCCAAAATAAATGAGAGGGATTAACAGATGAGTCAAAGTTGCTGAAGTCAATTCTATTTCGGTAGTTTTCTTATCCATCCGGGTCTTCCACTTTACTTAAACCATCTGTCACAACACTGGCTAAACTTACAACTTTGTTCTGTTATTTTTCAATCCAGAAAATCTATTCAAGTCTCACAACTGATACCATGACATTTCAAGGACTATTTAGAAGCCTTTCGGTGGCCAGGCATATGTAGATTAACTAACAGGAAGCAGCTCAATTAAGAACTCATGCATGTTTCAGTGGACGGACAACTTCAAGGCCGCAAGACAAACTACGTTTTTTCTCTAGACAAAGTTGTACGACAGGAAACAAAGACAATTCTTTGATCTTTCACATTTAACAAATGCCTCAAGTCAAGAAGTCTATCAGACCTACAGCAATCTGAACTAAAATGTTCAAGAAGAATGGGCTATTTACAAAGAAACGTGCCCCTACACACAGATTTGTAAACCAATTTTTCAGTCGGCACCTAAATCTGGTTTCAGATTTCAGTAGATTTCCATGACAAAGTTGTTGGCAGGATTAGTTTGTGCAAAGCCCTTGCAATTTGCCTCTCCTCCCCTTGCACTGACCTCAATGAAGTCTGCAGCAGAGATAACTTGATTACCGGTGGGTATTAACGGGTGGGGTAAATTAAATCCTCTTGTCAGCTGGCCTATCAATACGGCATTTTAAATGTTGCACACTCAGAAAAAAAGGTTACACAAACATCCATATGTGGTTTTTTGGCTTGTCACCAGTATAAAACCACTTCTGGTTTTTTAAAAAACCCTCTTGATGTGGATTTTTAAAAAACCACCATCTTAAAATCCACTTTGGAATCATATAAAGCCTTTAGTGGTTTATCAAGAAACCTATGAAGGCCTGTTCAACACAACGTTTCTGGTTGTTTATTAAACCTTTTCTGGTTTATAAAATAATCAAATATTTCATTAGCTGGTTTTGTACATATTCATCTTTGGTTTTTATAGAAACCAAGTGAAGTAAATATTCACCCTTTTTAGGTTTTACAAATATCCATAACTGGATTTACATTATTCCATCATGGAGCATATATTAAACCAAAATGGGTTTTTCTAGTAATCAATTGGATAGTCTCATCATTCCCATAGGGCTTTCATAACCATATCAATAATTTAAATAAAACGTTAGCTGGTTTGCTGGAAAACCATGATAAGACTTTCAAATATCCAGGTACGATTTTTTAACCTCACCATTGGTGTTTCGTACAAAAAAATGTCTGGTTTATTGACAAATTTCATCTTTCCTTTTTTGTATATTTTGAGAACATAGGGGAAAAACCTCCAAGCAGAAAGAAAATAGAAAGGCATTTGACTTTATTTATACATATATAATCTATTTATAGAACTTCAAATAAGAAGAAAATGAAATTGGCATGCATAAATATATATATATAAATGTAGGAAGAAATAACAAGTGTATAACTACTATTCAAATTTACAAATATAAACACCAGGAAACCGAAAAACACAAAAAACAAATGAAATACATATTTTCATATTTAGATTTTTTCATGCTGATATGATACATTTTTTGATGCAATAGTCCATGAAGAATGCAATGTAATAGTCCATAAACTTGAAAATGTTCTTCTAAATGTTGGTGAACACCGGATGTCGTACACCCGGTAACAAGCATTAACGACAGAAAGAACCAGGAAAAAGGCCCACACTGTTATCATCTGGAATGCTGATGGTCGCTGACGTGTGTCCAATCGGCTTTGAGATGGACCACGATTCTTCAAGGTTTGCTGTTGAGCTCTTGGCTTCCTGAAAATGCAAGCAATCACCATGTTACTTTTCCTAAGTTCATAAGTTAATATTACGCAGTGTCTATTGAATTGGTTTCATGAACAGATTGAAACAATGAGTTGTGTTTGTGTTTTACGCCTGTGCAGCGCCTTATTGGGCTATCTTGATTGAAACAATGAGGCTTAACTTTTTGTCTGATTCTGAAACACTCTTCACAACATTTCATAATTTTGGCCACATACAGTAGTTTTAATTTGAAATTGACTAAATTTTATGGCATATTTTATGACAGTCAATCCATTGGTTTCATTATAATCTCTAAAAAGCTAGGAAAGAGAGCTCAAATACAAAACAGCTGTCATTTGCTCATGATGATTTGTGCATTTTTGCTAGCTAGGCAAAAAAGGTAAACAAAGAATTTGTGGCATGTGATGCCCTTCATTTAAGGATTAAGAGAACGATGACATTAAACAGTACACAGAAACAGAAGCAGACACCCACCTTTTCACTTTTCTGCCTCAAGGGCATCACCAATCCGGGTCTGAGAAGAGTTTTTTAAGGATGATTCCTGAGACCTATCCACAGCTGTTCAGGTGATAAGCTCATCCAGTTCCAATGGTTGGATGAGCTTAAATTCACGTAAAAGCTGAAATAGAAATAATTAACTTGTTAGGCACACTCTATTGAAATAAGGGAAAACAGTTCTTACTATGTATTAAAATAACCTGACGTCAGACAGATGTCAAGACAATTTCTGTGACATCAGCTGATGTCTCCCTGCAGGGAAAGGAATGGAATTCTTACTATGTGTCATAAGCAACCTATAATAATAATCATTTATATTACTGAAGCTTTGCTGTCATAAACCCTATCTTTTTTGAGGTGGTTAGATAAGGGTAATATTATGTATCAATTACACCGAAAGTCCTATTTAAGTTATCCTTATGCAAAGGTGAATAGTGAATACCTTTTTACCTAAAAATCTTGAGTCTTGTATGATAGACTATAAATATGAAGCATTGGCCAATGAAATATATGATTAAACAACATCATGTACAGTACACATCACAAACTGTAACCTAAGAGAACTACTTGTAGCTCTAAATGTCAATTATAAAAATTGTTTCCGTTGTGATTTCTGGATGATGATCAAAAACCATATAATCCTTACTTCCTTAAGATAATTGATCACCAGCAACTAACAGGTTTTTAAAAATGTGCTCACTCTCTAAACAAAGGCCTATAATATTTACATAAAATAGAGTGACTTTTTTGTGGAATACATGTTAGCGAATGTTCTCATGCAGCTCATAAACTAAAAGAAAATTAATCATAAAATTCCTACCTTGGAACTGATGATAAACCAGGATGTCCTTGCCTCTTCATTTAACATGTTCAATGAACAAATCAATCAGACCTGGTCACTGCACCATCTAACTGACTCTCACAAAAGGTATATAATTGTGTCTCAAGTCTGACAAAATTATCTTGTGATTAGCCTTAAACAAGCTGTAACAATGTCAAACACAAACTTGCCAGATTAAATGTTGATATCCTTAAATGTGAAGCTGTGAACAATGTTAAAGACCAATGAACCTGGACACATGGTGTTTTGAGTATTCAATTGGTTTGCAATAAAACCATTTTAATCGTTACTGGTTTTGTAAATATCCAAGTGATTTTTTATAAAACCCCAATAAACCCGCGTTAACCAAACTGGTTTTTAAATGATTCATTTGATTTTTTGACCAACCATAATTAACCCGTTTTATCCATTTGGTTGTTTATACATTCAAATGATTATGTAGAAAACCCCAAAAAACCAAGTTTTTTTCTGTGTGTGTGGTGGAAAGTACAGTTACATCAGTACATACTACATAGGCTGGCGGGGGTTCAGCGACAGGCACCAATGGTAGTTCCCAAGTTTAGAAGCATCAAATCAGCCTGAAAGTTCCTGATGCCTCATTGCCTTATTTGTAACTCCAGCGGTAGTGACTTTTTTTTAATAGCCTTTGGCCACAAGAGCACTCTCTTCATTGAAAGTTTTAATTTCATTAACACAGAGATTCTATGGGTGTTAAAAATATTTTACATTCAGAAATCATTAATAGCAAGTACATTCTTCTCAACTTCTGTATCTGCAAAGCATCAACATCCTTTCATGACACGGGTACAAGTAGACCTGTATTATGTAGGATAAAGTAAACATGGAGCCAGATCATCCATCATTTGAGAATCAAGAAATCAATACTGTACAAGTATTCCCAAATCGGCTTCTCCAGAATTATAAGAGATAACTTCCTTCAGAGCTTTTCGTTTTTTAAACAAGTTTACCTTGGATTGTGGTGCATGCAACAATACCAAGAACTACACTAGTAAACAGTTTGAGTAACTAAATATACAAGCATGCCCTCAGCCACCGCTGTTGCATGGAGTGCCTTTTATTAGGCATCTGCCATCATGTATTTTATTGTGCTTTGCGCCATTCAATTTTATTTGTCACACAAAACTAGTTCAAGTACAATTCAACAAGTTCAATTGCACGTCTGATTGAAATTAAGATCCTGAAATCAATAAAATGTCTGTTAAGATAAAGCTGATGAATGGCTTGATTTTGAGTGAGGTTGAGATTAATCAGATTCAGCCATGATTACAATATTGCGATTAAAATGAATTGAGATGATTAAAGGTCTTAATTGGCTGTCTCTGAGAAAACCATGCAGGTTGTACAGTAAAGTGAAACGTGACCCGAGCCGGATTTTAACGAAATTTTCACCAAACGCCCTTTAGACACAATAATGAAGGTTGGTGAAGTCCGTTTTTCTGTGATTTCAATTCTTCCTTGATTTTACCCCACTTGAAAATAGGGTGTCAAGTGTGGCGCAAAATTCCTTTAACATGGGTTTCAATGGGAAAACATGCCAACTTTAGCACTATAGGAACCAGAGCGCAGCGCATGGTTTGAAAATTTTATGATGGAGGATGATTACACATGACTTGAATATTCTAAATTCACTTTTTGTTGCGTGGAACACTCCTTCATAAGCCAGATATAAGCATTTTTAGATAGCGGAGGGTGGCAAATTTCTTTGCGTTTCACAAAAAATTAAAAAATACCAAAAATGTCATAATTCTGCTAAGATTTGTCCAAATTTGACAATTTTAGTGTCTAACTATATGTTTTGGGCAATTCCGCACCTCTTGGGATGATTTTTATTTTGATTGGAGGTCAAGGTCACTGCCTAAGGTCAAGGTCAAAGTCAATTTTTTCTGTAATTTCATAATATTTCAAGTTTTAGTCCCAGATATCTATCAAAAAGTCCCATAATATCAATGCTTATTCAGCATAAACTGATTTTATAAATTTCTAGCTGTATGTTAGTATCCTAAGCTGTATCAAAAACCTGTTTTTTTTTAACCATAGGGGGGCGCTTTCAAATTTTCGAAATTTCATAATTTTTCCAATTTGCAGGTTAAATATTTTGAAGATGTCCATCGATCATTGTGCCTTAATAATTCAGAGTTCAATGGATTACTGCTATTGCATGAAAGTCAAATAAGGCATTCTGGGCAGAAAACAGACCTTAGAATATGATTTGAATGTTTTCGGCGGCCATTATTGAAAATTTTGTCATATCAGTTAATGTCAAAACTAATAGAGATAACAGAAAAGTTTTTGTTTCTGTACCTATGTTTTCAGGGTCAAGGAATAAAACAAAAACATTTTTATCATTGTATGTTATGTAATATATGTGTAATTTGGCTGCCACAACAACAACAAAAAGTATCTTGTCTGATATCTGCGGAATATTGGAATGATTCTTCACACAATGTCTTTTTATTACCATTTTGCTTGCTTGATGGAATGGAAAAAAGTGATATTTGACCTTACCACAATTAAAGATGATAAAATTAATACAATTTCAGTGTCATTGTAGGCCTGCTCTCTAAAGGAGCTTTTTGTTAAAATCAGCTGAGTCTTATCCGGCAAGGGTGAAAGGGTCGCTCCTTATTCTTGCAAGCCAGTTCTGTGATCAACAACCTTCCTTATTGCTCAGTTAAAGCCCACTGCAAAGTGGCCTGCCTACTTCACATGAACAGTTTGAAAATGAATTCAGCTGCAAGTTGGGACGCTTATCTGCAAAGACCTCTAATCAAATAGTTTCTATGCACAATGTTAGCATATAAATGAGTTTGACATCCATAAAAATTTCCCAACATTATATTTTCAATTTTGTCTTGAATTATTCGCCTGATCATGGCTTTAAAACTGAACAAACATGTACTTTTGGTTTTTGTTTATTTATTGACACAAAATACAGTCTATCTATTTCTGATAAGAGGCAATAGCACAGCCACAAAGGCATATTTGCCATGGCTAAAATACCAGTCATTGATAGACATGATAGTGAAGGGTTGGGGAGGGCGGGGCACAGTGAGACACTTTTTTTATTTTAAAGTGTTCCAAAATGTCGGAAGTAACAAGTTAAATGAGATCAGGTCCACATTATAGATAATGATGTTGGGTATATGGTCCAGTAGTTTCAGGTTCCTACCTTTTACAGGTTTGGAGTAATTTTGAGCTACGTCCATGCTCGATAGGTGTCTCACTGTGCCCCGTGGGCGGGGCACAGTCAGACAGCAGGCAGGGCACAGTGAGACAGGGAACCTTCTGCCATAACTGCCGATCCTCAGGACCTACGGAATTGTTCCATCAATTGTTGCTACAGAAACTACTGTACTCTCATAAAAGCAGCTGGCCAGGTGATGTTTTAGGTCCTTTTTTGAGCATGTTTCGAAACTACATCGCACAGGACACATTTAACTTATTTAACCTGCCGAACCTGTTGCATACTGATCAAATTTCTTTCTGATGCTTCCCTTTGGATGTGACTCACTAAAATCAGTAGTTTACAGCAGGAATTTTGTTTTTAATAGTGAATTGTGAGCTATGCATTATATTCAATTCGTTTTTAGTGTATTTTGTGATGTCTCACTGTGCCCCGCCTCATTGCGCCTCAAGCTGTCTCACTGTGCCTCACGCAGCTCTCTTTATAAGATTTTTGAATCCTGCGGACCGAATGCCTGTACTGTGGTTCATCATCTCACTAAACTAAGACAAATAATCACGGTTTGAATCCCTGGCAATTGATTTGCATTTTACCATTTTTCTTGGGAATTATAACAAAAAGCCGTTTAGCAAAATTATTCAATTTTTCTGGCTGAAAACCAAAATATCGAAATTCCACTCCCGATATGCTGTGTAGGCATTCAGGGTATAGGACAGTCTTTCACTTACCTACTTTTTGTTCTATACAAGAGAGAGTTGATCTGTTAACAGTACCAGCCAGACGCTACGGGCTTTGTCACACTGTGCCTGCCGTCTCACTGTGCCCCGCTCTCCCCTATGCTAATCAATTCTGTGCACCTTTATACTAGCATATTAGAAAGCAAAAGTATTGATACTGTTAGCATTTGAAGGACAACTGGTCGACTGCATGTGTAGGGGAGACCGGGGCACTTTGGACCTTGGGGCACGTTGGACCTTGGGGCACGTTGGACCTCGGAGTACGTTGGACCATCCCCAATATATATTTTTTAAAACATGGGCAGTTATCCAAATCCTAAATAGAGACCTTTAGTGGTATGCCGTTTGGCAAAATATTTCCTCATTTTCAGCATAAAAAGTGACTTTTTCCAAGTCTCAATGACTAGGTTACCCTTCTTAAAATATGGGGGATCAAGTCAGACAAGTCTCGTAAATGGAAACTGTCAACTACTTAAGTAAAGTTTGATACCGAGTTTATATTCAAACTTGTTAGCGAGGCATGCACATTTTTGTAAGAGGTTGGGATGAGGCAGGTTGGACGAGCATGGCCGGGGCACGTTGGACCATTGTAAACTCGATTGACTGACAAAGACTAATCCGCAAAATGTCAGCTGGATAATTTCTAACATGAATAGAGCACATTCCTGTACAATATGAGGGCAAAATCAATTCAGTTGACTAATCTGCTAGCCTTTCTAGCTGAAACAAGATTTATTAAAATTATTTGGCTAAATATTCGGATATAATCATTCTGCAATGACACACAAGTGTGTGTTGTGATCTGTGAGAATAAAATGTGGTGTTTGCTCACTTTCTTCTACTTTTGTGGACTTTTATACCATAGTCCAACCTGCCCCACATTGCGGTCCAACGTGCCCCGAGTCCGGGGCATGTCAGACCATAAAAAAAAAAATTCAAATTTATTTTTCTCCACAACTATTGAAGGTAGATTGGCTTGGTTTGGCATAAGGCTACAGTTTGTCACATCTCACATTGTAACAGAAATTTAGCATTGTTTGTACAGTCCATAAAAATCAATACCATGAGATTGGTTGTTCTGCTGATACCAACTTGACTATAACTAAGCCAGGGGTGGCGCTGCAGTGCACTTTTGTGACGTATCTGCCCATTGTGTGTCAGATTGGTAGCGTCACAAATGTCAACATTGTGCGAAATTGGACTAAAATTATCATAAATTGGCAAATATCGAACAAAAAAGCCCCAAAATATCACAGAAATGTGATATTCATATTACAACAGAGCTAAGCTATACATATATAAATAATAGGTATGTGTATTTCTCCTGAGGGGCTTCAGGTTGCTGAGATATCCGGCCAAACATCTGTCCTCTGCTTGATGTGATAAACTGTAGTGTAGATGTTCAGATCTATGTCAGTCAGTAAAGAGATTTTTCAAATATTTAGAGATCTTTTTGATTGAGCCAAAAAATAAAAAATCGGACCAACATGCCCCCGTCTCCCTTACTTGAAAGCGTATCTATAGAGCATGGAAAATTACTGTATCATATTCCCTGACCATGTAAACATAGGTATAAACCTAAGAATTATTCCAATATTTCTGTAACCTCCGCAGATATCAGCAAAGATACTTTTTGTTGTTGTTGTGGCAGCCAAATTACACATATATTACATAACATACAATGATAAAAATGTTTTTGTTTTATTACTTGACCCTGAAAACATAGGTGTAGAAACAAAAACTTTTCTGTTATCTCTATTAGTTTTGACATTAACTGAGATAAAAAAAATTTCAATAATGGCCGCCGAAAACATTCATATCATATTCTGAGGTCTGTTTTCTCGCCCAGAATCCCTTATTTGACTTTCATGCAATAGCAGTAATCCATTGAACTCTGAATTATTAAGGCACAATGATCGATGGACATCTTCAAAATATTTAACCTGCAAATTGGAAAAATTATGAAATTTCGAAAATTTGAAAGCGCCCCCTATGGTTAAAAAATCAGGTTTTTGATACAGTTTAGGATACTAAAATATAGCTAAAAATTTATAAGATCAGTATATGCTGAATAAGCATTGATATTATGGGACTTTTTGATAGTTATTTGGGACTAAAACTTGAAATATCATGAAATTACAGAAAAAATCGACTTTGACCTTGACCTTAGGCAGTGACCTTGACCTCCAATCAAAATAAAAATCATCCCAAGAGGTGCGGAATTGCCCAAAACATATAGTTAGACACTAAAATTGTCAAATTTGGACAAATCTTAGCAGAATTATGACATTTTTTGTATTTTTTAATTTTTTGTGAAACGCAAAGAAATTTGCCACCCTCCGCTATCTAAAAATGCTTATATCTGGCTTATGAAGGAGTGTTCCACGCAACAAAAAGTGAATTTAGAATATTCAAGTCATGTGTAATTATCCTCCATCATAAAATTTTCAAACCATGCGCTGCGCTCTGGTTCCTGTTGTGCTAAAGTTGGCATGTTTTCCCATTGAAACCCATGTTAAAGGAATTTTGCGCCACACTTGACACCCTATTTTCAAGTGGGGTAAAATCAAGGAAGAATTGAAATCACAGAAAAACGGACTTCACCAACCTTCATTATTGTGTCTAAAGGGCGTTTGGTGAAAATTTCGTTAAGATCCGGCTCGGGCCACGTTTCACCCCCCGCATGGTTTTCTCAGAGACAGCCAATTAATAATGGTTTCAGCAGGAAGCAAGGCTACATCATTGAAATGCATTTGCTACTTTTGTGTCTTGCATCTTGGGATTGGAAGATGGAGAGAAGTTCATTGTTATCATCAATGGTGAGCTTTTAGCAGCCTGATGTTATATTCTCATCAAATATTATTGAATCCAGAAAAAGCTTTTGTTCCTTATGGAAGTAAAGCAGTATGCACGTGGTGTTCTTCAGAGGTACAATGTAAACACAACCAGGCTGGATCAACAGCATGTACATTAACTGCCAAGCTCCAAGTCAATCTTCAGTCGATGGTGCTGCGTTTCTTAGGAGCTGTGTTTACACTTCAAAGTGATTGCAATGCGACTGAGGTGGGCTTTGTCACCAATCATTTGTTCTGCCTCCAGTATTGCAAACAGGGAACAAAGTGGCTTATCGACTAAATGCCTCTGCGTGTGATTTAGTTCCTTTTGCAGGATTCAAAGGGTCACCAGACACATTGTTATGATGTTAATACCATGGTTTGGTAAGACCGACGTTGAAGATGTTGCTACTACAACCCCTCCCGCCCCCTGAGTTGTCTTCGTTGGGGTTGATCCAATAAAACCAAGTCACATGTTATCTATAATATGTAAATGGCACTGCCATGAAATTCGCGCAGCATTGTCATTGAGGCCAATTTATCTATTTAAAGGACTGGGCAAATGGGCAGACAGATAGAATAGATAGATAAGATCAGATCTATAGATAAGATTTAGATAGATAGATAGATAGATAGATAGATCTATAGATAGATAGATAAATATAGATAAATAGATAGATAGACTGACAGATTGCATTGACAGCTGTGTAATTCAAATCTGTGTTAAATTTGGATCTATAACTTTGGATCTATTATGTTAAATTGTTGATGTTACATGACTGAGATCAATTAAACCATAGATATTCAGAGATGACTGCTTACTATTAGACTGTTACATAATTTGTTGATAGTTAATGAAGATTATGTAACCTTAAGTGTTGTTATGATTTCTTACTTGGTGAGCCATTTAAGTCATTAACTTTTGTGTTTACTTTTAATTTTCAGTCACTTCTTAAAATCAGGGGTATGGAAATAATTATTTCCAATTTTGATACACATGTTGATTTAAATCCCTGAAATCTGTCATTGGAGGTTGTTATAGGACAAGACTGAAATTTTAAAGCTATTTTGGAAGATATTTGAGGTATTTTAATTATTTACCAAACTAAACTCTGACTAAACTACTAGCTCCACTTTTATGGCAACCACAGGCACTTCCTGTTCAGGCAGTCACTGTAGATAGGAGCACCACACAGAATGAGCTGTCCTTGTGCTAAGTGAGCTTCGCTCATGGCTGCCTTCGGCAGCCATGAGCTGCGCTCATATTATCCAAAATTACCAAATTCAAAAGTGTTTATCAGAAAAGCAACCATGAAGCAGCTTATGGCTACTTACAGGATCTTCATCCACTGAATAACAAGGGCGAACATACTTCATATGAGATACACGGCTAAGGTCAAATTGTTGCCTCCACGAACAACATGCGAGGGAAGAGCAAAAGCAAATCTTAAAGAGGAGAGACAGCTCAAATGCAACAGTTACAACTAAACTGTCCTGAAAAGACCAAAGCATCACAAGATTGTAATTATTTCTAATTACGCAGGATAAAATCAATTGTGAAGGACAATCACTTCTGTGCAAACACTTTTCCCTGCACATTATAGAAATCCCACTGAAGTGCAGGCTGATCCTTGTCAGAAGAATGGATTTGTTTGATCTTTGTCAATCCCCATATTGGAACACTCTGGGGAAGGGTAAAAGGGGATGAAATATCCACATGGGATTACTTCCTTCTCTTCACCACTACAATAGCAGTGCTCACTCAGACGGGGAAGACAGACGGCTTCGTTCTGAATTGTTCCACTCTGATGGGTGGAATACTGTTTTACAAATATCGAGCTTCTGCATTTTGTTTATAATCTTCTTTGCCGTATGTTTTGAGATATGAAGGTCAGTACCAGACTCTCATATTGATCCACTGTTCTTCTCTTTCCAGACCTTTTATGACTTATGAACATTTCTCCTGTACATGAAAATGACATTCAAATTCTAATTAAAATCTCAGCAATATATTGATGGACTTGAATAAATATTACACTAATAAGTAATGATCAGACCTGACAAAAAAAACATTCAATAAGATATATTATAAAGTAACAACATATATCTGGCTTGCAGTGAAATCAGGGATGGTATGCTCCAAAAAGGCACAGCAAATGACTGCCAATGGTAGGGACTGACAGAGAATGGCATGGAATCAATAAGGAAGTGTGAGGCACTTTGTTTTCTTACAGTAATAGGACCAAGCATCAAAGTCAACAGATAACTAGATCCTGTCAAGATAGAATCTGCAATGAATCGTCTTGAATTTTCACCAAAGTGATCATGAAATTCTTTCAAAAGTGAGGATAACTTCAATGAATTGTTGCCAAGGTAATTTGATATCTCTGGAAATCTTCTTTTTTTTTTTTTTCAAAATGTTTGTGTTTTGATTGTCAGTGTCACTATAACATTCTCACACAAATGTTGGTTATGATTTTTGAAGATATCTCCTCATGCATTCTGTTCTAAAACTATACAAATGATCAACAGTTCAACAATTCTGTTACAAATCTATGTCTTTGTTGATTGATTTGTGTAAAAATAAGTCTAAAAGCCATATAACATGTTGGGTATCAAGAGTTGAGCTTCGAAGCTTTTGAAAACAATTTATCACTTATTTGTTCTTTTTACCTTGCTCTGATCTCCATCAATTCATTTTCTTTGCCTATCTCCTGTGAGCAAGCAAAGGTTGGTTTGAAGGAAACCCATCACACTGAGATCATGAGCTGGGTAAGACATGAGCAAGAGCTTGCCCTTGTGGTTGTACATCTCAGGAATAAATGGGATAGATGAACAGACAGGCAAAAGCCCTACCATCGATTCTACTTCAGTATAATATTCTATATCCTTTGTATTTTCATTTGTGCAACCCTTACATATGTAAGAAAGGACTGTTTTAATTCTTAGTCAAATTGTTGACTGATGAGGCAAAATTGGAATTCTCTTGAGGCCTTGTTCATCTCCTGAAAGATATATTGGGTCTTAATTTAACTACTTCCGGTTGCCTACCTTACCAGCTTACCCGATTGGTTGTTAGTTTGAAAAATAGCTACTGATAAAGATGAAATAGAAAAAAATTGAGGTGCCAAATTTGAAAAGAAAAGGTGATTCCAGAATTTCCAGTTGGATTATGCTTGTAGATAACACTACAAATTTTACAAACATAGCAAGTAAAATGTTTTACAGTAGGTCGAATTAACAAATTTCTAAAAGAGGGACCCAGGTGGTATGAAGTTGATTAAAGCCCATCATGATGAGGAATGCTCAGTAAACTGATCCGAAGGTTAAGATGCAGTTTTTGCTGCATGACGTATCACTGCAGTGAATATTGATTGTCATAGTACTGGCAATTGGGCAGTAGCTCAATTAAGACCTCGTGAATCTTTTATTATGTGAATAAGGCACCAAAACACACACGGTATACATCGTATCCAACACCGGCTTAAGAAGATGAGATAGTAATACATTGCAGTTGCAATAGCCAATAGTTGAGAGGCAATATTTGAAAATGTGACAGAGAAGGGCAAAACAATTTTTGACACCTTGGTCGATTGAAGATGACACTTCATCGCGTTCTATAATTTTACAAAATTTAATGCAGAAATTTAAAAAAGTCATTTAAATAAATTAATAGCAAATAATAAAGGATCAACAACTGGCACAATGTGACATGTCATGGAGATTGCAACCATTGTTGCTCTGCTAGATAACTGCCACCTAAAGAAGGTATCCGATCACAGTAGATTTACCGGACAGACTTTGGAGGCTGGATTACTTTATGCGAAGGTCCCACAATTTGCCTATCTTACCCTTTTACTGATCTCAACGAAATATGCAGTTCAGTGGTAAATAACTTAATTATTGCTGGGCGATTAACGTGTTCTCTGCATATTACAGGGTGTCTGTCTTCCTGACCCACCAACGGCAGTTCTGAAGTTTAGAAGCATCAAATCAGCCAGAAAGTTCCTGATGCCTCGTTGCTTTATTGGGGACTCCAACGGAAGTATGCAAACCTTTTTCAATAGCTTTTGGCAACAAAAGCTGTTTCTTCATTAACAAGCTTTTATTTCATCAGAAATTTCTAAGATGTTGAGATTTAAGGAAGCGCAACTTGTGCGTATAATTTCTCTCTAACTTCAATATCTATCATCCAGTGAGTGCAATGCACATTCAGTCTACCTAAGAGTGACATTTCAAAAGTAATCACACTCTCTGACTTATGACTTCAAAGACAAACTTAACCATTTTAAACATAAATTATGATTAGTTTGACCATGACTAGGCATGACTAGAGAGTGTCTTCATTAAAATGAGTTTCAAACATGAAAGAAAAGTCTTTATCAGCACAATAAAAATAACATGCAAGCACTTTAAGAGATGCTTGTAGATAGACTGGCTAGGACTATCCATGATAGCATCTAACCCTTTGCCTGTCACCTGCACAAGGGTATCTGGCATGTGAGACCTGCAGAGGGTATTTGTCACTGAGACCTGCTGGAGGGTATCTGGCCTGTGACCTACTTTTGGTGATTGACCTTTGACCAGCAGAAACTCAGCCTGTTTGTTTTCTTTATTAATTTCTTCATCTCAGAAAGACACCAAAAGTTTTTCAACGCAAGATAAAATTATATTGAGACTGTATCCAAAGTTTTAAGGACAGAGATAAAAGAGCATGACCAAGGCAGTTGTCATAATTTTCAGAGCCCTCCTCCCACAATAGAGATGCCGCTTGCAAGCAAGCAAGCATCTCTAAAAACTGTACATTGGCAGAGTGGTGGCATTTCATCAGAACTGAAACCAGATGAAGGCTTTGCTGAAGCAACATTTCATGGCTCCAAGAAGTGAGCTAAGAAGTAAGGACTCCTTAATTTCATCGATTATAACCACAAATGATACCTCAGCAGATGGCCCACAGGTGTATTATTGGCAATAACTGGGTCAACCTGAAAGCCAAGCCACCTGCACCCATGATTCAAGGATGAGGATATCTTTTGCAGATCAAGGAGAATGATTGTGGTGTGCTGGAGATTTCTAAGATGGTTGCCAGACCCATAGCTATGATTAAGCCATTTAGTGACAATGTCTCCGCATCTGTCTTCTTAATAACAGTCTTTGGGTTGGCCTAACAAGAGGGCAGCTGGCAGATTCAATGACTGATGGAGTAGTCAGTGTCTCAATATGTAGTATCATAAGGTTATTGATAACAATAGTTATGACAAGTCTCCATTTTATAATTCTCTACAGCATTACTGTAATACACTCGGCTCATATGGTCCAACAATTTATCTTCTTTTATGGGTTCCCATTTGACAACCAGATGACAGCCACTAAAATTATGGCCACATGTCGGTTTCTACCAGTTTATAATTTATGGACACTGTGTAATTGGCTTTGGGATAATATTATTGCTTATTCATTAACCATCTTGAACATAATGCTATAGAGATGTCTGTCTACAATTATCTATAGGTATTTCAAGAGCTGCACCTTCATGCTTTCAAAGGTAATCCATCAATGGAAAGTTCACACTGTACATATGCTAAGGCATTATGTCAATCAGGTGCTGGTGAACGCCAGATTCATAACTTTACAATACACAAGTGGATTCCATTAGCCACTGTAGAAGGTCTCATCATGTGGATTAACCACTCATGTGTATGCCCAAAGCATATATAATCATTCACCTGTTTTAGTATCTGGAGGAGTGCTGTGCAAAGAATGAGGTGAAAAATTGAGGGATTCATTCTGATGGCAGATACATTTCTTTTCAGTAATGTAGTATTATATGAACTACTCAATTAGTCACTCAATTAAGCACTTTGGGTTGATTCCAAATAGAATTTGTCGTTCGTGATTATTTCATTTGGATGGTTTAATTTGGTGGTTTGTGATTTTACATCAAGGGGCCAATTTGCTCTCAAATCAGGGAAGCAGCAGGAAATCCAAGCACGCAGAAATCCTGGCAGTCAGTCAATAAGCAATTATTTCCGCCTTTTTTAATTCTCGAAAACCGAACTATAAAATTTAGTCCGATGAGTTTCCCATTTCATCTTTTACAAATAAAGGATGAAACGCGAGGCAAAATATGAGCTGACTTTTTTTTCAGTTTTTCTTCTGCATCCTGGTTGTTCTAAAAGAAATATGTCCCAAAAGAAATACATTAAAGGTAAAATGAACTGAGCAGGGTAAATTTGCTTAAGGAGCCAGCCGATCAATCATTTCAGACACAAAAAATCAATACCAATATTTGTTAACTAAAAGTATTCCTTAGCAGCGAGAATAATTTTTGTATTTGAAACAATTTTTGATGATTTGCAAAATAAGCCATCAGAAAGCATCATTTGACAATTGGCAACAAGAACGAAGCAGTAGGTGAAATAATTTAATGAGCTTTGTGGAAAAAAAGTCAATAAAGTCCTATATCTGCTCTTCTGGGTCTATCGAAAGACAAAAAAATCTTTCTGAAAAGAAGTTAATTTCCTTGACAGAATTGTGTTTTCCAACAAGTTAGCAAGGTGGTGGAGCAAGCAAAAATGATTAGTAACCACATTATGAACTGAACTACTAAACATAAGCATGCCCTCAGCCACTGCTGTTGCACATAGTGCTTTTTATAAGGCATCTTCCATAATGTAGTTGGTCATGCTTTGTACCATTCAAATTTTATTTGACACACATAACTAGTTCAAGTACAATTCAACAAGTTCAATTGCACGTCTGATTGAAATTAAGATCCTGAAATCAATAAAACGCCGGTGAAGATAAAGCTGATGAATGGCTTGGTTTTGAGTGAGGTTGAAATTAATCAGATTCAGCCGTGATTACAATATTGCAGATAATGGAATGAAATGAATTAAGACGATAAAGGATGTCAAGAACAAGGATGTCAAGAATGGTTTTGATCAGAACCAAGGCTCCCACAATCACATGCATAACACACATTTACGGTCTGCACATTGATATTGCAGTCTGTCAGTTTACTGTTCAGATTGTGCTCTCTTCAAATCCAAATTGAGATCTCTAGGTTGAAAGCACAGAGTAATACAAGTGCATTATGCCAGGATGTGCCAAACAAACTGAGGGTAATTTTTAAATATTGATTCCGTGAAAATGAAATGTGTCGACTTGGTATGTATTTAATACATGTACAGTTTATTTGCAAAAGGGAGAAATTTGTCCGTTATAAATTAAAAATGATGTTAGATGTATGGTACATCATCAACCTATTAACACAGGAAGTACATGCAAGGAGATGGAAGCTAAACCTGAATATCGATACCCTGTCTTCATAAGACCATTATCCACAAGTGTAGAGCAGCAGATTAACCAGGAGGCAGCAAAAGGCTATTCATAGGACATACTCCCACTCCATAACAATGCAGAAGATCAATACAATGCTTACATGAGATACAAGACTAAGGTCACATTGTCGCCCTCATGCATAGCAAGTGAGAGGCAATGCATGCTGAGAATGAGAGAACGAATTGGACAACAGAATTTTCTTTCAGACGTCACTTCTCAAACTAAATTAACACCATGCACAAAATGTAAAAAAAAGTACTTCTAGCCCATATTAAATGCATTACCAAATATGTGTGCATGCATTTTGAACGTCTTTATTAGCAAAATGCTACATTCCTGAAACAAATGAACTTTCAAGATAATATTAAGGGACCGTTCAGAATTTATGACTGGGGGGGGGTGGGAGTTTTGGCCGAGGGGGTACTAACTTTTCACACATGTTTCAAGGGGGGGGTATTAATTTTTGACAACACTTCCAAGGGGGGGGGTAAGAAATTTTAACAAAGAAAAAATGTTAAAAAACACGCATAAACTCATTTTATTTGGACTTTTTTATGCGCAAAAGTCCGCGAAATGACGCAAATCTGTACGCGTTGCATTGTATAACAGTATATATGTATGTATTACTTTGTATGTCAAGGGGGGGGTACTAAAAATATGCATGAAACCTAAGGTTGGGGTACTAAAAATCCGCATGAAACTCAAGGGGGGGGTATCAATTTTTGACGGGAAGTTCCAGCAAAACTCCCACCCCCCCCAGTCATAAATTCTGAACGGTCCCTAAGCTATCTATAAGCAAATTTTCAAATGTCGATTCTTGCGGAAAATCCAACTGCAGGGGATATACATATCTTGACTACGAAATACTGAAATGTACATTAAGTAGTGAGAAAACATATCAATTTATATGAGAGACTCCATTATTTACAAGAAATTAAATCTACCAAATACCTGAATGGGGTTCCGGGGTAGCCGTTTTGTGTCAACAAAAATAGATTTGTTTGGACCTTGTCTATCCCATATTGGAGCACTTTGGAGAAAGGGTGAAAAAAGGGACTGAATATCAATAAGGGATCATTCCCTCTATTCAACACAATAATTTCATTCCAGAGCCCATTCAGCTCTTTTGGAGAGTCAGATGCAATCTGCATTGTTCTGCTCTGATGGATTGGACTATCCTTTTTCATGGACCAAATCCAGCATTTTGTTTTTCTTATCGTCTCTATCTGTGGATGACAGAAGTTTCGAGAGACGAAGGTCAACATCCAGACACTCATATTGATCCAGTCCCACCCACTGTTATTCCTTTTCCAAAAACATTATGACCTATGGAAATTTCGACATCCATTTTGCAAGAGGTCTTGACCAGACTCAACGAAGTCAGAACAACAAACTGCTTCTTGGGTTAGAAGACTCACAAACTTGAATGTATCCACCACTACACTTCTTTTTTAGGCTGTGAGACATATACTGCATCCAACAAAAGCAATGAAGTAATAAGATGTTTCTGAAAATCTTTGAATGTTCAGAAAAATATGAGTGCCATATATTCCAATCGGATTATATTATCCTGTATCACCATTCCTTTGACATACACATTATTGTCAGAAAACATCAAAATTCTTGTCTCTCAATGAAGTCATATCATGTCATATCATATTCCTGATTAGAGTGATCTGGTGCAGGCTAAAAGAAGCCAAGAATATATCAGATATTAGATATTCTTCCAGTGTCAGAATCACATTAACTTTTTTCTATAAACCTTAAAAAAACCAACACACATTGTCTTTTAAATAAATATATCTATTTAATTTGAAGACATGATGTTCTGTATTATTAACCATCACATGCTCAATGGTGTTCTGAAAGAATAAAAAGAAACAACAAGCGAACTTAGGAAATCTAAGGCCTGGTCACCCAACCGCCCATTCTACAAGTATTGGATCTGGCAAAAAGGCTGAAGAGGAATGGAATCAGAGATGGGACGGTCCAAAATGCCACAGCAAATGACTGCCAGTGATAGGGAGTGACAGAGGATGGGATCAATAAGGAATTGTGAGGCATTTGTTTGCCTAGTAATAGGGGGGAGCATCAAAGCGATCAGCAGATAACTAGATCCTGTCATGATAGAATTTGCCATTGAAAAACTTTTTCCAGAGCTAGCATGACATGCTTTCAATTTCAGTATGATTTTAGTGAATTACTGCTCATATAATTCAATATCCCTGAGAAGTTTATTTG
Organism: Platynereis dumerilii; assembly: GCA_026936325.1. Classification (NCBI taxonomy): domain Eukaryota; kingdom Metazoa; phylum Annelida; class Polychaeta; order Phyllodocida; family Nereididae; genus Platynereis; species Platynereis dumerilii. Next base: position 14,101,089 of record JAPTHN010000002.1, on the reverse strand, counting down.
CCTTTCAGCATTCCTGAATTGCCAATATCACACATCCATAAAATGTTCAAACAAATGTAAAAAAATGTATAGTTCACACCTTCTTCCATTCAAATACTGAAATTGTAAAACTATCTCAGTTACATAAAAATCAATGCCTTTTGTTACAAATAAAAAAACCTCACAATTTCCTGGGAATATAAAGTCTCCAGGAACCATTCATAACTTATTTTCTGAACTTAGTTCTTTCGATCCTTTTACCTGGAAAAAAATCAACCATGCTTAGATCATAAGTTTTGTATGATACAACTTACAAGTAAGACTTGACCGAATGGCCATGTATATGGAATATCTTTTCTAAAGATAAATGAGATATGTGAAACTTTCTACAACCAGTTTCATTTCAGTAGCAGGGCTGCCACTGGATCTTAAGGCCACTTCACCAGCATCAAAAAAGTGAGAAGGGCGGAATTCAGCTCACAAAAGATTGAAATCTCCTCCAACTGTGTTAGTGAAAAAAAAAAGATCACCAAACTACAAGGTAGAACAACCGGAAGTAGCTAAATTAAGACCTTATAAATCTTTCAGTAGATTGACAAGGCCTCACAACTAATCTGATTTTGGTTGTAAATTGGTACAGGACAAAGAAGAGATAGGGAGGAGCCAAGGAGCACCCAATTTGATTGAGTGGCTGACTAGAGGCAAACAAGTTTGACATTTGTAAATGCAGATGACATTTTATCATTACAATTGCAGAAATTAAAATTTGGACACAACTATATGGATGAAAGCCTTGAAGAAAGAGCTGGAAATCAAAACAAGATCTAATATAACTGGCAGAGACATTTTTGAAGAATAGTAGACCTAAATCTGCCTCAAAGTTAGGTCAGTTCAGACTATGTACAGTAGATTTACAGGACATGTACAGTAGATTTACATGACAGACTCAGAGGCTGGACTAGTTTGTGCCCAGCTTCTACAATTTGCCTCTCTGACCCTTTCACTGGCCCAAACAAACACTGCTGCAGTGGTAACCAGATTACTGCCAGAGGATTTAAACATTTTCAGATATATCACAGGACTTTCGAGAACACTGCAGGGGTAAGCTAATAACTAAATATTGATATAATGACATTGGCAAAGTCGGCTAAGTTTACATAACAGACCCCAGAAAGAACTCCACAGAACATGGTTCTTTTCAAATAGCGATCTAATTTTACAATGTTGAAAAAAACGTTGTCGGACTATTTAAGCAATACTGTACAAACTTGTCAAACTATGGCAAATCATTAAAAGTGTTGTTCTGGTCGAAGGATGACAGTGCGGTCAAGGGGGAGGCAGTCCGGGATACGGTATATACCAGATTCCGATTCACGCCCAATTTTTGCGAAAAACCATAGGAAAAGGCAGGAAAATAAAGGTGTGAAAAATAAAGAACCTTCCTTTTCCCTTTTTAAAAAAAATTTTACCACTTTTCATCAATTGGCAGCTGTGACATTTTTCTGCTTGGCCTTGCAAGAATGTGTGTGACTGAGTGTAGAATCATTTCACATTCAGAAAATCACTTCATCAGTGTCCATTGCATGGTCATCACATCTGACAACAGTCACTGTGGCAAAACTGGACGAGGGTAACTGAGTTACCCTCGTGTCGTTTTGTCAAAATAAATTGAAAAATCTAGGTCATCCCATTGGATCCCATGTTAAAAGATGACGAGGGTAACTGTTTTTCCAATAATGGGATGACGAGGGTAACTGCAGATGATGACTAAGGTAACTGCATGAAAATTGTGTGTCAAAATAATAAAGGTTTGGCCGAAATTGAAAGTATAACTTGGAGAAAGCTGTTACTATTCACACTTGGAATGACAATTAGGGAGGATACTATTAAAATTCCGAAATACTAGTTACTGGTCTGTCAAAAGAGTGTCCTACAAATTTATGAGGCATGTATAAGTAAAAGAATTGTGATCAATTCCAACTGATTCCTGGACTCAGTTGGATATAACCTTTTAAAATATTCTGGCCCATATACTTATATCTATGTGTATGTCAGAAAACATATATCTCCCGTGAGCAGGTCCAGGGCACCAGGACAGCTGGCAATGTTTTGAAATTACATGTAAATAAATTTCTATATATTACAACAGACGAGTCCTCCACCAACTAGAGTTTATTAAACTACTCATGTCCCAAAGGACCCACGAAGCAGCAACTAAATGAATCCTGTGTGTTCTATTTATCACCCTCCTGCACAGTGACCCTGCTAAATCAGGGCATATTCTCAACTAATAAAAGCGAGGGGTATTTTAACTGTACTGGAATAGGCTTGCAGTTGCCTCATTTTTGCAGAGTACCTGTTGGAGGATGCTATTTATAGCCAGTACAGCTTTTACATCCTCCAACAGGTACCCTGCAAACATAGGTGAAAGCATACCCTTATCTAGAAGGGTCACTCTGCAGGAGGATGCTTTTACAGTGCACTCCCTTTACGATGCGCATCAGAACAGAGGTGTCGATATACAACGAAATAGATGAGCTATTAGTAATTTTAATGTCTCATGTTGATATTTATTTGAATGAGAACTGGTGCTATGAATACTGTAATAATGAGATCTTGAGCATCAAGGCCAGATTTATTTTATCTGTTGCAAAAAATGCAGTTGGCTCATCTTTCTATATAAATTTCCTATATGCAGTCCCAATGTCAGATCATTCTGAATTGTGATACCTAACAGTTTAAAACTGTCAACTCGTTCGATTTCAGTATCGTTAAGACACAAGTTCTCCATTTCATTTGGGCACCCTGCAAACGAGATACACATTTCCTTTGTCTACGGTGCATTCTTATATATATTATTACTTGAATTGTTTTGTATTGACCCGAGTATTCTCCCTGAGAGTCCATATTTTCAAGAGGGCTGCAAGGCTGGCAGGGAGAATACTTGTGAAAGTTTAGCTTGATTGCGAGCTGCTAGGTATCCTAGATATTGCTTTCATGTTTTTTTTTTCGAAACAGATTTTGCAGCCTCTCTGAGGATTAAAATTTGATTTCACTCAAGTTTGCAAGAAGTACAATTCAGTTGGCATTGGTGAAAATCAACCTTTGGACCTCATACTATATTATATATATATAGTCGTAGCAGACAGTGAAATTGTTACAGCAGATGCATTAGCATGAGTTTCTCTGGCTAGTTTTCTCACTGTCTTCGTAGCATTCTCAGCTTATCTAATTGGACCCTGAGCCGTAAAACGTCCTCAAAATCTGTTAGTTGGACGTAGGAAACAATGAAATATGTATTATTCTGCTTCAGTGAGCAGTTGAGTTTGACGACTTTGATCAGATTACCAGGTATTTATAAAGGCAGTCATTGCCCTTTCTAGATACGTCAACTTCAATTTAGATAAGTTTTTGTGCTATTCAAATGAGTTTTCTGCCACGTAAGTCAGTGCCTCAACCAATCACATGAACTGCATTTGCTACGTTTTTCCACCATCTTTGAGAAACTCATACTTACTGAATTTGCTGTAACCCCTGCTACTCTCAAACCGAGAAATTGCATGTCGGTTTTCTGGCACATCGCATACAGTGCCGCTACGAGAGCTTTATGTTTGAAGTGACCATTATGGTCTGTTAAAAAACATTTTCGGGTTTGAAATCTTGGTTTTATTGCACTTGATCCCAGCTAGCATACAGGCCTCTATAACACTATGTTGGGAAAACAGCAGTTTAGTGCATTTCTCATGTATAAATATTCAAAGAGTCGTTCCAATGTCCAAAAAAAAAGCAACATGTACATATGGAAAGTTTTAGTGACACTGATGATGATGTCTGCATAAGCAACCTCAAGACGAACAGTCCCATGGACCAAATCAGTCTCAATGATCACCCTGAATAGGACAAATACCCTCGTCATGCCAACAAGCATGGTCACAGTTACCCTCGTCTCGGGATGCAGTTACCCTCGTAATTTTCATGGTGCTTTAAGCCGTTTTTAGACTCTCACAGCCTGAATTTAACATGGCTCTTTCTTGAAATGTAATTTTCGATCAAATGTTATGGTGATACACTACTTTTGCCACAGTGACAGTGAGGGTATTAGTGCAGCAGCACACTACTGCCAATAGCCATAGACCAGCCTATTATATACCATAGATACAAATACGCCTATCTATACAGTCAATGTTCTGAAAACACGGTTACACTACATTCAGAAAGTTTAGCTGATAAAGGCAGTTCTGAAGTTTCGAGATGCTCACTGAGCCAGAAACTTTTTGATGCTTCATTGCCTTATTTGTAACCCGAAGGGAGTGCCCTAACTTTTGCAATAGCTTCTGGCAACAAAGGCATTATCTTCACTGAAAAGTTCTGACTTTTTTTGACATGGATATAACATTCAGGTTTGGAGGGCTCAGGTCATGAGTGAAAGCTAAAAACTTCATTATCTATCACAGGTTCAGTCATAGCATGTAAGATGCGTGGCATTGTATGTTCACCTTTAGGCTTTACAAGTTTACAGTCTCCATGCAATATACAAAAGCAATATTAAAGACTTCATCAATCCAAGAGAGTATTCCCACATTATCCCCGATCGAGGCCACTAGTACAGAATAATGCTCAACCTTGAATATGCATGCAACCTTACAGGAAGACTATGTGTTGTTGTTTGCCTTTGCGTCCAATTAATTTTTTTGAGAATAATCCTAGCTGCGCAAATATAATCTCAAGGCTATCAATGGCCTGGTTTTCAACAACTCCAACACACACTCAAAATTTTCAGACTTTATAAATCTTTCAGCAGATGGACAAGGTCTCAAGACTTATCTAATTTTGCTAGTAACAGGGCAATCAATCTATGATCCACGTCCACAGCAGAACAATGTCAATTTAGAAAAGTTTTTGGACCCGCTGACATAATACAGGTAGATGCTTGTAGGCTATGCTGTCCCTTACACAACTTCAGTCTTCCCTCATCCTCTAAACACTAAAGGGTTGTAAAAGGGTGCACTTGCTGATGACAATCCGAAACGATACATGCTCCATGGAAGCGAATGAGCTTTCATATAGATATCAACAATCACTGCAATGCTACTTTAATATCAACACAGAGACCATCAGCAGCTTAATCTTCGGATGAGTATAGGCCACAGGGCTTAATTTTCATCACAAAGCCTGCTTGAAATAAGGCTCCATACCACCTGGGTCCCATCTCGTTGATCACCATTAATCATGCTGGTACTGAAGTTGCAGCATACACTAAGGAACAAGGGAGGCCACTTGGGAATGACTTGTCGCTGAGGTTCGTATGATGCTTATCTGCACTTATGAGACCTAAATACCCAACGGCTCACAACAGCAACTAATAACTAAATCGTTAATTTGCATGTTCTATTATTCATCTTCCAGATTACCATGGACTTTCTTTAAAATATATGTAAATATTTTTTTTGCTAATTCGACACATTTCCAACATGTACAGCATAGTACATCCACTTGAATGAAAAATGGTGCCATTTTATTCATGCATGCCCAAAAATTGATATGATGAGTACCTGTTATCACATCTATCATCAGAGCTTCCCCTGGATCTCATTATAATCCACCCTTCATGGATCTGCCAACTGACCTCTATTAAAGCCACCCCAAACTTGTAATTAAGATGAAAGATGTTGAGACACTGTCACTGAACGTCATAGTATGTTGATTGTATCAAGGGATTTGTGAGTTTTCTAAAAGATGGGAGAATTCCTGCATCTAAAAAAAAAATTCAACAATTTTTCCAATCTGTTGCATGAGCATTTGGGGACTCTGAAGAATTGGTTAGCAAATGTCAAGGTGGGTGCACTGTCAAGCAGAAGCGTCAAAATTTAAAACGACCATTTCCGTTTCCACCACTGATGAAGAACGAGCAATCGGGCATGTTCAATAATCAAATATGCATACTTTGCTTCATCCAAATACCATTTGGTACATTATGTAAACATAATTCAACAAGTTTAATTGCAAACTGATGGAAATTCAGATGACAAAAATCAATAAAATGTCTGTCAAGATTAAGCTGAATAATGGTTTGATTTGGAGAGAGATAGAAATTAATCTGATTCTTTGGTCGTAATTACAATACTGCAGAACACAGATTTAAAATAATTAAGAAGATATATCAAGATAACAGAGGTTAAGAATGATTTTGGCTGGAATGATAGCTACATTGTTCAAATGCAAATAGGGGCTATGAGTCAACATAAATGTTGGACCATGAATGACCAAAAGTAACCCGAGGGATAAGAGGGAATCAAATCAAAGCAGCAATCCGCAAACACCCACTGGTGTCCCCTAGAGAGGGTTGCATCTAAGGGCAGTAAAAGTGACAGTCCCATTTCTCTGTCCCTTTGGTCCCCTCCCTCCTGGCGCTGATCAGTTTAGCTGGTCACCGATACTTCCTAACGGTCCGCTGATTCCCTAACACAGAAATATGGATCCAAATCACAGTGGTCCGAGAGGGCCAGTCCCCATGACCTCTGCCCACCAAATACACAATTCCCACTGCTACCATAGCTCTATTCTCGAGTATGAAGCCCTAAAATGCATGCAGTGCTGGCGTCTCAATAACTACCAACATCAATTGCCTCATGTTATGGCATGCCATTTCAATGAGATTATTTGGGCAAGGTTTGATGATACATGTCACATCCAATTGTACCCTGAAGCAATACCTCCTTCGAACTTCATATTTGTCATCCTGATTATGAACAAAGCGAATATTTAGAAAGAATTTTAAGAAGGTTTTCTTAACTAAAAGAGCTTGCTGCCAAAAACTTTTAAATTGTTTCAGTTAGAGTTGTCTCCTGCCTAAACAATAGCCTTTGTTTGAGTTTGAAAGTGACTTTCCAAGTCTCCCTGTTGGTTTAGGAAAATTTGCAAGTAAAAAGTTATGTCAGACAGACACACAGACAGAACAAAGGCAGATAATTCTAAAAATGAACATTCAAGCTGAAGTATAAAATGTCGTCGAAGACTTTTTCTACTGAAGGGCGGCATAATTAGCAATGCTGTTCTATGTAATTGGTATCGATATGAGATTATGGTTTTGATAAAGAAGTTTTATTTTTTCCTCCCATTTGAATTTTTTCTTCTCAACTTTGTTGATAAGTTTATGAAAAACACAGACGTCTGACGTCTGTCACAGTGATTACGAATAGTAACCTTGTTGAAAACAATTCCATTTTCTTTCAATTATCACCATGAGGTCCTATGACAAATGCATTCTCCCTTTTTTTTCGATTGAGTAAAACAATGCTATTTGGGTTCTTTTTATGGCTCAAATTAGTCAGTATGTACATTTATTGAAATTGCCTCCAAATTTTGTTGAGTCAATTGGTTTGCTCTTTCTATCCGGTGGCCCCTGTCACCCTTGTGATTTCAAATGTCAATTCCCCTCTTCCCATACAGCGCCAACAAAATTTGAGATGGATGAGGTCTCTTGGAAATATATATAGATTTCAGTTCTTAAAAAGGTTTTACTCCAGAAAGATCATTTTAGATATGGGACCTTTAGTGAAATTCCTCTTGGAGAATCTCGCCACACAAAAGTGAGCATAGCCTTTTCGTCTGCAGAATTTCTCTTGGGACGGCATTAATAAGAATCGGCTCCCGTCTCTTAGGACTTGTCAGTCAAAGGTAGCCTCTATGCTCTCCCTACTGGTGAGGTCTGGCCAGAAAGACTTCTCTTCAGCTCATAGGGCAGAAAAGTGACTATCAAAGAGCACTACAGTCCACCAAATGGGACAGCTGTCAATTGTAATAAGATAATCGCTGGGCTTTATGGCCCTTATTGCAAAATCAAGGCCACCCAAGAACTGCAGGGTGAAAACCTCTGCTGGAGCTGATGAGACCAAAACGGAAATTCAGGATTGCAAAAAGTGATTGACTTTATGCAGGTTTTTACAAATACTTTACCACTACTTATATTATATTGTAGTAATTCACATATTGCCACACTGTAAAAAAGTTACCGTTTTTTTTACGGTAACTTACAGGCAATAATTTTGCCGGTAACTTATCGTAATTTTTACGTTAAGAAAAATTTTACTGTAATCCAACATACAGTTAGTTACCGTAATCTTAACGGTAACAAACAATTTACCGTAGCTCTTTGTACATCAATTTACCGTTACTTTTACGGTAACACTTACTTTATCGTAGCTTCTAGTACAGTAACTAACCGTTATTTTTACGAGAACATAAATTTTATTGTAACTTTTGGTGCGCTAATTTACTGTAAATTTTACGGTAATATAAAATTTTACTGTAATTAACTGCACAGTAATTAACCGTAATGTAAACGGTAAGAATAAAAGTGCTGTAAATTTATGTAAAAAATATTTTTTGCTGCTCTGCTTAATCGTAAATAAATTAAAAGGAAACAGGCATCGTACGGTAAACAATATATATTTTATTTCATTCTCATAAAATACATCAATAAATTATCACATTTTTTGTCAGATAATTCAATCAAATTTCTGAATCAGAATGTTACTATTGTTGAAGTGAAGCACAGCTATTTTAACAAACAAATACATAGATCTATATCAGGAAGTCAACCTTTGATATGATCACATACAGTGGTGATGGTGTGACTTAGAGGGGGGATAAGGAGATAATGTCCCCCCCCCCCAATTGGCTCTGTGGCCCCACTTAACATAATTATACATACATACAAATCATTCCTCAGTCAGAATCCCCTCCCCGAAATGGTCATGCCTCTAAAGTGTCCTCTCCGGCATGATATGATATCCCCTTGTTATACCACCGATCACACATACATCAGAGCCTAAATTGTCATCTATACTTTAACATGCACACCAACATAAATCTATCATACTTATATCACAATTGTAAGTTATCACCATTATCAAAAATTAATTCACAATCAGGTTAAAGTTAAGTCAAGCATTGTAAAAGTCAACCCTTGATTTTGTCAGATGTGTATATCTGAATCTAAATTTTCAGTGGTTTGCTACTTGTACCTAGTTCAGCATTACAAATGAGAAGATACATTTAAAAGTAAATTTATACAAAAATATCAAGTTTCCACACATATTAAATCTAAATATTATAAACATATCACAGAGTCAACCCTCGTTGTTATAACATATGTATATCAGAATCTAAACCAACTGTATTTTACCAAATGTTGATGCCGAGATCGAATAACAAAACATACATCATTTAAAGGTAATCTATCATATTTACCACCATAAAAAAACATATGTATCACCATCTGAACTACTGGTATTATCACACATATATATATATAAACATCTTTCAAAATTATCATTAGTATACCATGTGTACAAAGCAAATATATATCACAATTAGAAGTTTTCACATATATATATATATATTATATATATATCAAGTAAAAATCAGCTGCACTGTTGAATAAAAGGAAGCATTTCAAAATATAATCACAAATAGATCCATATATCACAAATTCAACCCTTGGTATTATCACATAGATCTATCAGAATCTAATTCTAAATTATCAGTAGTTTTCCATGAGTACCAAGTTCAGCTTTACAGATGACAATTTGCAAAGTCTACATCACAACTAGAAATTTCCACACATATCAAGGTAACTGCACTATTTAAAAAGTGAATCATTGCATATTGTAATGTACACTTTTACGCTCATCCATATCACAAAGTTAACCCTTGATATAATCAAACCTGGCACATATCATCCGTAGTTTGATTGCCAGAAACGAAGCATTGAAAGTCACAAAATGACACTTAAGTAAAAATCATAATTAAGAATTGAAACACTTAAGTTAAAATCTAAAGTACTTTTAACAAAGGAAAGCCAATAGACATTGCAAGTAATCATTCCACATTAAAAGCACACAAAATTATCACAGACACCACAACTTTAACCCTGTTCATACATCAGAATCTATAACTGAATCATCTTTAAAATGACTACATATATTCTCATTTGCATAACAATCTAACAGTAAATCAAAATTTAACTACAGACACAAGATAAGTAGAACTTGAAGTGTCTATTACACATCAAAACTACAGTATTGGTAGTTAAACTAATAATATAATATAATACAATACTCTTCAGTATCATATAAAAAGTTTGTTGAATGTGAAGGTAATGTCAAATTTTAATACTGAATATGTCAAGATAAGTGTAAGAGTGAAATATGTCTCCGGAATAATACTGCTGAGTAATAATGCTTATAATAGAGTATCAAAATCAGTGCATAATACTCGATATACTTCAAAATGAAACAATAGTTTGGACAGCTCCCCACTAATTTCATGCCTACATTATACTGAGTGACAGTAAGTATAGCAATACATAATTGGATTGACCACTTTTGATTGATAACCCAACTATACGAGGTTAAAAAGCTCCATAGTTAACGGTAATACTGAAATACAAAATGAGATAGTAATACTGAAACTAACAAAATTGAATTGCACAATATCAGCAACCTCAGCCAATAAATCTCCATCGGTCTACTCAACCGTCCACACTGACAATTCATGTTACATTGCAAAGGGGCTTAAAAATTGAGCCAAGTCGTTCATCAGTGACATCACTTTGGGGTTCACATCTTCCCTCTTGCGCATTACTTCTCTTCCTTTCTTTTTACTTTTTCTCTTTTTGCTTGTGCATTTGGTGCCACGATCAGGGTTGATTTTGAAGAAACACCTGCAAGAAAATATCTAGAGATGACTACAATATTCACGTTTTGCTTGAAAAATATGGCAGCAGTTTCAATGAGCAATTAGCGTCCTTACATTTAACTACATAGCATTTTAACTTCGCCTGGTAGGGTAATCAGATACAATTAGTCAATGAAATTTTGTCAATATGTTATGTAGGTAGTTCAAAATGGATAGACGCTGAATGAAACTAGTTATTGTTTAGTGGCCAAATCATACATCGACTAAAAGAAAAAACAATTTTTCACTAAAAAGCATCACTGACTGGAACCAGATTTGTGTGGAAATTTGTCAATAATTTCATTCTGGACTGCTCATGCTTGAATTTATTACAATTGCTAATTTCGATTAGAGAATAATTACCTTTGAATAAACTCCAGGGTTACGGCAGCCTCCACCTGATACTCTAGATTAAAAATGTAGAAAACACAGAAAAGTGCTGCGAGGCCCTTGACAAATGCTGACACACTTGATGTGGTTGAAACGATTATGACTTTTCCTTCAGCAGAAATCATCCACTTGCTGGAGGTTGCCATGGTCCTACCTGGAAATAATAAAATAGATTAGATTCTGCTAGCCACCAATAATTTTCAACATCCAATTATGTATCCAAGAACTTGTTTTCTTATTTGTACACTATATTCGGAGAAGCGCAATGAGATTATACTGGATTTTTTCATTTACAAAAGATAGATAAATCATGGTCAGATTGATTCCAGTTTGACCATATTTTGTACCATTTCTCAAATAAAACACTGTATAGGCCATGATATTAAAACATACCAGAAACACATTACAGGGAGCTTTCTTGCTAAGTATTAAGCTAATTTTGCCGTGACTGCCAATGTGATACAAGTCCATTGAATACGTATATAAGGGGTATTTATCCAGCAAGGGCTTAAGTCTGAGCTGTGATAAACACATTACCGAACATGGTGAGTAACAGACAACATTTTTGTGCACACGCTTTCATCGACTCAGAATCATGTCAAATAGTTGCTAAAAATAATATTTTGAGGAGAATTCTTGTCGCAAACAAGGTGATTTTTAAATATTTTTTTGTCTAACATTCTTTCAGAAAAAAACCAGAAAGAATGCACCCCCCAGGGAAGAATGTCACCAAAATTGCTTTATAGATCTATAAGAAGAGTAGGGTTAAATGAAAACAAGGTAAAGGGTTAAAAGCACATGCTTTTTTAAATAATGGCCAATATTTACCTTGTAGAATGAGCTTTGGAGAACTTGGCAAGCCTTCTTCTTCAACTTCAACAGCAGACTTAGTAACCTGAAATAGACATTAGGTAAATGTAGAAATGACAAGTACTAGCTGGGATTCAACATAAGGCTACTTTGCTGGGTCACATAATCATGCGCACAAAGGATGCCAACTGACCTTTTGGAAAGACTTGGGACCAAAGCTTTAACTTATGCCTTACAGCTGTCTGAGTGAACCAGGCAGTAAACAACTGAACATTACTTGAATAGTTGGTGACACATTTATTATGATAGATATTATTTGCTTCATCTTGTTAACTGTGTCCTTCAAATAGAAAACATTGCATCGGGAAAATTACCTTAAAATTTTAAGTACTGTTTGAGACATGATTTTACAATCAATTACCTGGAATTATGTGATTGAGTGAGGGAAAGTGTTTTGTGCCAGTCTATTCAAACTTTTAAACAAATTGCAGAATTTCAACTTACATCAACCAATTTGAAGAGATTGTCTTCAGATTCACCGAAGTGCGCCATCAGCAAGCGGATGATTTCAGCGCCTTCATTTCCGTCCTCCTCTTGATCACATAAGATGGCTTGCACATTCTTGTTACAACGGTTTTGTTGAAAGAATTTCTTTATGTTGGGGCCTTTTTGATCGAGGGAAAGGGGGAAACATTCCATTGGATTGATGCCTGTGAGAGTTTTGAAATGGCCAAAAATCCAACGGGGTGAGAACAAGAATGGCCAATCTTCTGTCAGCTTTTCAACTTCATCATTGCTATTGATGGCCTTCCTCTGGAGGTAATAGGTGACCATCATCAGACTTTCAACTTGGCTGGATCCCGCCTGTGAAAGTCCATTGCGTTCAAATATGCTTACAAGTTCCCTACGCTTTTCTTCAAGGCTGTCCTCAGTCTCATTGTCGGGTAATTCGTCAGGCTGCCAGTTAATGCAACCATACGAATCCTTGGCTGTACTGGTCACTTTTGGAGTGCCAGAGTCAGATGCCCTTTTCTTGGCTTGCCGAAGACGTACATAGGAGTTATTTCGGTTCACGTTCTCCACCCGGTTCTTTATCTGTCGAAGTAGTGATTTGAAATTGTATACATCGTTAATTGCTAATAGACTATCAGAAGTACTAAGAAAAATTATTTCGCCAAGTCAGACCTGCTCGGTCAAAGGCAGATACATGTACGAAAATTCCTTAACAATAGAACAAATCCTACAAGTGCATGAATACATACCAAATGAAAGAGCAAGATTAAATAATAGCACTATTCTTTCTTTGGATATGGAAAAAGCCTTTGACCGAGTGGACAGACAATATCTACTTAAAATTTTAGATAAAATGGAACTAGGAAACAAAATAACAGAAAGAATAAAATCACTATATAGAAATTTGAATCAAATTGTAGAGACTCCCTCAGGTTATACAAAAGAAGTTAATTTAGAACGAGGCATAAGACAAGGGTGCGCTCTAAGCATGAGCCTTTTTACTATATCCCTTGAACCCTTACTACAGAAAATAAATAGAACAATAAAAGGAATAAAATTATTCGGTAGGACTAAAATAACATCTATGGCATATGCTGACGACACAGTAATTTTTTTAAAGGATAAGGAAGATAGAGAAATGTTAGAAAAGATCATACATGTATATGAAAGAGCAAGTGGTGCCAAAATAAATAAAGAAAAATCGAAAGAACTAATACTTGATGACAACATAAATAATGATAATAAGGAAATAGAGGTGTTAGGAGTTAGTTACAGCCAGTCAAACAAGAAAAGAATTGAAAATAATTGGAAGAGATGTATTGACAAAATCAGAGCCAGATTAGCAGGTATGAAACATAGAAATGTGAGTCTGATGGGCAAGGTCACCCTGATCAATGCCTATGTGATAAGCATAATTTTGTACATTGCCAGAGTTATGACGCCAATGAAAAAGCATGTTAAACAAATTAACCAAATTATAAATGATTTCATTAAGACCGAAAAACCATTAGGATACATGCACGCTCAGTTATGTAGAAATAAAAAAGAGGGAGGCTTCAGCCTACCCCATGTAGAAACAAAAATTGTAGCATGCCAACTAATGTGGCTACATTATAATAAAACTAAGAAGGAGACAAATTTCTGGCAAGACGCATTTAATCAACTCTTAAAACGTGGCAAAATTAATGATCTCAACAACATACATCATAATATTCTATCAATAAAAAATAAGGACAGATTTAAATGGGACAATATACAAATGAAAGATATATACAATGATTTAATGAAAAACCATATTCAATATTACGAGATAGAAAGAGTGTTAAGAAATACCTTTAATTGGAAAGAAATATGGCTGGAGTGGTATAATTTCCCAATGAATAATAAGGTTAAGATACAAGTGCACAGAGTGTTAAGTGACCAACTAAAAGCCCATTCAATTAAAAACAAAAGTGGAAATTGTGGTCTATGCGACCTGCCTTTTCCCCAGTCAAGGGACCATGTGCTAATAAATTGCCAAGGAGCAACTAAACTAATTGAATACATAAACGCTAAATATGATTCTGAGATAGAAACTGAAATCTTCTTTAATCAATATAGAAATCATAAAGAGAAAGAACTAAGCTATATATATATATACACCATCCTAGAATCAAGAATTTGTCAAGTTGATAAATGGGGAGTTTTTGATTCGGTAAATATGATAAGACTATATGAGTACAATAAGGAACTATATGGCCTTAAATTAACATAGGCCTATATAATCATGCCATACTTGTATATTGTCTGCATTAATTTGACTGGCAGGGTGACCAAGGGAATAATTGCACTGCACATACATGTATATATCACTGCAAAAATACAAGAAGGGCCCCGGTACTAAAGTTAGTTAATGTAAATACACTTACTCATATAAATGCAATGTACATCCATTCATCCTTCATTCGTTCATTTCATTTCATGAACTATGTATTGAGTATGCTATATGTTTGTAACTGTTTATACTTAATCTGTTTGTATAATAGACCAATCAGAAACAGCTGATCTTTGGATCAGGACACCGACCTGAAGATGTTATGAAAACAATGCCACAATATTACTGATCTTTAAAAACTATAGGACCCACGAAACCATATTGGTTAATGGAAAGGACTAATAAATTAAATTATAGAGCATTAAGTCCACAACAGGTCATAAAAAGATTAAATATCAAATACTGCAAGTCTGTCTATATTCCCAGAAAAACAGCTTATTTGAGCATAACATTAGTGCAAACAATGTGTGTTTCCCTTGTGTAAATGGCAGTATAAAACCAAACTTATATAACATCTCAACTCTAGAAAATACAGAGATGTTGCACTTGAATCTTTCATATGCACGCTCTGTTGTGACTATTGAACTAGAACCTGATGGTTGCGATGATGACTCTATTGAGAAAATAACATCAAAGTTGAAAAGCCGCCTTTCATTTCTTAGAGTACATAGGCCTATATGATACGCCATGAGCACACAAACTGTCTGCCTTAACAAGAATCACAAGATTCAATAATAACAGCTTTAACATGATCGGATAGAAAAAGTGGCATAATTTTAGTAATATTTGAACATATGGCAAACTATCATCTGAACTCTCATTCATCTATGACAATCACACACACATACCGTGCATTACAAACACTTAGTAAGCTAGAAATAGTTTTAATTTTATGCACTGTACCGGGGTCCTAACTATGATGACATGCTCTAGTATTACCAGGGGTGTAAGGAAGTATACATAGGGAGGTCTGAGTGACCTCCTGGAGTAGAACCCGAAAAACCGGATAATGGGAACCTAGCGTCTGAGTATAAAAAAAAAAAAAAAAAAAAAAAATAAAAAAATAAGAGATGAAGAGTACAGATTATGAATGAAGAAAAATACTGCAAATAAAAAATATAAAAAGTAGGCATACTGTCTGCTAGTGTCACTGCAGGCTCACTCTTGTAAGACTATCATGTCACTTGGGAAAATCATACATGGATACTGACATTTTAGATAATGAACTAACTTTAATACTGTAATACTGTGATTGAATTTACAATTATATCTTCATACCTATTAGGCCCTACAATTATTGCTTTTGTGGAGGAACCGGAAGTGACGCACACGTGAATTGGCGCGAAGAATATCAACAAGGCAGACGCTGACGAGAACCCGAACTGTACAGATACCCAAGCCCATCTTTAGTAGAACTAAGGTAATAACCTCCTTCTACATATTGGTGTCAGGATTTGGAGAAACAGATCGTGTTGGTTCAGCTCTCCATGATAGAATAGCGCCGTATAGCGCTATTATCTTCTTCAAATAAGGCAAAATCATTGTGTCAATATTTTGACAGCTGATCAGTGCCGCCATATTTAAACAACTGTCATAGCGAAGTACATCGCTTTTAGTGACCATTCTTTGTGTTAATTCGTGCCATTGCTTATACTTGATTTTGTTAAGGGCCAAACAAGTTGTAGACCTTGCTATTTAAGGCCAGGTTACCAAGTTTCACCCATTAAAATAAGTTATAGCACTATGGCAACTATGCACCTTGACACTGCTTCTGAGGAGGATTTGATGACAATCCCAGGGATTGGAGCAACATCCGCCAAGAACATCATAAGACATCTTAAAACTCACAAAACCATTAAAACATTGGGTGAGCTGCAAAATTGTGCACCACAGGTTAACATTACACAGTTTCAACTTATGCACTCCGAAGGCACTTGGACGTCGGAAATAGAGGAATTTGCCGCTGAAAAACATCAGGCAGACATAAAAGAAAAAATAGAAGACCATGATAATGGTGGTGGCGCCGCTGGTTCTAAGGATGCAAGTGGCGAGGCCGAGGCACTTGAGGACCAACTTGGATTGGGCGACTTGAAACCTGGAACAAACCTAGAGGCAATGATGCTCAAGCTAATGGGGACTTTCAATGCTTTCATGAATCAACAAAAGTCAACCAATGATGACCACGGAAGCCGCCTCTCTTCTGTTGAAACAGAAGTTGGCCAAGTATCCAGGACAGTAAAACAGATCTCCGACCAAGTTGGACAACTACGTCTGGAAATGAGTGCAAACGCAGCCATATCCTCTCATTACAGCAAAGGGCAAGCCGCGGCTGGAGGCACCTCTGGAACGTCTACTGGAAAGATTCCCCAGAAACCCTACCAGTTCTCTTTCAAGGGCGGCGAAAGCCAGAAACTAGACAATTTTGCCGGAGCAAGGACCAAGGAGTCAAAGTCGGACAAACAATACTACACCCCACCCCCAATGAGAACTGGCCAAAAGGATATTGACGACCAACTCTCAGAGTGCGAGGAGGGAAACCTAGGACGAAGGGAGCCTGTCCATAGAAGCATCAAGCCCCGTGAAGATGTCCCTGACACACGCCATGCCAAGCTTGTGGACAAGTTCGAAGGAAAAGTGGGAACTTGGGAAAATTGGTTCCATAAGTTCCAGCTCACAGCTGACATGTGTAAATGGTCAGAGGCAAGTAAGTTATTTAATCTAACTAATGCCCTTACCGGCGCTGCTTTGACTGCACACAGAAACCTGCCAGAACAGTCTAGAGACAGCTATGAGTCCCTAGTAACATCACTGCAAGAAAGATTTGGCAAACTTGATAAGTCAACGAAGTCTATCCTAAGGACCGAACTGATGTGTATTAAGCAACGTGAGGGTGAGGAACTGGAAGAATTTGCAGACAGGGTGTACGCTCTGACAATGGATGCCCACTCCCCCGACACTAAGGCCGCGCAGTTACAGGAGTATGCCGTGTACTCCTTCCTCGGAGGCTGCACTGACCGAAACTCGGCATGGCTAACCAGTACAGTGAGTAGCCCCACTACTATCACAGAGGCTGTGAATCAGATGAAACTTGCCAATGCCAGCAACAGGAGAATGGGCGTGAAATTGGCTGTCAGGAGCGTCACTGCTTCCGACGAGGAAGCACCAGAGCGACACGTTCATTTTGTTCCCGAGGTCAAAAGAATTGACTCGGGAGTGACAAAATGCTTCAGATGTGGAGGAAGAGGTCACATGGCGCGCGAATGCGCAAGCCAAGAATGTAGGGCCTGCGGAGGCGTAGGACACACCCAGACTACTTGTCCAACAAACAGCAGTCAGAAGACCTACAACTTCGGGTCCAAGTACTACAGGCCCCAAGAGAAGCCGAGGGACAGGCCAGCTTTCCCACAAAGGAAGAATAGGGACAACACAGCAAGAGTACCTGAAGACGGCAGCTCATCGGAACAAGAAGAAACTGTCGACAATAAGCAGTTCACCAGGAGGGCCAACCGAAGGAGTGACAACCAAGACCGCGTAGGAAGGAAACAAGGGAGGGAAGCTAAGGTTCGCAAGGTCATATGCGACGAAGAATCCTCCGAATCTGAGGATGATTTAAACTAATACAGGGGAGCCCTCCGGAAAGGTCCCGGGAGGCTACACCACCCCCACCAGACCCACCAGACCCACCGATCACTGTCAGGAGCAGCAAAATTTCCCCCTTCATAGGATTGTCCCTACTTATACCAATCATCATCGAGGACATCCCCGCTCTTGCGGTTGTGGACACTGCTGCCCAAATAACGATGCTGAGCACTGACTTCAGGGCAAACATCACCCATCCGCTCCATATTGGTGCTGGCATCCGAATCCAAAATGCCCAGGCTGCCTCATACATGCAATGCATGATGTATAGGGACATCTGCATCCAGTTGGGCGACCAGAAGTTCTACACAGACTTGGCTGTTGGCCCCATCTCCGACGATGTCATTTTAGGACTAGATTTTCTCGCTCAAAGACACGCCGTCATCGACCTCCATTCTTGCCTGGTCAACCTGGAAGGGATCTCGATACCGGCGAGCATGGTGAAAGGTAAGAGCGGGACGGGGCATCAGGTTGCCACTGTCTTTGTGGCCGGCAACCAAGTTGTACCCCCCCTCTCAATGAAACACATCACTGCGAGGCTCTCCAACAGTGCCGCAACAACGTTTGCTACGACCCCCTCGTCAACGCCAAGGATCACCACCCCAGCATGTCTGATTCAAGGTGGTCAGATGACAATCACCATAGAGGTCACCAATGACTCTAATGAGTATACATTCCTGAAAGACGGCGATATTCTAACCGGGGCAACGGAAGCAGACGTCCTTGAGATGCCCCCATGTGTGCGTCGGGCATGCGACTGTACCCAAAGTTCCCTTCCCGATGAGGGGGAGGTGGAGCTGAAGAACAGAGAGCGACCATTACTGTCAGAGGAGCTGCTGCAGGGGAGGATATCGCCAAAGGCTGCAAAGGCTTTGCCTGTGGTCATACAGGACCTCTACAAGAGGAGCTGCGCAAAGCTAGACAGCACCGAATGTTCCCTACTGGCAACAATACTCCAGGAATACTCTGACACTTTTGCCACATCCAAAGAAGATCTGGGGAGGTTTGACCTCATCAAGCATCGTATCATCACGTCTGACGAGGCACCAATACAAGAGCGAATGCGGAGAACCCCAATAAAGTTTGTGGGTGAGGAGGAAACTACACTCCAGAGCATGTTGAAGGCTGGTGTGATAAAACCGTCCATGTCAGCTTGGGCTTCGGCACCAGTACTTGTCCGCAAAAAGGACGGCGAGGTCCGGTACACAGTCGACTATCGGAAGGTCAACGCCAAGACGATCAAAGATGTCTACCCCTTGCCACTAATAAATGAATGTATGGATGCCCTGGAGGGAACCATCTGGTTCCATACACTCGATCTGGCGTCTGGCTACTGGCAGATTGACATTGATCCCAGGGACTCCCACAAAACAGCCTTTCTGACCCGCCATGGCCTATTCGAGCACGTCAGGCTGGCACAAGGCTTGTGTAATGCGCCGGCAACCTTCCAGAGAGTAATGCACTTGGTACTCCGCGGATTGACCTGGAACAAGGCCTTGGTGTACCTAGACGACGTCATCGTCCTGGGGAGGGATTTTGCCAGTGCCCTACAGAATCTGGAAAGGGTCCTGCAGCGCTTTCGAGCTCACAATCTGAAGCTTAAGCCCAAGAAGTGTCACCTATTTAGCGAGGAAGTAACCTTCTTGGGTAGGAACATCAATCGTGCGGGAGTCTCGGTGTCCGACCATCATGCCAAAAGTGTTCGCGACTGGCCAGCACCCAAGGACACAGAAGAACTGCAGAAGTTCCTGGGATTTATAAATTACCATAGGGAGTTCATCCCGAACCTGTCCAGGATCGCTGCCCCCCTTTTCGCTCTGACCAGAAAGGGTACAACATACCATTGGGGAGAGGACTGCCAGGAATCTTTTGACTCCCTTAAGACTGCCATGGTAACCCCACCAGTCTTACGGTTCCCAAACAGTACCGATCCTTTTGTCCTGGACACTGACGCCTCAGACCTGTCCCTAGGGGCGTGTTTGTACCAGGTGCAGGACGGTCTGGAGTGCCCAATATCGTACTCGTCCGTTTTGCTGAGTCCTGCTCAACGTAGGTACTGTACCACCAGAAAAGAGCTCCTTGCCATTGTCCTTTTCACACGTCAGTACAGGCATTATCTCCTTGGCAGTAAATTTATTGTCCGCACTGACCACCACTCTCTCTCCTGGCTGTTCCGATTTAAGGATTGCGCCGGACAGTTGGGGAGATGGCTAGAAGAACTGTCGCAATACAGTCTGGAGATCCAACACCGACCGGGTAGTCAACACACCAATGCAGATGCCATGTCCAGAATTCCCTCGAGGACACCTGAGTGCAGGTGCTACAGTGCTGGTAGTAATGTTGCTGATCTCCCTTGTGGTGGCTGTGACTACTGCAGGAGGGTCCAAGCACAGTGGGCGAGATTTGAACATGAGGTGGACTATGTTGTTCCCCTCTGCACACGTGCCATTGGGCTAGACACCAGTGAGGAACCGCCTTGTACCACCGAGATGTTGGGGTTCACCAAGGAGGAGATTAAAGGGCAACAGGAGGATGACCCATCACTTGCCGTTATCCTGGGCTGGATGCAGGCAGCACCATCCCAAGGCGACTACCAGCTGCAATCATCCAGGGTGAAGGCCCTGTGGAGGCATAAGGAGAACCTGGAGTTTTCAGACAATGTGCTCTACTATCGATGGCACAACTCTGACCTATCTACGAGTCTGAGGCTCATTGTCCCAGTTGGGCTACAGCCAGCACTGATGAGACTCGCTCATGACTCAAAGAGTGGGGGCCATTGGGGAAGGCCGAAGACATTATGTCGCCTGCAACAGTCCTTTTACTGGCCTGGAATGAGCAGGGACGTGGACCTTTACATCAAGACCTGTGCGATATGCAGTAAGAACAAGAAGGGACACATGCCCAGAATAGCGCTGCAAAACTATCAGGCTGGTGAGCCGAATGAACGAGTCCACCTCGACTTCCTGGGACCGTTCGAGACCAGCCACCTGGGGAACAAATACATCCTCAGCATAGTTGATCAGTTCACACGTTGGATTGAAATCTACCCCCTACCGGACCAGACGGCCTCCCTAACCGCGAAGACCTTCTTTGATGGATGGATCTCCCGATTTGGGGTACCGAAGATCGTACACACAGACCAGGGGCGTAACTTCACCAGCAGACTATTCCAGGACTTATGCGCCTATCTTGAATGCACCAAGACTAGGACAACACCATACAGGCCCAGCTCAAACGGCCAGGTAGAGCGCTACAACCGAATGATACTCTCCTTCATAAGGTGCTTCTTGACTGGAGAGGACAAGGAATGGGACCTGCACCTGCCCATCTTGTGTATGAGCCTGCGCTCCACTGTCAATAGATCCACAGGGTACACGGCCAATCTGCTGCAACTGGGCAGAGAAATAAGAATGCCCTGGGACATTGCCTTCGGGACAGGCCAGGGCAGCCCGACCGACAGTACCGATGAATATGTTATCGAGAAATTGAAGGCCATGGAGCGCATTTTCGAGAAGGCCAGACTCAACATCAGGACGGCTCTGAGGATCCAAAAGCGTGAGTATGACCAGAGATCCCCGATTCGCAATGTAAATTTCGACATTGGGGACTTGGTGTACACCATTAACACTAGCACCCCTTCAGGCCACAGTCATAAACTGCAGCCAGTCCTGAAGGGCCCATTTGTTATTGCGCAAGTGATTTCCCCCATGCTGTTCGTCGTCCGTGACCATCGGAAAAGCCATGTATTGCACCATGACAGGATGCGGCTCTGCGAGGACAGGGACATACCCCTCTGGGTACAGCGTGTCAGGGAGCAGATCCTCAATCCTGATGACAACGCTATTCCTCAGTGCACTGGGGACCAGGACTATGAAGAACTGAACCTCGAGGCCCTCTTCAGAGAATCTGAAGCGGGCATAGCTGAGCGATTAGAGGAGCTAACAATTGTTACGGGTAGCACTTTCAATAACGAACTTGGCACAGCACTTGTTGATGACACTGCACCCCCCAATGAGGCACCGGACGTGGAAGTCCCGGAGGAGGACCCCCCTGATGATAACAAAGCACAGCAATGCACCAGGCGAGGGCGAAAGGTTATAACTCCCCGGTATCTCAGGGATTACATTCAAGACTAGCCCATTCATGTCTCATTGCAGGCTCCTTAACCATGGATCTGGAAACATGGATTCGAGCATTTCAACCCGCTCATTGGGAGGTACTTTCCAACTCCTACATGGAGTTACCGTCAGAACTGCAGGAGTCGTTGAGGTGTTGCGTCAACGGCACTTCCCTGCCTCTAGGACTTGTCCTTCAACAGGCCACGTTACTCCGTAACCCTCGGCCTATGGTTTCACCCCCTGAGGACGCCCCGTCAGCTGCGGCAGCTGGAGCCCCCCCAGCGGATGAATCGCCCCAAGATAACACAGCAACAGGGGACAGGCAAGTTGTGGTTAGAGAGTTTCGCACTGAGACGAATGCCGGTGCCCAGGCCCGAGCCCCGGAGAGATCGAGGAGCCCTGTTGGCCGTGGTCGCAGTGCACGGGAGTGCCCCGTGTGTAGGGCCACCCCACAACACATGCGGCGACACGTTGAGCAACACCATCTGCCTGCTTGGTTCCATCCAGAGGTATCCTGTTTCACCTGCGGACGGAACTTCGGGACTGTTGCCCTGAGGCGTCAGCACTGTGATGACCGCCGACACCTGGAGACCCTGGAGGCCGACGACGGAGGTAGCTACGTGCAGTGGGCCTACTCCATACGTGCCCTCCTAGAGGTGCTGGCCCGCCACCTGGCTGTAGAAGTGGAAGACCTCCCCCAGCGATTTAGATTTGAGGGCTGGTGCCCTGCAGGTAACAGTGGGGTCCAATTTAATGCTGCCACCCAGTTCCTACTTCTCGATATTGCTGGGATACTTCGATTACCGACTTCCCTTTTGCAGTTGGACTGCTCGCGGCCCCAGACCGCCATCGAGACCCTCCACTGGGTGACCCTTGTGAATTTCCTAGCGGCCCAACCCCGTGAGATCCAGGAGGAGATCCGCAACCTGCCACTTGTCGAAGACACCCCCAACACGGCAGTTCAAAGCCTTGGCCTGCCGGCTGCTGCAGACAGCCACTGCCATCTGGCCAAATTTGTACAGCGGGAGGGGACATCAGTCCGACGGTCCCTGGAGGCCGCCTTCGCCGAGAAGTTTGAGGGGCCAAACAGACGCCTAAATACACCAAGGGTCGGTCTGATAATTGACAACAGGGTGTTCATCGACGAGTGGGACCTCCCGGCAACATCTGGAAATCATAGGGTCATCTTGCCCAATGAGCTCTTCGGGAACACCCATGTGAAGGTGGCATATGGCGTACACCCAAAACAGCGACCCCCAATCGATTGGAGACGCCTCGAGAGTCTCATCCAGGACGAGGAGTGTGTAGCAGTGGGTGAGTGTGGGCTGGACCGCACTGTCCGTCTCGCCCATCAAGACCGGCAATCTGTTATCTTCCACCGGCAGGTCACCCTAGCTAAGCAGTACGGGAAACGCCTGATTCTCCATTTGCGACCCGCAGGACATCGCGCCAGACCAATCCTGGAAGAGGCCATGGGAATCCTGGACCGTGAGCGCCTACCCCGACACCACCGCATCCACATCCACTCATTTGTCGGCACCTATGATGACTACAGGATGTGGATCGCAAGATATCCCGGTACCATCTTTGGGATATCCAGGGTTTCAGTCCAAGCCAATGAGGAGATCCTGCGACTGGCAGATTTGCGTCATCTTGTGGTGGAGTCGGATTCCCCCTACATGACCGGGGCGTCTGGGAATCGCATGACTCCCTATGATCTGACCGAGCAAGCCGCCCGTATTGCCAACCTTAGGGGCCTCCCCACAAGGGCGGTGCTTCGTGCTTCGCATGTCACTGCTTTGCAGTTCTATGGTTAAGAAAGCCTGCTGCTAAGTATGTTAGGTGAGGATGTATTTCCTGCACAATCCCATGTTCGGGTCTGGATGTGCTCCCCGGGTGCAGGCTTGGGCTAGGATGAAGTTCCTGAGCGCCTGGCCCCGGATTGCATTTCCCACCCACTAGGTTAGGATGGATTTCCTGACACTTTGTCGGCCAGGATGGATTTCCTGGCAGGGATAGGGCCACCCAGTTGGCCCCTGTACATATTCTGTATATAACTGTATATATGGTGAAGGTGGTGCCTAGATGTATTTCCAGGCCAACTAAAGTTATGTATATATGTGGACCTTGTATATATGTGGATGGTGCGCACACTTGTGGACCTTGTAAATATTTATGGTCCTATTCTACAAAAGGGGGAGGAGTGTGGAGGAACCGGAAGTGACGCACACGTGAATTGGCGCGAAGAATATCAACAAGGCAGACGCTGACGAGAACCCGAACTGTACAGATACCCAAGCCCATCTTTAGTAGAACTAAGGTAATAACCTCCTTCTACACTTTTGTTTTTTAAAAGGATAGTTAAAAATGGCACTCACACTTTCTTTTAAATTCAAGAAAAAGGCTGAATCTTGTTTTATTAGTTTTTGACAGTAGAGATCATTCCTATCACAAGTTCACAACTTGTGTATTTTTAAGGCAAACAACAATTAACAAATTCAGATTAGGTAAATACTATAGATACAAACAGGTTTCTCAGAGTAATTTTTACAGCTTTTTTTTTTAAATATAAAAATGATGACATTTAACTGATCCTAAAAATTATGTGGCAGAGGTGTAGCTTTCTCTGCTAAATTGCAAGTGAAATTTTACAATTAAGTTGTAATAGTTGATTTATTCCACTGATTAATTTAATAATAAATCAAATAAGTCAATCTGTAAAAAATCATGAATTTGTTTGGATTGACTTTTATGATTTATTGTAAATTTGTTATAGTTGATTTTGACTTAATGTCTATCTATCTATCTATCTATCTATCTATCTATCTATCTATCTATCTATCTATCTATCTATCTATCTATCTGTATCTATCTATATCTATCTATCTATATCTATCTATCTATATCTATCCAGCTATCTATCCAGCTATCTATCCAGCTATCTATTCAACTATCTATCTATCAAATTTTCAAGATATCTATAGCTATCTATAGCTGTCCAGCTAATATATTATATTTAAATTTATCAAAGAACCATCAAATTACAAAACATCGAATTCCAGTTGCTTTTCAAATAACATTAGGCTATATGAATTACACAATCCATCAAAATTTCAAATTATCCAGCATAACAGGGGTGTAAAACTTCAAAATAACAACCAACTGTATTCCTTTATTAGAAAAGCCTTCAGATGTTTACAATATTTGAAATAGTTATATCACAAGATCATATGGGGGTAATAATCAATTATTCACCCTCTGATAGTAGTACCAACCTCTGAAGTATTCATGACAAAAGCCACCTCCCTGTTGTATGAACTGATATCAGTGCCATCTATATATGTGACATAATCATATTGTTTGTTCAATGCATTTTAATTTCATATTATGTGGCCATGCACACTTACATAATTTACATAATTTACAAAATTATCATTATGTCTTCAAAGCATCACAAAACGTTTTTCATACACTAGCATAAAGAGTATAGAAAAAGCTCAAAAAAAATTGGAAATATTGAAAAACACCATTAACGAGTTCACTACTAATTAAATATGAAAATTAATAGAACAAAGATCCGCCAGTTTAACCTTTACATTGGATGAGATGGATCTTTGTTTTTTCCCGTTTTAGTAAGTAGGGTTAACATTGAAATTTGAAAATGTGTTTGCCATACCATTTGGTATACCTTTATAATTTCAAAGAAAAAAGACATTGAAATAGGGATTTAACTGTGAGCTTGTACTTCAAAGGAATTTTAAAAAGCTATATACATGTAGCAATAATATTAAAAACGGAACAAGATGGGTTCCTACACTTTCAGTGGAGATTTGAGTTATACAAAGTAAGAATCAATCAGACTTAGGAGTATACCGAAAGGTTACGGCCCAAACCAGTTACGAAGCCAGTTACGAAACAGTTACGAAGTATAAATAGATCAATTTTGCAGGGGGGGGGGGAGAAGCTAATACCCCAACTATTAACAGGAAACTTTACCTTTTTTTTTATTCAAACTTGGGAAGGATCATAATCCAGAACTAGTTGTTAATATATATTTCGCAGGGGGAGGGTTGGGGGGGGGGGGCTGGTGCCTGTCATTGTGCTAGTGAATGTCCCCCTTTTATAGAAGGGTGGGTCCCACCCAATTTTATAGTTATTAGCTAATTGTTTTAATTGATAGACTTACCGGGGGGGGGGGGGGCAGTCACCAGGTCTTGCCCCTACTTTTGGCAGGAGTAGGGGGGTGGGCTGCCCTTCCACTTTTACTTCTTAATTTGTAGCTCTATGGTTATTCAAAGAACAAAGAAATGATCATAGACCAGAGCTAGTTGTTTTAATCGACAGAGAACTTGTTATTCAAAGTAAGGAGCAACATCCAGAGCTAGTTGTTTTAATTGATAGCTTTAACAAAAAAGGGGGCTTGGGCCTGCACCCCCCCCCCCTACGACAGGAGGGGGGAGCCCTACCTCTCTTAACATTTTTACTAATTCATTTACTTAAATTCAATGTACGGATCAGATCATAATCCAGAGCTAGTTAGACCTATTTCACTGAATAGCCTGAACACTGACCCCAGAGAACTTTTTTGTAATTCTGCGATTCTTCATTTGCTTTTCACACATAGGAGATGTATACACTCTAAATCCAAAAACACAACTTTCAAAATTTAAACTGAAAGGATGACCAAGTTATAAAGCCTTAAAGTTACATTAAAATGCACTAAAAATACTCCAGCTTGGAGTCACCTTGGCTGGACCAATCAGAGGCAAGGGCAGGAAATCTATTAGCCAATGGGATTTAAGTATTCAACACTTTTCCCCTGGTGTTAACTGAGAGAACCATCCGTGAAATTGGTCTAGAGTGATAGAATTAACAAAGAGGGGGGCTAGGACCAGCAGGAGGAGGAGGGGCTGCCCTATCACTTCTACTAATTTTATCCTTAAACGTAAGGATAACTAGAGACAGCATAGGATATGGGATAACCCGATGTATCGTAATCTGTCCCACAGGGACGAAATGTTGCTGCTTTCACTCAAGCAGTGGCTCAATTCCTATGTGGAAAAACCTAGGGCTGCCCTAAGGCCCCCCCCCCCAATTCCAACCTTGGGAGTATCCCCGAGGTGCCCCCAACCTTGGGGTATCCCCTGGGGGTGCCCCAACCTTGGGGTATCCCCTGGGGGTGCCCCAACCTTGGGGTATCCCTGGGGGTGCCCCAACTTTGGGGTATCCCTGGGGGTGCCCCAAACTTTGGGGTATCCTCCAGGGGTTGTCCCAACTTTGGGGTACCCCCAGGGCCAGGGGTGCCCCCAACTTTGGAGTATCCCCGGGGGTGCTCCCAACTTTGGGGTATCCCCGCGGGTCCCCAAACCTTGGGGTATCCCTCGGGGGTGCCCCCAACTTTGAAGTATCCCCAGGGGCTGCCCCAACTTTGAGGTATCCCCCAGGGTGCCCCCAACTTTTGGGTATCCCCGGGATGCCCCAACCTTGGGGTATCCCCTGGGGGTGCCTCCACCCTTGGGGTATCCCCTGGGGGTGCACCCGACCTTAGGTATCCCCCGGGGTGCCCCCACCCTTGGGGTATCCCCGGGGGTGTCCCAACCCCTGAGGTATCGCTGGGGTTGCCCCCCTCCCCCCATCAGCTATGAAACTGTTATTCACATAGAATAGAGATTCCTCACCTCCACATGCCCCCCTGAATTTCTCTCCCCAGGCCAAGGTTTTAATTTACCGTAAAATATGTGAGGTTACTGTATATTACCGTTTTATTCTCAGCTAAAGTACAGTAAAAATATTTTTACCGTAGAACTACATTTTACGGTAAATTACTGTGAAGAAATACAGTAAAATATTTTTGCTGTTATATTTACGGTAAGTTACTGTATCGAAAGTTTACGGTAGCTCCCTGTAAATTTAACGGTAACTTACTGTTCGAAATACAGGTATTTCTTACAGTGCATACAGAGAACTGAACAAGAGGAAGAAGCAGTAGACAACACTGCCTTCTCGTATTAGGTCGTGTGTCGTGATGTTGTACAATTTGAGAAATTTTACATTTATGTGACGATTACATGTACATGTCTTGTATGTACCATCACTTATTATACATCACTGGAATGCTTAGCTTCTATTGTTTCATATCGACCTTAAAAAATGTATCTTCCTTACAGAATAAGGCTGGTAGCCATCAAAAACCTTGAGAAAACAGGTGATTTTTGTGTGTCCCCCGTTACATCAGATTTGAAAAAATCATCTTAAAAGTGAGATTGCATGCCAATAACAAAAGATATCTTGTTCTGGTTTTCTCTGTAATAATACCAAATTCCTCGTAAGGCCCTAAAAGCTTATATCGTCTATCTAGGTATTATCATGTCTTTTGTAGAGCCTTTAATGCAAAGCAACGTCAACCTGTCCCTCTTGCCGAAAAAATTCAACATGTTTTTTAAAATTTAGTCTGAAACTGTTAATATTGAAGCTAGGAACTTCAAACATAGCTCACAAAAATGCTCATGAGTTTTACTTTCAATTGCATATCTCAGATTTTGTGTGCAGGTAAACCACTTGCTGTACAGCTTGTCTAGTTTACCCTGAATTTTTTGTAACACCTGCAAAAAACAGTCAAGTTGGAGAGGGGTCATGAGTTTCAAACCATCAGTACTCGAACCAGTAAAATTATTCAATGTGGAAAATGCTATTGCCCAAATGCTCATAAATCAGGGTATACTGTGGTATAAAATATGGTTAGGTTTGCAATTATTTTCTGACTTCTGTGTTGCTCTGAAAAACCCTGAAAAAAATGTAACACATGCACGCATGACTGGTACAGATTTTTATGCTGGCTTCATAGCAGTGTATTGGACTTCAAAAATGACCAAAAAGTGATCAAACTAATAAATAACACTTCTTAATTTACTTTTGTGCCCTCATATTGTGAAAAAGGGCTGGAATTTCTATTAAAATATTAGGATTGCTCTGAAATTACATACTCACTTGAGATATCGATTTCTTATCACTGCACAAAAAATGATAGCTACTGGCGATATATGCGAGACGTCACGTAAATTTAGGATAATCATTGAAGTTAGATGTTGGAATTAGTTCTTATGTATATTGGTAATGTTTTGAAACCTTTTACTTGACAATTTGAGATGAACTCAGGCTTCCAGCTTAGTTATACACGTGATGCTTGGAAACGTTCTTTGTGGGTTGCTGTATCATAACTTTGTGGATCTATGCATTAGTTCGGGAGAAGAGATACTTCTTTTCACTGCTAAAATCAGTCAGATCATCCTCTCGGCCAACTTCAGTGACAATTTCATGGTGATACATGGAGTACAGGGTGAGCCAAAAAAAAGTACACACTTCTTTAAGTGGTCATAAGATAATCAATTTTTGCCACAGGACTTTGATTTATGGCTCATTTTGTTGGTAATCATCACCACATTGCGTTTGAAAGGTGAAAACGACAGACATACCTGCATAGCCTTGCTACTATGACAAAGAGTGAATTGTCCCTGATTTTTGCTGTGCCGAGTTGAAGAGGATGCACAAATAAGGCTGTTGAAAATGTCAATATGAGTGGTCGGAAATATAAAAAACTGATTGAAATTTGTTGACTGGTATGCAAAGAAGCTTGACACAGGAAACTGTGGTCCTGAAAACATCAGAACCCCCTAGAATAATGTCAAATGGTCATGCAGGGCGTAGTATGCCAGTTTAGGAGAGATTATTTCACATTAGCAGGATATATTTAAAAAGTGAAGCCAGAAAGTGACTTATAATAAAGCATGGAGGCCTAACATATGCCTCGTTCCTTAAGAATGAATTGCTTTATGTCTAACTCTGAAATTGTGGCGCATGAAATGGAGATGTGAGGACTTGATTGGTCATTATGTGCCACCAATCTCTCCTTGTGTAGATAATCACCGACAATGCTATAATCCAAGTATTGTCATGATACTGACAGAAAATGTAGTTGACATACTACAAAAACAAAAAAAAAGTGTTTCAGGACCATGTACATTATATTAATAGAATTTGGGAAATCACTGCCCAGGTGGTTGACAGACAGCCATATATTTCATTATACGTAAAGGAGCTGATAAAATATATAGTGAACCTGGATGAATAATACGTCAAATCACAGCTACAGGTGAACAAACTATGTTCAGAACATAAATATACATTCTGGCCAGATTAAACCCATGCACAGTACACAAAAATGGTCAGTCAAATGTTGGTAAAATTCGATCAGAAGTAATCTTTTCTCACCAAGCCTTGATTACCTGCAATATGACTAAATCACAATGGCAAATATAGAAGGCATTACCTTCAAGACATTTAAGCTTTTAGCTGACTTTGAAAAAAAATTTATGCAAGAAACAAACAAAAACTTCAAAGGACATCAATTTCAATTATATAGGTTAAATTAAGGGTCACTGTTAGGTCAATTTTGCAACTAGGACAAAATAACCTTAGCAATGTTTTGTAAATATGAAGGTACATAACTGTGTGTAATTCCATGAAGATTGTGTACTTTTGAGCGGCAGTGTGTAATTGCTGAAGTTCATTTACAGAAGTGTCTACTTTTTTTTGGCTCACCCTGTACTTTGTATTTTACAGTAGCTTTATTGGAATGAAGTAGTTTTCGAGAAAAACGCATTTAAAATCTGGATTTTACATTGATTTGTGTGGTGAAAAAATTTGATAATGCCATATACAGACCTAATTATTGCATAAACGTGCTTGATTTTGGTTTCAATTGGTTGTTGTGAGTCTGTTTTAGACATTTTTGAAGAAAATAATTTTTGGTCCAAAACGGCCATGTAACGCAAATTGTACGACCTTGTGACATGCGACCATTAAGGCTATATCTCTACACATGACGGCAAAACAGGTGTTGTTTTGCCGTCATGCTTCACTTGCTTCACTTGGAAATTTCATATTCCTCTCACATGCCATGGATTGTGTCTATTTTGGCCCATTGTTTCTGGACCTGCATGAAAATAATAATTATTTCAGATTCGTACATTGAGAGTTCATCCAATGAACATTTTTAGGTGCCATATCCAAATAAAGATTTAGAACCTCGAAAGGTTAGATCCTAAACGTATGTTCTCCTTTTTAAAAAGGTTCCCAAATCAGGCAAATGTTTACCTCTTAATAAGCAGCATTATAACAAAGAAAACTTACAAAATCTGTTCGATCTTAAAACTTTTGTTCCTTTGAAAAACTTTTTCACAGCTATATATATGACTTTCTTCCAATTTCAGAATGATTTTACTGAATTATAATTCACTAGATTTCCCATGATTTGGGGCATGACTATAATGGGGAATAATTAGCCCCACCCCCCTCTACCTGCATGGGCATGTGGCCCCGTGTTGCATGCTGACCATTTGAAGTAGCATTTGAGTAATAATTGTAATATAAGTAAAGATTGGTGGTAGAGGAATTGAAGTTAGAAATGCACTGGCATATGTATTGGTGTAAGGTACAGTCAAGTGTACTTACACGTGAGCTTGTAATTGAGGGCATGGCTCGTAAGGAAAGGAAAAGATCTGGTGAAAGGAAATGGGGATTGATGGAAATGTATAGAATTTGGCAAATAGGTAAAAGTGTATGGGCATTGAGACATTGACAGATGGAATGGGGTTGAGAAGAGCTTTGAAATGAGGGTAAGATGAGGAAGATACGATGAGTAGAAGTGGTTGAGCCAGGTAGGAGTGAAGAACAGTAGGTGATAGGAAAGTGTGTGGATGTTTTTGGCGGGAAGGCAGACGGTGGCGCCAGTCCTAAACGTGAGCAATAGCGGAACTACGATGGAGATGCATGCGCCCCTGGTGGGGAAAAACAGTAGAGGCAGAAAACGTAAATAAGGGAGCTGTTTCACTGTTATTTGCTGTTATCAGAAGGAGAGGATAGATCAATAAGGATAGGTGGACAGTTTAGGTGAGTGGCATTGCTCGGGGAGGAGTTTTTAGCTGTTGCAGGTGTGAGCATGTCACCCATGATTTTTTGCATCTTATACCCGGCAGGGATATATAATTCGATATCCCAGAGAACTTTCATTGCCTTTCAACATTCCTGAATCACTCTTTCTATAATTCATACTTTGCTCTATTTTAGTTCCGAAATTGTAACACTATATCAGTTCATGACAAAATTTAAGCCTTTGATTACAAATTTGAACTTTTTACCCTGCTGGCAAAATCATGAACACCCTTTTTTCTAAAATTATTTCTTTTTACCTTAAAGTAACACAAGCTAAACTTAACCCCAATGGACATGTGTATAGAATATCTCATCGTTTGGAAACTATGAGAGCAACATCTGGTTTGTACAAGATCCTACCCATTGACTGAGTATTAACAGATTATCTAACATCCACTGATATGCTCATATTGATTCAACACTAATGTTATGGGAGGGCATTTGCATTTTTTTAAGAACTCAGATTGGTTTCGATGCTAGATTTCAGCTCATGTTATCAGTTATCTCCCTCTTGGCCATTCTGTGTCACCAAACTACAAGGTAGAACAACCGGAAGTAGCTCAATTAAGACCTTATAAATCTTTCAGTAGATGGACAAGGCTTCAAGACTAATCTTATTTTGGTTCGTAAATTGGTACAGACAAAGAAGAGATAGGGTAAAGCCAAGGACCACCCAATTTGATTCAGTGGCCGACTAGAGGCAAACAAGTTTGACATTTGCAAATGCAGATGACATTTTATCATTACAAATGGAGAAATTAAAATTTGGCCACAACTATATGAATGAAAGCATTGAAGAAAGAGCTGGAATTCAAAATAAGATGCAACGAAACTGTCAGAAAAGACTTTTGAAGAACAGTATATCTGCTTCTAACGAAGGTTCAGATTACAATAGATTTACAGGACAGCCTTGGAGGATGGATTAGATTGTGCCCAGCTCCTGCAATTGGCTCTCTAACCCTTTCACCAACCCAAACAAACAGTGCAGCAGAGGTAACAGCATTAATGCCAATAAAGAGGATTTAACTGATTTGATGAGGTATAAACATTTGTAGACACAAGGGATATCACCAGACTTTCTTTCGTAGTAAGTATGTATCTCGAAAACCCTATTGATACACTGATATTGATACACTGATATTAACAAAGTTTACTAATTTTACTCAACAGACCCAAGAAAGAGCTCCATAGAACATAATTATTTCTTTTACAGCAGTTTTTGGCTATGATGATACCAATTTCACAAGTTTTAAAAGAGGGTTGCCAGTCAAATGAAGCATTTACAGTACAAACTAAGTCAGATAATTTGAAGCGCAGAAATGTTGTTTGGTGAAAATGCTATGAATTTCTATCACATTCAGAAAATCACTTCATCAGTTTCCCTTGGATGGCCATCAAATCAGATTCTGACAACGATGAACGTATTAGTGAAGCAACAAGCATTAGCCACAGACCAGCCTTTGCTATATATAGATATAAATAAGCCTATCTGCACTATGCAGTCAATGTTCTGAAAAACATGGTTACACTGCATTCAGAAACTTTAGCTGATAAAGGCAGTTCTGAAGTTTCGAGATGCTCACTCAGCCAGAAACTTTTTGATGCTTCATTGCCTTATTTGTAGCCCAAAGGGAGTGCTCAAATTTTTGCAATAGCTTCTGGCGAACAAAAGCATTATCTTCACTGAATTTTTTCGTAATTTTTCTTGAAGGGGCTAAAAAATGTTCAGGTTAAGGGAGTTTTAAAAGTCATGATGAAAAAACCAAACAACTCATTTAGAGTAATTATTTATCACAGATTCAGTAACATCAGGAAGGATGTATTGCATGGTGATAAACACTAAAAAGGTGCACCAGCCAACGACAAGCTGAAGTGACACGTGCTCTAGGGATCGAATGAGCTCTCGTGAGGATATCAATATCCACTGCTAAGTTACTTTAGTGTCAACACCGCAACCATCTGCAATGTTGTCTTTGGATGAGTTTACGGGTTAATTTTCATCACAAAGGCTGCTTGAATTAGGACTCCAGACCACCTGGGTGCCATCTCATTAATCACCATTAATCATGCTAGTACTGATGTGCAGAATACACTAAGGTACATGGAAACTTGGGAATAATTTGTCTCTGGAGTTCGTATGATGCTTACCTGCACTAATGAGACCTCAATACCCAATGGCTCACAACACCAACTGATCAAAAACTAATCTCAAATCTGCGTGTTCAATTGTACATCTGCCAGAACACCATTGACCATCGCACAATATATTATGTTGTTTTCTATTCATTACTTTACAGCATTCCTTGGTTAATTTTCTTCCGTATATGGGTTAATTATGAATGTCATTCACAAAATGAATATCAGTAAATAGTGAGGTGAAGGACAATTTGAAGGAGAAATGTTGACATTTCATTTACACGTAGGTGGGCTCCCAAGATTGATATGACGGGTACCTGTCATCACACCTGTCATCAGAGTTTCCCCTGGGTCTCATTATGATCCACCCATCAAGAATCTGCCAACTGACCTCTACCTAAGCCACCCCAAACTTGTTATTAAGATGAATGATGTTGACACACTGTCACTAATGGTCATAGTATGTTGATTTTATAAGGGATATGTACATTTTTTGAGAGATAGCCATCCCACGTTTAAAAATATGTTCAATAATTCACTCAAATCCGTGGCATGAGCATTTTGGAACTCTGAAGAATTGATAACAATCGACAGACAGATGCATTGTCAGGCAAAAGTGTCAAAACTGAATACAACCATTTCTTTTTGCCAATTGGACATGTTCAATAATCAAATTCTTCAAACTTTGCGCTATGAAATACAATTTGGTACATTATAATAGCGCAATTCGACAAGTTAATTGCAAATCTGATGGAAATTAAGATCACAAAAATCAATAAATTGTCTGTCAAGATTAAGCTGATGAATGGTTTGATTTAGAGAGAGATAGAAATTAATCTGATTCTTTAGGCATAATTACAATACTGCAGAAAACAGATTTAAAATAATTAGGAAGATAACAGATGTTAAGAATGGCTTCAGCTGAACTAAAGGCTAAATTGTTTAAATGCATTCTACATGGTAATATCCTGCTAGTTTCCGTTCTTCTTGTGTTGTGAATGATTGCAGGATGGACTGGCTGAACAGAGCACTTTTTCTTTGTTTTTGTGGTCATATAGGACAGATTTAACTAATAGACAAAAAATACTACCACAGCAATTGTGACAGAAATGTCAGTGAGGAAGCTGAGGCTACAAGTCCACATAAATGTTGGGCCATGAATAGCTCACAGTAGCCTGAGGAATAAGTGGGAATCAAATCAAAGCAGCAATCCGCAAACACCCACTGGTGTCTCCGAAGGGGTTGCATCTAGGGGTAGTAAAAGTGACAGTCCCATTTCTCTGTCCCTTTGGTCCCATCCCTCCTGGCGCTGATCAGTTTTGCCAGCCACCGATACTTCTAATGGTTCGCTGATTCCCCAACACAGAAATATGGATCCAAATCACTGTGGTCCTAGAGGGCCAGTCTCCATGACCTCTGCCCACCAAATACACAATTCTCACTGCTACCATAGCTCTATTCTCATGCATGAAGCCCCAAATGCTTGCAGTGCTGGTGTCCCATTATCTCCCAACTGACAACATCCGTTGCCTCATGTTATGGAATGCCACTAACATGATATTGCATCTCCCAAAACACATTGTGTGGCTGGATGGACATATGATTGGGGCTTCATGTCCTATAGAAAATGTATGCACTTGGTAGGCTCGATGGGACATGAGGACATGGCAATGTGGCAAAGGATGCACACATTCTGTGACACCTTTGTTGTTGGTCATTTGATTTCCCAAGTCAGGTATTCATAAATTAAATGCAGACTGTTGCTAATTGATTCTCACTCATCTCACACTATTGTTGGAAGCATATGAGCAGTGGGTACAGTAGAAGTTGAGCAAGGTTTGGTGACACCAAATCAATTGTACTCTCAGAGCAGTGCTTCCTTACTTAGTATGTATAATCCTGACTATGAACAAAGAGAATAGAAAGCTTAAAAAGGTTTTCTTAACTAAAAGAGTTTGCCTGTCGCCAAACTTTTAACTTGCTGAAGTCTGAGTTGTCTCCTGCTAAAACAAAAACCTTTGTTTGAGCTTGAAAGTGACTTTCCAAGTCTGCTTGTTGGTTTAGGAAAATTTAAGAGTAAAAAGTGACATTGGACAGACACACAAACAGAACAAAGGCAGACAGTTCTAAAAATTAACATTCAAACTGAACTGTAGAATATTACCCAACACTTTTTCTTATGAAGGGCACAATAAGCAACACTGTTCTATGCCAGTGAATTAGATTTCCCTTTTTCATCCAGCCGCCCTTACCACCCTTGCTTCTGTCCGTCACCCCTAGCTATACACAATAGGTATTCCTGAGTAACCAAACTTCTCAAGATTGTTAGATTTGTTATAAATATATATGCAAGTCTTTTTGAGATTCCCATTTTCAATTCTCCTCTGCCCACAGAGTTTGAGATGGATGAGGTCTCGGAAATATATATGGACCTCAGGTCTTAATTCACGAAAGACTATATCAGATACAGGACCTATAGTGAAATTCCTTTTGAAGTACATTGCATCACAAAAGTGAGCGCAGTCTTTTCGTCTGTAGAATTTCTCTTGGGACAGCGAGCGTTAATAAGACAGAATCTGGCAGACGATCGGCTCCCGTCTCTTAGGACCTGTCAGTCAAAGGTAGCCTCTATGCCCTCCTTACTGGTGGAGTCTGGCATTCTGGCCAGAAAGACTTCTTTTCAGCTCATAGGGCAGAGAAGTGACTCTCAAAGAGCACTACAGTCCACCAAATGGGATGGCTGTCAACTGTAATAAGATAATGGCTAGGTTAATATGACCTTTATTGGAAAAATCCAAGTCACACCTAAACTCCTGATAATTCCAAAGCCTTATGCCCAGAAACAGAAACAGACACTACACTTATGTTTGGATGATGGATCTTTACTTATTCAATGTTAGTTTATGAAATCGAAAAATAAATATCAATCTATATCCATCTACATTTTCTTTATGTACAGATACAAAGGCTATAAACAAATTGGTAGGTAATGTAAGAATGTCTGCTACTGCGTCCGAGCAAAATATAACACGAGTACTTTAATAATCTTAATTGGTTACAACAGAAGAAATGGGATGCAAAAACGGTCGATTCCAAGCAGCACATGTGCTGTCCTTGAATACCATTTGCTGAAACATAGTCATCGTCAAGCAAGCCTAGAGCTCAATTTAAGTCTAACAATATATTCAAGCCCAAGAACACTCAAGCCCAGATCTTTTGCAGACTTAGAAAATTTCCATGAGTCATAAATGTTTGGTAAGGGAAGAACAGTGGGAGGGGCAGGATCAATATGAGAGTCTGGGTGCTGACCTTCATCGCAAGAGCTTCTGGCACCCAGAGATATAAGATGAAGATAAGGCTACATACATGTTGCGAGCTTGGTGCATGAAAAAGGATTTTTCATCCATCAGAGTCAAACTACCAGAGCTGGATGAGACCAAAATGGAAATCTTGGGTCTGTAGAAAGTGAATGATCTTATGCAGGTTTCTACCAATACTTTAAAACTACTTATAATTATCACACCAATTGCCATAAAGAGATCTGAACAAGGCACATTTTGCCAATGTTAATCGAAAATCAGGCAACAAGGTGAGGCCTACTTTGCTTGCACGCAGGGTGGTTGTTTTGGCATATTTATAGCAATATATAACAAGGCAGTGTTGTCCACAGCTTCTTTTTATTGACACTATATATCTCTACACATGACGGCAAAACAGGTGTTGTTGATGTGCAATATTGCTTCACAAATTATATTCCTCTCACATTTTCACGTGCCTTGTATGTCCGTCTATCGTGTCTGATTTGGCCCGTACTTCCTGGAACTGGAGTAACATATTTCAGATTCGTACATCCTCAAGAGTTCATCCATTGTAGAGAGGGAATATATGGGCAATATTGGTGTTCTTCATGCCGTTGTCTTTTTTTGACAGTTTCAATAAGCATATGACAATAATATTGAAACTGCTTTAAACAACATTTTGGACAATTTACTACTCTTGCTATTAAAGCTTAGTGGAAAACCTCAACATTAAACCAGATATAAGAAATAACCAGAAAATTTGGCCCATTCCATGCATAATGGACCAATGCCTCCCACATCATGGCTTCAGATTTAATGAAATTATTACACAAGCTACATGTACATGTTTAATGAAGCCATGCAAAATATTTTCCCTATATTCCAAGTATTTTGAATTTGACAGCATTTTCAAAATTAAGGTCTGCAAACTAAAATTTCTATTTTCCGCTTGTCAAGTCATTTCAAAAAGCTGCTGAAGCTATGTTTTTCAAGATATTGTGATAAAATTGTACACAGATCATGCTCAGATATATAGAATGCTGCTGGCCGAAGCTAATACAGATGATGCTTTCCATCCGTTCGCACCAGCCTGTTAAATTCGGTTCGTTTTTGTGAAATTTGGGTAAATTGTGGGTTTTTGGAATTTTTTCACTCAGAAACCAAGCTTTCAATAAACCTGAAACTTTGCATGAATTAAGGCAGTATTGAGAGCTGATGGTACGAATTTATTCAAATTTCTAACTCCAATACTTTTTATGCACATGAAGAAAATCTCAGGACGATTCCTAAAATGGACTAATTTCAAGTGCAAAAATGGCCATGTGGGACAGGTGATAGAAACTTGAAATTTATTTTCTAAGCAGTTTATGAGATCATCTTGTATTTCTGCAAAAAATGGTTGAAAGCCCAACATTTTCAAAAAGCTGTCAAAAGCAAAATGTGTGGAATATGTCCGAAATATTTTGCAAGTGCTCATTAAACATATACATGTATATCAGGTTAAAATTTCATCAAAATCGGAAAACACGGTGTGGGAAAATTTCTTGATTTTGGTCCATTTGGCGTGGAGTGGCCCAATTGAATATTATTGAAAAGAAGCAGAAGAAAGCATTGAGGGAAGAAATGTACTCGGTGTCCCCAGAGATCTATCTTGGGTA
This sequence comes from Platynereis dumerilii, assembly GCA_026936325.1. Lineage (NCBI taxonomy): Eukaryota > Metazoa > Annelida > Polychaeta > Phyllodocida > Nereididae > Platynereis > Platynereis dumerilii. The sequence goes on along the minus strand of JAPTHN010000002.1, from coordinate 14,061,503 downwards.
AGTCAAGGACCCTCAAGCTGACCCAGTAGCGGGGGATTGCACTGAAGATTATGCCAATCCCTCAGGGCTCTCAATGGTGTGTACATAATCTATTGGATTGCAGAAGTCCCCTCAACTTTCACATCATGTGTTAAACCAAACTCATAAATATGTAGAATATTATGTTTGAAGACTTACTCTTTTCAGACCTTTAACTGTGTTGTAGCATAAAAGTCATCCTTTTCTAGTTTAAGAGAAATGAGATCATCACTTCCCTCTACTACAATATATATCTCCTGAGATTCTCCTCTCCTCTCTATCCTGTGTTGCAAATGCATACAACTATAGGAAGTAACCCAAGTACCTTTATGTAGATAGTTGTTGAATAAAACAACATGCAGTATAAATGTAATTCAACATGGACAAATGTTGGTTCCAAAGTAAAAGATCTTACATGTATATTTACTTTGTTTTTGCTGTTACTTGTCAATTCAATGTCAATTGCCTGGTCAATGCCAGACATGTTACATCTCATGCATTTCATTTGCCATATTTACAGCAGGAATGAATAATTGATTTGACAATTCCGTTGCACAATACCTTAATTGCTTACACATTGAGTGGCAAAGAGTGCATGATTAAGGACAAACTTTCTTCATCACCAAGGTCTTGGATGGGCCACTCGCATGCTGTTGAGAATGACCTGCAGCTGCTTATGTTGAGTTCCTCTAATTACTTAGAGGCGTTAATCACATTAAGACCTGTTTAATTTAATTACTCAAGTGAATCTGTAGATTTCCAATAATTTTTACATTGCATTATACCACAGAAACTTTTTGTTGATTTTGGCAAATGAGAATAACTTTCTGTTGCCTTGCACAAAATGACAGATGAGCTGATAATGCCAGAAGTTTGGTAATTTCGTATTTGTTAGTGGGGATGATTTGCAGCTATCATTTTTCACTCAAGGACCTGCATTGCCATTTATTGACAAGTCTTATTGGGTTTATGACCTCTGAGATTTGACTCAGAGGGCTCTAGTTCTAAGACATTTTGAGAGAAGTACCCCCCCAAGAAGTAAGGCGCAGCTACAGGGAATCAAATCATTGCATGTAATCCCTTGCAAAGTTGAGGCTATGATAGCTCCAGGTTAGCTCATGTTGAGTCCTGAGGCAATTGTTGGATTTAGAAAGTGACTATAGCTCATATCAATTGCAAACAAACTCTAAAAGCTTATTTAACACTTTAAAAAACATCACAATGAAATCCTGTGTAAGTCCTTTGTTGATCATTTTGAATGGGTCCTTTTGCCTACGCCTGATCAGGACACAGAGGGAAATATCCCTCGAGTGGAGAGCAATAGAATAGTGGAAGGACCTCAGCCTGCCATGCCCTCAGCTGATACGTCTTGCAATTTGAAGGTCTCTAAAGCCTCCTTCAGGGAACTAGAATAAATGATCCAATTATAGTGCCTGCCCCGGCAAACACAGGTCTGTGTTAGTATACTGGACCACAGACAATGTAACCAAGCTATAAGGAGGCATTGTGCAATATACATTGCATTCTATACGCTCACAGCAGATTGAGCCATAAAACTGTAGCCAGGGACAAAAAGATTTACTTTTGCATTTGGCATAGACTCCATGTCTACAGCAAGCTTGACATAAATAAGTGAGTTCTGAGTTCTAGGATATTGTAGCCCTACAGTCCCACGGGGGATAATCATAAAGGTTCTCCTTGAGGGTAAGCGTTCTTATTTAGTTAATGCAAGCGTTCTTGTTGAGTGGCTGTGAAAAAATTTAGCTTTGTTGCTAAATATGACCTTTTCCGAAGTAAATACTCACTTCGTGGAGTGCCAGAAAGAGAGTCCTTGGCCTGTGTGCCATCTTTGCAATTATAACATTTCAACTTTCAATGATTGGAGCCACACAATGCCATGCAGGTCTGTCACTGTTCTCACACTGCTTCTCTATCACTCCGAAAGAATGCTTTCACTCATCCTCCATAAGAATGCTACCACTTAACTGTGAAATGCACTGATTTCTGCAAAGGTAGGGGTGAGTGGGGCCACTTGAACCAACTTTTACAATTGCTCTCCTGTGTGTATACTTTTACAGCTTTCAGGGAGAACAAAGATGAAAACGTTGTTTGAAAAGTTTTCAAAATAAATACTACGAAAGCTCCAATCTCAATGTGACAAACTAAAATTTGCATCCAAAAAACCAAAAAAGCATGAATGTTCCCTTACCATGTATCTCATAACCAAATTCTACCAAAAGAACTACATGGAAAAGACTAGCCTTATAAGGTCTAACACAAGGTTTTATGTATGTTCCCTGCTCCACCTGGTCAAAAATCAAGGGTGGTTCATCTGGCCTGCCGGTTCAACTGGCCCCACTCTCCCCTACTCAACTCCTTGGTTATTATCCCAGATAAAGTGACTTGCATTTAGTTATATATAAGTCATGATTAATGTCTCTGCTGTACCATCGACAATTTTTGTCATCCCACTTAATGCCTAATGCTTTGAAATTTGTGCATTATTGGCGGCAGTATTAATTTTTCCCTGAACTTTCCGAAGTTGTGCCCATTATATTGCACTCTATGATTTGGTAAACAGTATAAAACCACAAGATAATGATGCTCTACAATATCCATTACTCCATGGTAATAACAAAAATTTCCTTTCCACAACATTTTTTTGTCTTTTCTGGTATTTTTCTGGCATTTTTCTGGCACTTACTTCTTAGCCCTCCATTAGAACGCTTCCACCACTCAATAAGAACGGGTACCCTCAAGTAGAACGCTTTATGATTATCTCCCCCCCCCCCCCGTGAGTCCTGCACAACCTAATACTTGTAAGAAATTAAATGATATAATATTATTGAAGGATCCCTCCTTTTATTCTTGTGATGAAGATAATATTATTGATCTTTTTCTAAGAAGAACTATTTTTCCTCCATTGTGTATGCATACTCTACTTTGCATGCACAATGCATCTCAATGAATATTGACTTACAATCTCACCATCTTTAGCCAAGCCGGTGCACTATCCTCATTTGGTTCATTTGTATTCATAGACACATCCCAGTGTTGTGTATCATGAGGCATCATGAACCACGAGAGAATGAATCAACAGCAAAGCAAGCATGGAGACAACCAAAAGGAGATCGTGCCCCACTATCAGTCTATCAGGGCACATCAAGTTATTGAATAATGCACTGAACAATACCTACCACCCTTGCTTCCGTCCATCACCGCTAACTATACACAAGAGGTATTCCTGAGTACCAAACTTCCAAAGATTGTTAGATTTTGTTATAAATATACATGCAAGTCTTTTGCAGATTCCCATTGTCAATACTCCTCTGCCCACAGAGTTTGAGATGGATGAGGTCTCTTGGAAATATGTATGGACCTCAGGTCTTAATTCACGAAAGACTTTACAGTGAAATTCCTTTTGAAGTACAATGCATCACAAAGTGAGCGCAGTCTTTTCGTCTGCAGAATTTCTCTTGGGACAGCAAGCGTTAATAAGAAATAATCAGGCAGACGATCAGCTGCCGTCTCTTAGGACCTGTCAGTCAAAGGTAGCCTCCATGCCCTCCTTATTGGTGAAGTCTGGCCAGAAAGACTTCTTTTCAGCTCATAGGGAAGAGAAGTGACTCTCAAAGAGCACTACAGTCCACCAAATGGGATGGCTGTCAACTGCAATAAGATAATGGCTAGGCTTATACGACCTTTATAGAAAAATCCAAGTCACACCTAAACTCCTGATGATTCCAAAGCCTTATGCCCAGAAACAGAAACTACACTAATGTTTGGATGATGGATGTTTACTTATTTAATATTAGTTTATGAAATTGAAAAATAAACAATCTATATCCATCTACCTTTTTTTCATGTACAGATACAATGGCTATAAACAAATTGGTAGGTAATATAAGAAAGTCTGTTACCGCGTCCGAGCAAAATATAACAAGGGTACTTAAGGTGGCTCGATACTCGTGAACTTTCCAAGATAGGATTTCTTAAAAATAGTTTAAAATGATCCAAAATATTATTTATAGCAAGGATATATAAACGAAAGTGGTAGCTACCAGCCTTTCTTTCAAAATATTTGAGGTTATGTAAAAGAAAGTCAGTCCATGCACGCAAACCTGAAAAACTCAATTTTTTTCTTAATTTTTTTGCTGTGAAGTTTTCCCTGCCATTCACTGGCCATTCATCCTATGTTATTAAATGAAGCATGGAATTAAAGAGGACAGTTTTATGGAAAAGCTGATTAAAATTCCAGAATGATATATTTAGTTTAAAGAACTTTTCTGGGGGTTCGGATTAAAAGTTACGATTTTGAAAATTTAATTTTTTTTATGAACAATAGCGCTAAAAAAAAATGACGGGACAGGATTTCTTATTTCTTTGTCATTTGCTTCCAAATGAAGTAAGGAACAAAATTATGATACAGACATGCGGCCCTACGGGCCTGGAAATTGATATAAACATTTATTTGTGCAACAAAGTCATTTTTGAGAAACTAGACATGCTTGCCGAAAATCGCCTACAAAAATTATCTACTAAGAGTAGAGAGCTGAAATTCTGGCAGGTTATAGTCATCTTCATAGCGCACCTTATGCTCTAAACGAGAAGTCTCTAACCCCAACAGAAGTGGCGCAAGTGGCAAACGAAGTGGCCGACGCACGGAATTATCAGAATTACAAAAAATGTTGATGCTGTGTCAGTAGAGCTCTGCTGGTGTGGTGACGTTACCATAGATAGGGCCTGCCTGGCTGCGCGTGAATGTGCGCTAACTACCATTTCACATGAGTAGCGAGCCCCCTTAATCTTAATTGGTTACAAAACAAGAAATGGGATGCAAAAATTGCTCATTCACAGCAACACATGTACTGTCCTCTAATACTGTTTGCAAGTCAAGCAAGCCTAGGGCTCAATTAAAGTCTAACAATATGTTTAAGCCCAAGAACACTCAAGCCCACATCTTTGGCACACTTAGACAATTTCCATAAGTCATAAAAGGTTTGGTAAGGGAAGAACAGTGGGAGGGGCAGGATCAATATGAGAGTCTGGGTGCTGACCTTCATCGCAAGAACTTCTGGCTCTGAGAGATATAAGATGAAGATGATAAGGCTACATAAATGTGCGAGCTTGGTGCATGAAAAAGGATTTTTCATCCATCAGAGTCAAACACTGCAGGGTTCAGCCTTCTGCCAGAGCTGGATGAGACCAAAATGGATATCTTGGGACTGCAAAAAGTGAGTGATCTTACGCAGGTTTCTACCAATACTTCATAACTACTTATAATTATCACACCAATTACCATAAAGAGATCTGAACAAGGCACATTTTGCCAATGTTAATCAAAAATCAGGCAACAAGATGAGGCCTACTTTGCTTGCATGCAGGGTGGTTGTTATATATAGTAAGGCAGTGTTGTCTGCTGCTTCTTTTTATTGAGGCTATATATCTCTACACATGACGGCAAAACAGGTGTTGTTGATGCGCAATATTGCTTTATTCAGAAATTATATTCCTCTCACATGCCGTGTATCATGTCTAATTTGGCCCACTGTTCTGCAGTAATATATTTCAGATTCGTGCATCCTTGAGAGTTCATCCAATGTAGAGAAGAAATATATGTGGCAATAATAGTGTTCTTCATATCGTTGTCTTTTCATGACAGTTTCAATAAGCATGTGACAATATCACTGAAACTGCTTTAAACAACATTTTGGACAATTCACTTCTCATGTTGCTGTTATAGCTGAGAAGAAAATATCAACTTTAAACCTGATATAAGAAATAACCAGCATTGAATATTCTTGAAAAGAAGCAGAAGAAAGTATTGAGGGAAGAAATGTACTTGGTGTCCCCAGAGATCTATCTTGGGCAAGTCAAGGACCCTCAAGCTGACCCAGTAGCGAGGGATTGCACTGAAGATTATGCCAATCCCTCAGGGCTCTCAATGGTGTGTACATAATCTATTGGATTGCAGAAGTCCCCTCAACTTTCACATCATGTGTTAAACCAAACTCATAAATATGTAGAATATGATGTTTGAAGACTTACTCTTTTCAGACCTTTAACTGTGTTGTAGCATAAAAGTCATCCTTTTCTAGTTTAAGAGAAATGAGATCATTACTTCCCTCTGCTACAATATGTATCTCCTGAGATTCTCCTCTCTTCTCTATCCTGTGTTGCAAATGCATACAACTATAGGAAGTAACCCAAGTACCTTTATGTAGATAGTTGTTGAATAAAACAACATGCAGCATAAATTTATATATGCAATTCTACATGGACAAATGTTGGATCCAAAGTAAAATGATCTTACATGTATATTTACTTTGTTTTTGCCTTACTTGTCAATTCAATGTCAATTGCCTGGTCAATGCAGCAAAGTGCCCGACATGTTACACCTCATGCATTTCATTTGCCATAATTACAGCAGGAATGAATAATTGATTTGACAGTTCCCTTGCACAATACCTTAATTGCTTGGACATTGAGTGCATGATTAAAGACAAACTTTCTTCATCACAAGGTCTTGGATGGGTTACTTGCATGCTGTTCAGAATGACCTGCAGCTGGTTTTATTGAGTTCCTCCAATTACTTAGGTGTTAATCCCATTAAGACCTGTTTAATTTAATTTATCTATTTATAGTGAATCTGTAGATTTCCAATAATTATTACATTGCATTATACCACAGAACAATTTTCTGTTGCCTTGGACTAAATGACAGATGAGCCGATAATGCTAGAAGTTTGGTAATTTTGTGTTTGTTAGTGGGGGGGGGGGGTGTTTTGCAGCCATCATTCTTCACTCAAGTATCCTGCATTGTCATTCATTGACATTGACAAGTTTTATTGGGTTTATGACCTCTGAGATTCGCCTGAGAGGGCTCTAGTTTTAAGACAATTTGAGAGAAGTGCCTGTTATGTCCCCCAACGGAGCAAGGCACACCTGCATGGAATCAGATCAAGTTGAGGCTATGATAGTTTCAGGTTAGCTCATGTTGAGTCCTGAGGCAATTGTTTGATTTAGAAAGTCACTATAACCCCTATCAATTGCAAACAGACTCTAAAAGCTTATTTAACACTTTAAAAAACATCACACTTTAAAAAACATCACAATGAAATCCTGTGTAAGTCCTTTGTTGATCATTTTGAATGGGTCCTTTTGCCTACGCCTGATCAGGACACAGAGGGAAATATCCCTCGAGTGGAGAGCAATAGAATAGTGGAAGGACCTCAGCCTGCCATGCCCTCAGCTGATACGTCTTGCAATTTGAAGGTCTCTAAAGCCTCCTTCAGGGAACTAGAATAAATGATCCAATTATAGTGCCTGCCCTGGCAAACAGGTCTGTGTTAGTATACTGGACCACAGACAATGTAACCAAGCTATAAGGAGGCATTGTGCAATATATATTGCATTGTATACACTATACACTCACAGCAGATTGTGCCATAACATCTCCAGTGAGTTAATGTAAAAATTTAGGCAAAATTACCATAAATCTGAATTACTCAATTTTCTGTGAACTTTAAAGGCACAAAATAATAATTTCCTTTAAATATTCATGAAAAATAACATTCTTTTTGTCTCAGGCTGGAAATATTTGTACTTTCATGCAATTTAAGTCAATTATAGGCCTATAAATAGCCTATAAATAGCCATATTTGGCACCCACCCCTGGAGCCACGCTATGGCAACAGCTATAACAAAAGTGATTTTTAATATTGTTTTCTGAGGCCTCCAAAAACAATTATCTGGAGGGACAATTTTGAGATAGCCCTTTTTTTGGCTAAAAACAGGCAAAACGTGGTTTTCCCGCCAAAAACGAGGCTGAAATTTTGGCGGGAAAACCAGTTTTTGGCTATTTTTAGCCCAATAAGGGGCTATCTCAAAATTGTCCCTCCACAAAAATGGTTTTTTAGGCCTTAGAAAACAATATTAAAAATTTGTTTTGTTATAGCTGTTGCCATAGGGTGGCGCCAGGGCTGGGTGCCAAATATGGCTATTTATAGGCTATTTATGGGCCTGTAATGCCCTGAAATGGCATGAATTCAAAAATATATCCAGCATGAGACAAAAAAAATTAATTTTCATGGATATTTTTAAGAAACAATCATTCTGTGGCTTAAAACATCACAGGGAATTTAAAAAATTGGAATTTTGGCAATTTTTGCCTTAATTTTTACATTAAGTCACTGGAGATTGTAGTCAGGGACAAAAAGATTTACTTTTGCATTTGGCATAGACTCCATGTCTACAGCACCCATTGTACTGAAGGTACATCACAAGGAGTGAATTTCAACATTCTTATCCAAATACAGTTATACACTGTGCAAGCTTGACATAAATAAGTGAGTTCTGAGTTCTAGGTTAATGTAGGCCCACAGTCCTACACCATCTAATACTTGTAAGAAAATTATATAGTATCATAAGGATCCCTCCTTTTAGTCTTGTGATGAAGATATTGATCTTTTTCTCAGAAGAACTCTTTTGCCTCCATTGTGTATGCATACTCTACTTTGCATGTACAATGCATCTCAATGAGTATTGACTTACAATCTCACCATCTTTAGCCAAGCCGGTGCACTATCCTCATTTGGTTCATTTGTATTCATAGACACATCCCAGTGTTGTGTATCATGAGGCATCATGAACCACGAGAGAATGAATCAACAGCAAAGCAAGCATGGAAACAACCAAAAGGAGACCGTGCCCCACTAAGAGTCTATCACGGCACATGAAGTCATTGAATAATAATGCACTGAACAATACCAAGAAGCGAAATGTAGTATGACTAGACATACTGGAATTTAAAGATACCCTTATTACCCTCATTGCGCATTTTACCAATTGCCCCGACGTTGCTCCAGAATGTTTTTTTTTTTGCCATTGATACTTTCTAATCGTTGCTGGACTCTTAGGCTAGAGTGTAGTGTTTTTATTTGTTTGTTTCACCATTTCCTAAGACAATATTTTATATATATATATCCTAATATCATAAGCCAAAGAGCCACTTAGAATTAATATTAATAGTATTATGCAGAATTGCAAATACTTTTAGTTGATAAAGGTTTCTAGGATCGCATTTCCAACTGAGTTAGGTCCTTTTTGTCGACTTGTTTCTAAGGAGACTGTGGTGATCAGGCAGACATTCGGCTGGCTTTTCCAAGGACCTGTCAGTCAAATGTGGTCTCCATGCCCTCCTCATTGGTGCAGTCTGCCTGGAAAGACTCCTTTTCTGTTCGCAGGGCAGAGCAGTGACTTCTTACAGCTTCCTGCAGCTCCCTAAATTGGATAGCTGTCATTTGTAATAGGATAATGGCCATTAATGGCCCTTAAAATCCAGATCCAGGTCAAGATTGCCAGACAAGAATAGATTCAGCTAATAATACATAGCACTGAATGAGCAACATAATACATTAATGTCCTTGAACGACTGCCTTAACACTTCATTGTAGCGCAATGAATATCTATTGATTGAACAGGATATTTTCATCTTACTCAACATTAAGACCAGACTGTCAAAAGTCCCTCTTCATCAACTTAGCTTCACTGTTCAGTCACAAAGGGTTGAAGGGAGCATAATGTTCGTAGTAAGATATCACAATATTAACACAGCAGTCTGGTTCCAGACTGCATTGAGATTTATGTTGGATATCTCCTCATTAGAGTCATCACCCCAGACATAAAGCTCCAACAGAGTCAAAGGAAAATGAACATTCGCAGTCATGTAGCAACATTATAGAATGGTGGTGAAGACAACATCGGAATTTGGCATCTGCAAATCTGCATGGACCTTGCATGTGAAATGAAGAGGGAAATATCACACTTTTACAACTCTTGTGCCTTTGTCACACTCCTTGACATTTCATCTTATGTGCTTCAATTGCTATTATCACGAATGAATAATTCATTCGAACATTCTATTTCGGTACACTTTTATAGAGAACTACCCGAGTACACGATTAAGAACCAACTCTCTTCAGCGTCAAGGCTGATCATCCTTTGAATCTTTTGATTGGTTCCTTGCATGCTGCTGAGAATGACCTGCAGCTTGTCCTGCTTATTGCTGGTAGCTGTATAAAATACCTCTAATTCCAGGCCACTAATATAATGGGTGTGAATCATGTCAAAAAGGGTTGCACTGAACTGCTATAAATGGTTCTCAATTATTTTAAATGCTAAAAGGTCTTCAGTATTGGTCATATTGAGCAAACACATTCTTTATTATCAGAGTTTGTAGAAATATTACTGGAATTATGTTTTTAAATTGCCTGAGGAACAAGAGTGACAAATACCAATCACTGTACAGTTTTTCAAATGTTTCTGGTGCCACAGACAATTTAACCCAGCCATAAGGAAGCATAGGTCTTTCTCGCGCCACTTGACCATGAGGCTGAGGGGAGGGTCCCTTGAATGGAGAGCAGTAGAACAGTAGAAGGACCTCAGCCTGCCATGCCCTCAGCGGATACATCTTGTAACTTGAAGGTCTCTAAAGCAGCCTTAAGGGAACTGGAACAAATGATCAAATTATAGTGCTTGCCTCAGCTAACACAGGTCTTTGTCAGTACAACGGACCACAGACATGTGACATGTCAGACAATGTAATCAAGCTATAAGGAGACACTAGAATGCCCGTTGGAGAGACAGGTGGCATGAGAATGCATTTGATGTGATATTTATTGAAGTGCATGGATGTTTGCTTTATGATATAATTGTGAAGGTTGTATAAAAGCGAAATAGTTGTTATATTAGGCATGCATGCATTGAAGTTGTATTAAAAATGAAAGTGAAGTGGAATGGAAAAAGTTGAGTGCCTGCGTAGCTATGTATCTATTTATCTATGTATGTCTATCCTTTGATGTATGAGGCAAGCTACGAACATGATATGCATCATTGAGATTTTATCAAATGGTAGAGACATTGGCAATTGTGCAAGTACTTGGTGGTAGAACATTATTTTGAGACTTAGAACCATGAGAATTATCAGTCAGTGGAAATGAATGTTAGAAGTGTGATAAAGTTATGAAGTCCTGGCTGATCAGGAGCTCAGGGTGTTTGTACAATGTGCATATTGGGATATGATTGTCGTGTTATACATGAAGGCCTACTGTTGTATTATAGACCTGTATTTTTGTGTCAAAGTAAATGATTCTGTGTCTTATTCAGATGCAACTTTTGATTCATACATGTAAAGGCCGCGAAAATGCTTGGTGTGTAGCCAGGAGAGCTGAGGCTGTTGTTTTTGTGGCTGTCCCTCCCTCCGAAATACATTGGCTCACTGAGAAGAGCAGGGGAAGTAGGTGCAAGTGAAGTGAGTGTCCATTTAATGGCGTCGTGGAGATGCATGCAGGAATTTCGTGAAAAGGGCTGTAGAAAAAGATGATTAGTAAGAAATATGGGAGGCCTTCAAGGCATTTTATTAGCCACACTCAAAGGCAATGTCAGTACGAAGCTTCATGCAAAATGCAGTGGGTGTGGGTAGAGCAGGGATGGAGGAGTAGAGGTGACATCAAAGTTGAAGAGATAGACTTTTAAGAGTCTTAGGTAAGTTATTAATATGAGGCCTACGCGGTCTAGTTTTTTTTTTTCAGAGGAGAAGCATGCACATGTATTCTCTTGCTTGCAACAGTTGTGCATGCATCACCAACATGGTTGCTAACTGCATGATAACAAACTTTTTACTCAGATTTTCCTAAAAAAATGTATTCAACAAACAGAATGAACCAACAAAATAGTTCAAGAGGAATAATATCAGACAAAGTGCTTAGAAATTTACTCTCATCCATCCCTGTCAGAATTCACAGTTGTACTGCAAACAGCGGAACAAAGTGGCCTATTGATTAAATGTCAGGGTGTGTGATTTAGCCTCTTACGGTGAACTAGCACTGTGTAGATAGCATAGGATTGGGGCTAATTTGCTTTCTACACAGAGATGCTTTGTCAGATTTATAAGTTTCAAAGACCCTGATTTCTGTATTAGACTTGGATAAAAGTTGATGATCAACTTCACTCTCTGGTAATGTTGTTCCAAAGATTACTTGAATTTTCTTAAAATACATTTTGAAGTGTAAATTATATTACAACCAAACAGTTAGATAAGCACTTTAAAGTTTCCATAGAGCGCAAGCCTCAAGGGAAATTTCCGCAGAGTGCAAGCCTCAAGGGGTAATACGAATGATCTTTTCTCAAGAGAAAAAAACAATAAACCAAAGAAAGCATCTCTCAACTGTTCCTCAAAAGGAAGGTATCATAAAGTGGCTGTCTGTACTTGTATTGAAAGAGACCATTATTATTCATTTCAGAACCATTCAAGATTCATAAGGCATTCATATGTGCCTTCATCCAATTAAAGATAGTCCTTTTGTCAAAACGTTCTCAAGGGACTGTGGATAAGCCAGACTGCCTGTTGGCTTTTTCCAAGGGCCTGTCAATCAAACCTGACTCTTTCCCTCCTTTTTGGAGTATTTTTCTTGGAAGAAAACTTTACAGCCTACAGGGCAATGCAGTGACTTCTCACTTGGCACTGCAGAAAAAATAGGATAGCGGTCAATTGTAATAGGATAATAACCCCTAAAAGTCAAATCAAGGTCAATACTATTCTGAGCTATAAATGCTTCAATGCAAAGAGCAATGGGGCTGGTGTATTTGGCGTCTTGTCAATATCTGATTTTATCAGTTATAACAAAATTTATGATGATCACTGAAGTTCACTTCGAACTTTTCAAAATAAGTTGTTTTTGGTCTCTGTTTGTAGCACTCTGTGTCGAGAGTAATGTCAGGGCAATTTGCCAAAAATATTTATCGTTCAGTTCAAGATGAGAATTGAAGAGACTTATTCCACAAGGAAACCTGTTTATCTTTTAAAAATAGTACTTATAAATATACACAATGAGGTAGAATCAATAAGAGAGTCTAGACGTCCACCTTCATTATCAAACTTTTGGCATCAACAGATTTCAGCAATAGAAGATAAGAAGAACAAAATGTTGGAGATTGATGCATAAAAAAGGTAACTACACCAAAGCTAACAAAGTAGAATGCTGTCTCCTGGACCTGAATGAATGCTTAATCTATCGTGCCAAATAGAACTAAGTATGGTGAACCACACACCAGTTTATGCAATACACAGCAAAATCAAAGCAAAACTCATTTTCTTTGATGCATGTATTTCTTGTCAACATGAGTAGAGAGCTGCACTGCTATATGCACAGATTCCATATACTACCAAGGAACCAGCATCAAGTAAGTTGAGGTCTACTTGGCTCGGTTTTGCTTTGCATTCTGGTAGGCTGTTATGACGCATTATTGGCAAGACAGAATGAAGCAGAAGACATTACTTCCTCCCTATATTAAAGCTATACTACCACATTCCCAGGCTAAACAGGCGTTTCAGATATGTAATCATGCTTCAGGCTGAATTTTACATTCATGCTACATGCGAAGTATCGTGACGTTCCTATGTAGATGGAGTAAACTGAATTTAAAATTTCTCACATACTCCAGCGTAGAAAATTCAGCAAAATATAATAAGGCTGACACATGTTCACCATTGTTCATAATAAGGCTGACATATAGCCCTTCCTTCATCATAACTAGTCTGGCAAAATACATTTTTAAATTCCTGCTCACAGCTCACACTAGATTACTGGAGAGCCGTCCTCAATATATATGAAGTCACAGGTAAATCATCAGCTTCCCACATACAACTGTTTGTCTAGCAGAGTTTGAGTACTATTTTCCACTTCGTACCAAACCCCAATACCACAAAGCTGTAATGTTAAGTATTGGTTTCAGAGACTGAGACAGTCAAACCCATTAGCCTTCTGGTGTATCATTACCCCTTACTCTTTCACTCACAATTACTGAAGCCTCTATTGCAGTCACTTCATTAGTGTCGGTTAAAGACTGTCATCAATGTGCGCATGCAAGAAAGGTTTAGCTATTTTCCTTTCGGTATTCTTAATTGAAATGTCTATGAACAGACGCTGAAACAGCCTCCAAGGATACAGTACAAACCAAAAAAAGTAAGAAAATTTTCTGTCAGAAGTCCTCTGTTTACCTATTTTGCCCTCCTTTCTCCTCTCCACCCCAAATCTCCTTACAACTACTTTTGACTCCTCACCACAACCTTACCCCTTGTTAAGAACTCCATTAAGACAAGTAGCAATGTAATTGCAATTAGCAAAGGGGCACAATATCAAAGAAATCAAACACAATGGGGGTGATGGAGTTTGAATTTGAGTTGGTTTACAGTGATGCACTTTGATACCGAAAAAGAGGGTACTGTTGCACTGTGAAAATGGCACTTCGTGTGTCATCATACCGATGATTTGTTCTGATGATATCCAATACTTTCAATGTTAATTTCATTTAAGGAGACTTATCCCTTTTGTTGGTGACAGCCAAACAAAAGGCCTTCTCTTGATCATGACTAATCAAACTGCCTCTATGTTTCCCAAGTTGAAGGTATAGAAGATGACACTTCTTCAGCTAACATGAATCACGAAGTGCAATTTTCACCGTGAACTGATCCTCATTTTATCTTTATCAAAGTGCATTGCTGTAATGTAATTTTAATGTAATTTTAAAAGGTAGTTGAAAGTAGTTATAGGTAGGAAGTGATTTGGAGTGAGCCAAAAGGTGCAAAAGGGTAAAGTAGCGGCTGATTCTTCCTTCCTGCTGGGGTAATCGTCCTTTATTTTGGTTTTACTGTAAATTGAACATATATATGTCAATGGAATAAATAACTGTAATAAAATAATGTTTCTAGTAGATATTAGCCAAAACCTGTGTTGGACATGTAGGCCAATTCTTAGAGATTCTCAGAGAAAAGCAGAATATTGATGATAAAAAATATAAGGCCTGCCAGGAGATCTATCTTGGGCAAGTCAAGGACCGTCAAGCTGACCCAGTAGCCAGGGATTACACTGAAGATTATGCCAATCCCTGAGGGCTCTCAATGGTGTGTACAATACATAATCCATCAGACTGCCGAATTCCGCTCAACTTTGAATTTACAGGGCAAACTGTATACATACATAAATATGTGGCATACTAGTTTGAAGAGCACATACTATTCTCAGGCTAAAGCACAAGTAAACACTTACTTCTCCATAAGCCAGTTATGGTAATATTTCATAAAACTTATACACAGTTACTTATTGAAGACATTATTGACTCAGCAGCATCTGTATGGCTGGACAATATTCTTCAAGATTCAAGAAGTATGATTTCGTAAGCTTCAACGGGAATAAGGTGCAATTAGGAATGCAACCTTCGACAGACTAAACCTTCAGATCTGAACCTTTGAAAACCTCTATTGACTGTTCAAGAAGACCATGAGCAGAAAAGTGACAAAGGATATGTAATCACACTCATATGTATAGAAAGACCAGCAGCCATCTACCAAGGATGATTGCAGTAAGAAACACCGCGCATACGTAAGTGCCACCTGTACATGTAAAAGCCATAACCTTGGTGCTAAAAAAAGGTTAAGTTGAACTGTGCATGCTGACATGTACTTGTCTCATTCATTTGTCAAATACGATCTGTCAACTTGTCAAGACAACTTTATTTGTGCATAAGCATCTATCTGCAAGTTTTATTTTAGTACCAGTAGGCAGTGGCATTTAGTACCACTGAGGGCACTTGTGGTTGATTAAGACCAAATACTGCATGCTAAATACACATCATAGGCAGTCAGCACATGATTTAAAGTCCAATGCATACAGTTGTAATGCAAAAAAATTAATTCCCATGTGTAAATGATTTCCCTTGCCACACAGACCTCCATAATAGATGCATATTCTGCAGTGGAGAAATGTGTATACTCCAGAGCTTCCTCCTTTGACACCAAATGCCCTGGGAATTCTGGAAGCAACAAAGCAACCTCAGATGTCTTTGTGGTTCATCTCAGGCGAGATGGATTTAGAAATTTGAGTTCCGACTTGTTAACACTTCCCTTTGAAGAGATATAGGAGATTCACACAAACATTGGAGATATACGTGTCCCCAACATCGATTTAAATTTCTCAGAAACTCCTCAATTTCCAAAGAAGTAAAATTCTGGAACACGTCCCATTGCGTCGAAAAATAAATCATTTCAGATGGCTTTGAATGAAAATATTCCATTACAAGTTTCCATTTACAGAATCCTCCCTTTTCGGCTGTTGTGACAAGTCATCACGAAATAGGCCAGCGGATGGAGCTAGAAATTGGATATGCGTGTTTTAGTTAGTGATGATTGGCATCTATTACTTTGCAATAAAATTGTGAATCCTGCATTGTCGTTATTTGACAGTTCTAATTGAGTTTGCGGCCCCCGAGACTTTGGTGAGAGGGCTCTTGCTGCGAAACCATCTGAGACAATTCCAAGTCCCCCGTGAGGCAGGCCACAGCTGCAGGGAATCATTTATGACCTCCCTGATCATTAATCTTGCGCCAAGTTGCAGCTTCGATAGCTCTGAGCTTGCCTGTGTTGGGTCCCCAGGCTATTGCCAGATTTAGAAAGTGACCATTACTCGCTTTTCCTATAGACCTAGTATGACTTCCACACAAAGTTTGATATCTGAGACACAGAATATTCTTAAAAACTGGGTAACAACAACTGACAAATGCCAAGAGCTTTGTGATTTGAACTGATTTCTAATATTTTTGCCCCCCTCAGCATTGTCAGCAATTCCTGTAAAAGAGGACTTCATAACTTGTGTCTTTTCGCACCACCACCTGATCATGTGAACTCCAAAATGGATTTTTTTTCTCAAGGCAAAACAAAATTAAGTATTTCAGATATACTTCTCCAGCCAATAGAAGTTCACACTAAACCAAACCTGTCAATGCTGTAGAAAATATAAATATAGCAGGAAATATTCAATTCAAAAGACTTTGAAACTTTAGTTTAACAAAGCATCCTGCAGAAAATGTTGGTCTTAAAAATTAGCCACAATCCTATGCTATCTAATCTATAAACTGCAATTCACCACAAGAGGCTAAATCACACACCCTGACATTTAATCAATAGGCCATTTTGTTCTGCTGTTCACAGTAAAATTATAACTTACCTTTTGTAAGATCAGTTAATTCAATATGGCTGCTGGAATATCCGCCCTCCTCAGCTGACTCCCGCCGATTTGACGTTGCGTCACACACCTGGGTCCAATCGCGGACCAGGGCCATCCAGAACCACTGGACCGACTCCCTCAGCATAAATAGCTTGGAGTCAATTTTCGCGGCACACTCGCCTCTCTCACTTACCCGAGGTTTCCAGAATCCAACAGGATTCTTTTAAAAAATCTTTAAAAAATTTTTTCTCCTAAAAAATCACTCAAAAATCACATTTAATTCAAAATTCCATTTTTTATTCCAAATTAATTGGTAGCCCCAGGCTCCTCAAGCTCAGTTATCTATGTTATGTGTTCAATGTCTCGTCTCGTCCTGTCTCGTCTACTTCATGTGCTGACGTCATCCGCATCCACCACCTGGCTACCGTGACGTCATCTGTCTTCGTTGGAGTGTCTGATTTGTGTGTGTGTATCTGTCCTTGTATCTAGCCTAATAAATAGGCAATGTGTCCAACCATCTTGATGTGTATGAGTTGTCTATTTATTATTTTAGGGGTCTATTTAATTAACTGTGAATTCTGACAGGGATGGATGAGAGTAAATTTCTATGCACATCATTCAATGTTGTGCCTCTTCAGTGAACTGTGAAAGCAATAGGACAGAATCAAAACACAGTATGTGTAACTTCGGAGGCAGTGATAAGGCTCAAGGAATGGGAGGTGAAATGTCCCATTTTATTCTTCCGATAGTACGAGCATTGCAGATTTGGTGTATTTCTATAAGGTAGGCTTGACTCTAGCGTGGTTTCAATGGTCAATTCCTCGGTATGATTTCTCCAGGAATTCGATTAGGTTTATAAGAGCAACTTCATCAGTCTCGCCATTCTTAATGTGTTTCTAACATGGCATTCTCCCACAATGTGTTGATAGGAATTGTTTCTGAAATACAGGTACTTGATTGTGCAGGCATGACCTAAAAAGAAGAGGAAAACAATTTTTTGGGTGACAGGTTGCCTATTGTAGAATGCATGTGAACTGCAGTGTATGTTTTCGAAGACAATCATTATTATCTGCTACTACTTTTGCGGCTCCAGCCATACAAGGTTACTTCATGGTATACATTTTTATAGGTATGTGCAATTTCCAGAATGAACATAAAAGTATGCCTTTCTACGATGGCATCATCAAATTGGGAGGAATTCTTTTGTCAAAAGAGATTCTGAAAGGACTGTGATAATAAGGCGGACTGTCTGTTCCTAGTTCCTATGGGCCTGTCAGTCAAATGTGGTCTCCATGCCCTCCTCATTGGTGCAGACTCCTTTTCAGCTCGCAGGGCAGAGCAACGACTTTTAACAAAACCCTGCAATTTACTAAGCGACCGTTCAGAATTTATGACTGGGGAGGGGGGGTGGGAGTTTTGGCCGAGGGGGTACTAACTTTTCACACGTGTTTCAAGGGGGGGGTATTAATTTTTGACAACACTTCCAAGGGGGGGGGTAAGAAATTTTAACAAAGAAAAAATGTTTAAAAACACGCATAAACTCATTTTATTTGGACTTTTTACGCGCAAAATTCCACAAAATGACACGAATGTGTATGCATGGCCCTGGATAACAGTATATATATATATATATATATATATATATGTGTATTGTTTTGTATTTCTAGGGGGGGGGGTACTAAAACTTTGCGTGAAACCTAAGGTAGGGGTACTAAAAATCCGCATGAAACACAAGGGGGGGGTATCAATTTTTGACGGGAAGTTCCAGCAAAACTCCCACCCCCCCCAGTCATAAATTCTGAACAGTCCCTAAATTTGATGGCTATCAATTGTAATGGATAATGCATATATATTTATTGTCAGACTTGACACATTCAACAGTGCTACAAAGCGCAATTTCAAGCGCTTGAATGTGCGTTCCAGCGCATCTTTCTCTTGGGCATTGCCACGCATGCTATTATGTGCGCTGGATTGCACAGTCAAGCTTCATGCGTGCGAGTAAAAGGATACCCACGCGCGTGGCCATACAATATATTGCAGGGCCACGCATCTCACACGCGTGGGGGTGCAATCTGTGGCCTCGTGGGGGTGTTCTCACTTGCAATAAATATTCCTTGATAATGGCCCTTAGAAGCCACATCCAGGTCAAGATTGTCATGGGTTTAAAAGCTTGAAGGTGAAAGCAATAACATCAATTTCTTCGACAATATATATATATATATTTAAGCCCAAGACACTCAAGCCCACATCTTTTGCAAACTCAGAAAATTTCCATGAGTCATAAAAGGTTTGGTAAGGGAAGAACAGTGGGAGGGGCAGGATCAATATGAGAGTCTGGGTGCTGACTTTCATTGCAAGAACTTCTGGCACCCAGAGATATAAGATGAAGATGATAAGGCTACATAAATGTTGCGAGCTTGGTGCATGAAAAAGGATTTTTCATCCATCAGAGTCAAACACTGCAGGGTTCAGCCTTCTGCCGAGCTGTATGAGACCAAAATGGAAATCTTGGGACTGCAAAAAGTGAGTGATCTTATGCAGGTTTCTACCAATACTTCATAACTACTTATAATTATCACACTAATTACCATAAAGAGATCTGAACAAGGCACATTTTGCCAATGTTAATCAAAAATAAGGCAACAAGATGAGGCCTACTTTGCTTGCATGCAGGGTGGTTGTCATGGCATATTTATAGCAATATATAACAAGGCAGTGTTGTCTGCTGCTTCTTTTTATTGAGGCTATATATCTCTACACACGACAGCAAAAAAGGTGTTGTTGATGTGTAATATATTGCTTCATTCAGAAATTATATTCCTCTCACATGCCGTTTATCATGTCTAATTTGGCCCATTGTTCTGCATGAATATATTTCAGATTTGTACTTCCTTTAAAGTTCATCCAGTGCAGAGAAGGAACATATGTGGCAATAAAGGCGTTCTTCATACCATTTTCCTTTTATGACAGTATGAATTCATAAGCGTGTGACCAAAATACAGAAACAGCTTTAAATAACATTTTGGACAATTTACTTCTCATCGTGCTATTATAGCTGAGAAGAAAACATCAACTTTAAACCAGATATATAAGAAACAACCAGCATTGAATATATTGAAAAGAAGCAGAAGAAAGTATGGCGGCAAGGAATGTACTCGGTGTCCCCAGAGATCTATCTTTGGCAAGTCAAGGACGCTCAAGCTGACCCAGTAGCGAGGGATTGCACTGAAGATTATGCCAATCCCAGAGGGCTCTCAATGGTGTGTACATAATCTATTGGATTGCAGAAGTCCCCTCAACTTTCACATCATGGGTTAAACCAAACTCATAACTATGTAGAATATTATGTTTGAAGTTACTCTTTTCAGACCTTTAACTGTGTTGCAACAGAAAAAAATCATCCGTTTTCTACTTTAAGGGAAATGAGATCATTACTTCACTCTACTACAATATGCATCTCCTCTGCATCCTGTGTTGCAATGCACACAACTATTGGAAGTAACCAAAGTACCTTTATGTAGATACATTGGTCCCTGCGTTATAAGACCCCCTGTTGCAACACCCCCTTGCCATATGTGACCGCCTTCCTCCCGCGCCAAGTAGTATTTTTATTGCATTTTGCACCCCGACGAGAGACCGAACCCCCACGAGAGACCGCTTCAGGACTGCAGAAGGGGTGGTCTTATAACGCAGGGACCACTGTAGTTGTTGAATAAAACAGCATGCAGTATAAATTTACAAATCAAATTCTACATGGACAAATGTTGGTTCCAAAGTAAAATGATCTGACATGTATATTTACTTTGTTTTTGCTGTTACTTGTCAATTCAATGTCAATTGCCTGGTCAATGCAGCGAAGTGCCCGACATGTTACACCTCATGCATTTCATTTGCCATAATTACAGCAGGAATGAATGATTGATTTGACAATTCCGTTGCACAATACCTTAATTGCTTCCACATTGAGTGGCAATGAGTGCATGATTAAGGACAAACTTTCTGCATCACCAAGGTCTTGGATGAGTTACTTGCATGCTGTTGAGAATGACCTGCAGCTGCTTATGTTGAGTTCCTCTAATTACTTAGAGGTGTTAATCCCATTAAGACCTGTTTAATTTAATTACTCAAGTGAATCTGTAGATTTCCAATAATTCCTACATTGCATTATACCACAGAAACTCTCTGTTGATTTTGGCATATGAGAATAACTTTCTGTTGCCTTGAACAAAATGACAGATGAGCTGATAATGCCAGAAGTTTGGTCATTTCGTGATTTGCAGCTAACATTTTTCACTCAAGGATCCTGCATTGTCATTTATTGACAAGTCTTTTTGGATTTATGACCTCTCAGATTTAACTGAAAGGGCTCTAGTTATAAGACAATTTGAGAGAAGTCCCTGTCCCCAAAGAAGTAAGGCACATAGCTGCAGAGAATCAGACCATTAATCTCTTGCAAAGTAGAGACTATGATATCTTCAGGTTAGCTCATGTTGAGTCCTGAGGCAGAAAGAAAGTCACTATAACCTCTATCAATTGCAAACAAACTCTAAAAGCTTATTCATCACTTTAGAAAACATCACAATGAAATCCTCTGTAAGGCCTTTGTTGATAATTTTGAATGGGTCCTTTTGCCTACGCCTGATCAGGACACAGAGGGAAATATCCCTCGAGTGGAGAGCAATAGAATAGTGGAAGGACCTCAGCCTGCCATGCCCTCAGCTGATACGTCTTGCAATTTGAAGGTCTCTAAAGCCTCCTTCAGGGAACTAGAATAAATGATCCAATTATAGTGCCTGCTCCGGCAAACACAGGTCTGTGTTAGTATACTGGACCACAGACAATGTAACCAAGCTATAAGGAGGCATTGTTCAATATACATTGCATTGTATACACTCACAGCAGATTGTGCCATAACATTGTAGTCAGGGACAAAAAGATTTACTTTTGCATTTGGCATAGACTCCATGTCTGCAGCACCCATTGTACTGAAGGTACATCACAAGGAGTGAATTTCAACATTCTTATCCAAATACAGTTATACACTGTGCAAGCTTGACATAAATAAGTGAGTTCTGAGTTCTAGGATATTGTAGCCCTACAGTCACCTAATACTTGTAAGAAATTAAATGATATAATATTATTGAAGGATCCCTCCTTTTAGTCTTGTGATGAAGATAATATTATTGATCTTTTTCTAAGAAGAAGAACTCTTTTTCCTCCATTGTGTATGCATACTCTACTTTGCATGTACGATGCATCTCAATGAATATTGACTTACAATCTCACCATCTTTAGCCAAGCCGGTGCACTATCCTCATTTGGTTCATTTGTATTCATAGACACATCCCAGTGTTGTGTATCATGAGGCATCATGAACCACGAGAGAATGAATCAACAGCAAAGCAAGCATGGAAACAACCAAAAGGAGACCGTGCCCCACTAAGAGTCTATCAGGGCACATGAAGTTATTGAATAATGTGCTGAACAATACCTAAAAGCGAAACGAAGTATGACTGGACATACTGGAATTTAAAGAGACCATTATTACCCTCATTGCGCATTTTCCCAATTGCCTCTATGTTGCTCCAGAACGGGTTTTTTTTTTGCCATTGATACTTTCTAATTGTTGCTGGGCTCTCATGCTAAAGTGTAGTGTTTTTATTTGTTTGTTTTACCATTCCCTAAGACAATATTTTATATATATCCTAATATCACAAGCCAAAGTGCCACTCAGAATTAATACTATTAATATTATGCAAAATTGCAAATACCTTCAGTTGATAAGCGTTTCTATGATCGCATCTTCCAACTGAGTTAGGTCCTTTTTTAACGAGTTTTCGGTACGAAAACTCGTTATACTAGTCACTTATGTCGAGAGAGGGATTGACGTGATTTATTGACGCAGGTTTAATGTGCGAAATAATGACTTGTTACAATGTAGCAAGTTGTTGAAATTAGTAATAAAGACATCATAGATTTGTGCACATCAACGTTTTTGTGTTGATCTTGGGTTGTTTAGAATTGTATCAGAAGAAATCGGCTATTAACAGTGCAGACAACAGAAAAACGTCTGTTTTGAGTCTCGATTATGATGTTTTGACGAAATGTTAACTGATTCAAACGAACATCACTTTCCACTGTGGCATAACATCAAAAATTCCAGAAAAACGTATGGGGAACACCTACTTTGTGAACTATCCCATTACAGTTTATCTTCAGACAATAGCTCATAAAGGCTGTAGCCCCGATTACAGATTTATAGTTTAGTACATTTTGTGTCTTCTCTGTTGATGGCCGCGGCCAAACAGGAAACAGAAATGATGCCAAACCGGAAGTTTATGGTTTGTGTTTTGATGCGAAGTTCAAAACTTATGAGGAGTTCTAAATTCGCTAAATTTATGTAGTTTTCTTCTATGTAGGAATTCTGATTGTGGTAGAAAGTGTTTGCTAATAACCACTGATAACCCAAGGCAAGTTTGATCTCAATTTATGCAGTTTTTGTTCAGATTCAAGACCGATTTCGTTCGTTCCGGTTTTGAAATCGAGGTGGATGGTTCGCAATTGACGAGTGGATAAAATCGACTTTAATCGGCGTTTTATGAAACGAAATACAGCATAAAAGTGGTGGATTTTATAGCTGACATCAGGAGGATTATAATTACGGAGTGAAGGATTATTTTAAAGCAAAAATCAAGTCAGATAACTTCGTTGTGTGGGACGGAAAATCGATACGCTTCAAAACAAGCATGGCGGCAAACATGGCGGCAAACTTGACATCGGAACTTTCAATAACGCAGAGGAAGTAAACATGCCCAAAGAATTTGACGAGGAAGGAAGAGAAGTATATCACTGCCTGATACTTACTGACTCAAGGGGGCTGGGTCTTGATGATTTCATCGAAAACAGTAAAGTACTACCGGAGATACCTACCAGTTTGATCAACGTGAAAGTTAGTAGAAGAGGGGGATCAAACCTAGAAGGCGTGAGTAGCAGAATCAGGAGTTTCACTCGCAGGCAAGATTACGACTTCATACTAATTTTTGTGGGGATCTGCAGTTTCACAACCCTGTGTAGTGATAGAAGGAAAAAGAGTCTCTCATACAGCGGCGGCAACAAAGTCAGTCACATATCTAACATTATCGATAGTTTGCTGGAAGAATACGGAAGAAAAATACATATTGCCACGATCCCACCTGCAGATATTATTAAGTACAACTCTAGTAAGGACAAAAAATGGGTCACGACAGAAATCTATGAAGATCAGCAAAGGGATCTAGTACATGATGTGGAGGCTGTGAATAGACATATCATCGAAAGGAACATTGCCAGGGACACTCCGACTATTCTGACAGCCAAACAAGCTTACACCTCGAAAGTGAGAAAGGACAAGAAGAAAAAAAAGAAGAAAACCATCCGGAATTTCACATCAAAGGATCTGGTGGATGGGGTCCATGCAAACAAAATTCTCGCTAAAGCGTGGTTTGAGAGAATAGAGCACATGATACAGAATCTTATCCTGAGATCAAAAGGAATTGTCGAAGACTCAGAAGAAGAGAACTGGGATTAATCTTCGTAATTAGCCAAGCTGGCCCAGGAACCCCGAGGATCCAGGGCAGGTGAAGCTAGCTTAAGAAGTGAAAACCATCAGAAACCAGAACTGTTGCTCCAAGTACACTCAGTCCATATATATAGTTAGCCAAACAAGCCCAGGAACCCCGAGGATCCAGGGCAAGTGAAGCTAGCTCAAGGAGATAAAAAGAAGTGAAAAACATTAAATTTCAGAGCTGTTGCCACAAATGTTTCTATAGTTAGTCGAGCAAGCCCAGGAACCCCGAGGATCCAGGGCAGGTGAAGCTAGCTCCAGGAGTAACAAATTACTGAACTATTGCTCTAAGTCTCGAGGACCAAATACTGTTGAAAGGAAGCTATCCCTGGAACCACGAGGATCTAGGGACGGCATTTCAAATAACCCAAGACAGCTTATAAGCTGCACTGAAGGAGAATTTCACAGGCCCAAGACACTAAAGCGGAACCAGCCCAGGAACCCCGAGGCTCCAGGGTAGGTGAAGCTAAACAAGTCAAACCATGGCAGCAAATAGTGTAGGATGGAAATGCACTAAATGTGAAACAGTCTTCACGAAGGAAAACATCAAGATACTTCAATGCGAGTATTGTGAAACGAGGTGCTGCACCAAATGTTTGCAAATCACGGATGCTATGTACAAGGCCCTTGGGAAGAGGCCAGATTTCCCCTGGTTTTGCGAAAACTGCACGGTTAAAGCCAGAAAATGCATAAGAGAAGATCGAGAGATTGAGGAAAAGTGCAACACCTTCTTCAGCCAATTTAGGGTAGAAGTGGACCAGAAATTTCAAGAGATAAAGGGTGAACTAAAGGATATCAAGGAACAAGTAACAAGGATGGAGCGGGACCCACAAGGAGCAACAGGAGGTGCACAAAGAGGACACGAAACTGAGCAAGAGGTAACTAAGAGGATTCTTAGCAATGTAAGCGATAGACTAAGCAGACAGAAAAATATGCTAATATTCGGACTGCCAGAAGACACGAAGGACGTCGGGGGCATGAGTAAAACAGATACAGACTATGCCAAGGAACTGATTCACATGACCACAGGGAGAAGGGACTACAGTATGAAGGTAAAAAGGCTGGGAGAGAAGGATAAGAAAACCAACCAGCAGCCCGGCACAGAGGACAAGACTAAACCAAGACCCCTCATGATTACCTTTGATACAGAGGAGGAGAAGATGAATGTCATGAGAAACTTGAAGCAGTTAAAGACAGCCGGGGAACCTTTGAGCAGGATCAGCGTCAGAAATGACCTGACAAGGGATGAAAGAGAGGAGGAAAAGAAGCTCAGAAACGAAGCAAAGGACAAAAGTGACAAGGAGAATGACCCAAACTACCATTTTCTGCTCAGAGGACCACCTTGGGATCGGAAAGTAACAAGAGTCAGGAAGAAAGAGAAAACAGCGCAAGAAGGAGTCGAAGGAAGAGCATTGGAAAACAGACAACAAGAGAACCTGGTGGAAGAGCGAGAGGGAGAGAAACCGGAAGAGAAGGAACAAGATGCGGAGGAAGGAGTGGAGAGTCAAGAGGAGGAGGAGGAGGAGGACGACAACAAGACCTGAAAATCTGGGCTACCAATGCAGATGTCCTCACCCAGGAGAAAATCCAGAAGCTAAAAAATAGAATCCAAGAAGAAGAACCCCAAGTCATCGTCATCTCGGAAGTAAAACCCAAACATTGGAAATATGAAGTAAACCTAGCGCAATATCAGATAGAGGGGTATACAATAGAGGATAATAACCTGAGTGAGGACTCTGGCAGAGGGATGCTGATGTATATACACGATGCACTTGAATACAAGATGCTGAATTTACGCACCATTGTTGATTTTAATGAAGCACAACTTTGCGAAGTGTCACTTCAAGGTGGTGGCAAGTTATGGATCTGCAACATTTACAGGAGCCCCAGCTCAAGTGAAGCGAATAACGAAGGACTTAACAACCTCATACGTTATATCGGAAGTAGCAATCCTGGGAGTATTGTAATGTGCGGGGATTTTAACTATCCCAATATTGACTGGGAACTTTTCAAAAACAAAACAGAAAATATGGACAAGGAGTTCAAGTTTTTAGAAGCCGTGAAGGATGTCTACATGCACCAACATATCTCCGAACCAACAAGAGGCCGTGGAACAGACATACCAACGATACTGGACCTTGTACTGACGGACGAGGAGGAGCTGATAA
The DNA here is from genome assembly GCA_026936325.1 of Platynereis dumerilii. Taxonomy (NCBI): domain Eukaryota; kingdom Metazoa; phylum Annelida; class Polychaeta; order Phyllodocida; family Nereididae; genus Platynereis; species Platynereis dumerilii. The sequence goes on along the minus strand of JAPTHN010000002.1, from coordinate 14,034,655 downwards.
ATGGAATAAAACACGAAGCCCCCCTAGGAAAAAGTGATCATGCTGTTATAAAAATAGAGGTTAGAGGCTCAGGATCAAACATCACAGAGAAGATCAGGAAGAAATATGACAAAGGCGATTATGACAGTATGAGGCAGTGGATGAGGGAGTGTCTATTGGAAGAAGAGGATAATGGAGAAAAAGGTGTAGACGTTCTATGGCAAGATTTTAACATGAAATACAAGAAGGCGGAAAATGATTATATCCCAAACAAGAAATGCTACAGAGGCAGAAGAGGGAAAGGAATACCACTAGACTGGAAGACAAGAAAGAAGATTAAGAAGAAGAACAGATTGTGGAAGAAATTCTTGAAGAGTAGGGATCAAAAGGACAGGGAAGAGTACGGACGAGTCAGGAACCAAGTTAGAAGACTGACAAGAAAGGCACAGCTGGAGTATGAAAAGAGTATAGCACAACAGGCCAAAAAGAATCCAAAGAAATTCTGGAACTATGCTGCCAACAAATCAAAGTACAGAGTAGGAATTCCACCCCTATCAAGATCTGGAGATGCAGCCGGGAATGACCTTACTACAACTGACTCAGAGAAGGCCGATGTACTTGCAGAATTCTTTACATCAGTTTTTACGATGGACAGAGATGGAAAATGGGCCCTGCCAGACCCAGTGGTAACTACTCACCAGCTCGACACAGAGATCAGGCAAGTGGAAGTAAGAAAGCTTCTTCACAAGCTCAAGATAAGCAAATCACCAGGACCTGACTTAATTCACCCCCGGGTTTTAAATGAATTGAAGGAAGAAATATCACCGAGACTAACAAGTATTTTCAGGTCATCACTAAAAGAGATGAAGCTACCACAAGATTGGAAGAAGGCGAACATCACGGCAATACATAAGAAAGGTAGCAAGATTGTAGCAGGGAATTACAGGCCAGTTAGTTTAACAAGCATCATCTGCAAGACCATGGAAACGATTGTCAGAAACTCCCTAGTCAAATATTTTAAGGACAACAAGCTATTCAGCCCAAGACAGTTTGGCTTCATATCCGGGAGATCAACAGTGTTACAGCTGTTAATAGTACTGGAAGAATGGACGAGGATTCTGGATGAAGGTGGATACGTTGATGTGGTCTATTGCGATTTTATGAAAGCTTTCGACAAGGTTTCTCATCCAAGACTGCTTGACAAATTACGGTTCTATGGCATCACAAATCCAACTCTGGGATGGATCGAAGACTTCTTATACGAGAGAAAGCAGAGGGTCATCATCAATGGGGAAGCTTCACCATGGAAGAATGTGGTCAGTGGTGTGCCTCAGGGTTCCGTATTAGGTCCGATTTTATTTGTCATATACATAAACTGTCTACCAAATGTATCATCAAGTAGTGAAATTTATCTGTTTGCTGACGACACTAAAATCTTCAAGGGCATAACCCAGGAAACTGACTGCGATGAACTACAGAAAGATATAGATGAGATGTACAAGTGGACCGAAGACTCCCTACTGAAATTCCACCCGGATAAATGCGGTGCCATGAGAATAGGAACAGCAGGAAATACCAGAACATACACCATGGGCCCAGAAAAGCACAACATCAAGGCGATAGCAGAAGAAAAGGACATCGGAGTGATCATAGATGATAAGCTAAGTTTCAGCAAGCACATGGCAGCGAAAATCAAGAAAGCCAACTCAGTGATGGGAGTGATAAGGAGAACGTACGTACATTTGGACGAAGACAGTTTCAAATTACTCTACAAAGGACTGGTCAGGCCGCACCTCGAGTATGCCAATCAAGTTTGGGCACCTCACCTTCAAAAGGACATAACTGCAATAGAAAATGTACAGCGTAGGGCAACAAAACAGATCCCAGGACTAAAGAATGCAACGTATCAGGATAGATTAAGGAAATTGAATCTGCCTACACTAAAGTATCGGAGAGTAAGGGGAGACATGATAGAAGTGTATAAGATCTTGACTGGGAAGTATGATGAAGAGGTCACAACGGACTTCATGAAGACAAAGCATGGAGATACCAGAGGTCATAAATATAAATTATACAAGCAACACTGCCGCTTAAACATCAGGAAATTCTCCTTCACCTTCCGAGTGGTCAACATGTGGAACAGCCTACCAGAATCAATTGTCAACGCGAAAACAGTGAAGTCATTCGAAGGAAGACTAGACAAATGGTGGAAAGACGTGGAATGGAAGTATGACGTTGACGCAGAGATAACCAACCGCCCAAGTAGCCGTCGTACACAGTATACCGAAGAGCTGACACCAGAGGACGAACAGGCCTAATAAAGTCAGAAGAGGACCTGTAAGTACCTGTAAGTACCTGTAAGAAATGTTGAATGAATTACCCTGCTGCCCTCTGATTGGTTGAAACAGGTTAGATTTACCCTGCTGCCCTCTGATTGGCCGAAACGGGTGAGATTTTTTCCCGATTTGTTTCAGACACTTCTCTTTGGATTAGAATAACGATTTCAGGATTTTTAGAATCGCAATTTTTTTTCAAATATGCCCAGTTAGTTTCATTCAAATATCTTTTTTCATTGCCAAGAATTCGTTGAAAACGCACATAGAAGATTGACACGGCAGATTAATGCAAAATAAAAGTTCATAAAAAATCAAGAAATGGGTTTTTCGTTCATCTAGTAGCATTACCAGAATCGAGATTTTTGGCTGTTTCAGTCAATCTTTGTTTTATTTAAATATCTTTTTTCATTGCAGAGAATTCGTTGAAAACGCATATAAATAAGTTACAACTGTTACAATGTCATGTATGTATAGGCCTAATCGTGAATAGATCTGTTAATGACGGAGTCAGACGGACCCAACCAATTTAGTAAATGAAAACTGTGTAAACTAGTTATTTATAGAGAAAGACACGTTTTTGCATGAAAAAGGAATTGAGTACACAAAGATAGTTAAATAGTGAAACCCAGACAGGGATTATGTGACTGTCTTCGTCTGTAAATTTGACCTGTGCCTCTTTTTGAGACAGATAAATCTCATTCTGGAATTTGCATGTTACAATGAAGATCTGACTTATAAATTAAAGGTTGAAAACTATCAATTAATGCATGGACAAGAGCAGTCTGTTTGCGTCTTATCTATGATTTTATCATAGTATGTTTTATTTTTATGTACACTGAAGTAAGGTTTGTGTAAAACAGACAAAACAAACGTTAGATGGTGTTTATTGATTGACAATTTCCTTGTCTATTTCACAAAATATGTCTGATATATGCCTACACATAATTTTTAATGGACACCATCCAACATACGTTTTTCTTGTATAATAGTATATTTGGTACCAATTTGTAGCTCAAGATGTCCTTTATCTATGCCAAAAGTATCAGCATGATATGAACGACGAAAGTGTGTTTTTCATGGATATGAAGATGGGGCAAAAACCCCGTTTTTCTGAAACAATTTTGTGAGAAATTTGTGTATAGTAGCACAATTGTTAGTAATTTAATAATAATAATTTGCAAATAACCAAATTGTTAGTAAAAAACTAAATACCATTACAAAATAAATGTGCTCACCTTAATGCTGAGTCCGATATTGTACCATTGGTCTAAAGCGACGTTCACTGGCGCTAAGTAGACAACTTTTGTGCGAGCTGGAAAGTCAATTAAAAAGACTTCACCATAATTTAGTGCATAAACCTAGATTTAACTAAACCAAAATAAAGTAGAACTACTGGCAAGCCGAGGCTACCTAAGTTACAATAAGCAACTAGCATTTACCCGTGATTGAGGGTATGTAATCTATAGAAATGGCTATCAGGCCCCTGGCCAAATGTTGCTTTCCCACATTAATTTCAATATGATCTCAACGGGCATTCTGGCATGCACATGTAATGAAAATGCTCTAAAAGAGCATGCCAATTTACTGTTCTGTCTCAGGTGTTCACTGATAAGACAAAACTATCTATCTATCTATCTATCTATCTATCTATCTATCTATCTATCTATCTATCTTATATCTATCTATCTATCTATCCATCAAATGCTGAACTGGCTATCCTTCTAAAATAATTTATATTTGAAATAAAAAAAAAACTAATAATAATAAAAATCTATCCATCTATCTATCTACTTCAACAATATCTTGTATAAATTACTGTCCTACAGTGGGATTAATTGCACTTGAGATTTGACACAATTTTAAGTTGTTAACTTTAACTTAGGCTAACTAAGCTTATGAATTTTAATAATTCAGAATTGTTACTTATTGGCCCAACGCTGTCTATTAATTAGGCCCTATGCACCATCGGTGTTTCATTCTGCATGGTTCTTTTTTTTTTCTGTTGGAAAAATGTAGCCCTATTAGTAATACATAAGTATTTTTCAAAGTAAAAAAAAAGCAGAAAAATTAATGAGGTATGATTGGTCAAGATCTTCTATACTATAGTGATCAATGGTCAAGGAGGGTCCTTCTCATACACCATGGAGACAGATACGCTCCCTAATGGAGATGCCACTGAAGCATGCCAAAGCAGCCTGGTAAAAAAGGGGGGTGGGTACTCGGGGAGTCGGGGTAGGCCTATTATATTGCGATATATTGGTGTGTACATAAGATCGGAAGAGAAATAGGCCTACAAATCTGGATAGCTGAAGTCTGGTAGTTTTGGCTCCTTGCCTGGTTATCTAACTAGACCCTGACTGCAATGCATAGAATGGCATATATTTAAGCAAGTCCATGTTTTTTTGTTGTTTTTTTTTTACTTCAGCTGTATTGTAAGTTTGGAGTTCAAATGAATCAAAGGAGCCTATTAGTCCCATTGGAAATGTCAAATTAATATATTTCTCCATACAGTGTTTAAGATCTTAAAATAAAAGATTGATCCTTTCAACTCCTTCCTTTGTATTTTTGTTTTTCTTGCAGTTGAAATACGCCACGATTGTCCTGTGCATAATTATAATACATGAAAATGTCATGACACAAATTAAATAGGCCTATATATAAAATAGCCAAGGTGACTACTACTTTTGATGAGACACCTGTGTTACAAAATAGTATGTATTCGCACAGCTTTTAGTCTTTGCAAATTGAAACCTACAGTTTACCCCTGCCCACATCGTAGGACATAGCAGTTATTCATCCGATGCATATCTCTGGATATAGAAGGGGGGGGGGGGCATCGTGGTGCTCTATGTAAATCTATCTTTTATAGGGCCTATATAATGATGTAGTTTTGTTATATAATGTAGGTTGCGAACTAAATTTTTCCTCATAATCCTTCTTGCCTTTCATGATGATCCAGACTTTGTAATTTTCCGTTCAGTACTACCTTGCAGAGCAAATATCAATAACTTACATTTCCCCCAAATCTAAGAACAGTTTTTTTTTTTTCACCTTTTCCCCAACTTAGATCTGATTATGTAATCTCCAATTATCCAACGGGTATTCTAGTATATTTAATTACTTTAGTAGACTGGAGAGAGCACATTCATATATGATACATGCAAGCATGTCCATTCAGTAAAAGATAGGAAGATTGGGCAATAACAGCAGAGATATATATCTCTGAAAAGAGAATAGAAGTTCACAATGGTCATATAGCAGTGGGCCTATAACACATATGTGTGGTTGGTTAGAATTATATAGATTGGGGATTGTAACTTGCAACGATCTAGCATGACACAGAGAGGTCACTGAAGGGACTGGATTATTATTAATATTTGCCACATGGTTTCATTTCACTTGTATACAAACGAGACAATTATGTCATCAGGTGGGCTTCCCCAAGACAAGAATAGTCAATTCGATACCAAATTACAGCAGCCTGACCCTCACTGCAATCAGCGTCTCCATACAGCAGATTCTTGACAATTCCTCCTGATAATTTCACATTTCACTCTTAAATCACAAACGCATCCAGGTAGCCTAGTGGGGTCACACACAGTGTAATTCAGGTGTCAAATAGTGTGAATAAAATGAGAAAATTCACTGGGGGAAACTCGTTTTGCAATCCGCAGATTCTTGTGTCGACTTGTTTCTAAGGAGACTGTGGTGATCAGGCAGACATTCGGCTGGCTTTTCCAAGGACCTGTCAGTCAAATGTGGTCTCCATGCCCTCCTCATTGGTGCGGTCTGCCTGGAAAGACTCCTTTTCAGCTCGCAGGGCAGAGCAGTGACTTCTTACAGCTTCCTGCAGTTCTCTAAATTGGATAGCTGTCATTTGTAATAGGATAATGCCCATTAATGGCCCTTAAAATCCAGATCCAGGTCAAGATTGCCAGACACAAATAGATTCAGCTAATAATACATAGCACTGAACGAGCAATGGAATACATTAATGTCCTTGAACGACCCCCTTTACACTTCATTGTAGTGCTGTGAATATCCATTGATTGAACAGTAAATTTTCCCTCTTCATCAACGTAGCTTCACTGTTTAGTCACAAAGGGTTGAAGGGAATATTATGTTATCTTCAAAATATCACAATATTAACACAGCAGTCTGGTTTCAGACTGTTATTAGATTTATGGTAAGGCCTCTCCTCATTAGAGTCGTCACGCCAGACATGAAGTTCCGACAGAGTCAAAGGAAAATGAACATTTGCAGTCAACATTATAGAATGGTGGTGAAGACAACATCGGCATCTGCAATTGCTAATATCACAAATGAATAATTCATTTGAACATTCCGTTTCACTACAATTACATTGAGAACTACCCGAGTACACAATTAAGCATCAACTCTCTTCAGAATCAAGGCTGATCATCCTTTGAATCTCTTGATTGGTTCCTTGCATGCTGCTGAGAATGACCTGCAGCTTGTTCTGCTTATTGCTGGGAGCTGTATAAAATACCTATAATTCCAGGGCACCAATATAATGGGCGCGAATCATGTTAAAAGTGTTGCACTGAACTGCTATGAATGGTCCTCAATTATTTTAAATGCTATAGGTCCTGAATATTGGTCATATTGAGCAAAGACATTCTTTAGGATCAGAGTTTGTAGAAATATTACTGGAATTATGTTTTTAAATTGCCTGAGGAACAAGAGTGACAAATAACAATTACTGTACAGTCTTCAAATGTTTCTGGTGCCACAGACAATTTAACCCAGCCATAAGGAAGCATAGGTCTTTCTCGCGCCACTTGACCATGAGGCTGAGGGGAGGGTCCCTTGAATGGAGAGCAGTAGAACAGTAGAAGGACCTCAGCCTGCCGTGCCCTCAGCGGATACATCTTGTAACTTGAAGGTCCCTAAAGCAGCCTTAAGGGAACTGGAACAAATGATCAAACTAGAAGACACATAAGATAATGTGCAAAGGTCGGTAGAAGCCTATGGTTCAATCCACCCAAGTTCCATCCACAGAACGTTTATCCACCCAAGTTCTAACCAACCAAGTTCTATCCACCAAACTTCTATCCACCCAACTTCTATCCACCCACTTCTATCCACCCAACTTCGATCCACCCAACTTCGATCCACTAACTTCTATCCACCAACTTCTATCCACCAACTTCTATCCACCCAACTTCTATCCACCAACTTCTATCCACCAAACTTCTATCCGCCAAACTTCTATCCACCAAACTTCTATCCACCAAACTTCTATCCACCCAACTTCTATCCACCCAACTTCTATCCACCCAACTTCTATCCACCAACTTCTATCCACCCAACTTCTATCCACCCAACTTCTATCAACCAAACTTCTATCAACCAAACTTCTATCAACCAAACTTCTATCCACCAATCCGCCAACTTCTATCCACCCAACTTCTATCCACCCAACTTCTATCCACTCCACTTCTATCCACTCCACTTCTATAGACTCCACTTCTATCCACTCCACTTCTATCCACTCCACTTCTATCCACTCCACTTCTATCCACTCCACTTCTATCCACTCCACTTCTATCCACTCCACTTCTATCCACTCCACTTCTATCCACTCCACTTCTATCCACTCCACTTCTATCCACTCCACTTCTATCCACTCCACTTCTATCCACTCCACTTCTATCCACTCCAACTCCTATCCACCCAACTCCTATCCACCCACTTCTATCCACCCAACTTCTATCAACCCAACTTCTATCCACCCAACTTCTATCCACCACCCAACTTCTATCCACCACCCAACTTCTATCCACCACCCAACTTCTATCCACCCAACTTCTATCCACCCAACTTCTATCCACCCAACTTCCATCCACCCAACTTCCATCTATCACTTCTATCCACCCAACTTCTATCCACCAATTTCTATCCACCCAACTTCTATCCACCAACTTCTATCCACACAACTGCTATCCACCCAACTTCTATCCACCCAACTTCTATCCACCCAACTTCTATCCACCACTTCTCTCCACCCAACTTCTATCCACGAACTTCTATCCACCAACTTCTATCCACCCAACTTCTATCCACAGACTTCTATCCACCCAACTTCTATCCACCCAACTTCTATCACCCAACTTCTATCCGACCAACTTCTATCCACCCAACTGCTATCCACACAACTGCTATCCATCCAACTTCTATCCACCCAACTTCTATCCACCCCCCAACTTCTATCCACCCCCCAACTTCTATCCACCACCCAACTTCGATCCACCCAACTTCGATCCACCCAACTTCGATCCACCCAACTTCGATCCACCGACTTCTATCCACCCAACTTCTATCCACCCAACTTCTATCCACCCAACTTCTATCCACCCAACTTCTATCCACCAACTTCTATCCACCCAACTTCTATCCACCGACTTCTATCCACCCAACTTCTATCCACCCAACTTCTATCCACCCAACTTCTACCCACCCAACTTCTATCCACCCAACTTCTACCCACCAAACTTCTACCCACCCAACTTCTACCCACCACTTCTATCCACCCAACTTCTATAAACCAACTTCTATCCATCCACTTCTATCCACTCACATACATATATATATCTATCTATATTTAACCACTTACACTTTATGATTTATTCCATTGATCCACTTCTATTAACCCACTTCTATCCACCATATTCTATCCACCAAGTCTTTCCTAAATGTCTATCACAATTTTCTAACTATCTAGCCATTTCTATCTAGCTAGCTATCCAACTTCTATCCACCGAACTTCTATCCACTGACTTCTATCCACCAACTTTTTTCTGCAACTTCTATCCTCCCAATTTCTATCTGCCCACTTCTATCCACCCAACTTCTATCCACCCAACTTCTATCCACCGACTTCTATCCACCCAACTTCTATCCACCCAACTTCTATCCACCCAACTTCTATCCACCCAACTTCTATCCACCGACTTCTATCCACCGACTTCTATCCACCCAACTTCTATCCACCCAACTTCTATCCACCCAAATTCTATCCACCCAACTTCTACCCACCACTTCTATCCACCGACTTCTATCCACCGACTTCTATCCATCCAACTTCTATCCATCCAACTTCTATCCACCGAACTTCTATCCACCGACTTCTATCCACCGACTTCTATCCACCAACTTTTTTCTGCAACTTCTATCCACCAAAGTTCTATCTACCCACTTCTATCCATTGCTACTATCCACCCACCTTCTATCCACCCAACTTCTATTCACCCATCTTCTATCTACCAATCTTCTATCCACCCAACTTCGATCCACTCATTTCTATCCACCCAACTTCTATAAACCAACTTCTATCCATCCACTTCTATCCACTCACATACATATATATATCTATCTATATTTAACCACTTACACTTTATGATTTATTCCATTGATCCACTTCTATTAACCCACTTCTATCCACCATATTCTATCCACCAAGTCTTTCCTAAATGTCTATCACAATTTTCTAACTATCTAGCCATTTCTATCTAGCTAGCTATTTCCATCTATTTATTATTTATCTTTCTGTCTACCTATTAATGTATCTTTCTCTCCATCTATGTGTATTTTTTCAATAATGTGGTAAAGAATTTGCAAATTTCATTTTGCTTTCTAGTAACAGTGCCCTCTACAGGTGACTAAAAGCATTAGTGTGGGGGGGGGGGTACCAACAATTGAGTACCAATTGCTCATTGCCTAGGGCAGTATTTATACATCGTAGTTATGGCATTTCTTTTTCGCAATATCTCAGGGAAATGGCCCTGTACAGCCTTGCCAAGGAATAGGAGGCCAGTTCCTCACATGGGACAGCTATTTCACACAGTTTGGGACCACTTTAGACCCTGTGCAAGACGAAATCATCTCCCATACGATTCAGCAAGTACATGATGAAGACGCCAGACGTCAGGGCCTCATAATGTACTACAAGGTCGGCGCTACCGACCTTAATTATAGTGCTTGCCTCAGCTAACACAGGTCTTTGTCAGTACAACGGACCACAGACAATGTAATCAAGCTATAAGGAGGCACTGTGCACTTAGTCTTAGGTACATAAGTTATACTAAGTATGTTACAACCTACCAAGGACTAGTACTACTATAAGGCCTACGTGGTCTGTTTTTTTTTTTTTCAGAGGAGACACATGCACATAAATTCTTTTGTTTGCAACAGTAACTGTTGTGCATGCATCACCGTCTGATTGAATTGGATGGAGGCCTATCTCTTGAATGCACAAATACTGACCGATAATTACAATATTGGTTGCTAACTGACATGATAAGTTTGATAACAATCTTTTTACTAAGATTTTCCTAAAAATGTATACACAGAACAAAATGAACCAACTAAATAGTTCAGTGCAACACTACAAGAGGAATAATATCAGACAAAGTGCATAGAAATTTACTCTCATCCATCCCTGTCAGAATTCACAGTTGTACTGCAAACAGCGGAACAAAGTGGCCTATTGATTAAATGTCAGGGTGTGTGATTTAGCCTCTTACGGTGAACTAGCAGTGTGTAGATAGCATAGGATTGGGGCTAATTTGCTTTCTACACAGAGATGCTTTGTCAGATTTATAAGTTTCAAAGACCCTGATTTCTGTATTAGACTTGGATAATAGTTGATGATCAACTTCACTCTCAGGTGATGTTGTTCAAAAGATTACTTGAATTTTCTTAAAAATACATTTTGAAGTGTAAATTATATTACAATCAAACAGTTAAGACTTATAAGCACTTTGTTTCCATAGAGCGCAAGCCTAAAGGGATAATACGAATGATCTTTTCTCAAGAGAAAAAAACAATAAACCAAAGAAAGCATCTCTCAACTGTTCCTCAAAAGGAAGGTATCATAAAGTGGCTGTCTGTATTTGTATTGAAAGAGACCATTATTATTCATTTCAGAACCATTCAAGATTCATAAGGCATTCATATGTGCCTTCATCCAATTAAGGATAGTCCTTTTGTCAAAACGTTTCTCAAGGGACTGTGGATAAGCCAGACTGCCTGTTGGCTTTTTCCAAGGGCCTGTCAATCAAACCTGACTCTTTCCCTCCTTTTTGGTGTATTTTTCTTGGAAGACAACTTTTCAGCCTACAGGGCGATGCAGTGACTTCTCACTTGGCACTGCAGAAAAAAAAGGATAGCGGTCAATTGTAATAGGATAATAACCCCTAAAAGCCAAATTTAGGTCAATACTATTCTGAGCTATAAATGCTTCAATGCAAAGAGATTTTATCAGTTATAACAAAATTTATGATGATCACTGAAGTGCACTTTAAACTTTTCAAAAATAAGGTGTTTTTGGTCTCTGTTTGTAGCACTCTGTGTCGAGTGTAATGTCAGGGCAATTTTCCAAAAATGTTCATCATTCAGTTCAAGATGAGAATTGAAGTGACTTATTCCACAAGGAAACCTGTTTATCTTAAATAGTACTTATAAATACACAATGAGGTAGAATCAACAAGAAGAGAGTCTAGACGTTCACCTTCGTTATCAAACTTCTGGCATCTACAGATGTCAGCCATAGAAGAACAAAAGAACAAAATGCTGGAGATTGATGCATAAAAAAGATAACTACACCAAAGCTAACAAAGTAGAATGCTGTCTCCTGGACCTGAATGAATGCTTAATCTATCGTGCCAAATAGAACTAAGTATGGTGAACCGCACACCAGTTTATGCAATACACAGCAAAATCAAAGCAAAACTCATTTTCTTTGATACATGTATTTCTTGTCAACATGAGTAGAGAGCACTACTATATGCACAGATTCCATATATAGGAACCAGCATCAAGTAAGTTGAGGTCTACTTGGCTCAGTTTTGCTTTGCATGCTGGTAGGCTGTTATGGCACATTATTGGCAAGACAGAATGAAGCAGAAGACATTACTTCCTCCCTATATTAAAGCTATACTACCACATTCCCAGGCTAAACAGGTGTTTCTGATGTGTAATCATGCTTCAGGCTGAATTAAACATTCATGCTACATGCCAAGTATCGTGACGTTCCTACGTAGATGGAGTAAACTGAATTTTAAAATTTCTCACATACTCCGAATAGAAAATTCAGCAATATGTTCACCATAGTATATAATAAGGCTGACACATGTTCACCATTGTTCATAATAAGGCTGACATATAGCCCTTCCTTCATCATAACTAGTCTGGCAAAATACATTTTTAAATTCCTGCTCACAGCTCACACCAGATTACTGGAGAGCCACTCTCAATATATAATATGTAAATGGCACTGCAATGAAATTCGCGCAGCATTGTCATAGAATTACTGCATTATCTTCAACTTTCAATGCTGGAGGCCAATTTATCTTTTTAAAGGACTGGGCAAATGGGCAGATAGATAGAATAGATAGATAGAATAGATAGATAAGATCAGATCTATAGATAAGATTAGATAGATAGATAGATAGATAGATAGATTGCACTGACAGCTGTGTAATTCAAATCTGTGTTAAATTTGGATCGATAAATTTGGATCTATTATGTTAAATTGTTGATGTTACACAACTGAGATCAATAAAACCATAGCTATTCAGAGATGACTGTTTACTATTAGACTGTTACATAATTTGTTGATAGTTAATGAAGATTATGTAACCTTAAGTGTTATGATTTCTTACTTGGTGAGCCATTTAAGTCATTAACTTTTGTGTTGACTTTTAATTTTCAGTCACTTCTTATAATCAGGGGTATGGAAATAATTATTTCCAATGCTGATACACATGTTGATTTAAATCCCTGAAATATGTCATTGGAGGTTGTTATACGACAAGACTGAAATTTTAAAGCTATTTTGAAAGATATTTGAGGTATTTCAATTATTTACCAAACCAAACTCTGACTAAACTACTAGCTCCACTTTTATGGCAACTACAGGCACTTCCTGTTCAGGCAGTCACTGCAGACAGGAGCACCACACAGAATGAGCTGTCCTTGTGCTAAGTGAGCTTCGCTCATGGCTGCCTTCGGCAGCCATGAGCTGCGCTCATATAAAGTCACAGGTAAATCATCAGCTTCCCACATACAACTGTTTGTCTAGCAGAGTTTGAGTACTATTTTCCACTTCGTACCAAACCCCAATACCACGAAGCTGTAATGTTAAGTATAGGTTTCAGAGACTGAGACAGTGAAACACATTAGCCTTCTGGTGTATCATTACCCCTTACTCTTTTACTCACAATTACTGAAGCCTCTATTGCAGTCACTTCATTAGTGTCGGTTAAAGACTGTCATCAATGTGCGCATGCAAGAAAGGTTTAGCTATTTTCCTTTCAGTATTCTTAATTGAAATGTCTACGAACAGACGCTGGAAAAGCCTCCGAGGATAAATGGAACATATATATGTCAATGGAATAAATAACTGTAATAAAAGAATGTTTCTATATATTATATATTAGCCAAAACCTGTGTTGGACATGTAGGCCAATTCTTAGAGATTCTCAGAGAAAAGCAGAACATTGATTATAAAAAAATATAAGGCCTGCCAGGAGATCTATCTTAGACAAGTCAAGGACCCTCAAGCTGACCCAGTAGCGAGGGATTGCACTGAAGATTATGCCAATCCCTGAGGGCTTTCAATTGTGTGTACATAATCTATCTGACTGCCGAATTCCACTCAACTTTCAATTTACAGGGCAAACTGCATACATAAATATGTGGCATACTTCCACTCAGTTTGTGGAGTACAGATATACTGTTTTAAGGCTAAAGTAAACGCTTACTTCCGCACCAGACAGTAATGGTAACATTTCATAAAACTTATTCATGAGATGAAGGAAAAATACAGAGTATAGTTACTGATTGAAGGCAACATTGACTCAGCAGCACTTGCATGTCTCGAAAAAATTCTTCAAAATTCAAGAAGTATGATTTTGTAAGCTTCAACTGAAATATTTCTGACCAAGGTGCAATTAACAAGCTTCGATAGACTAAACCTTCAGATCTGAACCTTTGGAATCTCTATTGAGAACAGAAAAGAGACAAAGGACATATAATTACACTCACACGTCTAGAAAGACCAGCAACCATCTACCAAGGATGATTGCAGTAGGAAATACTGAGCATACGTAAAGCGCCACTTGCACATGTAAAAGCCATAACCTTGGTGCTAAAAAAAGGCTAAGTGGAACTGTGCATGCTGACATGTACTTGTCTCCTTCATTTGTCAAATACGATCTGTCAACTTGTCAAGACAACTTTATTTGTGCACAAGCATCTATCTGCAAGTTTTAGTTTAGTATCAGTGGCATTCAGTACAACTGAGAGCACTTTGGGTTGATAAAGATCAAATAATTCATGCTAAATACACATCATAGGCGGTCAGCACATGATTTAAAGTCCTATGTACAGTTGTAATGCAACAGATTAATTCCCATGTGTAAATCATTTCCCTTGCCACACAGACCTCCACAATAGATGCATATTCTGCAGTGTAGAAATGTGTATACTCCAGAGCTTCCTCCTTTGACACCAAATACCCTGGGAAATATGGAAGCAACAAAGCAACCTCAGATGTCTTTGTGGTTCATCTCAGGCGAGATGGATTTAGAAATTTGAGTTCCGACTTGTTAACACTTCCCTTTGAAGGGATACAGGAGATTCACACAAACATTGGAGATATACGTGTCCCCAACATCGATTTAAATTTCTCAGAAACTCCTCAATTTCTAAAGTAGTAAAATTCTGGAACACGTCCCATTGCGTCGAAAAACAAATCATTTCAGATGGCTTTGAATGAAAATATTCCATTACAAGTTGCCATTTACAGAATCGTTCCTTCTCGGCTGTTGTGACAAGTCATCCGCAATAGGCCAGCGGATGGAGCTAGAAATTGGATATGCATGTTTTAGTTACTGATGATTGGCATCTATTACTTTGCAATAAAATTGTGAATCCTGCATTGTCGTTATTTGACAGTTCTAATTGAGTTTGTGGCCCCCGAGACTTTGGTGAGAGGGCTCTTGCTGCGAAACAATCTGAGACAATTCCAAGTCCCCCGTGAGGCAGGCCACAGCTGCAGGGAATCATTTATGACCTCCCTGATCATTAATCTTGCGCCAAGTTGCAGCTTCGATAGCTCTGAGCTTGCTTGTGTTGGGTCCCCAGGCTATTGCCATATTTAGAAAGTGACCATTACTCGCTTTTGACTTCCACAGAAAGTTTGACATCTGAGACACAGAATATTCTTAAAAACTGGGTAACAATAACTGACAAATGCCAAGAGCTTTGTGATTTGAACTGATTTCTAATATTTCTGACACCCTCAGCATTGTCAGCAATTCCTGTAAAAGAGGACTTTCGCACCACCTGATCATGTGAACTCCAAAATGGATTTTTTTTCTCAAGGCAAAACAAAATTAAAGATATCAGATATACTTTTCCAGCCCAATAGAAGTACACACTTAACCAAACCTGTCAGCTGCTGTAGAAAATATAACTGTTGTAGCAAATATTCAATTCAAAATACTTTGAGGTCTTAGTTTATCTCGAATATGGAGTTGGCGGCCACTTCAAGGTCCTTGTACTTTAGTCTAACAAAGCATCCTGCAGAAAACGTTGGTCTTAAAAATTAGCCCCAATCCTATGTTATCTATAAACTGCCAGTTCACCACAAGAGGCCAAATCACACACCCTGACATTTAATCAATAGGCCTAGGCCACTTTGTTACGCTGTTTGCGGTACAACTGTAAATTCTGACAGGGATGGAAGAGAGTAAATATCTATGCACATCTTCTCATGTTGTGCCTCTTCAGTGTTAAATCATCAAAAACCTGTCTTAGAACTGTAAGTCCAACCAACAGGACAGAATCAAAACACGGTATCTATAAATTCCAAGGGAGTGGTCAGGCCGAAGGAACGGGAGGTGAAATGGCCCATTTTCCTCTTCAAATAATCCTAGCTCTGCAGATTTTGTGTTGACACCAATACTAAGTCTTGCTAAGGTAGCCCATTTCTATAAGGTGGTCTGCAACAAGACCAGCCTACCCATACTTAATGTGTTTCTAACATGACATTCTCCCACAATGTGTTAACAAGAATTTTTCCTGAATTACAATTACTTGATTTTTTAGATGACAGGTCACCTTTATAGGATGAGTGTGAACTGCAGTGTATGTTTTCGAGGACAATCATTATTATCTGCTACTACTTTTGTAGTGCCAGCCATACAAGGTTACTACATGTACATGGTACACATCTTTATAGGTATGTGCAATTTTTAGAATGAACATATAAGTGTGCCTTTCCAGGATGGATCATCAAATTGGGAGGAATTCTTTTGTTACATAAAAGAGATTCTCAAAGGAGTGTGATAATAAGGCGGTCTGTCTGCTGCGAGTTCCTAAGGACCTGTCAGTCACATGTGGTCTCCATGCCCTCCTCATAGCTGCAGTCTGCCTGGAAAGACTCCTTTTCAGCTGGCAGGGCAGAGCAACGACTTCTCACAAAACCCTGCAGTTCACTAAATTGGATAGCTGTCAATTGTAATAGGATAATGGCCCTCAGGAGCCACATCCAGGTCAAGATTGTCACAGGTTTAAAAGCTAAAAGGACATGAAGGTGAAAGCAATAACATCAATTTCTTTGACAATATGTATATCAAATTTAGCAGATTATGAAACATAACACAGAATGAGTAAAGGTTCATATTACAATTTAGAAATTCCCTTTAGTGTCATATCCTGACTCGTGCGCCACATCAATGTTCTGGAATAAAAAGTTGCCAAAAAACACATTTTCGAATTTGAATTATGAGAATATGCACTGTGAAGGTCTGGTTATTGTCTTCCCTTCAAAGCCTCAAGTACTATTTTAGCAAGAGTTTTAAATATTTGGTTCAATGTGCCCCACCTTTATAAGCCCCTTGAATTTCCATATTTCATCCGATTGAAACTTCTACCTAACTGTTACCAGTGAAAGGGCATATGTGTGAATTTCCAAGCAATTTAATCAAGTATGAAAAAAAAGTCGTGAATCAAACGACTACTTTAAGGAAAATATTTGGAAAGTTTTTCAAAACTTTCCAGTGAGATCTATAGATTTCCAGGCAATAATATGCCTGAATTCTTACCTTTTCCAGCCATGGTTAACACTGTAACATACGTTTCTAATGGTGGCATGTTATTCCCGATGGCAGTCATTGAAAGTACATGTATACGTATGATTGAATTGGACCATCATGTGCTCCAGCAGAAGTTGCCGAAGTTGTCAATTTCTATGGAGCAAGGATGTGAGAAATATGCAGAAGAAAGAAGCACAACATACTCGATGTACTGCATTCAGGCATCAGGAGAGGCAAAATTCAAGCCTATCAATCAATTTAAGACAAGTGTGTTGCGATGCCTCTTACACACACTGCATGCTTAATCAAGTAGGCCAGTTTTAAATGCACTCAAGAAAAATCTGCAAATAACGAAAGCCTAGAAATGCTTGGGAAGTAGAGATCAGCGAGTAAGACAGGATAAATTGTAGACTCTGAAAGTTGACCTTCATTATCAAACTTCTGGCATCAACCGATGTTAGAAGAAGAAGATGAGAAAAACAAAATGTTGGAGCAGAAGGCATAAAAAAGGTTACTCGCCCGAAGCACACAAGGCACACCGATGTCTCTAGGACCTAAATGAATGCTTAATCTCCCTGCTAAATAGATTTAAGTACAGACAACTTCACAGATTATGCAATACACAGCAAAAATCATGGCAAAATATCACCTCTGAATCTCTGCTTTTATGCTGTAAGCACCAGCAAATAGGGTGCACTCCCTCTCATAGACAACAGGCAGCAAGCTCAGGACTATACTTCATGCCACTACGCATGCTGGGAGGCTGTTATGGCACATTATTGGCAAGACAGAATGAAGCAGGGGACATTACTTCCTCCCTATATTATCAGATTAAGGCCATATTACTTCATTCCCAGGCTAAACAGGTGTTGTTGCTGTGTAATCATGCTTCAGACTAAATTATATACTCATCTTACATGCCAAGTATCATGATGTTCATCCATATTAAATAAAGGGCTATATCTCAGATCACCAGACATATTCAGAAGGTAGGCCTACTTACATCATTATACACAAAAGGATCAAAGCAAAATGTTAGTCATTATATCCCATAGAATTCTGTACTGAAAATAATATCGTAATTTCATTTATCAAAGTTTTATTGGACAACCAACCCTAAATCTGAAGGCATATTAAAGCTCCAAACAGAATGCCGAGCCTCAAAGGCAACGCATCCAGTCAGGAAGGTTGTTACACTAATCAGCACAGATCTAGGCCCCTTTGAATGAAAGTTTTCTGAGGGGCAGTGCCTGATTGCTTGCTTTGTGTGATTTAAGATTTAAACTAAATTCAGAACTATTAAAGCCTTTAATGACATACTAGTCTCAAGAAGAATAACCCGACTGATGTGATAGTGTTTCGCTACTCCTTTCAACTACGTCATTTGACAAGAACACTCCTAAGTGTATTATTGGGTTCAAATTTATTATCACCTAAAATTTTGTGAAAGAAATAAAAAGGCACCAGCACGCAAAATTCAGGCCGATTTATTCCTTGAAAACAAAACATCCCACAAAGTTTTCTACATCACTAATGAAAGCAGACATGACAAGCTCTAAGTCCTAAATGAGGTTTGAAGTAGGATGGATCTCTGATCAGACGGCAATGCGCTTGATGTATTTTTGATAATTAAACGACTACAAGCAATATGTCAGCTAACATTTCCAGGATACAGACAGCCTGCTAGAAAACAGAGATATATGGTTTTCCCACAAAATTAATACCCTCAGAATTAAAACCAATAAGATTCCCAGCACAAAACTAATTCCTTAGGTTGAACTTCAATATTCTGAATTCCTGAAAATATATTGAAATTAGAAAATAGAATCCCTGAGAAGTCACTTCGAGTCAAAAATCCACTCCCGCAACTTCCCCTGTATATTCAAGGTCAAAAGGTAAATGAGAAATTAGGGTCAACCAAAGTGTTTAAAATGAGAAGTTTATTGAATAACATCAATCGCTATTCACACTATATTGTGTTCTTCTTCTGAATTTAATAAAAGCGCCACACAAACAAAGCCGAAACTGATATGGTCCAAAGAAGAGATGCATTTGGACTAATGCATGAGAATAGACCCAGGTTAGCAGTGGGAATTGTGAAAATGGCGGCAGAGGTCACAGCCTCACTGGAACTGCCCCACAAGGACCACTGTCATCTGGACCTATATTTCTGTGCTGGGGAATCAGCCGACCATTAGAAAGTATTGGTGGCAGGCTAAACTGATCAGCGCTAGGAGGAATGGGACCACAGGGACAAAGAAATAGGACAGTTGCTTTTACTGCCCTCAGACGCAACCCTCTCTGGGAGATACCAGTGAGTTTTTGCTGATCGTCCATTGATTTTCCCCTTTATTCCAACCTCTGCCTGTGCAAAATTCAAGACACTGCGTTCCATTTACTAAACCTTATGACATCTGACCAACATCAATATTTTTGCATGTGACAATGCACAAAGTTATTTCTGTCATATCATATAACAATTAAAACCAGCTCACTTTAAGGTGCAATGACACATCTGCCTGTTTTTTATCTTTGAGTATAACTGACTACAAAATAAGCCAAAGAAATGACTAGATCTACTGATTCCAAGTGACATTCACATGGACAGACCAGTTTCAACTCCACAGAGAATCACTTCATAAATATCAAGACACCTGATTCTGTGAGCTGAAATGTAAATGGACACAAGCAAAACAGCAGATGAATATTTATCAAACTGCAGGAATCTGGTTTCTGAAATGACTGATCCAATCTATACAACACATTTAAACCGCATTGGCTCTTGACAATATACATCATAGCTTGCCACACATCATTCAATAATTAACATGAATTTTGCATTCTCTCAGCAAGGTATAGAACATTGTGGCCACAAGCAAATTACGCGAGTATGTGGTCTTGTGTCCTATCACATAGTTTGTTAGGAACTCTAATTAGATCATTTATTCCTATTCCCAAGGGAGGGCTTGGCCGACCATCAAATTGCATGATGGACCCGCAATGCCACAGGCTGAGGGCCTTGTGTGCTGCATTCCATGATCCACCTGCCATTTCCTACAGAAGACCCCCTCCTATTAAGATTGCATTTCCATAGCCCGCCAAGGAAATGGGCAAATGACCTTTTTGGAATTGACCAGCAGCAGACAATGTGTCCAAGCTTTTAATCTGCCCTCCATTGTTTCTGGGGAAATGGGAGTTTCATTATGTCTTGCAAGCAGGGACAGAGGGTTGCACTATAGTCTCAGCAGTACAATGAAGGAGCATTGTACAGAAATAAAGTGTGCTACAAAATATATGCACACTTGCTTACAATCTTTCGTTTTTTAAATTTATATCTTGTCAACTTGCTAAAAACACATTTAAGAAGAGCTGCAAATAAAGTATCAAGAGGATACCAAAAAGCCACAAGCATATTCCTTATTGAGTTATGGAAAGAATCATTTTCAGTGAAAAAAATCATTGAAAAGAGTTCAACAAAGTTCACAGAAAATATCACAACATCCAAAAATACACTCTCAAAATATAGTCCATTTCTGAATCTCAGTGACCTGGCACTCCCCTTGGACCTGGAACCTTAACTTCTCCTGACACATCGCCCTTAGGAGCCAACTCTGCCCACGATGAATGAATCCGGAGGTCATATAAGTTTCCCTGCAGCTCTGCCCAGCCTCATAAGGGACCAGGAATTGTCACAGCTCCACTTCCCCTCTCTCTGAAAGTCTCAAGGGAAATATATACTGTTATATGCAGTGATTGTAACCAGTGGCAACACAATTGGGTTTCACCATTATATCCATTGCAAGATTCCTGATTTAATTGCCAGCGGAATAACTGCCACTCAGCAATAGCAGCATGGACTAAGTGCATTCGATTTCTGGCATTACCCAACAGCTGTGGCACAGTTGGGATGAGTCTTATGTTACTGTTTCCCGCTATCCAAGCCAGGATTCCAACTCAAATTACCCTACAGAGAGTATAGTTCAGACCACCATCACATAACCAACCATTCAAAGAGACAATGAAGAAATTGTAGAAGATATTAGAGGATGTTTATTGTGGAAATACCTTTCAATATAATCAGAGATCTACCTTCATACGGTCTTGATTAAAAAATAGCGACTCTTACCAGCACTGGATCACATCACACCCCACTATAATGTGACCATAGCAAGGTTCTTAACAGCCTCTGAGATGGCCTGAGGTCCCATCCTCCACACACTAAAACAGTTGTAAAATGTGCAGAAACTGATGATACGCAGGCATGAAATATCCTCTGGGGACTCTAATGGAGTCTTGTGAGGGTATCAATATCCACCAAGAGCTACTTTTCTGCCACTACCTCAGAACCGGCGTCATTATCCTCAGATGAGATTGCCGTGAAGTACTTGGCCAATTCATACTGGTGTTAAGGTCTGTCCCACCTGGGCTTTCAATCAGGTTTTGCCATCCACAACAGAAAATACACTGGCAGTAAGAATTAACTGGCTGGGCTAAATGCCTTCAGTTTAAAGAACAAGTGAGATACCACAATAATTACACATAGGACTTTTTTTTTGAAAATCAAGAGGCCATCAATTTTGAGCCCTAGTTTTGTATGAGACAGCAGACCTCTATTTGTCCAGACAAAGGCCACCCAGACATCCATCTTTGCCAAAACATCAATGAAGATCTTAACTTCAGTGTCAAGGTCTAAAGGCAAGTCCAGTCAAGGAGAAAGCGTATGCATTTAAGCCATCCATCTTCGCAATTCTGGCACAATAGTCTCTGTTTTATAAGACCATCCCTTCTGCGGTCAGTTTCTCTTGGGTTTCTCCTGGCAGAATAAACAAAGAACACTGCATCATGCTGGAGAAAGTGCAGTCTCACAACAAGCAGTCTCATAATGCAGGACCACTGTTGTAATATTTAAGACTTAAAAATATTGTTGTCATGCCACTGATATTCTTCACTTTGACTTTTCTTCTCAAAATGAAAATTATTTCACCCATTGTTGTCTTACTGTCAGAAGTCATCTTGGAGCTCCAGAGAGGCATAATTGGAGAAATATGGCTGGCCATAAACTAGAAACAACTGAAAATACACTCCTCCTCCTTTCAGCAGGTTTTTAGGGAGAGCTTCTGTTAGGTCATGTGACCCATCACCATATTGATTGTCTTTTATGCAACTTTACCATCCAGCTGCAAGGTTGACTTGTAAAATGGGTACATGTCATCATAACTGTCATCAAAGCTGTCCTGAGGGCCCTATTATGCCATTGCTCTGACTTATTCAACCATTCAACCATCTGTCTCTAAACCTGCCAATTGCTGCCCTATCTCCCGCACCAATAGACAATGCCAAAGACAGCTATTGACACACTTGTCATGGAGTTCCACCACTAATAGCCATAATCATAGCAATAAATTTGCCCACTGATACCATGGGAGGGACTGAGACTGCTTCTAAAAAGTCTTGGAAGGAGAGCAGCGAAACTATACCAACACACTCCGGGTCAATTTCTTTCCAATGAAAATATTTGCAAAGGCTACGAGTGGACAATATGAGCTTCATTTGGCAGCAATAATATCAAGAAGTTCTTGGGTATCGGTATCCAGTCCAAACACTGGCTGACAGTGTTATCATGCTAGCAAAAAAGATGAAAATTTGACATTACAAAAAAAGAAACCTTTCTTATTAATTTAACCACAGAATTCAAGGGTGAAAGAACTCATTTCAGACTTCACAGGTTGGACTTTTGTTTGTTACAACCAATATAATCACACAAGGTCATTCAATCAAAATTAATAAGTAGCAGTCTTTATCTCACTGCAACTTAAATCAACCCTCAAGACAAGGGGACTATTTCAAAATAACGTAATTAAACATGCTGCTGTGAAGACAATCAGAACAGGGCTTAAAGAGATTCATTAGATCATGGGAAATATATAATGCTACTTAAAGACGTCTTTTAAGACTGTTTAATGCAGTAGTTTTAATCTGAAGTTCTAATACATAAAACAATCAATGTGTTCTCATGTGGAACTGATAGCTGCACTATACTTGGCAAACTTATATATATGAGGGGTGTCCCAAAAGTTCTGACCAATTTTTTTGGCAGACCTTTCTATTTGAAATAGCTAAATGAAATTTTCACAGAATAAATTTCAGGTATTTGACCATCTATTTTTAAAAGATCAAGAATGTAAGAAGTGTTTAAGTTACTGTTCTGTTTCCATGGTTACGAGAGGTCAATGCAGCCAGCGCAGCTCAATTTCTCAGATGAAATTCAGCAAATTGGCTGTGTTTAAATTCAGAGAATTTATAGTAAAAATGCAAATGGTTGCGAGAAAATGTATTTCCTGATAGGCTTCCAGTCTTTCAAGATATCTTCCATTAGATTATAAACATTTATTTATATTTCAACCTGATCAGCTGGGGCAATTACCAAAGGTGTTTTCCAGCAGTTGCCAAACAGCGCTTTAGACTGTTTGGCTGAAACAATCTGCTGTCAAGAGACAGTGCTCAAGAACTTTAGGTTCAAAACCCAATCTCATCTGCTTTAATTACCAGATTTGGCCTTCTTTAACTTTGCGTGATACTAAAATTTATATACCAGTTCAAAAATTAAAGAAATAATAGTCATAATGAGAAATGAAGCAGTTGCCACATACACTGAAATTCCACAATTTAGGACCAGCCCAGGTTGGAGGACCTATGTGGTCGCCTCAGCACATGGGTTAAACTTATTCACATTGACTTTAAATGTAAATGAAAAACTTTCAGATACTGTTAGGTTTCCAAATAATATTTTTCATGACCATCCATTGCCTATTTACAGTAAATTCCTTGGTTATTTACAAGCCTAGACACTTCGATTTGGCCTAAAAAATTGAGCTGCGCTGGGTGCACTGACCTTCTGTTTCCATGGCAACAGAAAAGTTATTTTAAATATTTGAACACGTACCATATTTTCAAAATGGATAGTGAAATACCTGAAATTGATTCTGTGAAAATTTCATACAGCTACTTCAAATAGAAAGGTCTGCCAAAAAAATTGGTCAGAACTTTTGGGACACCCCTCGTACATGTCAAATATTTCCTCGTTTAAACTGAAGACTACAATTATACCAGCGCGACACAGGAATGTAACATAAGGCACTGCAACATGCAAGTCTTCTATGCTTTCAGCAACATGTGCATTTTCAAAGCTTTGGCAACTGCTAAAGGACATGAAACACTTCAACTTTCAAGGCATGTATAACTAACTGTAGGATATGAAACTTTCAACACATGGTGTTGCGCGTTAAACACTGTGATGCCATGCACAATGTCGAGTAGAAATGAAAGTAAGACTGTTTATATCATACAGCCAATTGTTGTTTAGTTTGCATAATGCTATATTACAGGGGAAAGAATATTGCTGGCTAGAATCACAACAGACAAGTCAAACTGATGAGACTTATTGTCAGGGTTGCTGGATTTAAATCATTCGATTTTAATCATTGATTTAAATCGTGATTTAAATCACTCAATAAAAATCATGATTTAAATCAAAGTTGTGATAAAAAGGCTTTAAAAAGCACAAATAAAGCTGGCAGTGAGATATTACAGCTTGCGACCTACCATTTAGCAATACTCGTTCATAAATATGTCTAAGGACATATCAGACAGGCAACTTGTATACATACAAGATATAATTTTAGATATATGATAAAATATTTCTGATAAATATATCCGAGTAGAATGACTACATACATGTAAATAAAGATATAAACAATTTTATTTCAATCATGGCATTCTCATGATTCTCTAAACAATTTCATTGCTGCAATGAAAAACAAAGCCATGTTCTGCAAATGCAGCATTGTCCCCAAAGCCCCTACTGCCAAACTGATATCAAATACACTACATGTGAAACAAAATTAACAGGCATCGTGACACTGAGTGCTGAGACTGGTGATTTAACATAGCAGTTCAGTTCATTGCAGAGTAGGGAAAATGATGACTCGTTTTGACATCCCTTTTTATCTTTTAGAAGGTGTACTTCTATTACAAGTAAGCTGTATAGTTATGATTAATGTTCAGTGAAAAAGACATTTATTAACACATCCGTATCGAAATGTGGAACTGCTGCCGTAGCTTACATTATGATTATTATATTTAATACATCACCTGCCTTGATTTCATAATTTTGCATTATAATTTAGCTAATTTAAACAAAACTAGAACTCGTACCCCTAGCGGAACGAAAAGAGGTGGCCCTGCAATACAATTTGGTATTTGGGGCCTGGAATTTTCTTGAATTGGATATTAATTACATAAGTAAACATTTTGTGACGTTGACACTCTTGAGTAAATTTAACCTGAGCTTGGCATGCAATTGCAATCAATTGACACTTTGAAAAGAAATATGGCACTTACAATGTCATTTCTACAGTCTGTCTCATTTCTAGAACGAACGGTCGTTGTAAAAAAATCTGACAAAAATTGTACCAAAACATCACAAAAATGTGATAAATAAATTGCAAATTGGTTCTTCTACCTTTGAGTATGTGTATTTCTGCTGTGTGACCTGTAGATGCTGAACATTCAGGCCAAACACCAGTTCGCATGTTGTGAGACAACTGTAATTATCCCCCATGCTATGGCATGGAGGATATGGTTTCAGTCTCCATGTCATGGTTTCCATCAAAAATCTCCAATACCTGATCATGCACAATGTTCATACTTTCCACAGGTTCTTATAACTCCATTAACTTGCCAAATCGACAATTAAATCATACGAATGTAGGAAGCTAACTTATTTCCCAGCTATCCTTGTGAGCATGGCTGGGACTGCCACCATTTCTAAATTTGGTAAGTCAGGCCATTCATAGGTGTCACCACATGCAGGTTTGCACTATTGCCCCCCTAGTGGTGTTCATGGAACTACACATTACTGAAACTGTGGGAATGCACTACTGTTGTTGAGTTTGATGCAGATTGTGCAGGGCATGGGGGATGTGGAGCCAGTTCCTGCTCTTGTTCAGACATGTACAAATGTAAAAAAATTTTTTTTTTAACTTCATAAATAAAGAGCAAACCCGTATGAGCAAAATTAAGGATCTTTTATATAACTACATGAGCGATAGTTTAGACAATTACGTGAGTAGCTCTCAGTGTATGATGCTGAATTTCTAGATTTATAGAGCTGTACAAATGTATTCCCCATAAGCAAATGCCAATGTGACAGCAGAGTGACTGAGAGATGTTGAATATGGGTGTCTGCCATTAAACGTACAAGAGCAGACATGTGAGTTCTTTGAAGATCCACTTGAAAATTAATTTTTATTACAGCTGCTTGCAGCCTGTATTACAGAAGGCATTTTCAGTAAGCTTCTGACCATATAGGAGGCCGCACTATTTTACGAATCACTTTGAAACTTAGTTTACAGTCTAAACATTATTTAATCTTGCTTCCATCCCCTTTTGGTAAACTTCTGTGACATCAAACTTTTTATTTTCGAAATTAAAATGTTCGTTTTTGGCGCGAATTTCAAATGACAAGCTGCAGTGAAACCAGCAGCAACAGCAGCAGTCAGATCCAGTGTTTGCAGATTCAATAAAAGAATGAAGGAAGGAAGGTATGAGGGAAGGAAGGACTGAAGGAATGAAAGAATGACAGAAGGAAAAAAGGAGAAGAAAGGAAGGAAAACAAGGGAGGGGGAGGAAGGGAGGATATACATAGATGGATAGATAGATAGATAGGTAGATAGGTAGATAGGTAGATAGATAGATAGATAGATAGATAGATAGATAGATAGATAGATAGATAGGCAGACAGATACTATCTACAAGCAGCTGTTAAAGTGCTTGCACGTTATGTTCTTCTTTTTAATTTGCAAGCTGGCTTTGCGACGTCATTAACAGTTTTCTGTTGGTCTCCCAATCTTGCTATTGGATTGGGTACTTGTAAAAGTCATTAAATTTGTGAGTTTATTGACACCTATGCACAGCAGGCTATGCTGCTTGACTTGATATGCACTGAATCAACTAATTACCCATACGTGATAAAAACAAAATATTTTTTAAGGCAGTGACATCACAAGACCAAGTTGAAAGTTTATTTTGAAAGTGTTTGGACAGCCAATCTGCAAACAGCTCTAAAACACTAAGAGTACAGTAATCCACATGATATATCAAGTCTGAGTATCAAAAAAGACAAATAACAGCAAAAAGCATATATATGTAGCCCTATAAAAGTACTCATGACATCCACTGTTGTCTAGTATAATGTATTTCTGAGAACATTAAATAATTTCATTTTAGCAGCATTTATAGGCCTACCTTTGCTGCCAAATTGATAAAATGATAACCATAGCTGAAGATAATTGACCTTCAGATCAAAGTTTCATAAATTTTTATGCCAAATGAGGAGAAAACAGTTAAATCTGATGGTTTGTTTGTCATGACTTTTTATTTACTTTTGTAATACCATATTGTTGTGACTTCTTGAATAATTGTCATTTTACATGAGATAAAAACTGTCATTGGTAAAAATTGAACATCCACAGAGATAGAGAATCTTCTGAGGTTTCCAAAAAGGGGTCTGCCATTTCTGTACACGGAATAGTTATAAATCTAACTGCAACTAAGTTTTTAAGCATGAAGAGGCTGTCCCAGGACGATCTACAAGGCAATTAGTCCGTCCCGCAACCCCGTCCCGTCCCGCTGGTCTATCCCGCATTTTAGGGCTTCCTTCCCAGCGCGAAAATTCAACTGACATGGCGATCTAACCCCCGGAAATTTCAGAAAACAAGGAATTTTGCCAGCAATTGTTCTGTAGTTTAGGAAGGGAGGACGACACCCTGAATACCCACATGTAATGCTTAAGAAGATAAAGAGGAAATGCCGACAGTTTTTAATGATCACACTGACTGCAGACAGCTTAAAACTGTCACAGCACTTCTGACACTCTAAAGGCAGCTTTCAGAGGCTCAGAGAAGGCATGGACGATTCCAAAGAGAGGTGGGGCCACCTCTCAATTATTATATATATGCCTTATTGACATCCATATATGTGTTATTCATAATATGTCAATGCATAAAAATTAATTACAGTTGGTGAAATTGATACGGAAAATGGACTTTTTCCATTAATGATTTAAATCCGATTTAAATAAAAAAAATCCGATTTAAATAAAAAAAATCCGATTTTTTTGATTTTTTTATAAAAATCAATAAAAATCGCAACCCTGCTTATTGTTATGGATATGAAGGTTATTGCATGGCAAAGCTGTCCAGGCCATTATAATAGGGCTACGGCCACATAAGGCAGGCTGGTGTAAAAATGAAATCACACAAACACGCACGCGACTGAGGCATCAGAATATAACAAATGCACCATTGAAGATTTCATTGCAGCTGCTGTGATATATGACTGTCTGGTTATCAGCAATGTGAAAAGAATCACTGGATATTACTGGACACTGGACAGGAAGCCAACTTAAAGATGACCATGGCATCAAAGAATAATTCTTTAAATATAAAGAATACATTTTAAATATATGCCAAGGATTCCATGACCAGTGTGGATTCATGGCTAAAAAAAAAGTGCAAAGTGCATATTGTAAATTAGAAAATTATTATTTTGACATAAGACTTTAATTGTGCAAGAGGGTTTTCAGGCCGATGACAGCCAGACATACTGGGTTCTAATCAGTGATCACAGCAATCATCTTCTAATAATATTAATGGCTTTGGCTGATTGACAATGAAGAAGACTTCTAGAATAAAAGCCTCAATTAAGTCAGAAAGAGAACTCCATAGTCAAGATAACACACAGTCAAGATGACACATTTAATTAATTCTCAATATTGAATATTTTTTAAAATTCTGGATAACGGAGCCACAGAAGAACAATTTTACAAATTGTCTGACATCACATTTCTAATCAAGTAAGAGCAACAAAAAGACAACAACAACAGTACAACACCCACACAGTACAACACCCACACAGCACAACTACAGCTCATTGCCGGCTGGAGCTCCCACTGCCTCCCAGTATATCAGTTCCTGTTGTGCAACTTAGGATAGTACTGAATACAACAGATCACAATACATCACAGCTTATGCCTGAGAATAGGGCCATGACACCAGTGGGAACTGCGTTTAAGTGGTGGCAGAGGTTGCAGGGGCTGTCCCTCCAGGATCACAGAGATTTAGATCCATACTTCTGTGTTGACCAATCAGTCGACCATTACGAAGTATCGGTGACCAGCTAAACTGATCAGCGCCAGGAGGGATGGGACCAAAGGGACAGAGAAATGGGACTGTCACTTTTACTGCCCTTAGATGCAACCCTCTCTAGGGGACACCAGTGGGTGTTTGCTGATTGCTGCTTTGATTTGATTCCCTCTTATTCCTCAGGCTACTTTTTGGCCATTCATGGTCCAACATTTACATTGCCTTGGCTTCCTTTCAGACATTCATGTCATGATGGATATTGAAATTTTCTCCAGAAAATAGTTGAAAAAGTCTGACCTACATGACCAAAACAGGTCCCATAAAATAAATAAATCTCATGACAATAAATATACAATCACATAACAATTCTTAAATCCTGAAGAAGTGGCCATGACAGCACTGACGCCGGTAGCGTAATGACAAACTCACAAGCAAAGCATTTGGGCTAATGCATTAGGATAGGGCCAGGAAAGCAGTGGAGAATAATGTAAATGGTTGTAGAGGTCACTGAGACTGCCCCTCGAGGACCACATGGATTTGGACCCATTTTTTTGTGCTGGGGAATTACAAAGTATTGGTGGCAGGCTAAACTGATCAGTGCTGGAAGGGATGGGACTAAATGGACAAGAAATAGGACAGTCTCTTTTAAATGACAGCCTCTCTGGGAGACACACTTGATTCCTTTTCTTCTGACGGCTACTTCTACATAACACTGCGCAATTAATGGAACTCGTTTATATACATTTCCACTTATCTAACAAGTTAGTAACAACAATCAAATCCATAGAACGAATAGCAATTTGACAGATAAAACAACCACACTGCACTAAACTTTAATGTTGTTTATGTACTATTGCCCTATTCTACGAAAGATTCTAACAGGCCATTTTTTAAATTTTTATGCAATGTATTGGTCTTACAGATAACTATTGATATAATTTCACAGTGGATGAAATATACGTAATCTGTATTCTACAATCATTGGGACCAAGAAGGCTTATATATAGGACAAAGAAGACGGTCCTCTTTCTTGTTCAAGCTTCATTCCCATGCTCCAAGACGCTCCATGTCCATAATAAACAACACAGGGCTGTGTCTATGCATAGAAATGAATTGCATGAGAATAGCACAGCAGCTTGATTAAACATTGTCAAACATGTGCATCTGGGGCTGAATTGTCTGGGAACATCCAAGCATCTTTTAGGCAGTGGCCAAGTAGTGGCAAGCACAACACAGCAAAGAAAATGCCACAGATTGATAAGGTATCTCAAGATAGAAACAACAAATTTACCTTGCTGTTTCAGTTGTGTATCTAAAATGTAGCAGTATGTAACTGACATCATTTTGACAGAATTGTTGCAAACTGTGTATTCTGAAATATTGTTTGTTGTATGAAACTTCAGAGGCTCGGTGTACCCATTAGATAACATTCAATCCAGCTAATATTCAACTTGTTTTCTTAACTATGGTATTGTCACAAGCTTACATTCAAACACTAGCGACATTGTGCGCACCTCGATATTCAAGCAGTCCTGTTTCGGAGAAGTTTTGAATTTGATCAGCATTGGTAATAGAAGACAATAACAGATTACGTAACAGCCTCTGAATTAATCGTAAGGTCCCATCCACCACACATTAAACAGTTGTATATGTTGCAGCACCTCATGATACACAGACATGAAATCTACCTTGGGGACTCTCACGGGATCTGGTGAGAGGATAAATATCCACGACAAAGCTACTTTCGTGCCACTACCTCAGAATCTGCGTCGTTATCTTCAAATGAGATTATCGTGAAGTACTCGACCAATTCTGGCTGGAGTTAAGGTCTGTCCCACCTGAGCCCTTACTCATCAATCAAGTTCTGCCATCCACAACAGAAAATAACAATATATGTTGCGTAGGGGTGACTGGTCATTCAAAGTGTACAAGATTACTTTGTGTGCCATTATGATATCATATCATTTTTATTTTAAGCTATGAAGATAAGAACACCAATTTTATGGCATTCCTCAATCACGCCATCTAGTCAAAGGCCACAAAGACATCAATATTGGCCAAAAGATCAACCAAGACTGTTCCTTTCCCGCAAATTAGTCTCAGGCACAATTACAAGTGCCTTTGAGAAAAAAGGGACATACTCTACTTTGGAGGGCATTGGCTTTTGAACTTCTAATCTTGGCAATTCAGTTCTACAACTACACAAAGCTCCATATTCTTCAACTTCTACTCCTCCTGACCAACTGCAAGAGTGTGTCAAACTCCAGATGACTTGTTATAGCTCGAATAGGCATAATTGGTGGAATATGGCCGGTCATAAACTGGAAAGGACCTCTGAGACACTCCTCCCCCTTTTAGCCTTCATTGTTGGAGAGCTTTTGTTAGGTCATGTGACCTGTCAGCATATTGATTGTTCTTTGGAGGAGAAGGAAAAAGAAAGCTGGCCATTCAGCCGCCATAGTCACTTGCAAAATGGGTACCTGTTACTGCGTCTGTCTTCAAAGCCGTCCTGAGGGCCTTATTATGCCATTGCTTTGACTTATTGAGCCACTCATCCATCTGTCACTGAACTACCCATTGCCGTCATGTCTGCCACACCTACAGACAATTCCAAAGACAGATATTGAGACACTTGTCTTGGAATTCCACAACCAATAGCCATAATCATAGCTATAAATCTGCTCACTAATGCCCTGGGAGAGACTGGGATTGCCTCTGAAGCGTCTTGAGGAGGCAGCAGTGAAATGATCCTCAATGGACAGTATGAGCTCATGTGCATGGCAGATTGATATCCAGAATCATATCCTCATAGTATACTGTTTATTTCTATTCTTCGTGCAAACAAATCATATCATAGAAATGTCTGAGAATGAGGCCAATCCAGAAGCCATTATACATTGACCCAGTAATCAATTTTCAGCAACATGAACTACTAAAATAATGTAATGGTAAGTTGCAACTTATCTAAGGTTATTATTCACTGTGACACAAGTCCGTCAGTTACGACTTCTGACCAACCAAGCACAATGTGTATGCAGACTAAATATCTTCAGGGCAATATGCAGTAGCACCTTTAAGGCAGCCCAAAAACGTTATTTAGCATCTTCCAGTGTCCTTGGATCTGCCAGCAGCCTTGCCCAGGGTTGCTTGCTAAGTATCCGATTTAAGAGTACACTTTGCTGAGTTCCTCATGCATTACACCAGAAGATTGCATCAGAGCTGATTAAATTTAGATTTTAACATTTTGCAGCTGTAACATGGCTTAATTGAGTAGATGCATTTTATTCAATTGCATTCAATTAGCTCCAGAGATATTTTGTTTAAGGAATAGCCAACAACACATAAAGGCTAATGCTATCAATTCCAATGAAAAACTCTTCAGATATAACAAAATAAATTTCCTAAAGTTTAACAAGAGGGTTGTTGAACATTGCAACAAGAGTAATAAAGAGATATTCATAACAATCAAATTGACAGGGACATTATCTCAGCACAAATCACAATGAGCTCTCTAATTAAATAACTTGATGAGGTGAAATTTGACACAAACCACATAATGATCGGTCATGGAAAGGAAATTAAATAACACATTTTCGCGCCTATATATATCTCAGATCACCAGACATTTTCAGTAGGTACTTAAATCGTTATACACAAAATAGACAAAGCAAAATGTTTGCCACTATCCCATTAGAATTTGTTACTGTAAAGGACATCTAATTTACTTAACAAAAGTTTTATTAGACAACCCATCCTCTATCTTAAGTCTTAAGCTCTGAAACGGAAGGCCCAACCTCAAAGGCAATGCGTCCAATGCTAAATATTATAAGGCATATTAAATCAAACACAATTCACTGTATATTGTGTTCTTCTTCTGAATTTAATAAAAAGGCCATATAGGCATGAGTATCATAAACAAAGCCAAAATATGATCAAAGAAGTGATGCATTTGGACTAACGCATGAGAATAGAGCCAGGTTAGCAGTGGGAATTGTGAAAATGGCAGCAGAGGTCACAGGGACTGCCCCACAAGGACCACAGTGATTCGGACCCATATTTCTGTGCTGGGGAATCAGCCGACCATTAGAAAGTATTGGTGGCAGGCTAAACTGATCAGCGCTAGAAGAGATGGGACCACAGGGACAAAGAAATAGGACAGTTGCTTTGACTGTCCTCAAATGCAACCCTCTCTGGGAGATACCAGCGAGCATTTGCTGATTGATCATTGATTTTTCCCGTTATTCCAACCTCTGTCTGTGCAAAATTCAAGAAAATGCGTTACATTTACTAAACGTTATGACATCTGACCAACATCAATATTTTTGGATATTACAATGCACAAAGTTATTCTGTCATATTATTGTTTATTATACAACAATTCAAACCAGCTCACTTTAAGGTGCAACGACACATTTGCCTGTTTTTTATCTTTGAGTATAACAGACTGCAAATAAGCGAAAGAAATGACTAGAGCTACTGATTCCCAGTGACATTCATATTGACAGAGCAGTTTCACCTCCACAGGGAATAACTTCATAAAAATCAAGACACCATGTTCTGTGAGCTGAAGTACAAATTGAATGAAGCAAAACAGTAGATGGATATTTTTATCAAATTGCAGGAATGTGGTTACTAAAATGACTGATCCAAGCTATACAATACATTTGTAAACATACCATTGCCTCTTGACAATATATATCATATATCATATTATATATCATAGCTTACCACATATCATTCAATAATTAACACAAATTTTGCATTCTCTCAGCAAGGTGTAGGACATTGTAGCCACAAGCCTATTATGCCTGTATGTGGTCTTGTCCTATCACATAGTATGTTAGGCACTCTAATTAGATCATTTACTCCTACTCCCAAGGGAGGGCTTTGCCGACAATCAAATTGCATGATGGACCAGCCATGCCACAGACTGAGGGCCTTGTGTGCTGCATTCCATGATCCACCTGCTATTACCTACCCAAGGGCTTTTCTCCTATAACTTTCCTATTAGATTGCATTTCCACAGCCCGTCAAGGAAATGGGCAAATGACCTTTTTGGAATTGACCAGCAGCAGACAATGTGTCCAAGCTTTTAATCTGCCTTCCATTGTATCGGGGGAAATGGGAGTTCCATTATGTCTTGCAAGCAGAGGATTGCTCTATAGATCAGTAGGACAATGAAGTAGCATTGTACAGAAATAAAGTGTGCTACAAAATATAATTATGCACACTTGCTTACAATCTTTTTTACTACTTATATCCAAGGATTCTAATGCAAAGTAGTCAACTTGCTAAAACACATTTAAGAACAGCTACAAATAATGTAGCAAGAGAATGCCAAAAAGCCACAAGCATATTCCTTATTGAGTTATGGAAAGAATCATTTTCAGTGAAGACTATTATTGAAAAAAAGTTCAACAAAGTTCATAGAAAATGTCACAACATCCGAAAATAAGCCCTCGAAATATAGTCCATTTCTGAATCTCAGTGACCTGGCACTCCCCTTGGACCCTGCAACCTTAACTTCTCCTGACACATCGCCCTTACGAGCCAAGTCTGCCCAAGATGAATGAATCCGGAGGTCATAAAAGTTTCCCTGCAGCTGTGGCCAGCCTCATAAGGGACCTGGAATTGTCACAGCTCCACTTCCCCTCTCTCTGGAAGTCTCAAGGGAAATATATACTGTTATATGCAGTGATTGTAACCAGTGGCAACACAATTGGGTTTCCCCATTATATCCAGTGCAAGATTCCTGATTTAATTGCCAGCGGAATAACTGCCACTCAGCAATAGCAGCATGGACTAAGTGCATTCGATTTCTGGCATTACCCAACAGCTGTGGTACACTTGGGATGAGTCTTATGTTACTGTTTCCCGCTATCCAAGCCAGGATTTCCAACTCAAATTACCCTACAGAGATAGTTCAGACCACCATCACCACACAGAAATTGTAGAAATTAATAGAGGATATTTATTGTGGAAACACCCTTACAAAATAACCTTACCTTCACGTGGTCTTGATTAAAAAATAGCGACTCTTACCAGCACTGGATCACATCACGCCACACTATATTGTGACCATAGCAAGGTTCTTAACAGCCTCTGAGATGGCCTAAGGTCCCATCCTCCACACACTAAAACAGTTGTAAAATGTGCAGAAACTGATGATACGCAGGCATGAAATATCCTCTGGGGACTCTAATGGAGTCTTGTGAGGGTATCAATATCCACCAAGAGCTACTTTTCTGCCACTACCTCAGAACCGGCGTCATTATCCTCAGATGAGATTGCCGTGAAGTACTTGGCCAATTCCAACTGGTGTTAAGGTCTGTCCCACCTGGGCTTTCAATCAGGTTTTGCCATCCACAACAGAAAATACACTGGCAGTAAGAATTAACTTGCCAGGCGAAATGCCTTCAGTTTAAAGAATAAGTGTGATAACTAAGTCATCATGATATCACAACAACTACACATCGGACACAATTTTCTGATAATCAGGAGGCCATCAATTTTGAGCCCTAGCTTTGTATGAGACAGCAGACCTCTATCTGTCGAGACAAAGGCTACTCAGACATCCATCTTTGCCAAAACATCAATGAAGATCTTTACTTCAGGGTCAAGGACTGAAGGCTAAAGGCAAGTCCAGTCAAGGAGAAAGCATGCGTTTAACTTCAAGCCATCCATCTTTGCAATTCTGGCACAATAGTCTCTGTTTTATAAGACCATCCCTTCTGCGGTCAGTTCCTCTTGGGTTTCTCCTGGTAGTGCAAAATACACAAAAAATGCTGCTTTATGCTGGAGAAAGTGCAGCCTCACAACAACTTGTCAACAAGCAGTCTCATAATGTAGGATCACTGTTGTGATATTTAAGACTTAAAAAATTGTTGTCATGCCACCAATATTCTTCACTGCAATTTCTTCTCAAAATGAAAATAATTTCACCCATTGTTGTCTTCCTGTCCAGGTCAGATTTTATCTTGTAGCTCCAGAGAGGCATAATGGGTGGAAATATGGCTGGTCATAAACTAGAAAGAACCATAAAGATGCTCCTCCTCCTTTCAACCTCTTTTTGCAGAGAGCTTCTGTTAGGTCATGTGACCCATCACCATATTGATTGTCCTTTTGACAGCAAAAATGCAACTTTACCATCCAGCTGCAAGGTTGACTTGTAAAATGGGTACATGTCATCATAACTGTCATCAAAGCTGTCCTGAGGGCCCTATTATGCCATTGCTCTGACTTATTCAACCACTCAACCATCTGTCTCTAAACCTGCCAATTGCTGCCCTATCTCCCGCACCAATAGACAATGCCAAAGACAGCTATTGACACACTTGTCATGGAATTCCACCACTAATAGCTATAATCATAGCAATAAATTTGCCCACTGATACCATGGGAGGGACTGAGACTGCTTCTAAAAAGTCTTGGAAGGAGAGCAGAGAAACTATCTTTCCAATGAAAATATTTGCAGAGGCTACAAGTGGACAATATGAGTTTCATTTGGCAGCAATAATATCAAGAAGTTCTTGGGTATAGGTATTAAGTCCGAACACTGGCTGACAGTGTTATCATGCTAGCAAAAAAGATGAAAATTTGACATTTAAAAAAAAAGAAGAAGAAACCTTTCTTATTAATTTAACTATAGAATTCAAGGGTGAAAGAACTCATTTCAGACTTCACAGGTGGGACTTATGTTTATTACAACCTAAATAATAACACAAGGTCATACATTTCAATCAAATTAAATAAGTTGCAGTTATTATATCATTCCAAGGTAAATCAACACTCAAGCCAAAGGGACTTTTTCTAAATAACTTAAAAGGCAGTGTAATTAAACATGCTGCAAAAATTCAAGGCAGTGAAAACAATCAGAACAGGGCTTAAGGAGATAAAATGTATTTTTTCCAACATTATCAGACGCAGTAAAAATAAGTAAGACATGTGTGGCGTTGAAAGTCCTTCGTTTTCATTCGATCATGGGAAATATATAATGCTACTGAAACAGGTCTTTTAAGATTGTTTAATGCAGTAGTTTTAATCTGAAGTTCTGATACATAAAACAATCAATGTGTTCGCATGTGGAACTAATAGCTGCACTATACTTGGCAAACTTATATATGTATGTCAAATATTTCTCACATTTAAACTGAATAAAACAGATATACCAGCGCGACACAGGAATGTAACATAAGGCACTGCAACATGCAAGTCTTCTATGCTTTCAGCAACATGTGCATTTTCAAAGCTTTGGCAACTGCTAAAGGACATGAAACACTTCAACTTTCAAGGCATGTATAAGTAACTTTAGGATACATGTGAGAAACTTTCAACACATTGCGTTGCACATTAAACACTGTGATGCCATGCACAATGTCAAGTAGAAATGAAAGTAAGACTGTTTATATCATACAGCCAATCGTCGTTTAGTTTGCATAATGCTATATCACAGGGGAGAGAATATTGCTGGCTAGAATCACAACAGGCAAGTCTAACTGATGAGACATATCAGTTATGGATATGAAGGTAATTGCATGGCAAAGCTGTCCAGGTCATTTCCCTAATAGGGCTACCGCCTACTGCAAGGCCACATAAGGCAGGCTGGTGTAAAAATGAAATCACACAAACACGCACGCGACTGAGGCATCAGAATATAACAAATGCACCAAAGATTTCATTGCAGATGCTATGATATATGACTGTCTGATTAGACCTGTTCAGAATATGCTTTTCAAACTAATTCATAGCCTACTGTACTGATTCCCATGCTTTTAGGTCTGAGAAAGCCAAAAATCACAACCATTTTTATCTGTGACCACGGGAACCTTTGCCTCAAGAGCCCTGAAGTTTTGATGTTGATTTCCGTCAAAAACGCTTAAAATTGTAGGAGTGGGGTAATGGTTTTTCTTGTCTAACTCCTCAGGAAATAAAGATACAGTAATCACACTTGCACCATGTGAAAGATAATCAAATTGCCTTTCAAATGGTATCAAAAATATAAATTTTTATTATAACGAAGGTACTTTTCCAATGAAGAAAACATAAAAATATAATAAATAAATGTTTCGAGGGAACAAAAAAGAACAATTTAAGTGTTTTTGAACCCCTCGAGTGCAGTTTTCACACTTAAATTGGCAATGTAAGACACTAAAACACTTGTTGGGATCATAGAGCATCATCTAAATCAACATCACGAGATAGTGAAAATATAGCAACGCTATAACACATGCTTAGTATCTACAATGCAGGGAATTATCATGATTATATTGTTTTATCAATCGAACACTAGCAAGTCCAAGTGTATGAACACTATAACTTACTTACATACACAAAACAAAGCATGAAGTACATCTCCAAGTACAACAGAGTCCATATTTACCAATCCTACAACACTTATTGACAATCCAAAGCATAAACTACATTGACAGACAGATCCATGTGCAGCAAAACCACAATAAGTACACACTAGACACTACCCACAACACAAAAGTATTAATTTAAGTAAGCCTACACATACAAGCACAACAGAGTCAATATTTAGCAATGACACAATGCTACAGGATGATAGTAGGCATGACACATCTGCATTCCGCAAGCGTAGAAATTAAGGAATTGTTTTACACCAGTAACTTTTTCAAACATGTAGTTTTTATGCTGCAATTAACTGTCATTGAGAGGGATCATAATCAAACATGTATTCAAGAACAATGATTGCCTGGCATGCCCGCCTAGATTTTTTGAAGTTGTCAAATTCCATGTTTCAACTACCTGAAGCAATTGATTCGCTGGTCCTGAATTTTTGGTCATTACGGTTGCAAAATTGGCCACAATTTTGATGTCACTCTCAGCCACACTATTTCCTACCTTGACTGAGTGTAAAATCACTTTGAAAATGACATTTCTGTCCAATTTTCAACTGAATGACAAAGCATGTTGATGTCCAGCATATAGAACATCAAGTACTAAAACGCTGGACCAACCAGATCAGGGAGCAGTGTCCAATATGAATTTGATGAGTGGAAAAACGGGTTTGCTTGTTTGAAAAAATGCCTGGCTTCACAGAGAGATTTATTTATTTATAAAACATATTTATTCAGGGTAAAACATTCAATCCAAAATTATTGTTTTACAATATTGCCCTGTGTAAAAGGAAGACAGAGATTTAAAAACTATTAAGAATATATAGAGAATGGTCTAACAACAAAATAAGATAAAATATATACCTATGCAATTCAAAAAGTAACATTCATGAAATTATTCTTACATTTAGATTATCATTTGTTTTGTGGTGCGAACAGTTCATGACGGAAAAGATAGTCTGCTGATTAATGAGAACCGAGAAACAAGACATTTTTTGAAGAGGCAAATCTACATCACCATTCCTTGAAACTTATTCCTCAATCTGGTTGGACAGAGTCTCACTTCATACCATTGGATGTTCTGAATGTTGACATTGCTTGGAGGAGTCAGCCAGTTAAAAATTGACAGAAAACAACAGATTCAAGGTTATTGAAAAAACACAGTATGTGCAAAGTTGCAGATGATTTTGGCTGAAAGTGGAGTCAAAATAATGAGTCAAAATAATGACTTGATTTGGTAACAGTGATAACCATAATTCAGCAGGTGAGATATCTCACCTCCTGAGGTATGGTTATCTCTCACCTCCTGAAGTATGGTTATATCTGTTACCAAATCAGTCATTATTTTGACTCCACTTTCAACCAAAATCATCTGCAACTTTGCATATACTGTGTTTTCCTATCACCTTGAATCTTGTTTTTGTCAATTCTTAACTGTGAGTGCATGTTATGCAGTGTGCCTAGGATATAAGTGTTGAAACCCTAGTAAATTTGGATTCCATTGTATTTGGAGATGTACTTCATTCTTTGTTTTGTATAATATGTAGTGTTGACACACTTGGACTTGCCGGTGACTGTAGAAAACATGTATAAAATATCGAAACTGCCTGTATTGTCGATACTAAGCATGTGTTATGGTGTTGCTATATTTTCACTCTCCTGCTGTTGATGTATAAAATGCTGTCTTGTTCCAGACAAGTGTTGCAGTGTCTTAGATTGTAATTTTAGATGTGTTAACTGCACTCAGGTGGTTCAAAAATACTTAAATTGTTCTTTTTTTACCTATGAAGCACTAATTTTTATGTTTTCTACTCCAAAAAAGTACCTTCTTTATAATAACAATTTATATTTTTGGTACCATTTGAAAGGCAATTTGATTATCTTTCACATGGTGCAAGTGTGATTACTGTATCTTTATTTCCTGAGGAGTTAGACAAGAAAAACCATTACCCCACTCCTACAATTTTAAGCGTTTTTGACGGAAATCAACATCATAACTTCAGGGCTCTTGAGGCAAAGGTTCCCATGGTCACAGATCAAAATGGTTGTGATTTTTGGCTTTCTCAGACCTAAAAGCATGGGAATCAGTGCAGTAGGCTATGAATTTTGGTCAAAAGCATATTCTGAACAGGTCTACTGTCTGATTTCCAGCAATGTGAAAAGAATCACTGGATATTACTGGACAGTGTGGACACTGGACAGGAAGCCAACTAAAAGATGACCATGGTATCAAAGAATTATTCTTTAAATATAAAGAATACATTTTAAATATATGCCAAGGATTCCATGACCAGTGTGGATTCATGGCTGAACATAGTGTATATCTGTATACTAGAAATTTGACATAAGATTTTAATTGTACAAGGAAGTTGATTATCAACTGAAGACCATTCCAGACAGTTTTCAGGCCGATGACAGCCAGACATACTGGGTTCTAATCAGTGATCACAGCAATCATCTTCTAATAATATTAATGGCTTTGGCTGATTGACAATGAAGAAGACTTCTAGAATAAAAGCCTCAATTAAGTCAGAAAGAGAAATCTACAGTCAAGATGACACATTTAATTAATTCTCAATATTGAATTAAAATTCTGGATAACGGAGCCACAGAAGAACAATTTTACAAATTGTCTGACATCACATTTCTAATCATATAAGAGCAACAAAAAAAACAACCACAACATCCACACATATACAGCACAACTGCAGCTCATTGCTGGATTGAGCCCCAGTATATGTTTTTGTGTTGCAACTTAGAATAGCACTGAATACCACTGATCAGTGATCACAATACGTCACAACTATTGCATGAGGATAGGGCCATGACAGCAGTGGGAATTGGGTTCAAATGGTTGCAGAGGTTGCAGGGGCTGTCCCTCCAGGATCACAGAGATTTAGATCCATACTTCTGTGTTGACGAATCAGTCGACCATTACAGTATCGGTGACCAGCTAAACTGATCAGCGCCAGGAGGGATGGGGCCAAAGGGACAGAGAAATGGGACTGTCACTTTTACTGCCCTTAGATGCAACCCTCTCTAGGGGACACCAGTGGGTGTTTGCTGATTGCTGCTTTGATTTGATTCCCTCTTATTCCTCAGGCTACTTTTTGGCCATTCATGGTCCAACATTTTTATAGCCTTGGCTTCCTTACAGACATTTATGTCATGATGGCTATGGAAATCTTCTCCAGAAAATAGTTGAAAAAGTCTGACCTATGTGACCAAAACAGGTCCCATAAAATAAATAAATCTCATGACAATAAATATACAATCACATAACAATTCTTAAATCCTGAAGAAGAGGCCATGACAGCACTGACGCCGGTAGCGTAATGACAAACTCACAAGCAAAGCATTTGGGCTAATGCATTAGGATAGGGCCAGGAAAGCAGTGGAGAATAATGTAAATGGTTGTAGAGGTCACTGAGACTGCCCCTCGAGGACCACATGGATTTGGACCCATTTTTTTGTGCTGGGGAATTACAAAGTATTGGTGGCAGGCTAAACTGATCAGTGCTGGAAGGGATGGGACTAAATGGACAAGAAATGATAGCCTCTCTGGGAGACACACTTGATTCCTTTTCTTCTGACGCCTACTTCCACATAACACAGTGCAATTAATGGCACCTGTTCATATGCATTTCCACTAATCTGACAAGGCAAACCAACCAAGTTAGGTATATATATTTCTAGAGAAAATAAAAGGAACATAAAGCAACATTTCATGTTGTCAACACCATGTTAACAAAGTCAAATGGTTTACAACAGCAGAACAATCTTTATAAGTGCTATTCCTTTGGTACAATCAAATCCAGAGAGAAAAAAGCGATTTGACTGATAAAAGAACCACACTACACTTTAATGCTGTTTATTTACTATTGCCTTATCCGGTGAAAGATACCTACCATTTAAACAATAGGCCTTTTGTTAATTTTTATGCAATACAACAGTGGATTACTCTATTTTTATTAGTCTAACAGATAACTAAAGATATAATTTCACACCCGGGATATCACTGGGGATGAAATATAATATATATATATATAACTAATCAAAAATACTGCAATACACATAAAGAACTTGTATATTAATTTAAACATGAATCGGTGGCAAGCTTTGACTGTATTCTACAATAATTGGGATCAAGAAGGCATATATATAGGACAAAGAAGACGGTCCTCTTTCTGGTTCAAGTTTTATTCCCACAAGCTTCATTCCCATGCTCCAAGACGCTCCATGTCCATATAATGAACGGCACAGGGCTGTGTCTATGCATAGAAATGAATTGCATGAGAATAGCACAGCAGCTTGATTAAACATTGTCAAACATGTGCATCTGGGGCTGAATTGTTTTGGAACATTCAAGCATATTTTAGGTAGTGGCCAAGTAGTGGCAAGCACAACACAGCAAAGAAAATGCCACAGATTGATAAGGTATCTCAAGATAGAAACAACAAATTTACCTTGCTGTTTCAGTTGTGTATCTAAAATGTAGCAGTATGTAACTGACATCATTATTTTGACAGAATTGTTGCAAACTGTGTATTCTGAAATATTGTTTGTTGTATGAAACTTCAGAGGCTCGGTGTACAGTGGTCCCTGCGTTATAAGACCCCCTGTTGTAAGACCGCCTTGCCTTATGTGACCGCCTTCCTCCCGCACTAAATAGTATTTTTAGTGCATTTTGCACCCCGATGAGAGACCGCACCCTCACGAGAGACCGCTTCATGACCGCAGAAGGGGCGGTCTTATAATGCAGGGACCACTGTACCCATTATAGATAACATTCAATCGAGCTAACATTCAATCCAGCTAACATTCAACATAATTTCTTAACTATAGTATTGTCACAGGCTTAACTTCAAACATTAGCAACATTGTGCGCACCTCGAAATTCAAGCAGTCCTGTTTCAGAGAAGTTTTGAATTTGATCAGCATTGGTAATAGAAGACCATAACAGATTACAAAACAGCCTCTGAGATAGTCGTAAGGTCCCATCCACCACAAATTAAACAGTTGTATATGTTGCAGCACCTCATGATACACAGACATGAAATCTACCTTGGGGACTCTCATGGGATCTGGTGAGAGGTATCCACCACCAAGCTACTTTCGTACCCTTACCTCAGAATCTGCGTCGTTATCTTCAAATGAGATTATCGTGAAGTACTCAACCAATTCTGGCTGGCGTTAAGGTCTGTCCCACCTGAGCCCTTAATCATCAATCAAGTTCTGCCATCCACAACAGAAAATAACAACATTCGTAGCATAGGGGTAACTGGTCATTCAAAGTGTACAAGATTACTTTGTATGCCATCATGATGTCATATCATTTTTATTTTAAGCTATGAAGAGGAGATTAGAACACAGATTTTATGGCATTCCTCAATCGTGCCAT
Organism: Platynereis dumerilii; assembly: GCA_026936325.1. Taxonomy (NCBI): domain Eukaryota; kingdom Metazoa; phylum Annelida; class Polychaeta; order Phyllodocida; family Nereididae; genus Platynereis; species Platynereis dumerilii. Next base: position 13,990,252 of record JAPTHN010000002.1, on the reverse strand, counting down.
CCAGTCAAAGGCCACAAAGACATCAATATTGGCCAAAAGATCAACGAAGACTGTTCCTTTTTGGGAAATTAGTCTCATCGACAATTACAAGTGCCTTTGAGGAAAAAGGGACTTACTCTACTTAGAAGGTCATTGGCTTTTTGAACTTCTAATCATGGCAATTCAGTTCTACAACTACACAAAGCGTCAATATTCTTCAACTTCTACTCCTGACACAATGGACACAGTGAGCTTGTGTCAAACTCGAGATGACATCTTGTAGCTCGAATAGGGATAATTGGTGGAATATGGCCGGTCATAAACTGGAAAGGACCTCTGAGACACTCCTCCCCCTTTTAGCCTTCATTGTTGGAGAGCTTTTGTTAGGTCATGTGACCTGTCACCATATTGATTGTTCTTAAGATGAGAAGAAAAAAGAATGCTGGCCATTCAGCTGCTATAGTTGCTTGCAAAATGGGTACCTGTTATCGCGACTGTCTTCAAAGCGTCCTGAGGGCCTTATTATGCCATTGCTCTGACTTATTGAGCCACTCACTCATCTGTCATTGAACCTGCCTATTGCCGTCATGTCTGCCACACCTATAGACAATCCCAATGACAGATATTGAGACACTTGTCTTGGAATTCCACAACCAATAGCCATAATCATAGCCATAAATCTGCTCAGTAATGACCTGGGAGAGTCTAGGATTGCTTCTGTAGAGGCTCTCGTAGGCAGCAGTGAAACAATCCTCAATGGACCATATGAGCTCATGTGACAGAACAATATCCAGAATAATTTCTCATAGTATAGTGTTTATTATTATTCTTCATGCAAACAAATCATATCATAGAAATGCCTAAGAATAAGGCCAATCCAGAGGCCATTATACAGTGACCCAGTAGGCCTATTCAATCTTTTGCAACATGAACTACATGTACTTAAATTGTGTAATGGTAAGTTGTAACTTACCTAAGGTTATTGTCACTGTCACACAAGTCAGTCAGTTATGACTTCCTATGAACCAAGGACAATGTGTATTATGCAGACTAAATATCTTCCGGGCAATATGCAGTAGAGCCCTTAAGGCAGCCCAAAAACTTTGGTTAGCATCTTCCAGTGTCCTTGGATCAGCCAGCAGCCTTGCCCGGGGTTGCTTGCTATAAGTATCCAATTTAAGAGTACACTTTGCTGAGTTCCTCATGCATTACACCAGAAGATTGCATTAGAGCTAATCAAATTTAGATTACAACATTTTGCAGCTGTAACATGGCTTAATTGAGTAGAGGCATTTATCAAATTTGCAGCTTTTGCATTCCATTCAATTAGCTTCAGAGATATTTTGTAAGAGGAATAGCCAACAGCACATAAAGGCTTATAGCTATGCTATCAACGACAAAGAAAAACCCTCCGAGATAATAAAACAAATTTCGTGAAGTTTAACAAGAGGGTTGTTGGTGCAACAAGATTAATAAAGAGATATTAAAAAATATATAATTGACCGGGGGCATTATCTCAGCTCAAATCATAATGAGCCCTCTAATTAAATAACTTGAGGGACCGAGTTTGACACAAACCACATCCTGTGGAGTCATGGAGTGGAAATTAAATAACACATTTTCGCACTTATATATTGCAAAGTTCAGGAAAATGTTGCCCAGAAACAAAGTTGGAAGTCCTTGAGATCAAATTTGTGCCATGGAGTATTGTGATGAAACATTACAAATTAGTAAATTACTTGTTTTAAGGAGAATTTTGTTCTAAAATCCAGGGAGTAAAGAGATTTACGTGAAGTGGACTATTTCAGAATGAAGATGCATGATCATTACAAGATTACACAAGCATACTGCATGCTTGGCACGGGATATCGATTCAGGCAAAAACTGATTTTTTTCACGGAATCATTTAATACTTGATGCAAAATCAATCGATCTTCTTAAAGGACCAGTCACTGTTTACTTCACTAAAATTTTTTTTTAATGAAAGCAGAATAGATGCCAAGTCAATATCTCATCTAAATCAAACAAACATTAATTTAATGTTTTGTCTTTGGAAGGCTCTGTTAATCAAACATTGCATGCAGCCATTGGAGGATGCAGATCTTCTTGGAGCAAGACAAAGACTCAATAGGGCTTCTCACGCGTTTGCAAAGGCCTACAATTGTGCTGGCTAAAGCTGCTCATTAATGTTCAGGGAAGCATGGTCAATCTTAAGGCTTCTCTGGTTTCCCCCCAGACAAGGCCTGCCTTGATTCTCCCTGGTATTGTCAATCTCTTCACATTGAGGGTTATCTGTGCACTAGACTTCATTAAGGTCAACACAGGCCTAATGAGGCGAATCACTGATTTCAGACACACCCATATCAAGCGTGCTTTTACTAAACTCAATATAAGTCCAACTTGGAGGTTTATTCCCTATCCCCTGTTCTCAATTTTGCCTCACAAGACACATCAAGGAGCAATGTCAAAATTCTCAGCTTCCAACATTACTAATACTTCCGTGGCTACTTTGCATCCATAAGCCATTGTAATGCAATACATAATAGGAAGGCCGAAAGTATTGCTGGCTAAAATAGCAACAGGCAAGTCTAATGGACGAGCCACATCAGTTATGGATATGAAGGTAATTACATGGCAAAGCTGTCCAGGCCATTTTCCTAATATGGCCACTGTCAGGTGTAAAGGCTGCAGAAGATAAGCTGGTGCAAAAAATGTAATAACGCTAACACGCATCTGAGGCATCAGAATATAACAAATGCACCTAAGATTTCATTGCAGCTGCTGTGATATAGGACTACCAGCAATATATTTCCATCAAATGACACCTGCATTATTGCACCAAAAACCACATCAGAAAGTACCAAAAATCATTATCAAATTGTGCTTCAGCTTCCATTTAACAAATAACATGAATAAGAACTAAGAATAACAGGCTATGTTCATTGTTCATTCTCTTCCATCGGTCAACTGAAACTTGGTATTACAGTTAGCCATCTACTGATCTAACAATCCTGGAATATATGCAGAAAACTTTCCTTTGAAATGCATTGAGAATATTTAATTAATCCCTGGATGCAATTTTGTGTCTAGAGTTGTGAATAACTAACACAGCTGTGTTCGGTTTATGTAAATGTTAGTCTTTCAGGGACACTTTTTCCCCCTTAAAAATATTGCAAGTTGCTAGTATGCGGTTCTTGCTGCATAGTGAATGACTGATACGTCCCATTTTTAAAATTTTGTCAACAGGCTTTCTAACTCTGTTTGAGATACCTATTTTGGCATGTGCCAGTATCTGGTCCTGTGCCCTCACACATACTTTCCAGTCACACTAATTAGATAATTTATTCCTATACCCAAGGGAGGGCTTTGCCAACCTTCAAATTGCATGACTGACAAGCTAAACCACTTTGGGTAGGTTGTTTTTGTCTTTCTTCTATTTCCTACCCAAGATATCGTATCGTATCGTATCGTATCATGAGGGCCTTTCCTTCAACCGTCTAATAAGATTGTATTACAGCAGCCGATCAAGCAAAATGGCCAAATGACCTTTTCAAATAGATCTCCAGCAGACAATGTGTCCTAACATTTCCAAGATGTTAATCCACCTCCTCATTGTTTCTAAGGAAGTGGGGAGAGATTCTGAGTTGCCCCAGATTTCCCCTTAGGCCCTGCAACCCTACATCCATGGACCTTCCCAGCCAACTAGTGTTGTGACGGTTTCTGAATTTCGGTTCAGTGCCAGTTCTACCCCTGCAACCAAAACTCGAACCGAAGTTCAATCTAGCACCCGCACCTTTCGGTTGTCATATTACATCCGAAACCTCGGTTCTAAGGCCAGAAACAACCGAACCGAATGAGAAATATCACAACTGCCAAACACTACAGCCAACTTGGCTCTTTGGCTTCATGTTGTTAGAATATCTTGACATACTCAGCCAGTTCTGATCGCCTGATTACGATGTTTGCTTTAAAATTAAATTAACACAATATAAAATATATGAGAGGAAAAATATTAATGGTTCATCTAAGTGCGAAAAAAATTATTTTTACATATTCAAGTTTAGGTCTTTGTTCTTATCCAAAAATAGGGATCCTCAAATGCAGGTTTGGTAACACCCGACCGCACCTCCTAAGGTCCCATCCTCCTCATACTAAAACAGCAATAAAAAGGCACTCACCTGATGATACGAGGACATGAAATATCCCCTTGGGAGTCAAATGGATCCTTGCGAGGGTATCAGTATCCGCCATATTTCTTAATTGAGCCACTACTGCACAATCTGCATCTTTATCTCCAGATTAGTCGATGATGGATAAACAGAGTTACCCATGACAATTCTATTAAATACACACCGTCCCACCAGGGTCTTTACACACAGATAGAAGTCAGAAAGTGAAAACAAAGACATGGTCAGGCAAGTGTGAAAGCAATTTTTTCTAGGATGACAAGCACATTACATACATGATCACTTTGCCATTACTGTGTCACCAACCCAATTGTTGAAATCTGAATAATTCAAACTGGAGTTACCAGACCCTTGATTTCCCTGGATTTTGTGTTGAGGTAACATTCACCAATGTTACCACCGCCCAGTGTGCATAGCTCGTGCAAAATTTCAAGCACTCTCTGGAAGGCATGGTTCTTCTATTAGGCAGTGAACAACTACTTACATCCTATTCATCTGAAGGCCACTTGCAACTGAAGGATCAATCGAGAGGCTTCCTCAGTAGCACATTAGTCTCAGGGCTAAAGATTAGTCCAATTGAGGAGAGAGCACTTGTTTAACTTTAAAGAGAATTTGCCTTTTAGTCTCAGTAACGCAATATGCAGAAGGAATCATCTTGTCCTTGCATAAACATCCAGGAACAGACTCAGACTCAGACTCAGACTCAGACAGGTTTATTTTGCCGTAGGTAATACAAAATGTTAAATGTTTCAAACAATTTTTAAAATAAATAATACAAGGCATGGATGACCTCTCCAAGATAAGCAAGTTACCGCTGTCGAGAGGCCACCATAGAAAGAATAAGAATATAACGAAATACGAATCTATCTAAATAAACGTGTAACCCTGCCTACCCAGCCCCTCCTCATTTGTCCAACACTTTCAACAGCCCTGCGAACCCTTCCCCCATCAATTATGCTCATTTGTTCCTTTTTTTCACATACCCTTCTCATGAACACACATGTGAATACATTCCTGCTTCCCCTTCCTCCTCGATTAAGCATTATTTTCGATTTTTCCCCTTGCTGCTGAATCCATCCATTCCTCAACTCACTTCCGTTTCGTCTGCTTTGTTGTGATCCAGGAGGATCCAGCATTTTCGCGCCGTTTCATGTCTTACATTCACGGAAATTAAACTGCATAAAACCATCAATATGTCCTGCCCTATATGGACTTTCTTCACTATTATTTACTTCAAAGAAAACTGTTTTTGACACTCCCTCACTGATTGCTATTATGCTCATTTGCCATAATCTACATATATAATGTTGATTGCTATTGAAGTGTCACATCTTAATAAGGTGTGTCGTGAAGTGCAATTCATAACTCACATCCTTGACACCTCTTCATTTTTCTGAGTATTTCTATCTGAACAAATCTCAAATTAATCAACTTTTCTTAGATTACACAATTTTAAACAATTCTTTTACTTTTTACAACTTTATCACACACCAAGACCAACACTCACCAACACAAATAACTCTTTTCACTTCTTTCATCATGCACAATTAATTGCCTCACTATTTCACTACGTCCTTTTCTAATAACCACAACTTTACATTCAGGGCCATCTCTACAAATTACTTGAAGGGGGCGAGGGGGGCCAAACATTGGGTGAATACGCGCCGCTCTGCAGAGTTTTCCATCTCTTCCATGATCATTTTTGCCCTCAGGCCGGGCCATTGCCCAATGCCACCCCCCCCTAAAAACGCCACTGTAATTGCATTGCCACAATACATAATACATCGAAAGATAGATACATTCATTCTCTACACTCTCACATAGGCCTACCTGCCTCCCTGCCTTTTCTCTATAGCACCATGCACAATTCCCCATGCTTCAACACAAAGCGAAATAATCCACAGAAAAGACACTACACTGTCTGCAGGAATGCGACACTGGATGTGTGTAATACTCATCACGGGTAAATTCTAGTAATTATAATATATATGCATATCAAAATATTTAACCAAAATGAAGCGCTTCAGCTAATTACATTTATAATTTGAGATAATAATTAATATTTGTAAAGATAATGAGATGATGAGATAAATAAAATAGTAATGGTTAGAAACTACAAAATAAACATTTTTGTCACAAGGGGCACGGAAAATTGATGATGAACCTGGTCGTGATGGAAGCAGTGACCTGGAATTTAACCTAAATAACTTAATTATCGACTGCAAATATAACAATTTGGAATAAGACATTCAGTAGTGTAGCTTTGTAGAATACGACCAGTCATAAACTGGAAAGGGCTGCCAAGACACCTCTCCTCTTTCTTGTAGTTTCAACCTCAATTGTGGAGAGCTTGTTAGGTCATGTGTCCCTTCGATGCTGTCACCATATTGATTGCAATTGTTCTTCAAAGGAGAAAAATAACATTGGCCATTCAGTCGCTTTAGTGACTTGTCAAATGGGTACCTGTTATCGGCTCTGTCATTAATGCTGTCCTGAGGGCCTTGTTATGCCATTGCCCTGATTTATTGAGCAACCCATCCATCTGTCATTGAACCTGCCTATTGCCGTCATGTCTGCCACACCTATAGACAATCCCAAAGACAGAAAGTGAGACACTTGTCTTGGAATTCCACAACCAATTGCCATAATCATAGCTATAAATCTGCACCCTAATGCTCTGGGAGACACTGAGATTGCCTCTAGACAAGAGGTATCTATCGCAGACGCACTCGTGGGTACAGAGGACTCAGGATATCTTCAACTCGTGGAGTACATCTCAAAACACCACCATACCCATTTGGTCTTATTATAATACCAATTTATTGCATTAGATCAATCCAGTAATATATTCAGAGACATTTTTCAAGATTCATCTTTTTCACAGTACAATGCATAACTAAGAACACATTAAGCTATCAATAACAAGGAAAGTCCTCAAGAGAAAATTAAAAGTTTGCAGAAGTTCAAAAAGACATTGTCTAAAAAGATTAATAAAGAGTCATTTATAATAATCAAATAGACAGAGGCATTATCTGAGCTCAAATTAAAATCAATCCTCTATCCCATGGGACTATTCTTAAATATTTTGATGGGATGAAATTAGACAAAGCCATAAAAGTTAAAACTCCAAAAGCCTAACATCGCTGGGAGCAATTATCTGTTAAAGTGCTTCATTTCAAGGTCATTCAGTGGAGATTAAATTGATATTTTCCCAACAAAACACAGAGCAGCACCCAGGAAATATTGCAAGAACCTGAAGTCCTCGAGTTTATCTTTTTCTATGTCATATTCGTAAATTAGCGTAATGCAATATATTCACACTAAATTTCAGATACAAATAAATTTAAAAGGATTCTGACATGATAAAGCTACAAGATCAATATAAGACAAACACACAAAAATGATAGAAAATATGATACATGTACCAACACTGCCAATCAATACACATTGTCGTGTGCAAATGCATGACTTCTTCAGCTAAAGCAATGATGCTGCATAAGTTTCAAAGAAAAGAAAATAGATATTCATATATATGGGCTTCGTGGAGTGCAAGTTTTCAAAGACTTCGGTTTATGCATCAATGCCCCCTGCAGCTGCGAACATGTATGGAATTACATACCCTGAATGTTTAAGATAAGTGCAAGTGACTTTCCTTGGAACTTGTTCTGTGTATTGATTAACAAGCTTCATGCATATATATTAAAGGTGTGATGAACAATATTTTTATACTCTAAAGTGAGGTACATCCGATCAAAAGTAAGGTCTTTAATTAATAACTTGACTGAAGACCAGTCATTATTGACTCTGCAGCACATTATAAGATATATACACTCTCACTTCAAGGTGAAATGATGCGGTCATGTAAAACCACTACTCTACCACTGGTGGAACAAATGCTCTATCTGTAGCCAGACAGGCCAGACAATTGACTTTTGGAAGTATTCTAAGAAACAGAATCTTGGGTTACGCACTAGGGTTCTGCGCAGGATGGAAACGGCACTTACCCTAACAGAATTTTTTCACAAGCAGGGAAGAATTCAGAAAAGTTTAGCATTTCATTGCTTGGAGCAGCCCTGGGGGCAGAATTTTGGCAGGAATGGGTGTGAGTGAAGTTAAAATCCAGTCCCATGCAAGGTGCTAAATGCATCAATGTATAGATTTCTCTGGATCATAAAAAAATATTGATATGGTGTGATTATACAATTCGACTCAACTGTGTCTACAACTCCAACACGCAGGACCATTCAAATGACAGCAGAATAGATGCCGAGTCAATATCTCATCTAAATTAAACAAACATTAATCAAGTGTTTTGTCTTTGGAAGGCTCTGTTAATCAAACATTGCATGCAGCCATTGGAGGATGCAGATCTTCTTGGAGAAAGACAAAGGCTCACTAAGGCCTCTCAAGTGTTAGCAAAGGCTCACAATTGTGCTTGCTAAAGCTGCTCACTAATGTTCAGGGAAGCATGGTCAATCTGAAGGCCTCTCTAGTTTCCACCCGGACAAGACCCGCCTTGATTCCCCCTGGTATTTTCAATCTCTTTACATTGAGGGTTATCTGTGCACTAGACTTCATTAAGGTCAACACAGGCCTAATGAGGCGAATTACTGATTTCAGACGCTTCAATCGTCAGCATTGCTTCTCTTAATTCAACATCCATCCAAGGTTGGGTGTTTCTCCCTTGTCATTGTTTACTTATTTCCCTCATATAACTTTATATTACAGTACAACTATCATAAAATGGCTCGTCAGTTTGGATCAACACTTATCTATTGATCTGTAGTGATCCATAGCGATCTTGGTTGATATGGAGTGATCGATCTGGAGTTATCTGTTGTGATCTGTATCTATTAATCAAAATTAATATTAATAAATTTACTTTTCTGTACCAGAAAACTTCTGGATATGTTTCCTTAATCAATATGTTCAATTGTTAGATGGATTTTATCTTTTCTTTGACTTATAATCCTAAATAATTGACATGATTAATTATCACTAAAAGTGAATTAGTAGATCACTACAGATAGACTTATATCATCTCAGATCACTACAGATCACTCTTTATCCGGACCTCTCTGGATCACTATGGATCACTATGTTGAGCCACTTTAAGATGGTTGTACTGTATACATAGATAGATACAGAGCAACACATTTATAAATCAATGGAAATAAAAACAATCAGGTAAAAACCTAGAATATTGTGCATCACTTTACCAAACTAACAAGTGCTATGTTTGCCACAATGCCACACATTCATCAAACTGTTGCACCATATCTGCCTTAACTGCAATGATTTAAAGCACCACATATCCAGTGACAACATCACTGTCAGGAAAAGGCAAACAGCTTCTCCTGTTCAAACACCCAGCAGCTCAGGCAAACAAGAATGGTGACTAAAAGTGTGCATATGCAGTATCAGTTCTAGAAGCCTACCACAAAAGGAAGTGTTTCACTCATATCATGTATCTAAAACACCACAGAATGGAAATAATAAAGTATACTGGTGCATTATTAGCAAATACCAGCCATGATATTTCCACACATGTACTGATCATCTGTCCTGGCTTTACATCAGACTCAGTCCTGTGATTTCAAGAAAGTAGTTGTTTCACCTGGCAGCTACTACAAATATGCAAAATCACTTTGTTGACTGGATTTTTAGCAGGCAATTTTAACAGAGGATCCAGTGTGAAAAAGTGTTGCTTTCCAGGGTACATGATTCGATAATTCATTCGAAACACTAACATGTGTGAAGGTAATTAACACCAGCTGAAGGGAATGACACAGTTAAAAAATAGTATAGCATCCATCCAGAATATATCGATTTATTATACCTCCACCATGAAAGCTGAGCTGTCATTGGCTGAGAGCTGATCACATGTCAGTCATTATTTTAGTATATTGACCAGGACTATTGCCCTCCAAAATTTTTTTTTTGTGCAAAATATTTTTTTTTTTCCAAAAATAATTTTTTTCCGAATTTAAAAAAAAAAAATTTTTTTTCCCGTAATTTAAACAATTTTTTTTTCCGAAAAAAAAAAAAAAAATTTTTTTCAATATTGTTTTCCACAATTTTTCCCTGCAGTAGTGCAGGAAAAATAAATTCAAATGAGTGCATTAATAAAGACTATAATAAAGTAATTGTCCTGCATTAGTCCACAAAACAAAAAAAACCTCATCAAAATTAGTAATAGTGCAATGTTTGTGTCTGCTTATCTATTCGGTATAATAAAACAAATATAGACTGACTATCTCGGGCATTAGTCAAATCTATTTCCCTCTCGTGTGTGTAAGGAAAACTATTTCCCTCGGCCTTCGGCCTCGTGAAATAGTTTTCGCTTACACACCCTCGAGGGAAATAGATTTGACTAATGCCCTTGAAATCAGTCCATATTTGTATAATAACAAATATCAATCAGGCAGTTACGGTATATGCAATTTAAGCTCACCGGTTTTTCACCTTTCAGGAAATATAGCCAATTTGTGTATCTCCACTTTTAACTTCTAACATTACTAATGGCTTGGAGGCTGGTTTGGACCCATCAGCGATTGTAATGCAATACATAACAGGAAGGCTGAAAGTACTGCAGGCTAAAATAGCAACAGGCAAGTCTGACGGATGAGACATATCAGTTATGGATATGAAGGTAATTGCATGGCGAAGCTGTCCAGGCCATTTCCCTAATAGGGCTACTGCCTACTGTAAGGCTGCAAAAGGCCAGATGGTGTAAAAATGTAATAACACAAACACGCAACAGCGGCATCAGAATATAACAAATGCACCAAAGATTTCATTGCGGCTATCGTGAAATATGACTATCTGGTTACCAGCAATATGATGAGATAGATTGCTTGCACTGAAAGCAAACAGGCTGAGTGGCGCACCAAGAAAACTAATTTAGGAAATATCAAATGCATCCAGATTTCAAAGCTTCACTCAGACATATAGCGATAAAATTTGGCAGATATCACTCAATTTCATGCAGCAGAATTTCATAGCATGATACAATTACACTGCATACATGTTCAGTGAATCAATGCTCGTTGCTTGGTACATATGCATTTTTGCAAGACAAAATAACAACATTAGAGGCAGTCAGTGCAGAGCTTAATGGAAGCAGTGTGTTAGACTAAACAGAATAAATCTAGCAAAAATAACAAAAGCTCCAAGATGCCATAGCAACAGAGATATCTGTCTGTGTGACTATCAAAAACATGATGAGACATATTACCTCCACAGGAAAAATAACTGGAAGAGTTTCATGAGATGCACTAAATTCAGCAAGCTAGGCTACCAATCTTGCTGGCAAATTGATAATCAAGTATACACCAAATCTGATTTGCTGCTGGTTCTTACTTCATCTGATGTTGATAGCTTCCTTAATGTTATTTATGGCAAGGCACCACAGTTTGTTATGCAGAGGCTTCTGCAACAGTATAGCCTCATCATACAGCTAATATAACAGCTAATATAGCAGCAGCATCACACAGTTTGGCTGAGTTCTCACTTGTTGGCAATATGTGGATATCCTGGAGTTGGGGCCAAACAAACATGAACTCCACAAACACTGCAGGAGAAACCTCAGCTGGAAATAGCCTGGAACCACCTGAATAAGGAGACAAGCACACAACAAATAGACACTAAAAGTACGTTCTTCTATGTCTCTCCATTACACCAGAGAAGTTAAAGGCTCATTCAGAGGCAAAATTTTAAGACATACATGAGGATAGTAAGATAGTTACCATCACCAAACATGAGCTCGATGTTCACTTGCAACAGATTCAAGCGAAACAAGTTTATCACAAATCTAGGGATACATATCTTTTCGGTACTTTTTTTAAAATTGAAAATTGCAATATTCTGTCACTCCTGTCTGCCGTTTTGAAACACATGCTTCACCACCGTTCTCGTTCGCATTATTCATGGCGAGAAGAGAAGTATAGTGGTGGCTTGATATAGACAAAAAAAAATTTTAAACTACAGATTCCAAGACTAAATCGACGGCTGGGCAGAGTCCAAGACTAAATCGCCGGCTGGGCAGAGTCGCGTGAATGAAGCTCGAGCCAAGTCTCCATCCAATGCTCACTTGAAACAATACGACCAGGTTAGCCTGGCACACCCAGAATCTAGTTAAACCAAACTTCAGACACAGGAATGAAAACAACCTAGGACTTGCAGTAGAAGAGAGATGGGTGATTGGAGTTTAACACTGTGCATTAATGTACTCTAGTTGGCTAAATACACAGCAATGAGATGAAGGAAGGTTGAAACTGCTGTCCAACACAGGGCCAGATGACTCAACAGGAGCTCATATCGAACCCGAGACCCAGCAACCAGAAGCCCACAGCATTGCCATCTGAGCAACCCCCTGCCCTACCTCAAGCAGAGAAAACTCTTTAGGCATATCTGGGTCATCCAATATGGTGAAAAATATCATCTGAAGAAAATTTTGACAACCTTTCCGGCCCAACAATATAATCATAGACCAACAGCCCAGGAGAGCCAAGACAAGGTCTGACAGCACAAGACTGAGAGAGGGAGCTTGCCACAAGCTGGACACTGCCCATTCAAGACCCATGACCCCAGCCCCTGCTGAGGCTGTTCAAGGTCAAGGTCAACAGAGTGGCCATATTGTGAAATGTGCTAGCTCAGAGGCTAGCAATAGACCGGCCAAGGTTAGTGGAGACTTGATAACTAAGCTTATAACCGCCTTTAGAACGGGCTTGATAATAACTGACATGGCCTGGCTGCCCACTCTTTATTAGGTGTCAGGCAGAAGGGACACAGACTCAAGCATCACTGCACATTGGTGGAGATTGGTGAATGGCTCATGCTAAATGGGGTTGACACTGCACAGTCAAGGCCACTCCAGCATGCAAATCTAATCCAAGTGACAGAGACAGAATGCTGCTTGTCTGTCTTCAATCACTGTGGCTTCTATAGTAAGGATATTTCTACTGCAATCTGCCTGTTTACCTAATCCATCTATTAAAAGAGACCTAAGCCACACAGCTTTAGCTATCTAGGCATTTATTTCAGTTATCTGTCTAGCTGTATGCCTTTTTGTCTATCTATCTATCTATCTTTATGTACATTGTACAATGTATATCCATATCTATCTAACCATCTATCTACCCTCCCATCTCATTCTTATGCCATATGAGCATGATCCCCCTAATGTCCCCGGAGGCTCATAATCTCAGCATGATTGGTTTCCTTCGACTCAACCTCTGCTTTCTCCCAAGAGGCAGGCTCAGCAAATATATGGTTAGGAATTAGGAACAATGTGAAAAGAAGCCACAAAGAGGGAATGATGAATGATGTTTACAAAAGCCTGGATAAGCTTACATATCCCAGCAGACTGAAAATCCACATTCATCATCAATGAATTTAATACATAGGTCCCAAGGTGTTCTGAGATAATAAAAGGTATCTCATAATATCTATTGCGAAACCCAACATTAACACAGTAGACACAGGAACAGGGGAAAGTATGAACAGTGCAGCCCTTTACGAAGGTTCTTGCTACTCATGAAGATTGATTAATCACTGTTTGACTGTCAATTTCAGGTTACAGGTTTCCTTTTTGTTTGGGAGTGTAGGATGTTTCACCATACCAGCTAAGAATAGACACTTGTGTGAGAATGAGAATGTCTGCCTAACATCTCAAATCAAACTGCAATGTTGTTCATGATACCCAGTTTGATGAATTGTCCCTCAATGTGCACCCCAACCAACAGACAGAAATCATGCAAAAGAGGGGATGGAGTTTAGTTCAGTTGATCATGTTGGTAGTGCTTTTGGTATTTTCATCTCATTGCATAAGAATCCATGCTTCCACAAGCAGTTTGGTCAAGGATGTTTAGCATTGACCCAAAGGTAAAACATCACCTGTTTCACTTACTTACAGACTGCGCTGTACCAGAAACGAAGTCAAGAAATTCTGACTCATTCGGTGTAAAGAACAGCATGAAGGAAAATGCTGTCTGTGAGGCCATGGCACATAAATAGCTGGCCATTTCTGGTGGCTGTGAACAGTGTAAAAGCACAAACAGACAGAAAGTGGTCCATCAAGGAATCGTGTTTATTTCCTGGGTCAAGTGACTGGGCATTCAGCTTACAGACCAAAGGCCAACAACAAGCAAAAAGCCAATACATGCCACAGCAGCCACACCAGGGCATAAGTAGTATTTCGTGTGCGGAGTCATGCACAGCATCTGGTCCACTTGTCAAGCATGATAAGTGTCATGAAACACTGCATTAGCCATCAAGTGCATGACTGCCATATATGTTGCAAGTATCTTACAAGTTACTACGTTAAGAGCTGTTAAGGGCATTCCGTTAAGAAGTGTTGCAAATGCCCTGGGTGCAAATGCTCCCAGCAGTGCAGTAGTACAATGAAGCTCATTTATTGCCAAGCAAGCTGTGGCCATGCAATAATATGACCATCAAGACCAGGAGAGTACTGTAGCTATTTCCTTTTAAAGACTTGTCATTATTGTTGCACGCAGGACCCAATCAGTCCAGGTTAAATATGGAGTAACTTAAAAGAAGTAATTAGAAATGTACTCAATAGGGAAATGAGTGACAATGCACCAATTAACCTGCAACATAAACGGCAAGACCAGACGAAACATAATACCTCACAACAAGAAGGCACAAATTCCACAAAACCTGCAGAATTGTAAATGATACAGTCCTGTCAGAAAGTAAGTGAAGCAGGTGATGTTTTGCCATTGGGTCAATGCTAAACATCCTCAACCAAACTGCTTGTGGAAGCATAAAGTCTCATCCGATGAGAAGAAAACTTGTATTGTGAAGGAGGATATTTGAAGCCTGACAGTGGCGTAAAGACAGCCCCCCTCCCCACGACCACCTTTTCTGGATCTGCCACTGCCCCAGGATACATTTGGCTGTCAATTTTTCTTGGGGCTCTATGAACAGTTACATATGGGTCAAAATCTAATATATGGAAGTGAATCCCAGACTGAAATTACAATGGCCTTAAGTTTCACTTATTCAATATTACATTCTGACCTGTAAGTGACTCTGAGTACAGCAAAGCAAAATGTCATTTGTCGCAAATATGTGTAAAATATCTTATTAACTTTCAAGTTGTAATGCATTTTCACTCACTGCATGGATGATAATCCACGCTCCACAAGCAGTTTCTAAAGTCAAGGGAGTTTAGCATTATGCTAAACTCCCTTGGCTTTAGAAACTGCGCCATTGACCCAATGGCAAACATCACCAGACCTACTCTTAAAATTTCTAGCAGCAGCAGTCTGTAGGCTGCATATACCACTTTCAAGTCTTTGTTGTATATGCCTTAGGTGATATGAATTTTGAAATCTGAGAAGAGTGGGTCATGCCAGATAATGCACTGAAATGCAATCCTATTTTTAATCTAAGCCTGAGAAGAAAGTTCTAAAATAAAGCATATAAGCTTCCAATGTCTCTTTTTGCCATGATGACTTTCCTTATCCTATTGGTTAATTAAAACTGTTGTAAGCCTATTACCAGATTACAGAAATAAGCAGATGTAAAAGGGAAAGACACAATATCATCACCATATATGGCCTACAAAGCCTACACGCATTAGCTCAATCTTCAAAAAATATCTTTTATCTACCATAATCATAATCAGATGAAGATGAATTTTATATCAAGTATTTCCTTTGGCTCTTGAACGGTTTTGGCTTACTTCTGAGAGACAAACCAATTTTGGATTGACATTTGGTTGTCACATTTCCGCCGAAAACTGTCAATAAACACTAAACAGCCAGGAAACCGAGGATCAAGACTCTACAAAATTAACAACGATTAACTAATGTTCTTGTAGATTGTAAGCTGCCATTTGTGTAGCCATCACACACAATTGCAGTACCAAGAGCCAGCATCCTAGCAATGCAAAGCCAAGCAAAGCCAAGCAAAGAAAAGCAATAACAAGCAATGCAGAATCCAAGGATTGCAGCACTGGCAAGCAGTATTCAACAGTGACAGAATAAGAGCAATATACATGGGCATAGCTGAGCGGCTATCAGGCCATCCATTGCTTGATTCAACATGAATAATCGCCCTCTTGCTTCTTTGTGGATGTTTTGGCCATTCACCAAGCAGCCAATCACAACCCAGCATGTCATGTGACCGGAAGTGCCCTAGTTTGTCTGCTTTGTGCCCATATCTGCCATGACTAAAGGTCCTTCAATGGACAAACAGTGCCCCACTGCAGCCAATGTCAGCCTCAGTGCCCATTCTTGCCATTGCTACGAACAGAAGCGATGCCACATAAAGCACACACGTTGTAAACAGAGAAAAATACACGAATGGACTATTCATAGAGCAAAGAGCTTCCAATGTCAGGTTTGTTGATCTTCAGTTCTCCCTGTTAGATGCAACCCCTTTCCTAAGACCACCGGAGAAGGAAGCGTTCAGCTCACTATTATATATAGTTCCTAGGGCCCTGCAGATAGATGGACAGATATGGTAAGTGAAGCTCTCTAAGCAGTTCTGGGTGCTCATGAAGTTTGATAGATGAGATGGGAGTGAGAGCGGGAGTCCTCAACATGTTACACATTTACCCCACATGAGGGATCTTTTAATGTCCAGCATCCACGCTGATACAAGGGGCTGCAAATTTGACATCTCATCTGAATGACATACAGCAGGGAATTTGTTCATGAAGGTCCAATGAGACTTCGGGTTCCCCAGTCCCCACCCAGGGTTCAAACCCATGCAGGTTAAGACCTTCAGTGGAGCAAGCGGGCAGCTGAATCCCTCTACCGTCTAGATGCCTGCGAGCCTACATTCGCTGGGTCCCAGGTTTGATTGCCGACAATTTCCAGAGACAAGAACTTTTGAGATAATAGCGGATTTTGAAAGAATTATTTTTTAACCAATTCATCAGATTGTAGACCTTCAGTTCAGGCGATGTTTGTGTGACTGCACCTCAAGAAAAGACAACTCATGGCAGCAGATGATCTCCAGGTGGTCCCACAACACAGGCACTACTGGAGTAATGACAACTTATTGAATCGATAGAGGCAATATGAAAAGGACCGTGCCAGTCAAATATGCAGCAATTGCCAGTACAGTTGCAATTTGCCACAAAATGCCATGCACCAATAGCTAAAAATCTTTGTAAAACTAATCGGGCTAAATATCTGATTTCTAATTCTGTGTTCATAAAAATATCACAAAAGAGCAGAGCTGACAATAAATCAGATTGACAATACATATGTTTTGATTTCTGAAATATTGGAATTACCAGGACCACGTGATGTCAATGCTCATCTGTTAATGTGAAATCTATCAATGTTTGCCTGATTATCTATCACCCACAGGCCAATACCTAATTTTATAACTGGAAGTGAAAGACTCAGGTCCCAGTGGACAACTGAACAACAATGTCCATTTTACAGTGGCCAATACCTGTAGCAAATTTCATAACACTAAGTGAAATATTAAGGTCACGATGGGCAGTTCAAGAATGGCTGCTAAAATGGCCGCCATCTCTGATAATTCAACATGTTCCCATTCCACAACCACAGGCCAATACCTGTACCAAATTTCCAAAGTCTAAGCGAAATATTAAGGTCACAGTGGCCAGTTCAAGAATGGCAGCCATTTTCTGGTGGCCATTTTGGCAGCCATCTTGGATTTCTCGACATGTTCCCCATCCATACCCACAGACCAATACCTGTACCAAATTTCATAACTCGAAGTGAAATACTAAGGTCACAAATGGACACTTACACAAACTTTAACTGGGACAACGAAGACGACACCGATGCTGACACTGACAACAACAACAATCTAGTGACGACAATAGCTCTACGTTTTCAAGAAAACAGACGAGGTAAAAATAATTCAATCAAACGGATAAATTTAATGCTCATCTGCATGTTTCAAATTACTTTATCATTTTTTGTGTCCACCATATTCAACTGTTAGTTCTATCTTTAATTCATTGTTATCAAAAATTAATCAATCTTTCCACATAGCCTATATGACAGCTTTCAACTTTTTTTTTTTTTTAATATGGAAAAGACGCCAATAAAGATTCAATATACTTAGGCCTACCATAAATATAGCTTGAATGTTACCCGAAAAATCCTGTTATATTTGTATGTTTGCTATGCATCAAGTCTAAATCTAACTCATAGTTTCCTTTTTTTTAAACTGAAATTGAAATTCAGAGACGGAGGTCCTTTGGATGCAGAATAATGGCCAGAGTTATGCAATTTACAGCTCTCCCACAGCAAGCATCTGCAAGCCGTTCGTTATATTTCAGCTTATAAATGACAAAATCACATTAATTGGCAAGTCACGGCCACCTCCCAACAATCTACTCATTGTGAGGAGGACATTAGAGAATTCGGAGTGTGAGATGAATTCTGCAGAATTATCTCGAATATTGCCATGATATGGTGGCCCAGGGTAATATCTAACTCCTGCAAACTGACAATCATTTATCATTTCAAACTTTCAATATTCAACTTCACTGTTTTGCACTGTTTTGCAAGATTCCAATTTTCCAAAGCATCACTTTTTTGAGACAGATTTTTTCAGAGATTTAAATGATAAATCTATAATCAAGTGATATCTCGGCATCAAAATATCATCAAAATATTCTCACAGAATTTGGTCTCAGCAACACTTTCAGTCGTTCCTGCAGAATGTGTACAGTCAATATTTCATCATTGCATAAAAAAGTTGAACCAATTCAATATACCACCTCAGTGAGAAATGGATTATAGAACTTAACAGGTCTGCAGCCCCACATTCTTCACAGGCAGTCGTTTTCTGGAAGAGACCAACCTAGAAACCTATGATGGATCTATGTCTTCTCCATTACAGTCTGTCACTTTGATATAGAAAAAGAGTGGACTGTTGCACTGTGAAAATGACACTATGTGTGTCATCATGCTGATGATTTGTCATGATCATACCCAATACTTTCAATGTTGATTTAAGGAGACTTATCCCGCTTGTTGGTGACAGCCAAACGAAAGGATCATGCATCTGATTTTCACTCTAAAATCAGTTATGACAAGTCAAATGGCCTTCTCTTGATCATGACTAATCAAGCAGCCTCTATATTTCCTATGTTGAAAGTAGAGAAGATGACACTTCATCGGCTATCATGAGTCACAAATTGCATTTTTCTCAGTGAACTGGTCCTCATTTTTTCAATATCAAAGTGATAGACTGTAAAGGCTCACTGCCTAGGTAACTGATTTTTCTTTAAGTTGGGACTGGGAATTTGGGGAAGTGGTAGACAGAAGTGCCTATAAGTTTGAAAATGGCAGACAGAAAGGTCTATGAATTGGGAAGTGTCATTGTCAGGGAAGAGATGGTAAGGCGGGAAGTGGCATTTATAAGTGTTTCTGAGTTTGAAAGTGGTTAAAACAGAAACTTGTGTCATTGCATTAGTTGGGAAGTGGCAGACAGAAGTGTACAGAGCTCTGCACGCAATTGTGGGAAATGGCTGAAATAAGCATCTACGAGTAAATAATATATTTGATGGTTATGGAAGAAAGTGTCTATATAAAATGGTTGTCGGATGTGAGTCTTGGAAAGAGACCTTTTTAAGTTACTATCTATGGCAACACTTCGGCGAGAAGGTTGTAGTGAAATAATCTAATTGAAATAGGCCTAAGCCACAATGTCACAGACTGCAGAAGGAATGTTGAAGACCGAACAGACTCCTACCCTGGATTAAGCAACAATGATGTGCTTGAGGAGCGGACATGTGAGGTAGCATCAGTTTAAATTCCAAGACAAAACATTCAGGCAGGCTGAGGCAGCCACTGCAGCAGTGAAGCACCCACGCCAAAGACATTATGACAAGCTGTTGTGAGACCTTTGGGAAAAACACAAAGCTGACACATTTCTCGGCAGTCCACATGATTACCAACAGAACTTGAAAAACGAGATTCTATTAAAGTGTGGAGAAAATTCTGAATAATATCAACTTCCAAACCTTCAAGCCAACGCCACACAATGTCTTAAACTCATCTTTTTCCACACTCAGACCTCCATAGTTGTTAAATCACAATTACAGTTAATGTTAAAGCAGACACATTTCAAAACACTAAGATATAGAAGAGAACTATAGGTATCAGTCAATGCAATTAGACATCACTCTGAATTTCCTGAAATATATATTTTTTATGGTGTGGTTTGTACTCTATATAAATCAAAAGGAACACAAACATCGAATATTGCAAGTTGGTAACACTCAACAAGGAATACAAATTATTTCCATTTTTATCAGCAGATACAACTACAGCACTCTTCAGTCTTCAATCTCCATTAAATTCTTCTGAGTTTTCCAAGTTGCATGGCAGAGAGAAATAGAGAAAAAGAGGTACTCACAACAAGTAATATCCTAGGGCATGGCCATGGTAGGCTATTTCCACCCCTACTCCCCACAGGCCTGGAATGAAAAGACAGAAATCAGACTGGTGCAGACATCAAACGACCTCACACATGCAAAGGATGGGCTCTCTATGGAAAATAAAGGCTTTGATGGTGCAATGAAGCTTCTGAAACTACTCTATCATTCATAGCAGGTACATTAACAATCATGTGAGTGAGGCAATGATGCGGGTTGGCATCATCAGGAGACATCATCAGCCATCCTTGTCTGCCTGCAGCAGCCTGCAGTGCTGGCACACATGTATCATCCTATACTCTGAGAAAGCCAAAGGCAAGATACAGCAAAAACCATCCTCTTCGTTAATCAAAAAAGTTTAGTTAATATATATATATAGAATTTTATTGGACAACAGAATATCATCAAGATACATGTGTCATATAAATAAGATAAAAACATAAAATACCTCTTTTAATGCATCATTAATTAGACAACCTTCAATGTTATAACATGTTATGTTTATGCCCCAAGGACAATTTAAAGCTGAAGTCAAAAACATGCATGGCCCCAGAAGTGTCAGAAATGTCATAGTTTTCAACTTTTCAGGCTTGAAGGATACGTTGAAGGTATTGAAGACCTCCTTAGCCACTTCTGAACCCAAACTTGCGACTTCTGCAGCAAACATTTTAGGATTATTCAGATTTTAAAAAGCACAAACATAGAATTCAACAGCCCTCTCACAATTTCCACCCAGAGATTCTTTGCTGAAGTGACAGTGACACTTTAAGGATTCAAAGTCTTATTACACTTAAAGTTTCTCTGAAGCTTGAGATGATGGAAGTTTTGTGTCGACAGTGCACGACACTGTATTCTGCTGTGCAGAACGAACTTGAACAAGAGTAGCCCTGCCCAAGCTATAATGGACGAGGGCATGTTGATGTTAGCTACCTATCTTATTTCACCAATCAAATCACAGAAGATACCACCAGGCTCAGGCTGCATAACACTGCGGATGATGGTCGATGTTCAAACACCACACCAGAAATAACAAGTGACTTTTCAGAGATTTACTGGTTACAACTGTTTAGCTAAGATTTTGTACCAATACAACAATTACATATTCTTTGGACAATGATACTGGATATACAGCGAGGAAAACAAGATACCATAAGCTGTGAAATACACGTGTTTGCCATGCCTGTGTAATGAGTATTAAGTATGAATTGTGTATGCATACCTATACAAAGAAACCAAAATAGGCCTCTAACACTACCCCCCCCTAAAAACTACACTCTAAAAAGTGATGTTCATTTTCATACACCAACTGCCAAAAGCACATCAGATAATCGATTGTAATCGATTATATGAAAAAGAGAATGAACCATAATCAGAAATCCACTTCAGCAAAATTTTATATTTCAAAGAGGGAGAGCTTCCACGTGGAAGTTTGACGAGTAGATTGAAGTTGTCACACAATGTACAACGACTGCAACTAGTACACGGCCTTATGTCATTTAGCGGTATTTTTTGAAAAGCCTAACAATCTTGTACTTTTTGGAAACCTGAGGAGTTGTAGTAACATTTTTTGCTGGATGCCAATTTTTCCCATTGCAATCAAAACAGGAATTTGTTACCATAGCAACCAAGGTCAGTTTTTCTAAAAATTTAAGAATTTTCATATTCTATTAAAAACATTGCCCAGAACCAGAATCTAAGTATCAGGATTAATAAATGCACTAAATCGGATTTTTTTGGTCAAGTGACCTTTGATATCCAGGGTCGTTGTCATGGTAACAAATGCGACCAAAGGTCAAAATTCAAGGTTTTTTAATCTCAGCTGAACTTTACGGACCTCGCATTGCCCAAGTTACCATCAATTTCAACAATCATTGGAGTCATTAGTGGAACCAGTATGTGTACTGTTTCTATACATATGCACATTACACTGGTGGCCATGGAAACCAGGTTAGAAGCAAAACTTGAAAGTCTTGTCTACTGAGTAACGTCTAAATTGACTAATTGGGCAACTTTGATATCACCAATGTACCATTTTATCACACCTGGGGTTGAGATATTTTTAAAGTTTTGCATTTATTTAAGTTACTGAAATATTGTTTTGGCCTAAAGTTGGAATTGTCACCTCCTGCTTCTTGTCTGTGGTTGCCATGGCAACCGTTTTTATATGTTGTGTTATTTTGGTAAAAATCTCCAAATTTCACCTTAAATGTGTATAAGAAACTGTCTGTTTTGTATGAAAAAATATTCTAGGATAAAAAGGGGTATATGTGATCACATGACCACAATAGTTAGAGAGCCAGGTCATCTTGAAAGTGAGGATCAAAGATAAGAAATGTGTTATTACATTGACGTCAAAGTAAAAACATGACAAGTTATTGTCAGTAGGTCACCATTGTTATTTTTGTTGCTAGATATATCAGTTTCCAGAATTTCTGATTTTCAAAAAAAAATATTGGTTGCCTTGGTAACCGGACTGAATGCACTTGAGACAAATACAAGGATTTATTTTGCATCAACTAAAATTTACAAACATCATACTGGCAGATTCTAATCAATTTCATCAACAATTTGTGTATAAATATGCTACAACAGTATGTCTACTGTTTCAATAGATGTACAATTCATTGGTAGCCATGGCAACCAGGTTATAGCCATAACAACCAGGTTTCGTTTAATTGACAAATGTGACGTATTGGGTTGCCTAAGATAAGATAATTCTCATACTTTCTGTCACTTATTTATGATATCCAGTTCTATTTTTCTTTTTTTAAATGTTGAGATTCTTCCAGTTAGTTCCTCGCTATGGTAACCATGAAAACAGTTTAGAAGAGCCTCATATTTTACATAAAAATAAACAAATCTCAAAGTTTTACCAAAAAAGAAGCTGACTAGGGCCTGTACTTTAAATTAAAGAATTTATTGTCCAAGGAAAATTATCCATTCCATGATATCCTGTTGCCATGAATGTTACTTTATAAATCAGAGATAATGTTTAGTTTAAGGCTCATAGTCACTGATATACAAAAGAAAATATTAAGACCATGATGCTAATTAAGAAAAAAGGGCAGGTGATGTTTGTTACATTCGAAGAATTATGAATACATTACTTTTATTCAGCTGTTTGTGGCCATCAATGACCTCACAACAGGCCCTATTCATTGCATTGAAATGAGAAGTCAATTTGTCATTGAGTAACTTGTGATTCAGTAGATTGTTTGTTCTGATAGCATTGAGAGTATAGGATATGAACTGAGCCTCATGTACTGCATGTGAGTCACAGAGAATAACATTACATTGATAGGGATATCATCTGAAGAGGGTCATCTGTTCTAGAATATTTGAGAAGAATGAGACTGTTCTTCTTACTTTTATTGTATATATAATTATTATAATTATCATCAGTGTTGTATTTTTTATTCACAACAATGTACTGGGTAATTGGTTGCCAATGCCATGGTATGCATTTGAGAGGCTCAGTTGGTCTATTAAGAAATGGATTGATTGATCTGGCACATTTTATCATACAACTTACAAAAATCAGTTCAAATTACACACGTTTTTTTTTTGGGCTAAAATTCTTTTGCAGGAAAATTAAAAATATAAAACAATTTATATATCTGGTGAATATGTGTAATTTCTTGGTGAAGTTGAGCACTTGGGAAACATGAAAATCTGGTTAATGGTAATTTTGAGTTTGCTGATTGAAAAAATTGGGGGTGCCATTTTGTCACTGTTCCAACTTTTTAAGGACTCCAAATTTGTTGAATTAAGACACTTTGAATGCCATGTCAATGAAGAAATCTGATGTCAAAATTAAATCTAACAATCTTCAATTAGCCCCAAAAATCATAACCACAACTGCTATGGTGCTTCAGTAGCATACACAAGAATCATAATTGGTCAATAACGTTTTTTTGGAGGGCATTATGGGGTATTAATCAGTTATGGCCAGAGGGCAAAAATCATTAACTTAATGCCCGAGCCGCCAGACGAGGGCATTAAATGATTTCTGACCGATTATGAGTCTTGTGGATCCATTAACGCCCGCTCCGTTTTCGCGTTCTCACGCCCTCGTTATTGAATATAGAGCAAAATCGATTACATACGAATGATCTGCTCTTCCTGGAGATGATTTTTCAATTCGGACCATTTTTGGCCGATTTAGCCCAAAAACTGACAGAAAATTTAATTTTTGATGTCAACAACATCGCCATGACGTCACTTTTGATGACGTCACGATATAAAAAATACACCAGGTGGGTGTTAATGGCCAGACAATGCCCCCTAAAATGAATAATATCCAATAATGCCGGTTACTAGCTGAAAGTTTCAGTGAACAGTGGCTTTATTTTTTGTGACAGGAAATGTGTCAATATTTTGGGGGAAAGTGTCTCCTTCATAACATTAATGTATGCATTGTATAGTCCTATCATGAATATTTTTCTATTCCTTTTGCAACAACAGTAAAGTACAAATAGCATTGGCGATGAGATAAGTTCACATTAAGCATGCATAATATCAATGTATTGAATTGACAGGTATGTCTTGACCGTTTCTTATATCAAGTATTTTTAAAATCCTTACACTTTCTGGAAGGCTGTGCCAAAGCAATGATGCTGGTTTTAAAAATGCTCTGTTCTTTACCCTACTTTTGTTACTGCCTTTTGATCTTTTTTTGGTTTGGTATTCATGAGTTCATTCATCATTTTGAGGTACTGATGTGCTAGACCATTCACAGCTTTCCAAATAGCAGTCATGAGTTTGAATTGTGATACTTCTTTCCTTTGTCCACAAATTTGACCTCTTTTTTAGTCCTTCAGTCAGTCGAACAGCTGAGTTTTGGGAAGGCTGCTGGTGTAAGTTTTGGGCAACTTTGAGTTTGTCTGTCAATTGATTGAAAGAACCCTTGGTAAGACAGTCCATTGCTGTCAGGCCAAACCATTACTGGTATGTTTCATTTTGAGTCAGATTACATTGCTGTAGTTAAGGTGAGGGGTGATTCTCACATTGAACGCTGTTTTGATTGACTTCTTGTTCAGTAACTTCCAACTGGTGATCTTGATTAAATGCTATGTTGTCTTGATGATAACAGACTTGCTTAATCCTAAAGAAATTGTTGGAAATAGATGAAAATTAGGAGCACAATACTTATCTTTTCAAAACAGATATAATAATACACTTTTGGTTGATGACCCTCCTTTTTATTACAACAGTCGGACAACACGATCTACGTGTCAGATTTGACCTTCTCTGCCGTGATACCATGATAATGTATGGTAAATGTAAAAAAGATTTTTTTGAAGAATGAAACGAGAACATTTCTTTAACCCTACTGATCAGCCTCCCAAATGTTAGGCCTGGAAACAAGGCTCATGAACCACTTTTATTTTCTACTGTTTAAGGCAGCAAACTTCAGCATTGGGCTTTATGAGCCGCATTCTAAAAGAAATAATTTTATACCAAGACTTAGGCTACATCATATTGGAGAAATTCGATTGGTAAATTTCAATGAAAAAGAACCATGCCCACTGTTAGTGGGAAGAAGGCTACAATGTGCTGCACACATAGCTCACAGCGCTCCTGAAGAAACATTGGGTTTAAGAAAATGAACCGAAAACGGGACCTATACTGCCTGAAACTATACGATCATACGAACATTTTAAGACAAAAACAAAAAAAATCTGTTGGGAATTTTTTGAGAAATTCAAGTTTTAAAAAATCTTGTTTATCTCATCACTTGAATACATGTAAAATGGCTTATAATACAATAAACAAGCTTAAAAACACAATAAAACCTGTTAGTTTAGCTCCCTTAAGAATTTCAAACATGTTACAACAATGAAATGAAAATATTTTTTGACTTTATTGAAATAAATGTGACACATTGTTTGTCACACACTTAAAATTCAAAAAGCTAAAAATAACCCATTTATTTTATTTTACTTTTACTCTTTATTGTTAAGAGGTTTTAAACCTTGTTTGACATGTATATGGAAAGCTTTAAATGTGAAAAGCTGGTCTAAAAATTATCTTTGGTCAAACGGCTGCAGCAGATTGTCAACTTTTAAACATTATTGTGCAGGTAGCAGTGATCACAAATACACAAAGTTTCCTGACTCAGTAAAGGAGAATGGTACCGCTTTCCTTCTCCCTTATCAAAATGGTTATTATAAATATATTGCACAGTGAGCTGTCACAGCTCTTTCCAAATCCAAATGACTGACTTAAAAACGCAGGTTCACATCCATTTTCTCATTGAGGAGAAAATTAGCAGGTATACCTTTGAGGGAAATTAATCTATCCAGTTACTGATCTCGAGTTACTCTCTAGCCTTGATATGCAGTGCAGAATATGTTGCTCAAAAACGTAGGCCCGATTACAGCTGTTGCATTCTATGATTATGTGCATGCAAGCATTCTTTGGTACCTCCCTAAATCTGTTCTATTCAAAGAGATTCTCAGATTAAAAAGTCCATGCAAGGTGCAGGATATATATTCAAACCACCACCATAGTGTTCACTACAGTTAGGCATGTACAAGGTACCTGAAAAAGTGTAGCAAACATCAAGCCCAATTTCCGCACACAGCCGAGAACAGCCATGCCTATTTTCATAGCCTATAGATATGTCTAAGGATTTGAGGATGTTCCATTAAATATTAAATAGTGCTTAATTTTGAGCCATATTTATCCAAATTTAGGCATCAAATGCAAATGCAGAAAAAAAAATCAGCTGATTTCACAAACCTATGTTAGAAAATTAAATTTTGACATGTTTACTTTAGCCTCAGATATCACTCTAGAGATTACTGTCAAATACTTCAGCCTGCATCACCTTTTCTCTATGTGAACTATTGTACACTGTATATATATAGTATCATATAAACTAAATGGGCCAATGAGAAACCTGTGTGAAATAATAATAATCAGTGCTGTGAGAAGATACTTACTTGTCATGTTTATATCTGTTTTAGACATGCTTTCACTTTTTAAAAGCTGTATGAAGCTTTTCATATCCAGTTTAAGGAAATTTTATTAATAGCCCCCAAAAACTGAAAATATGGAGTATTTGGTTATTATCAGCATTTTTGCATTTATACGGTGTGTGATAAACAATGTGTCACATTTACTTTTAAAAAGTCACTAAATATTTTCATTTCATTGTTTTAACTTTATTGAAATTCCTTAGAGAGCTAAGCTAACAGGTTTAATCACGTTTTCAAGCTTGTTTATTGAATTATAAGCCATTTTACATGTATTCAAGTGATGAGATAAACAAGATTTTCAAAAACTTGAATTTCTCAAAAAATTCCCAACAGATTTTTTTCGGTTTTGTCTTAAAACGTTCGTATGATCGTGTAGTTTCAGGTGGTATAGGTCCCGTTTTCGGTTCATTTTTTTTAACCCCAATGTTTCTTCAGGAGCGCTGTGAGCTGTTTCTCAAGAAAGTAGGATGGATAGTTGGATACTGGGCAGTGCCCTACTATTTTACACACACTTGTGACATCCATAGAATGGGTGAAGTCACCTCATGGTAATTTCGGAAAACAATTGTCTCAGTAAGAAAGGAAATAATTTAATTCACTGTTCAGCTTAAAAAAAGATGTTTAACCCTAAAAACACAGAAATAGTGGCAGAATATTTCACTAGGGCAGAATAATGAGTCTTGGCCTTTTATTTCCTCTTATTTGTCTCTCATATGCATTCAGTCTGGTTACCATGGCAACAAATATTACAATAATTAAAAAATATGGAAACTGATACATATCCAAATAGAATTAACAGCATTGCTACCAAAATAATGATGGTGACCTACGGGCAAAAACTTGTTATTTTATTACTTCGCCGCCAATGTAACAATGCATTTCTTATCTTTGAGCCTCACTTTCAAAATGACCTGGATCTCTAACTGTTGTGGTCATGTGATCACATATACCCCTTTTTATCCAAGAATATTTTTTCATGTGAAAAAGACAATTTCTTATATATATTTGAGGTGAAATTTGGAGATTTTTACCAAAATAACACAACATATAAAAACGGTTGCCATGGCAACCACAGACAAGAAGCAGTAGGTGAAAATTCCAACTTTAGGCCAAACAATATTTCGGAAACATAAATAAATGCAAAACTTTAAAAATAACTCACCCTAGGTTTGATAAAATAGTGCAAATGTGATATCAAAGTTGCCCAATTAGCCAATTTAGACATTACTGAGCAGACATGACTTTGAAGTTTTGCTTCTAACCTGGTTTCCATGGCCACCAATGTAATGTGCATATGTATAGAAACAGTACACATACTGGTTCCACTAATGACTCCACTGATTGTTAAATTTGATGATAACCTGGGCAATGCCGGGTCCGTAAAATTCAGCTGAGATTAAAAAACCTTTAATTTTGACATTTGCTCACATTTGTTACCATGACAACGACCCTTGACCTCATAGGTCACCTGACCATAAAAAGTCCCTTTCACGGAAGTATTAACCCTGATATTCTGATATTGGCTGTTGACAATAATTATCTCAAAATATGAAGATTTGTAAATTTTATTTATTCTATGGCAACAGATTTCACCTTTGGTAACCATGGAAAAAATTGGCATCCACCAAAAAAAGATAGCACAACACCCAAGGATTCCAAAAAGTATAGCATTGTTGTACATTTCAAAAAATACCGCTACCCCCTTTTTTGTACCATAAGGCCGTGTACTAAACTTCAAGTCAATAAAAGCCAACACAGCTCGTCTCCAGAACCTTTTTTGCTTCAATTAGATTCGGTGTCATGTTTACTTTTTCGGAAACCTGAGAGGTCTGGGTTCGATCCATAATCAATAAATTCCTGTCAATAACTTGCAGTGAAGTCTTGTACGTTTTACATTGAATAGAGTGTAATTTTAGACCATAAAAAAAGAACAAAATTGAACTTTTTGAGAAAAAGAAAAGAGAAAATCAAAAGGAAGCACAGTGTAACTTGGCATGTAGCCAAATTGGCTTTTACAGATCTTGCAGTGTACTCTTGAGTAACTCGAGATATACCATGAAACGATAGATAGATAGATAGATAGATAGATAGATAGATAGATAGATAGATAGATAGATAGATAGATAGATAGCGAGCTCATCAGCTGGTTAGCTACTTAGATAGATAGCGAGTTCATCAGCTGGTTAGCTACTTAGATATCTAGCAGTAAAGTGTAGCCTAACTGAAATAAGTCAATTTAGGCCTATTCATGAACAAGAACAAGTCTATGAGACCCAAGGAACTCCATTCAAGTTCAATGCACGGTATGCACCCGCATGGTATGCACTATGAAAATCTATCCATCGTCAGGAGTAACATGCAAATCTCACCTATATATATCCAATCATTAATATGTAAATGGCACTGCCATGAAATTTGCGCTGCACTTTAAAAAGTTTTTGTAGGACTTACAGTGTTACCATAACTTTCATGTTTATTTCATATTTAATGTATGAAAGGCAGTTATGTAACTGTTTCAGAAAATTAGAAAGACAGGTACATGGAAAGACAGAGAAAAATGTAGAGCAAGATAAACTAGACAAAAAATATAATAGATATATAATAGAGAGATAAATAAATAGACAGATAGATAGATAGATATATTGACAAATAAGATTGATAGATAATCAGCTAAATGGTAAAAAGGACGACAGCACTGAAAGATGCCAAAGTCAAGTCTATGTTAGATTGTTGATATTACATAATAGTATAAATATATATAGTAATACAAAAACAATAACATTGCATGTAGTCTAACTGTTCACTGTTACATAATCATCAGTTTATGGAGATTGTGTAACTTTAATTTTGTTATGTGTTCTTGTTGTCTGTTTTGAAATTAAATGAATCACATGTTAATAATTTGATTTAGCTTGTCAACGCTAATAATTAACTATTCCATAAAAATGATTGGTACAGGATATATTACTAGAGAAAATTGAATTTTTAAGACACCTTTGAAGATGAATATGTTATGTTTTGTTAAATACGAAACTAAATCATTGATAAGAAGCTGGACCCACTTGACCTAATTCCCAGCTGTGGACTGTTGATGTTGAGACCATCACTGCACAGATTTTTAAGTCCTCTCTTGCACTCAATTCGCTTCGCTCAACGGCCTTTGGCCGTTTCGCTGCGCGAATATTATATACAACCTTGCTGTCCTACACATAGGCCTCATGCAAAATAAATCAAGAGACATGGGATGACTGGATGAGCCTCAGACCAGTGGTTAGATGTTAAAAATTCCTTGGACCCTCGTGGTTGATGGTTTAATTAGGTCAAAGGGGATCCAGTGTGCCTTATAAGGTTTGACCTTAACCAAGGTGTCTACCTAATTAAGCTTAATTGGCAACTCTCCAGACTTGCTGTTAAGGCTGCAGCTTAACTGCTCTGAGTCTGCTCAGACTGGGTATAAAGTGGAGTGTGTTGATGCATGGAAAATGTTCACTGCAGATTAAGTGTGCTTTGCTCACATTTGCTTTGCATGCCAATGATATGACCCATGCACTGATACCGCATGACTCATTACAATTTTTCAAGACTCAAGAGTACACAAAAGTTATATTTCTTGCAACCAAGTCGAATTTTCATCTGTCTACATAATATGTAAATGGCACTGCCATGAAATTCGCGCAGCACTTTAAAAAGTTTTTGTAGGACTTATAGTTTTACCATAACTTTCATGTTTATTTCATATTCAATGTATGAAAGGAGTTGTGTAACTGTTTCAGAAAATTAGAAAGACAGATACATGGAAAGATAGAGAAAAATGTAGAATAGCAAAATAAACTAGACAAAAAATATAATAGATAAATATATCGATAAATAGAGAGATAAATAGATAGACAGATAGACAGATAGATATAATGACTGACAGATAGATAGATAAATTGATAGATAGATATATATCAAATAAATGGTAAAAAGGCAGACAGCACTGAAAGCTGCGAAAGTCAAGTCTATGTTAGATTGTTGATATTACATAATAGTATAAATATATAGTAATACAAAAACAATAACATTGCATGTAGATTATCTGTTCACTGTTACATAATCATCAGTTTATAAGATTATGTAACTTTAATTTTGTTATGTTTTCTTGTTGTCTGATTGAAATTAAATGAATCACATGTTAATAATTTGATTTAGCTTGTCAATGCTAATAATTAACTATTTCATAAAAATTATTGGTACAGGATATATTATTAGAGAAAATTGAATTTTTAAGATACTTTTGAAGATGAATATGTTATGTTTTGTTAAATACGAAAATAAATCATTGATAAGAAGCTGGACCCACTTGACCTAATTCCAAACTGTGGACTGTTGATGTTGAGACCATCACTACACAGATTTTTTAGTCTTCTCTTGCACTCAATTCGCTTCGCTCAACGGCCTACGGCCGTTTCGCTGCGCGAATATAAGTATTTTTAGAATGGCTTACAATTAGGGATTTTTTCTCCAGATTTTTGATGCCTCACTTGCCTTTCAGGTGACGGTGGTCAATGTTCAAGTCTTCAAGCAATAAGGAAAGTTATCATATATATCTTTGAAAACCAGAATGCGAATTTAATCCAAATACCTATCGTGATTTTTTTTTCTGTATTCACACCAAGGGACAAAATATACAAGCACTTTCAAGTGTCCTTCACCTAAAACATGTATAGATCTACCTGTCCTATTCCCTTCAAATGCATAAGGGACCGTTCAGAATTTATGACTGGGGGGGGGGGGAGTTTTGCTGGAACTTCCCGTCAAAAATTGATACCCCCCCTTCAGTTCCATGCGGATTTTTAGTACCCCACCCTTAGGCTTCACGCGTATTTTTAGTACCCCTCCTCGACATACAAAGCAATATACACAATATATACTGTTATACACGGCCACGCGTACAGTACCCCTCCTTGAAACACATGTGAAAAGTAAGTACCCCCTCGGCCAAAACTCCCACCCCCCCCAGTCATAAATTCTGAACGGTCCCTAAATACATGACATAAAGCCTATCCCTATGTATTCTGATCTAAATTTGATAGGCCTGCATAATGTCTAAATTCATTAGTTAATTGTTGATGAGGTGATCGAAATTTGAACTGGGTCATAGAGTAACCAATGGCACTGAGCACTAAAACTGGAGGCCTTCAATTATTGGAGTACCCGCACTTAGTTCCACAACCAGCAAATGCGTAATTACAGGCATTTTTAGCAAGACAACCCCTTTGATCTTGGCAGTAATTTGGGAGAGTGGAAGACAGAAAGAGAAGTCTAGCGATCTAAAAATCTGATCAGTAAGTCAACAGACATCGTCAATGGAAATCAGCTGATTGCGGTGACTGTTGAAAAAGCTTTTCAAAGATTGTGTCCTGTGACTCTGTGAAGCTCTGTGAGGCAGGTTTTTAGCTTTATGTTATCAGGAATTGCACGGTAATACGGTTAAGCTGCACTGTTGATGTTTCTCCTGCAAAATGTGCAATGGAACACCTATTTTTCAAATTAATTATTGGTCCCTTTTTCTGGTCAATTGGATGACTCAATGGATAGAGGGTAGTGTACACTCTACAGACAGCATCTGAAATCTAAGCACCCTGTCCACATTGTGAAGGTAGACAATTACACAATGGATTTCGGCTCATGTAAAATTAAATTGTCAAATTCAGCACAGGCACACTCCTGTATTAGTCAATTGATATTCAGTATAAACATCTATTAATTAGGCCTAATCTCAAAACAGAATGTAGGCCTACTGTCAGTCCAGAAGAATGTCCGTGATTTCATTGGCCACCTTGCCATCACGCAGCTTGTGCCAGTGCTGAACATTTATTCTTGTCAACCAGTAGGCCTATTTGGTTGTCACAAATCAAGTATACTCTCCTTGGTTGTGCAATAAACATGGGGCGTCCATTTTCAGGGAGGGAGGTTTGGGTTTTTTTTTTAATGGGAAATAATTTATTTCATGGTAATGGCGTCGGCAATAATTCATTTCGAGGAATTATAGGAAGTATAGGAAGAGTGGGCACCATGCCATTTTAATAATATACTTTTAGATAATGTGCAGAAAAAAAAACCTTGCATAATGACAATGCATACCCAAAAATAGTATAACCTTCACCAGAAAATTAGTCATGATGTCTGAATGACCAAATGCTGTAGGCCAAGTTACAAAATATAAAGACTACAATATTATGCACTAAACAAGGCTGGCTTCTGCTGCTGCTTCTGCAGCTGAGATAGAGATGGAGAGGGCAATCCACATCTCACAGATGACACCCTGGCAACAGAACAGCAGCTGAACTGTGAGATTAATGGAGTGGCCAGTTCTAGGGCTCCCAGGCTCATGTTATTAGCAAATGGCCAGCACCAGTTAGACCCAACCTAAGCCCTCAATGGTCTGTAATTTAGCAGACCTCACCAGTCAAAAGATAGTTTGCCTTGAATGGGAGACTTTTAAGTCCCCATGTCTCATTTTGCATCTCAATAGCAAATTTAGAAACCTGCTTGTCCTTGTGCTAAAGTCTATACGACAACTGAGATATTTTTAAAATTCAAATATCAATCACCTATCTTGTGTACTACTTACTACTTTGAAATTGATCTTGACGACCTGATATCTTGTTTGTCTCTGCAGGGACAGTTAGAGCTCTAACTGTCCCTGGTCTCTGGCAACTTTTTGAATGGATTTCTTAGGCCAGGCTAAACACAGTAGTAGTTACCAGTACTTAACACTGCTTTTTTTCTTTAGGAAAATACCTTTTTTTTTAAATGCATGTTATAGCCACAGGGGTTTTTAAACCACTTAATTTTTTTTAATTTAGTAAAAATATTCCACATTGTGGAAGCCCGGCTTATTGTTTTATAGTACAAAATCTGGTCGTCCTTCAAATCTGGGCATCTCGGGCGATAGGACGACCGGGAATCTGGTTGTAAACCCCTTAGATGCATTGTGTCATCTCTTTTAACCCATGCTGATGATGTCAATACATGAGATACAGGCATTGCAATGCTACCTGTAGTTTGCAAAGCTCAAAATTAGGAAATAGACCTAATTAAAATGCTCATCTACACATTTTGTAGATTGGCAGTCCTAGAAGCAGTCTTGACGTCATCGCCATTGTCAGCCTTGTGACGTCACAGCTTACACTTACAATGACGTCACAATTGCACCTACTTCAAACAGTAAACATGATGAGCTTCCAGAAGAAAGATATTCAAAAAAGCAGCAACAAAACACCCATCAAATGTTCTATCATAAGCACGTATTGACATGGTCAATTTTATGTGACAAAATCAATTGACAACTTTTACAGTTGACTAGGCCTACCAAGTCTTCAAGTTCAAGTTTTGAGTTCAGTTTGCCAAAGTCTCAAACTCTGACAGTCTTTGAAATCAAAAAATTTAAGTGGCTTACCAATGGCTGTACAGATGCCCCAGAACCGAATGACCCAGACAAAGTAATCCCAGACGGCCAGGCACCTCGATGTCCGGTATCCCATCCTGTCCCTAGTCAGGACGTAGCGATTTCGCGCCACTCCGTTCATTTACTGAGCTTGAAAGCAACTGACATGATGCTGCCAGCATCCAACATTTTCTTCTCATTGATCCAAGCTTCACACTGGAGCCACCAGGATGACACAAGTCACGCACGTGCACTCTACTGTCCTCTGGTGGTCAAGGATTATTCCATTGCGGATGGTAGTTGGTCAACCTCAAACTGCAGGTTGGGTCAACCTGGCAGTAGCTAGGGGAGACCGGGGCTAGTTGTCATAGGGGCAAGTTGTCACAATGCTGATTACTCAGCTATGGATGGCAGCAGCTGCATGCAATTAAATCAATTTTGGTATTTTTTAGCATGGGGAATATTGTTGTAATGATATCACAAAAATTTGTAGTCTGTAATGCGCTATGCGAAAATTTCTGAAAATGACAGCTTAAATTCAAGTTTTTCACCATTTTCAAATTTTTCATCGTCTCCCAATAGGAGACAATTGGGAGATTAAGGCGTTGATTCATAATGGCATTAACCCATAGTCTCCATGAACAATGTGTCTGTGTTTTCTGAGTGGAACCAGAATATACCTGTTCTCTTTTGATTACCACTGACGGGGCTTCAAGTGCATTTGACAAGTGCGCCACCTGGAGTACAATTCTTTGTAGTTTTGGCCAATTGTCAACAACTTTTTGCCGAGATTGAAACAGTTGTTATGCCAGTTTATCAACTGTCGAATTCAACTGTCGTGTTGAAATCAACTGTCGTCTATACCGAGATATCGGATTGACTTCATGATATTGACAAGGGTAGGCCGGGGCTAGTTGTCACAGGGGCAAGTTGTCACAGTGCTTATAACTTGGCTATAGGTGGCAGCAGTTGTGTCGTTATTAAATCAATTTCAAGATCTCTTTGTTTGTTAAGCTTTTGTATGATGTGGTTGCAAGAAACTATAATCTGTGATGTGATATGTGGACTTCTTAAAAATGACTTTTTCAACAGAAGTTTTACAATTATTTCATTGTCCTCCAATTTGAGAAGCAATTTTCTGGTAGAAATACTTCCTGATTTAAGATGGCATTCATCCAAAGTCTTCGCAAAATGTGTATTTTTGTTTTTTAAAAAGAATCCAATGTATTGCAAACTTGGATTACAGAAAATCTGTCAAGAGATGTTACATTGGCCATATCAGTGTGACAACTTGCCCCGGGCTTGGGGCAAGTTGTCACATTTTCACAAAAATGACTTTGAGTCACAACATGACCTCTAAGGAAACACATGGTTGATAAATCAGGACGAAAGCTGAATAAAAACTTTCTCAAGACTTACAAAAATGTTACAGGGTTGGAAGTTTCCAGACGACCTGAATCTAGAGACCTCTCAGATACAGTCAAACTTGAAGTAAAAAAAATTGTGACAACTAGCCCCGGTCTCCCCTACATGTTGTTGGTCTCAGCGAAAGATCAGTCCAGGAGCAGTGTATAATGTGTATAAACTGTAAATGGAAGTAATTGCCAAGAATACCTCATATCAGTGATATAAGGTAATTTTTGGCAAAATTTGATAGCTCTTTCCATACTTTTTGACTGAGAGAGTATCGAAATTTTGCACAAGTTCAAATTGAAAGGAATTTATTGACAATATTCCACTGAATTTTGCATTTTTTTCACAAAGTACTACTACTAGGCCTATATGAGCCAAAATTTACTGTCATGACTTTTTTGTTACGTCTTAGCCAAATATCATTTCGAATGATGTCCAGTGTTACATCTTAGACCATGACATGTTTAGGCAATTTTGAAGAAAATACTCACTTTATCTGCGAAACGATTACACTGTAATTTATTCAAGATGGGTTCTCACAGAATTCAGGATAATTTGTTTAGAGTCTATGACATAAATCATCAATTAGCGAAAATACATGACAAGATGTAACATTGGACACCACAGCCATTTTGGAAGATATCCATGACGTAACAGGGACACCAAGGATATGACGATGGATAGCTTCATGGTCTAAAATGTGAAGTGCACAAGTCACTTACAATTTGAATGAAACTTTTTCCAAAAACTAAAATACTTCTACTTGACAATTATGACTATTCCCCACTGCCAAGTTCACATGAAGGTTGCAAAATCGTCAGTTGTAGAAGATGTAACATGGGACACCAACAGGCTAAGATGTAACATGGACACAATTTTGTCCATGTTACATCTTTTCCCAATATCTTCATGTTGATATTTTGCTTGCAAATTCCACAGCCTTGAACATTGCAAATTATTCTAATAACAGTGATATAACAAGTCAAAGGTGTAATGTATTATCTAGCATCAAACTGAGACACAATTCCATGTCATTGCAACTATTGGCCAAGACGTAACATTGCAAAAAAGGTGGTCTTTGAAACAGAAAGCTCATCCCTCACCACAGCACCAAAAGTAAAACCATGTGTGACTAGATGAAATTATACAAAATACAAAAAATATATAATTTATGTCAACAAATGCATTTATGCTAATGATTCGCCATGGCCCCTTGATTCAAGGCATGAATGAGAGTGGCCAAGACGTAACATTAAAAAAAATTTCAATTTGAAGATTCCAGGACCGAGATGCTTGGGAAATCTTACTCAAACAACATGGATTCATTTTGCAGTCAAATGGGAATGGAAAGCGCAACTGGGAATTCATATAACAGTGATAGCTAATGAATTCACTTTTATATTTGAGTGTTGTCATATATGTGGTATTGCGGACACCAAAGCAGGTGGTCTACTTGCACCCCTATTTAATGTTATTTGTGTTTTAACTTTGAAGAAAAGGAAAGAAAAATTTGAACTACAACTTATGATATAATTCACTTCTGAAGAACAGCCGGTGAATTATATATATGATACTTTGTGTGTCTTGCAAGGACACCACACAATTTTGGGCCATTTTGTCCACCATGCCCAACTTGAACCAGCTTTAAATCGCCAGATAAAAGTCCTCAAGCCATGAATTTAACTGCTATGCTGAGAAAATCACTTACACTACCAATGTAACATACATTCATATACATTCAATTGGCTGGGTGTCATCAGTGAAGTTCAAAAATGGCCATTCTAAGACGCAAAAAAAAAAATCATGACCGTAAATTCTGCCTCATATATAGAACCAACATTGTTTTAAAACTAAGTTTTGTCTGTTACACCCTTGTAATTGAAATGAATCACTATCATTGAATTACTAATTCTTTATCTTGATTTATTCAATGAAAGTCATATTTTGTTAAATCAGTAATTTTTACGTCCACAGCATTTACGAAAAAGGCTATACAGAAAAAATTTGCACCGACCTGAAGTGTTACCCAAACTTTTCTTGAAGGTCTAACCATACAGTACGTGATTACAAGAAGTTTTTCTCTAAAAGAGAGATGTACACTCCCCCCCCCCCCCAGCCAGGAGTAAACATGGTATGGACTAATGTGCCGGATGTAAAAATTGATTTTATATCTTTTTCAAAAAGTGCCATTGGTAACAAAGGATTTTTTTAAATAATCGAAATAATTATGATTTTATGTTCAAATCTCAATTTCAAACGCAGATTTATGAGTGTGTAATTGTAACATATAAGTCAATGCAGTGAATATATTGGGCCTAGAGTAGGTCGGGGCATGGAATTAGAAAGTTGCTTGTTGGGCTTCTGCTACACAGATTATAGGCCTACATGCCTATGTTCTGCTTTCTTTCTAAGGTTTCGTGTTTATTTAAATAAACGTCACATATATGTTCCTTGAAAACTGTCAGAAATTTTCAATATTTTCCAATAATACTCTCTGACCCAATCATTTAGTAGACTACTTCATTATTAGCTTGAAAAACTAAGCATCTATAGTAAAAATTATTAACAAGTAATCATCTTCATTTTAAAACCGGGCAACACTAAAAATCAAAACAAAATCAAGTAATGTACACAATCTTCATAATAAAGGATCAACTAATTAAAGATTATGTAAAAGTGATCTACACGCCAATCATGTTATTAATTTTTACATTATTGCATGTGCATGGATGAAATTTGGTACGCATGTGGCCTATATGGTCTAATTGTGCCTTTTGATGGTCTCATTGACAGATATACGTTTTGAAAAAATGAGAAAAAAATATAAAAAAATTTTTTTTTTGTTTTTTGGGCTAAGACTCGTTCACTATTGCATGTACATGGATAAAGTTTGGTACACATATGGTCAATATGGTCTAGTTGTGCCTTTTGAAAGGTCTGATGGAAAATATTATATACTTTTAGAAATATTGAAAACAAATAAAAAAAAATTTTTTTTTTTGTTTCTGGCCCAACATACGGTCTCTATTCAATATACATGGATGAAGTTTGGTACACATATATATATGTTATAGTTTTGCCTTTTCATGGTCTGGCAGATGGCTATTCTATAGTTTTTGTAATATTGAGAAAAAAATTTTAAAATAATTATTTTTATATCGGAGCCAAAACTTGCCCACTTTTGCATATACAGTAATACAATTTTCTAAACAAATCACCTATACAATGTAGCAGTGCTTTTTGATGCATATAACACTTTATGAATCATTGGGAAAACTTCAGAAAATTATAACAGCGTTATATTTTTTGGTTTTCAACCCACACCTCATAACCTGTACTTTGTACATGCATGAAACTATACCATAATATGCGTAAATTAGTCTAATAAGGCATTTCCCTGATTTTACAAATCCTGGCAAGCAGACGGGAAGATGGCAGGGCAGCGGGCAAATAGAGATAACTGAAGGTCACTACTCGACCGCTATTGCATACCTATAAGAAATTTCGTAAACGCACCAATTTTATGATATTATTGTAATCTTTTAAAGGTGTTATTCGCTGAAGGTTTGCTGCAGCGCAGCCTATGTTTTACGTTTAATGGTAAAATGATACTAGCGATATAGGGTGTTATTGGTCAACCAACACAGATAGAAACACCCAAAAAAGCATTCGGAACTTCTAAGGAGGTTATCCAAAGAAGCCACAGAAAGTTACAAGTTATTTGGAACAGAAATTCAAGCTTTTGATGCACTTTATACCCAGCGTGTTCAAGCTGTATGAATACTTTTGTCAAGCTGATATTTTACGTTTGTGTGCCCCCTGAGCTTCAAAACAGAGATAGGCCTATGCTTAAGTTTGCAGTGCTTGACAATGACAATTGAGTAGGGCAATGACTTAAAAGTGAAATTTTTCTCCTCACATCCCTGCAAATACCAGTTATGTGCAGAATACTCAGCTGTATGAATATTTTTGTCCGCGACTGTATGCCTACTAAAAATTAAGAGGAATTATCATTTAATGTCTAGGGAGGGGGGGGGGACTTTTTTTTTAAAAATAAATAAGTTCTTGTTCAGCTTTGGTGACTAAATAAATCTTTTTTTGGACAGCCTTGAAATAAATGAATTATTTCATGGCAGTCTTGAATAAATAATTGCAATGTGTTGGAACGATCCCTTGGATTTCTTAACACTGCCTTCTTTTTTTTCTTTTTCTTTTCGCTTTGCAAACAAATATTTCATGCTTGTATTTTTTCACAATTGTGTTTAAAATATAGTAAATTTGTCATCACAAATGACTCGAAATGAGATTGCTGATGAGGCACAGCCAATTACCTGTGGTAAACTGCATGAGTTATGATGAGTAGTGGTAGCAGGCCAACTCTCTCAGCAGGTTGCACCTGTGGTCCGCCAAAGTTACTTTTCCGCGTTTTACCTGTAAGATACATCTCCTGGTGGAGAAACCAGGAACTGTGATTAAATAACAAAGTTGACATTAGTGATCTCAGCTCCAGTGAGTGCCTTGTTACCAGTTAGCCATGTGCACGGGGAGGTCGAAGTGAAGCGGCCTTGCTTTTGTGTGGTTTGTTAGCAGTTGATGCAAGCTAGCCTGCAAAATGGTGTGGTCTGGGCAGGCTACACGGTTGACACTTGTCATTTGGGGTACTGTGGAAATTTTACTCTTTGCTGGCCTGATCTTTGGCTGGGCTTCTCTCGTGTATGTCTTCAAATTGGAGGGATTCTTCAGTTCAGTTTGCCTGGATGAAGCTGAGCAATGGTCAAGCAACTCCACAACTCCAAGCACAGTCAAATTGGAGGTATATAAGCCACTTGTGCACAATCATGACAATGGCAGTGTGTCTCTGGCCACTGCTTCACCTGACAGTGCAAATACCAGCAGATCCCTGGACCCCCCAACATGCACAAGTCAAGATGAAGAGTTCAACCTGATCTACACCCTGGCAGTGGTCATCAATGGGGTGTCACTGTTCGCAACCGGTTGGATGTTCGACAGATGGGGCACCAGAGTTTGCCGTATCATTGGCTGGTAAGTATAGTGACATCTGAAATGTATTCTAGCAAATTGTATATTTTATCCAGGGGCATATCTAGAAATGGCCCGAGGGGGCATAACATGCGGCGAAAAGGCAATGCTTTTGCTCACTGCTATTCCTATCTTCGGAATAATCTTCTTAATTTTGGACCTACAGCCTGTCTCATTTCTGGAATGAGTGTTCGTCATCAAAAATCTGACAAAAAAAGCAGCAAACTTCACAAAAACGTGACAGAAAAATTGCAAATTTGCCAATCTACCCATGAGTATGTGTATTTCTGCTGTGTGACCGTAAAGATCCCTCCCTCCCTTACACATTATGTCATCTGTGCTGTGGGAAAAGCAAATAAAAAGTCTTTAAGTCTAAGTCTAACTAGGGATTTTTCCCGAAAGGACTAAAACATTTTAGGGAGGGTCCCTTAAGAGTACTAAGCGAATCCCTTAACTTAGTACCTCTTAAGGGACCCTCCCTAAAATGTTAGTCCTTTCGGGAAAAATCCCTGGCAGCAGGAGCAATCGGGCCAAACACCAGTTCGCATGTTATGATTCAAACTGTAAGGAGTTTTGAGGGAGGGGGACATGGCCCCCCCCCCTAAATATGCCACTGGACAGATCTATAGCATGCATACTTGTATTTTAATATGGAAAAAAAAATTAAAACGAAAGATTCTTGTCAAGTAACGCTATCATGGATTTACGAAGCCTAGAGACATGGCTATGAGCCTAAGATGATCATGAGGGAACGCAATAATTTTCGTCAGGGTACGCTATCATTGTCACGAGAAAAAGGAAATATATTCCCAGCGAACAGGAAAATCATCACAAGGGAACAAGATCATTGCAAGGAATATGATAATCAGTGGCATATTTAGGGGGGGAGGGGCCCATAACCCAAAGAACAAAAATTGATATGGGAAAGATAGGAAAAGTCACGGGACGCTACATATTTGTCTCATCTTATTGCCATCAGGCAATTTTTGGATATGTCCCTGGTGATACTAGTCATCACTAGGCATGTAGTCATTGTCGCGAGATTGGGAAAAAAGGTTTCATCTTATCAAGGTACGCAATCATTCTCGTGAGGCAAAAAAGAAATGTGATAATTATTTTATTTCTTTTGCCATATCGATATCATCCAAGTAGCGCCATACGATTTTAAAACTTTTTTGTCAAAATTTTTATTACTATTTTCCACCTCAGAGACCACTGACCTCACCCTCATTGATACCCGAATAGATTTGATAAATTATAGCAGATATTCAAATTACAGAGAACATTCAGAAGAAGATTTAACGAGGTATTCAGTTGTGGGCGGCCTGTCAGACTTGCCAGATGTTGTAAACCATAGATTTAGCTTAAGATCTCATATCCGTTAACATCTGATGGATGTTTTTAAAGATTTTTTTGGGATTAAAACTGCAATAAATCCTATATATATTGTATATATATTATAAGTCACAGATTGGCTATTTCTGTCTGTTTTCATGCACAATGTTGCACATTGTCAATTCTGCATTGATTACAGCAAGTTATACATCAATCTCTCTCTCCCACTGCCTTCTAGACACTATCTAGATTGATGCATTATCACCTGGTTGGCAGTGAATATCACTGTCTACAGTCGAAATATCGGGGCCTATGATATTGTAAAAAATACCACCCTTCAAGGCGATATTTTTTAACAATGGTTATGACATCACCAGCATTTTGGCTGCCTGATGACGTCACAAACCAAATAAAGGCCAAAACAATAGGATTGTGACGTCATATCCATTGTTGCTCCATGGTGACGTCACATTTTTGTAATGGCAGAAAATAGTCTCTCTTTATAACTCAAAATTTAAGGTAAAACCAGGTGATAAAAACAAAACAACCACGCGTCAGGGCACTTCGTACAATATCACTCGCTGTCGTGTGAATTAATATCACTTTCGCCCTTCGGGCTCCAGTGATATTAATTCACACAACAGCTCGTGATATTGTTACTCAGTGACCCTGACTTGGGTTGTTTTGTTATATAACATAGTCTCGTAGACAGTGGCGCACCTTAGATTCGTCATTTTACAGCTACGACTTCTTATTTTTCTTTCGCTATGCACACTGTCAATTCTGCATCGATACACCAGTCGTTCTTTCTCACTGCCCTCTAGACAATAGCACACATTACTTATACTTACTGGGCTTAGAGGGCTGCACTTACCATATCTATATATATATCTATTATATATGTTATTTTATGGAATGACCGTTCCCACTACTGCTTCAGCTATTCAGCTGACTCGACCAAACCAGGACAAAAACTCCCCTACTCGCATTTTGCACTTTCACTTTATAGAACTGTTCGCACCAGCTTCATCAGCAAAGAAACATGTTCACACCATGACATTCAACCTTCTCAACCACATGAAGAAGTTGTGACATCGATTCATCTGAACAGCAGGTTCTCATTGCAGTGCAAAGCAATATATCCTTATTCTTATGGGACATCTAGTTTAGTAATAGGCTGCTAATGTTATGGGTTTTCTTACAAATAAAAAGGGTACTTCAGTTTTTTCTTATATTCTTTTCTCACTTTTTTGTGTGTGATAAAATAAATTTAATAGTTTTAAAAGAAATCAAAACTGTATTCCAAACTTATCTGCTTAGTCCTGCTAATTAATGCTGCCCAAAAAACAAGTCGTTAAAACTCGAAATAATTTGAAAACAGTGTAAAGGATTTGGGAACTATGAACACCAATAAAAGTTGACCATGTTGACTGCTGATCTAGTAGGTAAATTGATTTTTGGATGACTTTTTCTCTGATGTT
Organism: Platynereis dumerilii; assembly: GCA_026936325.1. NCBI lineage: Eukaryota > Metazoa > Annelida > Polychaeta > Phyllodocida > Nereididae > Platynereis > Platynereis dumerilii. The sequence continues at coordinate 13,945,997 of JAPTHN010000002.1, read as the reverse complement.
AAAACTTAAAACATGACTTATAGGATCAATTCATAACTCGCATATATTGTGATGGGGGTGATAAAAGGAAATAAAAGTTGACATATTCACAAAATTAATGATGTAGCTATGAACAGGAGCTTATATTGTATTTTAAAACAAGTCACAACTGTTGCTGAAATTCTTTCCAATTCTCAGCCTTTGATTTCAGTGTACGGTACAGCTCTCCCGTGCACTATGTCCTTCAAGCCTTGAATATGTTGAATCTTTTTGAAGATTTACATACTCAGGTACTTATATACTGAAGTAAGAAATTAAAAATTAAATATTCCTCATAATGGCCATTTGCCATGGTTATCTAATACTATATAACCATGTTGTGTAGTTCATAAAACATTATCTCTATGACTTGTTTGATCTTAGTTTTATAGTTAAACAAATGTTAAAGATAAATCTGCAATAATGCAACACACACTGATCAGCTGACAAGTAAGGCCACACATAGTTGATTCTTAGCTTCGCGGACCCGCCGACACAATAGATAACCTGCCAATGGAAAAAAATTTTTCACATTTTTTTTTTTGTCCTACCGACCGACCCTAGAAAAAGTGCCTTGAGACGAATCCGAGAAGCTAAAGATCAATTATGTGTGGCCTAAGTGTTATTGTTGGTAACAAGTGACTGCAACTTTCTAGGGTCCTTGAAAATGTGACCATGTAACAAGTTCATGACTGACAACACCTCGCAATATTGTGTCAGTCATGTTTTTGTGTTAATAAGAAGGAGTCAATGCAAACATTGCTGGTCCAAAGTACATGTAAGGAAGTTATTAACTGATCGATGATCCAGTAGTTTTGTACATGTTAATATATATATGTGGAAAACAGGAAATAAACTAAGTTCAGATTTTCCCAAAGATTGATTAATATACCAAAATTAATTTTAAGGCCACATTTAATCACAATTTAGGGCATAGGACTACATTACTCAGGTTTATGATGATTCTTTGCTTTAATAATGTTAATCCAAATTTAACCAGTTAAATATTTGTATGCACCTATGCGGTTGATTAACTATAATGATAGCTGTAATTATTCAGCCGTTTTTCGAAGGTTCGGAGAATCAACATAATTATCTGGACGCCTCTCACAACGGCCTACTTCCTTGTGTTTTTCAGTTTCCTGTTGGCTGAACATAAGACATAGTGATGTACACAGTAAACCCATCAAACTTACTTTATGTTGCACACACGTGATCCAAGTGACTCAGACTGATATAGCAAACAGATAGTGGATAGATCTACAGATATCACCCGGTGAATTGGTCCTTAACACCGAGAATAGCTGGAAATCTGTGTTGCAATCATGGAAAATTGACTGGATTCTAAATAGGACAATGTACTAGAATTATAACTGATATACTGTCCCTATGGCACACCAGGGAGGGGGGACCAGTCTACCAGAATCTGATATGCTTCAGCGCACACCCGTCATCAACATGCGGTAGCCACCTAGCATGCAAAATACGGACTAATGCTATTGGTTGAGAGAGCTATATAGATTTGCCGGTGTTCAACAACTAGATCATTAGATTGAAACTGGCATGCATAAACAATTTAAAAGGGGGTTAAAGAGCCCTAAAGCTATTGACCAACTTATGACTGACTTATGCTCAGACAGGATGAACTGTTTTACAACCATGGCCTCATTCACACCTCCTTCTGACCTAAAGAATGGCTTTTTGAGGAAGCATACTACACTGGTCCATTTTTTAGACTAGCAGGGCTAGTCTTTAGGGATACTAGGTGTCGTCCAGTTCCGAGTCTACCATCTCCATGGCAACCACAGTAGTAGTACTGTCTATTTACACAAGGTGGCTACACTTTCTTCTTCTTATTGGAGTTCTCTCCTGTGTTTTGGAGCTCCCCTATTGATAGTTATGATATGGTCAATGATGTCAATCAATGTTAGTCAGCGATGTCAGCCGGGATATCAACCAGTGATATCAACCAGTGATGTCAGCCACTGATGTCAGACGGTGATGTCAGCCACTGATGTCAGCCGGTGATGTCAACAAGTGATGTCAGCCACTGATGTCAGCCACTGATGTCAGCCACTGATGTCAGCCGGTGATGTCAACAAGTGATGTCAGCCACTGATGTCAGCCACTGATGTCAGCCACTGATGTCAGCCGGCGATGTCAGCCACTGATGTCTGCCACTGATGTCAGCCGGGGATGTCAGCCAGTGATGTCAGCCACTGATGTCAACCGGTGATGTCAGCCACTGATGTCAGCCACTGATGTCAGCCACTGATGTCAGCCACTGATGTCAGCCACTGATGTCAACCAGTGATGTCAGCCACTGATGTCAGCCGGTGATGTCACCCGGTGATGGCAGCCACTGATGTCAGCCACTGATGTCAGCCACTGATGTCAACCAGTGATGTCAGCCACTGATGTCAACCAGTGATGTCAGCCACTGATGTCAACCAGTGATGTCAGCTGGTGATGTCAGTTGGTGATGTCAGCCGGTGATGTCAACCAGTGATGTCAGCCAGTGATGTCAGCCAGTGATGTCAGCCACTGATGTCAGCCACTGATGTCAGCTGGTGATGTCAGCTGGTGATATCAGCCACTGATGGCCGGTGGTCAGCCATTGATGTCAGCCACTGATGTCAGCTGGTGATGTCAGCCACTGATGTCAGCCACTGATGCCAGCCAGTGATGTCAGCCACTGATGGTAGCCACTGATGTCAGCCAGTGATGTCAGCCACTGATGTCAGCCGGTGATGTAAGCCGTTTATGTCAGCCACTGATGTCAGCCGGTGGTCAGCCACTGATGTCAGCCACTGATGTCAGCCACTGATGTCAGCCAGTGATGTCAGCCGGTGATGTCAGCCATTGATGTCAGCCATTGATGTCAGCCACTGATGTCAGCTGGTGATGTCAGCCGGTGATGTCAGCCACTGATGTCAGCCGGTGGTCAGCCACTGATGTCAGCCGGTGATGTCAGCCACTGATGTCAGCCAGTGATGTCAGCCAGTGATGTCAGCCATTGATGTCAGCCACTGACGTCAGCTGGTGATGTCAGCCGGTGATGTGAGCCATTGATGTCAGCCACTGACGTGAGCCAGTGATGTCAGCCACTGATGTCAGCCACTGATGTCAGCCACTGATGTCAGCCACTGATGTCAGCCGGTTATAGGATGATGTCAGCTGATGAAGTCAGCCAATGATGTCAGCCGGTGATGTCAGCCGATGATGTCAGCCAGTAATGTCAGTCAGTGATGAGCTGAACAAACTGCTGATCGACCCCCTGCTAGTCTTGCATATGGAAATATGCTCCCATCTAGTTTGACAATGTATAGAAACAAAATAAAAAGAATTCTCCCATGATGCATATATGTTTTAATAAAGTAAAGTGTAGTATACATAATCAAATAAAAGTTTTACTTTTAATTTGAAGTTTATAAACTTTATACAGTGTACTTTTAGTAAATGCATGACAGTTACAAGGGTAACTGTCATGGTAAATGTAAGCTGCATATGCATGTACACATACACATACAGCAAGATTGTTGGGTAATTTGAAAGAGGTGTGAAAAGGGGTAAATACATTTACTCTGCCCTTGGTCCATTTTTCTAGGCCAATGTGCAATGAAGTAGGGCAATAGCCTCAGGGCTCTTTGACTTCGTTTAAATTATGCTATTGCTTTCTTTCTCGAACATCTCAGGTTTTATTGAAATCATAAAAGTGGGTCTGCTTCATGAAGATGAGCTGTATCGTGTATCTACCTTAGCTTAAGATGTCCAAAGCAATGATGAGCTGTGCAGCTGTGGGTGTGTATCTCCTCTGTCAGCTTAACACAACTATTTCAAGTTGTTAAACACACAACTCCATCACACACAATCAAAAAACTTAATGCATCGCTATGTAGCAATACATTTATTTCTCTCTCTTAAGGCCCATTGGCCACTATGCCCTGATAACTTCTGACTACTGCTATTATAATTCAGCCAACCAGACTACCAGACCAATATTATGTTACAATGTTCAGGTCAATTATCAGCGTCCAGATATGCAAATTGCAATTTGCCTTCTAGTTCAATAAATGCTCACATACTGTATATTTTCTGTATTAAAAGCACACCCCTTCCCCTGCATAATGAACCAATTTTCATTAAAATTCCATCAAAATATGACTTTTTCCAAAGTTTTTTAATGCAAAAGATTATTAATTGCCCATCTCATCATTGCATCTGCCCACCGAGCTTTTAATAAAAACAATAGGGTATCTTAAATTGATAAGCTCGTAAATGGACACACACAAAAGTTTATTAAGTACTGTGTAAACGTTAAACAGAGCATTATTTGCCAAAAGAATAACTGAACTGAAAGAATAACAAACCCAAATAGACATAAGATATTATCACACGCTGATAATACATAACTGTATTTAAAGTCGGCGATGAACTATATATATTAAACTCCCCAAAGAAAAGAAATGGCAAATAGTTGGTTTCCTGTTGGATCATGCATGGGTTTCAGAAAGTGAATTTTTCAGTTACATGTCACATGGTTACTCTTTTTGCCATGGTCTACGAGTGGCACATGTGCATTGATTTTGCAGCTATAAAAACCGACATCAATGACCTGGGTAATTTCAAAATAACATGTACTTATTTTGCCTAGCTTATACATAGGCTCATATACTCTATATAATATATACATGTAATAAAACATGTTGTAACCTAAGAACAAACCTAGTAGGCCTAACTATTATATTTTAATGTTTTACTAGGTTGAATATATTTATTACTAAGTTGCATACATACAGCATTAGTTTCAGTAAGACTGTTCAATGTTCCTATAAATGACTTAGCTATGATGTACACTGCTGTAATGTATTAACAGGTGAGAAAAATCATTTGAGACTTTTGCTGAAACTTTGAAAGTTTTTAAAGTATTGTCTTGCTTTTTATATTAAGCGAATATGGAATTTGAGAATGGCCATTTTGTGTGCTGTTGCGGCACAGTGTTTCCATTTGTAACTTCTGGGAACTGTTTCTAGGGACAGCTGTTCAGCTGTTGTTTCTCCAGTTACAGTCTTGCAGCTTCAGCTATCTGAGATGCTTTTTCTCATATTCAGAGCTTGAAAATGGCAGTATTGAGCTCAAATTACCATCTGGCTGGATTTTGGGAGACAACAGAAGTTTTTTCAGGCACAAGTGACAATATTCTGTGTTTGTGTCTTTTATACTGAGGTCTTTTAGATATTCCATACGGCAGTCTTGGCGTATTATTGTAGGCTAGTACCAGTAGCGTATTAGTGGACTAATATGATAATGCTAAAAGCATAGAGAGACCGTCACCATAGGACATTGGTATATTTTTGGTCACAAAAAAAAAAAAGAATCATTTCAATTTTTAAAAGTAATGAAGGATCTTCAGAAATTTCTTTATGCTATGCCATATCTGCAAATATATTTACTTTAGTCATCAATAGCATGTATAAATCACCAATTCATAATTGTGTTCGTTTTTTGTTTTGTTTTAAAACCTAGCCCTAATGGGTAACAACCAGCTCCAAAAAGTGTGACAACCTGCTCCGGCTGATGAAAATGCAAAAAAGGGGTTACCAAGGCCATTCTTATTGTTTTGTTTTTTTTCGCCATTTCTTCCTATCATTATTTAAAGAAATGTTTACACAGTAAGTGTATTAATAACTGTACCTGTTTCAACAACCATTTGACAAAGACTAGCATAGCATGCAAGTTGCAAGTGAAAAATTACTTTTCATGACAGGAAATTTTAACAGACCATGTGCCTACCAGACTCCCCCTCCAGGGGTCAAGATTTCTCAGAAAGACTCTCAAGTGGGTTATAACCAGCCCCGGTCTCCTCTATCAGACCAAAAACTAGGTTTAATTGAAAAGAATTTACCAATCAAAAACAAGTATAGGCCTATCATAAATTAATTCTACAATTTATGTACATAAGACATGGTTATAATGAAGGATCAACATAAATACACAAGTTATAGACTTCTATTTTACCAGTATGTAGTATCTATGTATTTATTTAGTTTACACAGGTAACAGGTGTAGATATTAGGGAATATTATTTTACTAGTGGGCCTACAATCACAATGTGCAGCATCATGTTCAACCAGCTGCCCTCTTCTCTTCCTGTATCTGCTTATTGTAGCGTCACGATCTCTGATTTATATATATAGCGTCAGAGATATAGCGTCATGATAAAAGTGACGTCACCTATTGCAATCCCTGTTGTGACGTCATCACCATTGTGTCTCACTCAGTAATGACGTCACATAAACGACCACACTTTTTTTTGTTTGGCGCATGCAAAAGTTTTCCTTAGTATATCCCTGTGTGAGATGCTCCGTCTCCTACCATTTGAAGACCTGACGGTCTCCATAAATGGACTAGTAGTAGTGGTAGTAATCCATGGTGAGAGTTAATAATATTGTATTTTCTCATATTTTTAGGTCAACGTATATCATTGGCACTCTTTTAACAGCCTTTTCCACTCCAGGTCAGTTATTATTTACCCATATATATTTTTCATTCAAGGAAATGCTTTAATATGTTAAATAACAATTATTTTAGTTTATGTTAAATGAATTACAGGGTGTCTGCATCTTTTTTGAAACCAAATTCCAGGCTTTTTCCAGGCTTTTCCAGGCCAGGTTTAAAAAAAATTCCAGGCCAATTTGTCGATGAACTGACCAATTAACGACATGATACACACATTTTTTTCCAAACACGACATTCGTCCTTTGGTCCTCTCATCGCTAAAAATTGCCAAAAATGTAGCAGTGGACTATTTTTATTTCCATACAAACTAAATTCCAGGCTTCTCCAGGCCTTTTTTTCAAAATGCTGGTTTTTCCAGGCTTTTCAAGGCATGGAAATTGAGAAACCCTAAATTACTAAAATATTTGTTTAAAATATCAAATCCTCTTAAATTGAAATTTATATTGTAAGAAAACCTGGTATGTAAATCTATTCATGAATTTGTTAAAAATACACACAGTACAGTGTTGGCAGCAAAATTATTGAATAATTCAACCCTTTATGCCATTATCGTCTAAGCTTTTCCCGTAAGGACACATTCCCCAGCACCTTTATCAGTCTGGCACATGCTTCATCACTGATTAACAGAGATTTTCAATTTGATTCTCTTATTTTACATTTCAGCCTCGTCCATTCTGCTATATCCGGGAATAATATTGCTTGTATTTGGAGGTTATTTTTTCATACTGACAAATTTTCAAATGGGTAACCTGATTCCGTCCAACAGAGCTACCATCATATCTTTATACTGCGGTGCTTATGATTCGAGTGCCTTTATGCTTGTGTTAGTGAAGGTAAGAAAAAGTTGTTTATAAAAAAAGGTCATTTACATAAGTCAGTTCCAAAGGCAAAGTAAAAAAAACTTAATAGGATGTTTGTTAAATTGGTGACCTTTTTCTTATACAATGTATAATGTACAGTATGTGGATTATTGCCTTCACTTGTTTCTAGTCCCGGGTTTCTAGTGCTTTTAAAATTAACAGTAGACTGTGTGGATAAAGTTTCTTTTAAAAGTTTCTTATTGAAATTGCCCGACCTGTCTTTTTTTCCAGCCATATTTTGACAAAGAATTGCCCTCATAAATGACTCAGGCTTCTTGGATCATAAACTCTTTCAACTTAGTGTGTTCTTTTTTCACAAAGAGAAATGTCCTAGTTAGTGTCTTATGGCCATTCCATTCACTTTGACTACCTCGCTCCTATTTTTGCTGTGGATAGACATCATAATGTATTTCCTAAGTTTACAGGGTTCCCCCAGTCATGGAAAGTGAGGGAAAGTCATGGAAAAGTCATGGAAAATCAAAATATTTTGAAAAGCCATGGAAAATTCAAATTTTGACTACGCGTCGCGCTACAATGAAACATATTTGGGGATTATGGTAGTTGGATGGTTGATCGGATGGCCGGACACTGAACGATGGTCATGGCGTGAATTCGTTTCGGGGTGAATCTCGACCTCAATGAGTAAGACATTAGTCATGGAAAATCTGAAAATTGGTCATGGAAAGTCATGGAAAAGTCATGGAATTCCCATCGTAAGATTTTGTGGGAACCCTGAGTTTAGATAAATCAGTCTGATTAGCCCCACTGCCTCTCCTGATCAAGTAAAGTGGGCCTCTTTGTCCGCATTGGGTTCAAACTCTGGTTGGGAACCCAAAATTTTTAGTTGACCTTCACAAGCTTCATCCCAGCTGGATGACATTCGGATGAGATATTAAACTGGTGATCCCTTGTTTCCATGCTAGTGAAATATCCCTCACATGGGGGTAAATTTGTAACATGTTGAGGACTCCAGCTCGATCAATTAACCCCTGTGAGTGCCAAGACCTGGCCTTAGAGGGCTGCACTTACCATATCTATCTATCTGTCTATTAATTTTCAGTTTGCGTATGAGGCAGGCATCTCCACCCGGGCGTCCTTTCTTTTCCTATCTGCTATGCTTTCCATGGTACTAGTCAGTACATTTTGGTTTATGCCAAAAGGGCGCATCCCGCACCCTCTACCCCCGGACTATAAGATGGACTTGACGCTGCCCTGCTCTGCAGCCTCCAGAAGCCAATCGATGTCTGAGAGAAACAAGGAGGAAGATCTGGTATGTATATATTTGTGTATCTAGTACTAATGTTCTATGTAATTACTGTCTTAAGAAAAGTCACATAAAGACAGAATTCCAAAAGTTCAAGTCTGAACAAAGCCATTGCATTAGCAACTCAAGCAAAGAGCCCAAACGGAATATACTACCTGGCCCTTTAAGAAACAAGATTTTCAACAAATAATGAATCTGTAAGTCTTCACTGCAATTCCGTTAAAAAAAGACAAATGTTGCAATTTGTTGCACACAAGTAGTTTTAAATCCTTATTTAAGGCACATCCATTGTACGAAGCTAGCAACATACCAGAATTCACCCGCATAGCATTTGCACGCTTGCAACTAGGATCACATTGCCTCAAGGTAGAAACTGGAAGAAGGCAAGACTACCGCTAGTTTATATGAATATAAATTAAGCAGGGTTCCCACTCAACCTGGAAAACCTTGAAAACCTGGAATTTTGGATTGTGCTTTTCCCGGCCTGGAAAAACCTGGAAAATGTGATATTTCCACCAAAAACCTGGAAAAAGTCTGGAATTTGGGGTTCTCTTGCCAAAATTGCAATGGTCCAACAAATTGTGGACTTTGACGACTCTCCGTGGTGCAAAATCAGTTTGAAAGAATTGCAGGTTTAGGCCTTGAAAATTGGTTTTGGCAGCCTTGAAAAACCTGGAAAAGACCTTGAATTTGAACATGGCAAAAGAGTGGGAAGCCTGATTAAGGTTTGATAAAAAGTTTAAGTAGGCATATACAATACATGTATCAATGTCTGGGCTGTCATCACACATCAATAATAAAGCTTTGTTTTTTTGCCTTCTCTAGAATGTTTTTCTGCTTGCGCAAGCTTATGAGTCAATGAAATTCAGTAAATGTATGAAGTTTTCACTTTTAAAACAATTTATGCATAGTTTAGGGCCCAACATATAAAACCAGCTTACATGTTAATTGACAATTTAGGGGATGATTGATTGATTGATTTATTTATTTGTGGACAAAAGTGAAATTTGAGCTGAAGAGAAATTTATCAGTTTATCAAAATATATGACCCAAGTGGCTCTTGGGATTTTGCCTTGTTTTGTTGTGTTTATGGCTTTATTAGGATGTCTTGAGTCTGGTTATGTTTGATCTGTCTCATTATCAGCAGGAAATCTTTCTCGTTTTCTTTCTGATGCAATTATGTAGTGCTTTGTGACTGTTGGAAGTAGGCTGAAAAATTTAACTGGATGTGCCTTCCACTCATAGAGTGTCATACATTTTGTACACCCTGCTAGATAAATGGGGGCAGTTCTGTTGAGCCCAAACTTGATTGCCAACACCAAAAAGCCAGTCCCATGTCCAATTCTGCTTGTAATTTAGGAGTCTGCGCGCCATTGAGCCTGGCTTATAAATCTGCCTGCATGTTGAATGTTGAATACGCGACAGTTGCTGGCAATGAATGATACAAGTATGCCCACTAATTGAATTGACATAGGTCTGTTTGCACTTTCATGTGATATGTATGGAATTACTATAGTTGTGATCAGGAAACCAAATTAGGCAAAAAACTAATTTGTATGTCAATACCAATGTCATGATTAAACTGCAAAATCACATTGTTGTTTATATGAAATTAAATCTAGGCCGGTGAATGATAAAAAAATTCCCAAAGCTGTTCATGGGGGTGTGGACCCAAGTTGCCTGTACTTGAGGCACCAACTTGGAAAATGTATAACTGCATTGAAAAAAAAGTCATTAAAGTTACTCTGAATGATGTTCAGATTTTCACCAAAACTTTTTCTAATTTTCACATGGTCTTGCGTATCATAATCACACTGACTGGTGTATAAAATTTCTTTGATGTAAAATTACTCTTTCTCACTGAAATAATCATTTAAATGCACTAAATGACCCCTGGATTTATTTCGGGTACGCACGGAAAAAAGCAACAATTGGTCAATAACATTTTTTTGGAGGGCATTATGGGGTATTAATCAGTTATGGCCTGAGGGCAGAAATCATTAAATGATTTCTGCCCGAGGGCCATAACTGATTAATACCCCATAATGCCCGACAAATAAATGTTATTATCATTATTATCATTTTATGACACAATCCACATCCAAGAAGAAAGTTACCTTTTGATTAACGCCCGCTCCGTTTTCGCGCTCTCACGCTCTTGTTATTGAATATAGAGCAAAACCGATTAGATGTCAGAGTTCTCCTCTTTGTGGAGATACTTTTAGGCTTTAAAATTTTTCAATTCTGACCATTTTTGGCCGTTTTAGCCCAAAACAATCAACAAAATCGCCATGACGTCACTTCTGATGACGTCACAATCCACCAGGGGGCGTTTTCGCGGGCGTTAACGGCCATTAACGCCCGCGAAATGAGCATTAACCCACAGACAATGCCCCCTAAAATGATAATAATGTAGCTTGCTGCCAACTTTGTGACGTCATCAGCATTGTCAGAATTTGTTAGCTTATAACTATATAGTTATAACAATGGATATTGTGACGTCATTAAAAATGAAAGTGCTGGAGGTGGCAGGCACCATCAAGAAAATGTAAGGAAATAACTGAATAATTTATGTAATCAAACAACCACTTTCATAAATTAGTCAAAAATATTATTGATCACAAGTTAACATTATTCTACACTTGAAACCATGAATAATTATTATCATTTTAGGGGGCATTGTATTAAGTTAATGATTTCTGCCCTCAGGCCATAACTGATTAATACCACATACTGCCCTCCAAAACAACTTTAAGTTTTGGTAATAACAGGTCTTTACTGAACCATTCACCATTTACCAAACTTTTCATTCCCTCCCTCCTATTGACTGCAGTGGCTCTTCAAATTCAATGCAAGCTAAATTGAAGTCAGACAATTCAGGTTGCCCACTCTTCCTCTATAGATTTCCTTCTAGCTATAATGCGCATGTGCGCCTATTTATGATTTTCTTTTCTTGTTTCCAAATTTCATATCCCCCTTTCATATGTAAAAAATTAGTACCCCCCCCCTTGGAACATGTGTGAAAGGTTAGCACCCCGGGACAATATTCCCATCTCCCCTCAATGGTAAATTCTGAACAGTCCCTTATGAAATGCAGATCTGGGAACTCCTTGTGTTCAGATCTTCATGAGTCAACATATATTTAGACATACAATGTATATATGCAGGAAGAGAATGAAAGACAAAATACTTCATTAAATAATTAAGACTGCATGGCACAAGAAACCTTGCCCCCCGAAAAGCCAGGATGGGGATGGAGGAATTCAGCCGGGGTCTCATTCACTGATCCCCCAAAAAAAGCAATATTTACGAATACAAATACTTTTGAAATCTGCCTAAAGTCACTTCAGCAAAGATTCTCTGGGTGCCAAAAGTATTTAAATACAAATACTTTGCAAAGTAAGGCCACACATAATTGATCTTTAGCTTCTCGGATCCTCTCAAGGCACTTTATCTAGGGTCGGTCAGTAGGACACAAAAAAAAAGGTGAAAATTTTTTTTTTTATAATGTCAAAAAGAAATTTTTTATTTTTTTTCCATCGGCAGGAATTCTATTGTGTCGGCGGGTCCGCGAAGCTGAGAATCAATTATGTGTGGCCTAAAAATACAAATACGAATACTTCCCAATGTATGGAAAAGTATATAAATACAAATACAAATACAGTATTCAGGAATACAAATATATTTGTATTTGAACCCAACCCTGGACTCTTTGACTTGAGTGTCTCCAAAAACCAACACTATTTTCCAATGTTTCAGGAAAAAGAAGACCTGAACGACAAGAGTGACACTCCCCTGACTCCCTCAACTCAGGACGACGGACCGACATTCTTCCAAGTTGCTAGAGGCACTCTTTACATGCTCGACGTCTTCTGGCTTGTCTGCCATCGTTTTGCCAGTTGGAGCTTCGTTGGCAGATTGAATTCTGCTCTCGACAGATTGGCTGATGGGGACAAGACCATTGGTCAGTATAACTAAAAATTATTTTACTTTAGATTTTATCATCAATAAGTTTGCTGAGATTATAAAAAGCTGTAAAAATATAATTTGTTCAATAAATCACTTCCTTTTAGATCATGGATGGCTTCTTTTGCTGAGAACAAAAGATAATTGACCTGTGAAGGAATGTTTTACTATAAATCTGCACGTTAGTTTTAACTAAGCCTGGCACTTATAAAACTGTTGAACTCCCCTGAAGTGCATTATCACACAATTTTGTTGTCATTCAGTGGGTTATAAAATGCACTAACCAATGTTAACATTATGCTTATCTAATTTAATATCACAATAGATTGTATAGAAATTTATGTTGAGTTATATATGGTCTTCTCTTATCAATACTTTCAAGGTTCCTCATCTGCAGCTATCGTGCAATAACACCAGAGGGCATCATATTTCAACACAGAAAAATAAATTGTCAAAAAATATTAAATTCTGTGCTCTCTCATTACGAGTCATTACTCACTCAAATAAAACCGGGTAGTGCGCTTTTCCCTTCTGATCATAATAGAAGGTAAAATGACCCTTAATTTTCTTGTTTTCAGTTAGTCACTACACTTCAGTCTACGCCTCACTGCAATTCTTTGGCATATTCATTGCTCCCCTGTCAGGCCGGCTGATGGACAGGAAGAGATCAGGAGGGGTTCAGACTCGTGCAGGTACTTATTACTTTTGCAACTAAGAATTAATTTTGCAGCTAATTTGCCTGCATCTACAGTGTGTCTCATCTAGCATGCGAACTGTAATTTAGCACTACTTTTAAAGTCTGTATAAAAGCAACGCATGGGCCTGGAGGACTGGTGTTGGTGCCATCCTATCTGGAACTAAATTGTGAGTGGCACTGCAGTGGTTTTTGTGACGTCATTGCAATTGTTTCTGTCAATCAGGTTGCTTCATGAATGTAAACAAGTGAAATACACTAACGTCATAACAATTTGCTTGAAAATCGGCAAAAAGCAGCGCTGAAACATTGTGAAAAATGTGATATTCACATGGCAAATCAACTGTTCTATCCGTGAGTATTGGTAATTCTGCTGTACCACTTGTAGGTCATGAGTTATCAGGCCAAACACTAGTTCAGATGTTGATGAGACAAACTGTAGATCAGATATTTAGAAGTGCTTACAATTTCTGGCAATGTGAAAGTAACATTGTTGAGCACTACTGTCTGAGAATCTGACATTTAGATAATTATTGTATTTTAGTACAATAGCATACTTCTACTATTGCAGATAAAGTTGAGATGTGCATTGCATCCTTCATCTTGGACTGCACCATTGGCCTTGCTCTCTCTATCACAACTTGCATTCCGATTCTTGAAGTGCAGTACGCCTCGTTTGTACTTCATGTCATACACAGGGCGTGCTTGTATGGGCCCAATTCCGCCTTCATCGCACAGGCGTAAGTTTATTTCTCTCATCAGCTAGCAATTGCTGTAAGAAAATTATAAATTGTGGTTTACCTCACTTTTTGCAACTTTGGATTGGTAAAAGTGGAGTAAGGGTATACAATGGATATGTTCGAACGTTCAACATTTAATTAAACATTTCTGTTATTATTTAAAAAAATATTTATTTAATCTGGTAGGCCTGTACTGTTGACAAGAATGTCTTTTCATATCTCGATCTTTTTCTTGCATTTTAAATCTTGTTACTGTCAGCTTTCGATATCCTTTCATAATATAATAATGTTTGGGTGTGTGTCCTCATTCAGGTTTCCAGTGCAACACTTTGGCAAGCTGTTTGGCTTTGCAATGTCGTTTGCTGGTGGACTCAGCCTACTTCAATATCCACTATTTCGCATAATCCATGGGCCTCTTGGGGGTGACCCCCTCATGGTAAGTACAACTACATAATAGAGCATGTGCTATTCCATGTTCATGTGGCCCCTTAGTGAGGATGATTTAAATGATGTCCTGCCAGACGTACTGACTTAGCCACTAACCAAAAACTATTAATCGGTATATATGGAGCTTGATCAGTGTTGCCACTGATGCAGTGATGGAGGATTTCAAAATTACCCAACTTTTCAGACTCCATGCAAAATTTCTATGACCTTCAAAATGGCTTTTGCACAAATGTTTGGTTTTCATTCGCGAGCTTGTTTATGTAGATTCAAGCTGCAACTCAAAACTCTAACCATCATCAAACAGATAAAGCAGGCTAATGTCCAGGTCTGGTGGTCTAGCAAATGTCACACATTTCTTCATCATTCTCTCCAAGCAACCTACCCTACATCATTCGTGTTGCTTTTTCATTTTTTTGGCAAAATTTCCCCGACCTGAGATTTCCCTGACTAATTTCAAATTTCCCTGATCTTGAATTTCACAAACTTTTCCCTGACCATTGGCATTCCTGTCAAGTTGTGTGTGGATACCAGGTTGTACCACCAGTCCACATGCAATGAGCAGGTGGTGATGGGCACAAATCATTGCATGCGCTCAAAGAACACTCAGAATAGGTACAGGATGGTGATATTTTATTCCACCAGAGGTCACCCTACTACAGTTGATTGCAGAGGCCAAATAACAACTCAGCTGATTATGTTAACTCCTGCTGTTGTACCTTTACTTGATTGACTAAATCTTGTAAATGTGAAATAGTTTTATTATTTTGCCGTGAACTATATATTGTTGGAATTGAAAATATAATTCACTCTACATGCTATATATGTCATCATGGTTGAAAGATTCTGTTGCGCTTTACAAATCAAAATGTTATCAAGCTTTTCACAATTTTAGTATATATATATGTTGTACTTGAAGTATTAGTAAAGATTTATTATGCATGTATAAAAACATATATTTCTGTTCAAGTGCATTGCATAAAAAGAGATTTTGTGCTTGATTCTGAAATCAATATGACAGATTTGTATCCAGTCGGATGTGTTGTAAATTGTAAGCTTAATCATTTATCAATTTCTTTTGCTTCACAGGCCAACCTGGTAACCATGTTCCTGATGGTGATATCATATGCTCATCCGATATACATGTGGTATTGGTGTAAGAAACAGAAAAGAATATCGGCAAAAAAGCCAGTATACATTCCCGCCAAAACTAAGGAGGAACAAGCCGAGTCTCTCAACAGTCCCGCCGAAACTTAGAATGTTTGAATGTACATATTTGATTTATTTTTTTGTGAAATGTAATGGTGTTTTTCGTGCACTTTCTCTAAAATTGTATAGTTTTGTTATTCTTGAATCTGAATGAGTTTGGCAACATCAATGATGCCCATTGCTACTTGCAATTATGAAGATTTTTTGAGAAAGGCTGGATGATCAATGATCATAAATGTTGCAAAACCGTCAAAATACACACGACTTGATTGAAATTTGATATCGCTTCAACTTCGCATCCCAGATTTTTCCCTGGGGTGTTTAATTTGAATGTTGTTCTAGTGAAACGTTACGCAATGCGGCAACTTGATTGCTCCAAACATCATCAGCAGATTGGTGTAAGCTGAACTTCATTTAAACCCTCTTGAAGCTGTACATTTTATATTATAACTTATGTATAGAAATAATAGAATAGTAGAAAAAATTCCATTCATTATCAGAATCTTCTAAAAATGTTCAGTTTAATCTCATTATTGTAATTGAGACTAGACCAACCCTCCCCCCTACCTGGACCCGAGAAGTTAGAATTTTAAATAACCACTATTAATTTTCCTGTAGATTGGAGGGAACAGGACAGAATACAATGTAATAGATAGAGAGATAGATAGTCAGATGGACTTGAAAAGGGTGGAGTTGTGTAGGTTTAGAAAGACACATGGCAAATTAATTAGAAGATCAGAGAAATGAGAAGATGAGACATTAAGTGTAAGTTGAGATGATTGCATATACTGCATCATTTTAATTGAGGCAGCAATAAGCCTGTGCTAGCTGCAGAGTGAGATGGAATAGCCATGGCACTAAATGCAAGTGCATATTGTGCTGAAAGGAAGGGAGCAAGTGAAGCAAGTGGGAGAGACCTTGCAGGTGTTGCCCTCTTGTGTATAATGCAGGAATCAGCTTAAAACTAATTATCATTAATTAGGACATGTAAAAGAGCGCAATGGCCTTGAAAAGGGGAGAGTTCTGCCGTGAAGGGCAAAGGAAGGCACAGGGAAAATTAGAAGACCAGACATTGAGTATAACTGGAGATAAATGCCGTACGTTATCATTTTAATATAAGAGATGACCAAACTGTGTAAATGTACATTACATTTTTGTGATATTTTCATAAATTGACAGGGTCAAAAACATTATATTATGAAATGCATGTTTCTTTTGCAATTGAGCTGCTGTGCCTTGACTGAATACAAATTTATTTTAGAGTTGGCTTAATAACATTGTAGAAAAGAGAAAAAAAAAATTTCCGACTTTAATTGAATTTATTCATTATGTAGTGAAAATTTTGAAATGTGTTTGCTGGAACTTTCTTTGAGACAAACTTTTTTTGGGGGTAAATTTTAAATTTATATGAATGATGATTGAATTATATTTTGTGACTAATATTAAATCATGAGCACAGCGATCTTACCAAGCATGTACAAGCTGAACATCAAAACCAAAGGTTCATGCGAGTTCTTTCAGACACATCAGGGTTATGGATTTGTCCTCAGTTTTTGCGAGATGGCCAAAACTAATTAACTATTCTTGACCGTACAAGCTCCATGTCTCTTTGGCACAGTTTATATTGGTGTGTATGGAGTTGGGAGTGGTACAGACTGTACAGTTGGTTGAGATTTCAGTTTTAAGAGAGAAATGGGGGGTGTCTACCAAAATATATATCTATCTATATATAACTCCGGGTCCAATATGACCAGTGCATTTTTTGCACATGGTCATTACCTAATGACACAACATAACCAAAAGTGTATTGCAAGACTTATCCAGGCTCACGGCTACTGTTTGGCAATACTCTAGAGCACTTGTTTCTGTTCATGGTAACATAGTTATTCACATGTACATGTATAGCCATAGCATAACATTACTCATCGCTCACTGAATAAATCTATTCACTTGATTCGCTTATGTCCACTTTCAATAATGTTTAACCACTGTTGACATGTCGGCCTACTGCTCTGCTACAGATATACACTCATGTTGATATAAACTAACGATATCGTAATATTCTATTGAACTATTATTATGTATATTACATTTATATTTTGTAAATATATTGTGCCAATTTAGTACTTAAAAAAATGTCAGTATTTTGTTAAAAGATAAGCAAGTTTGGATAGTCCCATCTTCTCAGGCAAGTTATGTTATCTTGTTCCTTACGCCGTTCGACTCACAAGTGTCAATTTGCAGCTATATAGATGTCATTTATGACATATATCTGTAACTTGCATAAAATGTTTTCAATTACAAAATAATTCACTAATCTATAGTTCAACTACAGAGCACAATTCTATGGTCAATGGTAATGATTTTTGTAATATTTCCTTTGGCATAGGTATTATTCAAATGTTAAAAAATTTAAATCATTTCTTACATGACATCCATTTGTGTAATAATTGTAATTTCACTTCAGAAATGCCACAAGTGCCTCCTTTCAGAGATTTATGAATTTATATATTTATAATTGTTTCAGTTATGTAAGTTTCTTCTCTTTTATTTACGCAATAGTGTTCTGGCTTTATTAAGCAGATCGGTGAGGAGGGATATATCTTACTATTCCATAAATTTACGTGCAATGATCCCATTGTTTGTTTATATTTTCTGAAAAAAAAAAATCAAAAGAAAAGACTGACCATTCCCACCTGCTTGTGTGAGAAACTTCAAATTATAACACAAAGACACCATTGATGGTCCATTGTATTATAAACCATTGCTATATCACTTACATTTAATTGTGATTTATATGGATTTATATGGAATATGCTGTGATCGGAAGTTACGTCCGAAGTCTGCAATGCTCTTAATGTATAATATTATATTCACAGAAAAAATGAACAACTTGTGTGCATGTTGTTCAATATCTCACTATCTATGATCAGATATATATGTGTTGTATTATACTCTCCTTTAGTGACAGTTAAGAAATATGGTATAAGGTTTCGTATTTTGTGACATTTTTCACTTTTGAATGTTTCAATTTTGAAATTAATCATTGTTGATCTGAGTCTGTGAGCAAGAATAGAGGTTTAGTCCTTACGTCCATCAAGTTAAGGCCTTTTTTCAAGAAGGTGTGTGATAGCCCTCAACTTATCCCCGATATCCTGTACAAATTTAATGATAAGCCACTGATGACTCATTGAGATAGTGAAATAAATCCCTAGTCTTTAACTAAGGGCACCAGAGAGATTGAACAAATGTTTGGAGTTACAAAGTTTGTGTAAATTATATTATTATACTAAATCTGTTGTCTTTTTTGTTCACTTTTTCGTCTAATGAGTTGTAAAATACAAACAAGCACCTGCGGGTTGCATAATGCAGGTGGAATGTTCTAAAATAGGGTTGCGTTTGGCATATCTTTTTCGAATCAAGGTCGATCTGACAGTTGATTTGAAAGTCTAGGGTTTTATACAAAATACAATTACTGGTCCTCATGTTATGGCCAAAAACAGCACTTAAAAAAATGTGGGTGAGATCAAGACTTTCTAATTTATAAGTACTTGAGAGCAACAAATACCAGACTTTCGAAAGCAAAATATAGGTATATAGATGGCTTATAATATAATTCCTTACAAATAGAGGACCTATTTTGCTTCGGAAACATTCTTCAATGGACATGGAGCACGGAATATCAGATTTTTGCAAGTGAAATTGATATATATATATATATATATTATATACCTAATGGGTATTTCAGTTATCTGTATCTTATTTGTAAGACATTGAAATTGAGAAAATGAAAATCTTATTTTAAATATGGTGATGGTCATAAACGCATTATTTTTGCTATTTGGTTATATATGAGAATGTGCCTAAATAATTAATTCTCTTCAATTTAAGTGACTTAATATTGTCAAGTTTTTAATATATATATAAATATAATTAAATCTGTCCAGATGTTATGGTTCGTTAAATAGTAATTGATCAACAATAATTTCTTGTGTGATGGCGTGTATTAGTATCTGGTGTGATAGTAATCGATTGAGTTCAGAGAATATCAAATTAAGTATAATTATATATATTATATATATATATATATATTTTTGAAGTTGAATTTTTGCAAAGTGATTTGTGATTGCATACAGTTTGTAAAGAAGTATTGTTTGTGAAGAAATAAAGTTGAACGGACTGAAATATTGGTTATTTTCTGATCATTTCATTCATAGAATGCCATATGTACTGATGCTAAGGAATTTAATCTAAGGAAGAATCTGACACTAATCACTATGTTACGCAGTATTAAATACATAGACATATTGCGCGGGGGTAGCCTGTCTGGCATGATGGCATATGAGGGCTAATCATGAAGATTGATGCATTGCATGGCCAGATCTATCAAGAATAGGCGATTTGTATACTAAGTGAGAACTGGGCGAAAATGAAAAATATATAGGATGGTTCTCCTAGACACACTTTAAAGACCAGAATTGCTGAGGATTCCAATTTGATTCCTTGCAGCTTCACTGGCAGACTGACTGTCACCTTCATTTGCAGATCTAGAACTGTCTGCCCTCACTTAATTGGCCTATCAGTCTTCATATGCAGACATAATAGGCTTATCAGTTTTCACTGGCAGACTGGCTTATCAGTCCTCATCTTCTGGCTGGCTTACCAGTCCTCATTTGCAGACTGGCTTATCAGTCCTGAATTGCAGACAGGCTTATCAGTCCTAATTTGCAGACTGGCTTATTAGTCCTCATTTGCAGACTGGCTTATCAGTCCTCATCCACAGACTGGCTTCATTTGCATACTGGCTTAACAGTGCTGAATTGCAGACAGGCATATCAGTGCTCATTTGCAGGCTGGCTTGTCAGTCCTCATCCACAGACTGGCTTACCAGTCCGCATTTGCAGACTGGCTTATCAGTCCTAAATTGCAGACTGGCATATCAGTACTCATTTGCAGACTAGCTTGTCAGTCCTCATCCACAGACTGGCTTCATTTGCAGACAGGCTTATCAGTCCTCATTTGCAGACTGGCTTATCAGTCCTCATTTGCAGACTGGCTTATCAGTCCTCATTTGCAGATTGGCGCCTCATTTGCACACAGGCTTATCAGTCCTAATTTATCAGTCCTCATTTGCAGACCGGCTTGTCGGTCCTCATTGAAGACAAGCTTATCAGTCTTCACTTGCAGACAGGCTTATTAGTCTTCACTTGCAGACTGGCTTATCCAACTTCACTAACAGACACACTGGCTAATCAGTTCTTATTTGCAGACTGCCTTATCATTCTTCCCTTGCAGACCAGCTTGTCCAACTTCACTAACAGACAAGACTTATCAGTCCTCATTTACAGAGTAGCTTCTCATTGAAGACAGGCTTTTCAGACCTTATTTGCAGACTGGCTTATCAGTCTTCACTTGCAGACTGACTTATCCAACTTCACTAACAGACTGCCTATTGGTCCTCATTTGCAGACTGGCCTATTAGTCCTCACTTGCTGACAGGCTTATCAGTCCTCATTGAAGACAGGCTTATTAGTCCTCATTTGCAGACTGGCTTATCCATCCTCATTTCCAGACAGGCTTATCAGCAGTTCTCATCAACCGACTGGCTTACAAGTCCGCACTTGCAGACTGGCTTATAAGTCTCCATTTGCAGACGTGCTTATCAGTCCTGAATTGCAGGCAGGCTCATTTGCAGACCGGCTTATCAGTCCTCATTTGCAGGCTGGCTTATCAGTCCTCATCCACAGACTGGCTTATCAGTCTCCATTTGCAGACTTGCTTATCAGTCCTTATTTGCAGACTACAGGGTGAGGAAGCAAATTTTTACAACTTCATATATGCAGGCCTTCAAAACAAGACAAAATATATGGTTTTTGTGAAGTTTGACATGTATTATCTCCAATCAAAAATTCAATATGGCCGTCTAAACTTGGTGATGCTTTGAAAAAAAGCGCTTTCATATTTTGAGTCCATGAGCCATGAAGACAGTAAGGAGGACAACAACATTGTGGTGGCAGATCTTGTCGACCATCTATTCTAAGATGCCCTACACGGAAAAGTCCAGGGTATTAAGGTCCGAGCTGGAAGAGGGCCAGAAGTTGGCCGTCCAGAAATCTCCGAAATTTCTTTAAGTGGAGTGTGCATCAGGTCCGTGCCCCTTTACTCGAATGAAAAAGAAATAAAGCATAATTTTCCTATCTGAAGTCATGACTCCCAAACCATTTCCTGAGCTGCATACTTTGCCCTGAATGTCCCATTGACATCTTTTATTGATTTTATATAGTATTTGCCATTTCTTCTGTTGACAACAGAATCCACAACAAAACGTTTATAGTTTGAAAACATTTTGACTATCGAGCCATGCTTCCTGATGTGGCCCATCATTTTTTTTACCATTTCTGTCTTCTGGCCTTCATAGAATCAGATTCAATCAGTCGAATGGTGTCTTTGGGGTCCTGACATATGATTTCAGGCCAAAATCATTTTGCATAGCCGCTCTGGCAGTCTTGAGGTTCACCTGAAGCTCTGCAACCACCTCTATCATGGAGGTTGCAGGTACCTTGTCAGTTTTGTCGTCAGTGACTCCAGGAATGCTCCATTCCTCTCTTAATTCACTCCACAAACTCCCAGACTTCCTTCTTATTCCTAACCCATCATTGATTGCCTTCATGATATAGTTTTCTGGACATGAGGTCAGTCTGACTATGTCAGGGAAAGATTTTTAGTCCACTTGTGCACGAAGCAAATCTGACCATCTCTTCCTTTTTGTCTCCTGAGGAGTCATTTTTAGTCACAGCTGATTCTAACCTTCCACAAGTATGGCTGATACCTTCATGATTTCACAATTGTCCGGCAAATGTGAAAGGCTTTTTTAGCACAAGGAAATTCATGGAAAATTTTGGTTCCTCACCCTGTAGCTTGCCACTGGCAGTCCTAATTGACAGACAGGCTGATCAGTACTCATTTGCAGAATGTCACCTCATTTGCACACAGGCTTATCAGTCCTCATTTATCAGTCCTCATTTGCAGACTGGCTTGTCAGTCCTCATTGAAGACAAGCTGCACTTGCAGACTGGCTTATCCAACTTCACTAACAGACATACTTATCAGTCCTCATTTACAGAGTAGCTTATCAGGCCTCATTGAAGACAGGCTTATCAGTCCTCCTTCGCAGACTGGCTTATCCATCCTCACTTGCTGACGAGCTTGTCAGTCATCATCTGCAGACTGGCTAACTATTCCCAATTGGCAGACAGGCTTATGAGTCCTGAATTGCAGACAGGCTTATCAGTCCTCATTTGCAGATCTGTAGGCTTATGATGATCCCAGTGGTCGAAATAGCCCATGTCATTTGAGGGGGTCTGTCACTGGCAAGGCCCAAAGGGTCGAAGAGCTTGGGGCCGGAGGTCCCGCGAGCCGCCGCAGGTCCGCATGGGCCCCGGAAGCCCCCCAGATCCTGAGGGGTTTTAGAAAGGACTAATGTACATGTACTCTAAAATGAATTCTGAGTGTTTCAAGTGTGTATTATCCAAGAAAATTTCTTTTGAAAACTCCATTTCTGGATTACATCCAGCACATTTAGTATTTGAGGGGGTTTTTCAGGACCCCCTGGGTCCCTCTAAAAAATGTATTTGAGGGGGTCCTTACAGCATTTGGGGGGGTCAAGACCCCCTTGACCCCCCCCCCCCCCTTATTTCGAACACTGGGCTTATCAGTCCTCATAAGCAGGCTGGCATGTCACTCTTCACTTGCAGACACTTTCACTCCTCACTCAGAAACTGGCTTTTTCAGTGCTCAGCCTTTCTTGCTTAACTGGCTTATCAGTCATCATTTTCAGACTGGCTTATCAATCCTAACTTGCCGGAGGGCTTGTCAATCCTAGATCGCTGACCTGTATAATAACAGACAGATTATCAGACTCACGAGGAGAACGGGGCAAATTTATACTCTTTTCAGATTTTGTGATCTGGGGACCAGCAGAGTAGCAATGGCATAACAACTTCTAGAGGTGTCAAACGAAAGCCAACGTCATTGCTCGTCATTTCTGACTGTCAGTTCCTCTGAATATTTCTATGCCCTAAGGATCTGCTTTTGCTGGCATGGTTTGTCTTCTTTCTTGATTTTGTCTCAAATCTACTGGTTCTGAATCTATTTTAGCTTATCATTTGTTCATTGGGTGTTAGAAGTCCAAAGAGACTGCCTGGGACCACCTGCATGATTGAATTCGATTCTCACTCATCATTCAAGCAAATACGGCACAGGAATGTCTGTGGCAGTAAAAATGGTACAATTATGCAAATCAAATCCTGGCCAAGGTCATGAGTGACTGTCACGGTGACGGTCATGAGTGACTGTCACAGTGACAGTACTGGAGTAAATTGGCCCAAACAAAACCACAAAAGACAACAAAGGGAGCAAGGCTTCATACTTTTTAAAAGTTTACATGAGAAATTTTGTTTTCAAACCTATATCTTTTTTCAAATAATCACTAAATTTTCCTTGGTATATATCGACTCTTGCCCTCACAAACTCTCAAGTCTCAATGCCATTTAAGATTTATGTATATGCCTAATAGTGGCCTATAAATTGCCATACGAAATCTATAAGGTCATTAAATTTATTTTACAGTTTAACAAAAGCAACATTAATTTAAAATACATGTATAGACCATTTAGACCAACTATTAACCAACAGGCTACCTATTAAATAAACAAAATATTCAATAATATAGATTTGAGAGTGCTCCATTGATTTACTTTTCCTGAAGGGGCAACCATTTAATTTCGAGGGGGGCTTGGAATTTTCCTCATCGGGAAAAATGATTTATTTCATGGTGACGGTGGCAGTAATTAATTATTTCAGGTGCATGAAGTCCCCAAAATTAATTTCTAAATCAAGCAGCACCTTGTTAAGTGACACCCCATCAGAAATTATTTACAAAACAAGCCCGAATTTTTTTTTTTTCACCAAACTTGAACAAGAAAAATATTTTGAAAAAATTCAACCCCCCTCTCCCCGATATTAAACGGTCTCCCCCTTATTAATACATGTATACTATTACTATAGCTAGGCCTATTGACGTTTGAAACACCATTGAATACATGTACCTATATATATCGGCACCGTTGACTCCCTAATATGGTGATATAGAACTTGATCATTCGCCACATGTCATGGTCACTGTGTTTTGAACAACGTGGCCCAGGAGGTAAACAAGAAAAACAAGGTCACTGACACACTTTTTGGAGGTGTGTCGGGGGCTTGGCCCCATGGCGCATTCTGATTGGCTAAAACGTCGCTCTTCCAGTAATGGCTCTTGACAGGCAGATGATAATGAAGTTAACTCCTTTACAAACAATCCAAAGAAAATATGCCACCCATCAACACTTAGAATATGGGGTAATCATCAGATTCCATTCACAGAAGCGTTTGAGGACACAAGAAGCATATATTCAACAGTGTTTTCTCTTGACATATTTAACTTTCGGATGGAGTGAATGCGATTGATCTAAAATCGTCAATACCCATCTATGGATAATCCGTAAACAACAACCAGTTCTTGCTGGTTTCAGGCCACATGCAAGAGGATTTAAGACACGTGCAAATCTTTCCCGCACATTTCATTAAAGAGGCCTGACTTATAACATCTCAGGTGAGTACAATGTAACTTGACTCTTTAATAAATCTATTATGACTGGATGACAGGATTCATTGGCTACACAAATCTTTCCAGTTTGTCTGCTTACATTTATGAAGTTATTATCAAGATCCTATCAGGCAATACAGGCTCCCATTAAATTTAAATATCAATAAAAGGCAAATTTTTTCAAGACGTCAAAAAGTTCACGTTTTCATAATTGTTATTTTCAGATCAGCACACTGTTACAAACAGGAATTTAAAGGTCTTCAAAACACAGGATTTAGAAATACAAATGAGTAAGTTTCCCATATTTTTTCTGACATTTGTGACCACGACTGTACAATACGTACAATGCATGTGTGTATTGAAAGAATTGGTCTTCTTATAAATTATATACAGATCTGAATTGAATGCCACTTACAAGGAGACAATCTTCACATATAACCAAAAACTGACTTTTTAAGGGACATAGGATATGGGCCTATTATTATCTGCCATGGGTGACCTAAGGCACCTGGTTTATTAGCATAAAGTCACAATATTTCTGTGATCAATAAAGTGTTATCTTTATCAAAGTAAAATGACTACCTATGAGTACATTTTATCAATTTACACAGCTTTCCAACTATGTATGACACCTAAAAGTTCAACAACACAAAAATTATTCTTAACTGATACAAATAAAAGCACCTGCTCATTTTCTTAACCTTTCAGGCCCAACAGCCCTAGACCAGCTCCAAGGGGAAGAGGGCACTGAGATCCAGTCAGGAGGTTTCACTCAAGATGACTGGGAATGGAGCTGTCTCCACAAATCCCCAGAAGTTGTCCTGAGTCACGACAGAAAAGCAGCATACTTCCACATCAACAACATGTTGGAGAGCACAGGCACTGCTGGTAAGGAGATTATGTCAGTCAGTCAGTCAGTCAGTCACTAAGTCAGTCAGTCAGTCGGTTGACTTAGTCAGCCAGTCAGTCTATCTCATCCATCTAACTATCTAACTATCTATCTATTTATAACTATCTAACTATCTATACGAGGGGCGTTCAGAAAGTTCGAGGCTTTTTTTTATATGGACACTTATTTTCAATCTAGAACTATGAATTTTTCACAGGATAAAATTCAGCATATTTGGAATGGATTTCCAAAATTTTGGACAATTTGGACATTTCTAAGACTTTCTGCGGTCGCCATGGAAACTGAAAGATCTGCTTCTTGGGGCAGATAATACTGAAACCACTAAAGCCAATGAATTTTGGCTGTGAGAGACCTCCCTTTATCACTTGCATTAGTGAGTTTGACAATATTTGACACAAGAAATATGATATTAGCCTCAAAAAATACTCCCAAGCTCACCAAAATCATTGATTCATACACCTGACCCATTGAAGTAAATGTTCCTTGAAGTCCTCCAAACAAAGTTCTGTGAAAGAATTTCGATCATCCGAAGCCTTTTCTCCTCCAGTGCCTGAAACTATAGCCCCCATGGACTAAAGTAAGGGAAAACCAGGACTTATGTAAAGCAACATGTCACAGGAATAGCTAGGATTGGTAATACTGTCCATTTTGGTCTCTTGTTCATACTAGTGAATCCATGCTTTCACAAGTCCTTATGTAGTCAGGGAAACACACCTTTGCCTCCTGAATTTCCCTATCCAAATCTGGCATGCAGTAGTGCTTTCCTACATGGGTTCAGTGTAAGAATACACACATTTGGTGTGCTTGAAAGCATATTTAGAAGCTAATACTATATTTCTTGTGTCAAATATTGTCAATCTCACTAATGCTAGTGACAGAGGGAAGTCTCTCACAGTCACAATTTCTTGGCATTCTTGGTTTCAGTGTTACCTGCCCCAAGAAGCTGAACTTTCAGTTTCCATGGCAACCACAGAATGACTTAAAAATCTCCAAATTGTCCAAAATTTTGGAAATCCATTCCAAATATGCTGAATTTTATCCTGTGAAAAATTCATAGTTCTAGATTGAAAATAAATATCCATATGAAAAAAAGCCTCGAACTTTCTGAACGCCCCACGTATATACCTATCTGTCTATCTATCTATAGAACTAAATATATTTTGCTTCTTATCTTGCTTCTTATCTTTCTATCTATCTATCTATCTATCTATCTAAATGATGATTCTAGGGAGCATACTGTATTTCAATTCCAGGGAGCATAGTCAATACAATACCTTTAATGTTTGGATGATTTTAGGGTTCGCGGAAAGGAGCGGTCTGGTTCCAGACTGATGATTCTATCTGTCAATTTGCAGGTGTCCGGGGCACCAAGGGGTTCTGTGAGGGGGAGCACTACTGGGAGGTGACCTTCATTGAACCTCCCATAGGTACCTCTGTAATGGTTGGAGTTGGAACTGCAGGGGCCTGTCTTCACACAGACAACCACCAGTACATTAACCTTATAGGTAAATCACTACTTATAGTAGACTGAAATGCAAGTGAATTTGGGAACATCAATTTTGCAACTGGACAATTCCTAACAATTAGCCCTCCCAGTGAGAGTTGATATTGCCTTGCAGTACAGCCTACAGCCAATCAGAGCCAGTTATTTATGGTTCAGTGTCTTTCAGACAACATAATGCACCATATAAAAGCTTATTGGAATGACGGACAGATTTTCTGCCGCTGGAAAAAAATTGAGTTTACCATAAATTACCAACAATGTTTTGGTTAATTTACAGTTTAAAAAAAAAGTCCTACCAACAAACCTTAAGTGGGAAAAGTGCCTCAAAAGGATCTTAGATTAGAACTTGAGCAGCATTTTAATTCATTAAAAAAGACTATACATGAGAACTGACATAAGAAGACCATTTTTGCACCACATGTACATTAAAACACTATGAACCAGGACGGACTGTTAATCAGTACTTGAGTACTAAAGTAGGCTACTTCTGCATTTAGTTGGGCACAGCGAGCCCGAACCAAATTTGGGATTAAAAAAATTCCCCAGCATAAAGATAGGCACCGTTACGAAGCTGAAGATGAGACGAAACAGCAGCTGTAAAAAACAAAAAAATCTGTTGAAAACTTTTTGAGATATTGCAATTTTTCCATTTCTGGTTTGTCACATTCCTTTGTTTGGGTGATATTCCATCTAACTGGGGTGCAAGTTACAAATTCATGTGAGCAAACTTCAAAACAATATTTTTGTGTGTTTTAGATGATATCTTAAAATTAAACAGAATGTTATCTTTACTGGGAAAAGTCCCATATTGATGTAGTGTGTGACAAACTTCTTTTTGTGTATTTATAAGAATTTTGTCACAAGAAATACAGAATTATTTGCTGTCTTTACCAAGGAAATGCCACAATTTCTTGATTATTGACACAAATCATAACTGTAAGTGAAATATTAAGGTCACAATGGGGAAAAACCCAAACGTGGTTTACATCTGGTTTGTGGTTGCAGTTTATGCCTACTGTTTATGGTTTCACCTGATCCATTTACAGCTCCTGTATTAACCGGCCTCCGCTGTTAGGCCGGTTAAAAATTGTTTGCCAAATTGTCCCAGAATTGCAGATGTTTACAGACAAACAAACCAGATCAACATCCTTATCAGACATGACCAACACTTCAAAGATTCCCTGTTCACTAAATCACTGATCTACTTCACTACATTCCCTCATCAGGATGTAAACAGTGATGGTGTAGTGACACCGTGACAGTGTGCATGGTATCTCACACGCATCATAACATGAAAATTGGGTTATCAGATGTTTAGCAATGCTTAGATATATATTGATTAATTTGTTTACAATTTACATGTAGGAAGCTGATGTTGATATATATTGTATATATATAGATATAATACACTGCATAACTGCCATTTTCCGATTATTACACCAATTACGCAGAATATTATAGGGCCTATTCATTGCAATTGGCAGAAACTATTTATGACATTATGACAAGCTGATGAGTGATGAAACTTAGTGGCAGGTGTAATAACAATGAGGTGACATAGACCTTTGAGTCAGATGCCACATAAACTTAACTTTACAAAATACATAAATTACAAAACATGAAACATAGCAGATAGTCTAGATTGCTGATTGCATCTCAAGTATTAAAATTACGCAGTCACATACTTGTAAATTCTTTGGAAATTGGAATAATTTTGCTTCAGCTTACTTTTAGACAAAAAAATGTAAAGCGCATGTTATTATTGTAGTATCATACATTTAACCACAACCTTGATATATATTCCAGGCCAGGACAAAGAGAGCTGGGGTCTGTCATACAAAGGAAAACTCTGGCACAACGGGGAGAGTCGAGAATTCTGCGACCCATGGTACAATGAGACATCTGTAATCGGAGTGCATCTGAACTTGTACAATGGGACACTGAGCTTTTATTTAAACGGAAAGCCTTTAGGGACCGCCTTTAAAGGACTAGACAACACTCAGAAAACCCTCTACCCACTTATTTCTTCAACGTCGGAGGGCAGTGAAGTCTGCCTCGGAAGGAGAATATCTCGATATTTGACGCTCCAAGAAAAGTGCTTCCACACAATCGCAAGAAGTTTGAAACACAGCAGCGACATTGACACTCTACCTCTGCCTGTGTGCATCAAAAGACACCTTCACACAATGTCCTGAGGCTGTCGCACCTTTGTGTCTGAATGATTCATTTAAACCATGCACGGTGGTCACTAACCTACGGAATCAAAAGACTTAGAGACAGCTTCAAGCACAAAGGCTGGTCAACCAGCACCGAGCACAGGATCACAGTCCTAACACTACACATTCATTCCATATGATCATCAATTCATGAACTCTTGCCAAGTCTCTAAGGAGACTCTTACGACATTCACTTTCAACACTCATCATTTCAAAGTGACTAATTTAAAATATCTCTTTCAAGGAAACAGAAATTGTTGCTCAACTAAATCATTCGCCTCATCGTGATAAGTGAAATAAAAATATTTCTTTATTTTTTCAATCACATGACGGAATTTCTGCATTTAATATATATGTTAAATCAATTATGCATTTAATACACAAACCCAAATCAATGAAACATTTGTACATGTGCTTAATAACAGCATTCTTTAATTTATGAATTGCTTTATTTAAAAAAATTATATTTAATACTCACTCTTAGCTGCTCAGAGAGGTGACAGGATTTACAACATTTGCATCTAAATGAGTCAGAATTGACAAAGACATTATTTTGCGTAACTCTAGTATATTTGGACTATATTTTGTCCAACTAAATGCTATAATATATTTATTGTATTATTTTGTGCTATATTTTGCCATGGAAGGTTTTATTTTTTCTTTCACTTGTTGTGTGAATTGTTTTGTTCACAGAATTTGTTTGTTGTGATTATTTAAATAAAATATGAAATATATTTCAGAAGTTGTATTTATTTTTCTTGACAGCCCAAGAAAAAGACCAATACTTGCTCTTTTATAAACCACAGAACATATTCTGAAGATTTTCTGAATTTAAGTTGAAAGGTGTCATACTCATAGTTTCACAAATGCAGTGGTAATATTGTCACATAAGTGAATAAGAAAACTCCAGCAGTCACTTGCACCATCTCAACAGTTCAGTAAATAGGCTAGACCCACAAAAAAATTAAACCTGACAAACAACACTAACCCGGTGAAACCGTGAAAAAAGAGCATCTCAAAAAAGCAATATACATGATATATATAGCATACAATAACTTCTATCTTTACTATATTATATGAGCAATATATAAATCAAATCAGTTAAGAGCATTTCAAAACATAACTAGTGAAATATTGTTAAAATTTACATTTTATTAAGGCAGACAAGGAATAAATATTTTTCTTACAAACTTATAATCTCGCATTATCGTTTAGAGTGAATGTGTAACTTATAGCATAGAAAACGATGAAACTATTTTACTATTTAACAATGCGATTTAAGATATTAATTTGTCAAAAAGAAGAGGCAACCTTTTTTTTTGCTATTCATAGGGAGAAATAAGGATTACAGATAGTGATAGCTACAGTGCTCTTATATGTTAGCTTATGTTGGGGCAGTTGGGCCCAGGTGGATGTGCACTCGAAAAGTTCTGCACATGTCAAATGTCACAACTCTCTGTCCAACTAAAAGTTTGCACGTAACAGAAGTAAGACAGAAATAGGAGCAGACCACTTGAAGCCTGGCATCTGATAATTCAAGTGCTTGGAGCAGGTGGTTTCTTATCATTACATGTGAAAATGATAAGGTCAAAACACAGACAACTGAAATTGTCACCCACACTATTCTTACTGCTTATTATTCCACGCACATAAAAAATTAGTTCCAAATAGGTAAGAATTGAAAGGGCCATTCAGAAAGTTCTAGGCATTTCTTGTGTGGTGGCTTATTTTTTGAAGAATTATTTTGAAAAGCTGTTATCACATTTCCTGATTTCCTGTATCAAATATTGTGAATCTCAAGCATAAAAGTCATAAAGAGCACTAATATAGTTTCTTCCAACCGTTTTTAAATAACCATTTTAAAAAGTAATCCAATCTTAGGCCCACAAAGTCAAATGTGCGCAAATTAATTCTCAAAAAAGCAGAAATACATGTAATCCTTTTGTCAGTAATTAAAACATTTATCCAAAGTAACCAACAGTAGGTTGAGCTTAAATCGGCTAAACTGAAATCCTTTATGCAGTATGGCACATTTCCATAATCAATGGATTATAGGTACATGTAAATCCAATTATCCAGTTTAAGCTTCTTTTTTTTAAATGTTCATCAATAGTACCTCTTCCTTGCAGTCAAATTATAATATGCAATAACATACCATGATGGATATTCCCATTTTAAAACCAAAATCTCATTTCAAAGAGCATCCTCCAGATAGAACTCCTGCTCAGAGAGAAGTCAATTCATCCCATGCGCCTTCAATTGTCCTTGACAATAGTTACTAATCCAAACAATGTCTTCTCATGACATAACTAATACATATCTTGTATGTATTACATTTTACTTCCAAACAGTGGCAAATTTAATCAAATTCTGATGCATGAATGTACGATGGTACAAGCAGTGTCATGCACATTAATGACATAATTGTTTCAAATGGCTCTGATGTCTCGGATGTCTACTCCTTGACATGGCAAAGTATATTTCCAATCTTTAAATCATACTGACATGTGTTATATCCCAGATTGTAGTTCATCGTGCAAGTGTTGCCCTTTCCACAATCCCAGATTGACTTACAAGGCGCGGTAGGAATGCAGTGTCCTCTTCTTGCGGAGCACGTCCCATCCGGACATCCGAACTGGCAGCGAGAGCGAGGATAGCAGATCCGTCCGTGTGCACAGAACTCATGGAGACAGCAACCTTCCCAGCAAGGTTTGTACTGAAAAAAAATAAATAAATAATAGAAGATCATCCCACAAAATGGCAAATTTGAAAAAAAAGAAGAAAGAATTCACATCTCCAACTGGCAAATAACTATCATCTGAAAAATAAAATAGAATAGGATATTCTTCCTGATGAGAATATCAAAGGCAGGTTGCAATTCAAAGACAGTGCTGGGTCAGCTCAGAGAATGGAAATACACTGGAGCAATCCCAGTAGAATATTAACAAGAATCCGCGGATTCAAAGCCTGGCTCAAGTGGCAGTGATGATGGCGAAATATGTAGCAATGCTGGTGAAATAGTTAAGTCTACTTAATGCATGGTTTGGAAATGGCAGAGAAAGATGGTTCTGAATTGCAGCAAGTGAAGTGTCGTTATTGTGGTTGCTGAGAATTGACGTGCTGTTTACCTCTGCAGCTTCAGTTGAATAGGGGAGAGTGGGGCATAACCACCCACCGGGGCATACCCACCCGCCCAGTGGTTCCAGGTGATTGGTTGCATATAGTGAAACTATTGCTAGTGCAGGTGATTTTACTTGTGTGAGACAACTCTTTACTGGCAGGGGGTGCAAGCAAAAGGCAGAAGTTGAACTAGGGATGGATGCATCCCCCCCCCACCAGACCAAAATTTTATTATTTTTACATGTTAATTTTATCATCGCGCGGTCACGTTATGTCGCAAACTATGCGTTCCACGACGCGATAGCCCGATAGACTCCCCACCAGAATTTTCTGGATCCCCCCCTGGGCAGAACCAAATTGAACAGATGAGTTTGCTTTCTTTAAGGAGCTTCATCCTATTTTTACATGTGATGGTATTTGTGATGACATTCAACATGAAGGAGATGTAAGGGAACGGTGATAGGCATTGTGTTGGTTCATATTCTAAATTTTCAAATGGGGTAGTGATAATAGGGGTAGTGGCTGTTTTACGATTTTTTTTTTCAAATCTTGAAGTTGCCCAATTTCCTCTTTTGAAAAAAAAAAGGCAAAATTGAAAAAAAAAATTTTTTTTTTTAATCTCGGAAAAAAAAGATTTTAAATCTTGGAACAAAAATTTTTTAATTTGAAAAACAGAAGTTGCCTGATCTCCTCTTTTTGAAAAAAAAAAAAGAAATGAGTGCAGTTGAAAAAATTTTTATTTTTTTTTTCAAATCTTGGAAATTTTTTTTTTTTTGAAATTGCAAATTTCAATTACTTTCCATACATCTAGCATCTCAAACAAACGAATAAAACACAAAAACAGATATCTAACCTTCATTTATTGAACAATCGCAATGACAGACAATATCTTCAGACAGTAACTCCTGAATTAGCCTGGAGAGCCAGGCTAAAAACTACCGTATATACTTCTACTAATTGTGGGCCCTCTAGATACCCAAGGACCTCAGTTTTCAACTTAGAAGACAGCTCAGTTCTCGACAAGAAGAACATGACCTCTTGTGTTGTCTGTGAATAGAAAATATACTGTGAAGACAGCAGTGAGGCGGAACAATGGTTGGAAAAAGTAAGAAGGCAATTGGGACATGTCATTGCCTGGAAATTTCTAAATCTCACTGGAAATTTTCAAAGAATAGGTCCAAATTTTTTACTTGGAAGTAGTCGCGTGATTAGCAACTAATTGTGGGAAATTTTGATGTACGTTATGAAATTGCCAGGAAATTCACATTTTGTCTAGCCCAAGACAGAATCTCGGGTGCTCATACAAATCACCATAAAAAAAACCCAAAAGATTCAAATCAAATCAATCTGATCTAGGCCTAAATCAAATTAACATGATAAAATAATTATAAAACTGTCTTGATCAAATAAATCATTATTCAAATCCAATAAATCTGACTCAATCGAATATATCTGTATTTATACAGTAGGCTACTTGGTAGGCTAACTAGGACTGGATAAGATTACCTTAGAACTGCATCCACCAAGGGACTAAACATGTAATTAATACTAATGATGAACATCAATAATATAAATCTCAATGTACTGCAATTGATAAGGAAAGTTCAAGCAGTGAAAACTAAAACACAGTATTGTTTTTCTAATTTTTCTAATAAAGTAGCCAATAAAAAAGCAAAAAACAAATAGGCCTACCTAAAACAACTCGCTTTGAAAGAATGGCACAACAACACTATTAATAGACTTAACATGCTCGAAAGGTCAAGTTTCCAGTTTTAACTTGTCCCGTAATGACAATGACGTGGAGTTGGCGGGCAGAACATCATACTACAAAAATATATAATTTTGTTCAAAATAACCTGTACTTATTAAATGCATTTAGAAGGAAACAGGTCTGTATAAAAAATAGTTGGAGGGTTGTGAACTTACAGTCATATCATCCACAATTCCTCATGTTCAAATAACATCCTAGATTCCTAGTAGTGTCCTACATTGTAATTTAACCTTCATTATAAAAGAAATGGGGCAGTTTTTCTCAGATCATTTGCGGTGAAACACATGACCTTGTATTGTAAATATAACAATTGGGGTCCATTAGGATCTCTAAAGGCATTTATAATCATACATTATCAATTTATGGATATCTCACACACTTACCCTCCCTGATTCCGACACAGGTAAAAACATAGAAAAGACAACCAGATGTAAGAAGAACCATCCAATAGCTTGTTTGCACATTTTGGAAAGTCAACAGGAAAAGCCGAACAACAAATGAGGACCCAAATATCATGAATATTTATATGTACAGGACACTCAATGACACTCATTGCATCCACATCACCCAATTGCAAGAAATTAAAGCTAATGACACTTGTTAACACACTACTTGTGCTACTTTTACTGAGGCTCAAATTGTTCATCCTTGTTAATCACATTATTAATCATATCAACTGAATGCTAATGCCATGTCCACTTTGATAACATGCTTAATTCTGCTAAACATGAAAATGTCATGAGAAAACAAAATATTATGATATATACAAGGTAAAGGATGAGCTGACATTACACTTAATTAAGGATCAGCTGCACATGAAAATGTCATGTGAAAAACTTTATGCCATGTGTGGCAATTGCGGAAGAAGAAAAGAACCAGAACCGCAAGCGGTTTCAACGCTCGTCTGTTTGTGCGGAATCTATTGATATGAGCATGTACGTATTGACAGAGCTCTGTATAGGCTTGACCTGTAGGACTACTGGCAGGCATCATAAATAAATGCGCATGTACAAAATTTCATAAGGGTTAATTGAAATTTAAAGTGACAGCGTATTGTGCAATACACAAATTAACAAGACTCC
This sequence comes from Platynereis dumerilii, assembly GCA_026936325.1. NCBI lineage: Eukaryota > Metazoa > Annelida > Polychaeta > Phyllodocida > Nereididae > Platynereis > Platynereis dumerilii. The sequence goes on along the minus strand of JAPTHN010000002.1, from coordinate 13,910,034 downwards.
AAAACCTTGCAAACAATTTTATCTTATATTCATTTTGACAAGGTGATTATTAGCTTGCTGAGAAGCTATTGTGGAGCATGGCATTTCAACATGTGCGTTAGTGGGTATATGAGTCGATTCCTGCAGTTAATTTTGAATACATACCCAAAGTACTTGGAAGACTTTGAATGGTTAGATCACAGTTAAAGGACTGCAGCAGAGGTTCCCTTAGCAAACAGCTGGATGGACTTGTCGGTTAGTTTATACTGCATCACCCTTTTGCTGCTGTCCTGGGGTTCACTCTGTTCCACGTTTCGTTGAGCCACTTCAACCTGCAAGTAGAAAAATATTATTTTAAGCCACTATATGATATCCCAGCATATATACAGGTAAAGAGCTCAGCAAACGTCACAAATTACAAAATGATTAGGCTATATGATACACACAAAAATGTAGCAAGATAAATCAATGCATAAAAATTAATTAATACTAGTCAGAGACAGAGAGAGAGAAAATCGCTTTAGAGTGATTTTATTCTATAGAAACTTAGAAATCTTACATTTCATAAAATCTAAGCAAATCACAATCTATGGTGATCCTTACCTCCCCATGCACATCTTTGCTGTAGCCACTCTTGAGGCCACGGACCCGAATAATTGTGTCGCTGAAATGTGCTGTTTGCCGTTTCAATAATTGACCATCTTCATCTTCTGCATCCTCGTCACACCGCTGCAGGACCAATAAACAATTTCCAGACTGCAAGGCTAATTGTCGCATGTACATCACAAATAGAATGATCTGTTGCAACCTTATTCCCAGGTTGAGAGGTATGCTAGTGTCGTCAATCACAATTAGAGTTGGTTTGGAATCAGGAGATTTGGGTGACTGTGACTTTATGGTCTCTTCGACATTCTTGAATAGTTCTTTGAGGTCGAAGTTATTCGCAGAATTTTCATTTTTCAACCATTCGCTTAACATTTTCATGGCATCAATAAATACCAGGTCACCGCAGTCCTTAGCTTTGTTGAGACTGTTACCCAGCTTGTTGCCAATGTTGTTGTAATGTCCAAAACTGTTAGCAAAGGCAACCAAACACACTCTGAATTTGCTTTTCATGTAGAGTGAAACCATGTGGTGCAAAAATACACCCCCATCAGTCTTGGATTCTGAGATGAACAGACATTTACCACTTTGTACTTGGCCTTCACTGATGTCCAGCAGTTCATTTACATCAGGAAACATTGTAGGAGTCTATTTCTGTAGCCCAGATAAGCAGAAAATGTCTAAATTGTGGTAAATCTGCCAGCTCATGTCATTGATCCTGGAAATGGAGGTTCAACGATCATCCACAAGGTGGCACTGAAATCAGTTTCACTTTCGCAGCTCCATCTTCTGACACTTTTGTGGATCAGAAAAAAGATGGCATCCAAGCAGGCAGGACGTAGAGCAAGTAGTCTCTGTAGAAAATACAAACTATTCTTCCTTGTGGCAGCATCTCTTGTTGGTGTTCAGCTCTATTTGGCCTGGAGTTTCTACAGTCTCAACCAGATGGAAAAAGATCAGCTGAACGTGTTCAAGGAGCGAATGAGCCAACTGGAGATCCAAGAGAAACTCACACATGAAAGACTTGCCAAGTTGTCTGTAAGTTTCACTTTCAGTTTCTCCTTTGCTTGTTGCATGACATGTGTACATTGCTGATCAATATCTAATCATTATTTTAATGTGTAAGGTGATCCACGTCTCAAGTATTATTATTGTTAATGTCATATGTTGAACTTGGTGTAAAAGTGGATTAAATTTTCAGAGACAGTACCACTGCTAATGGCAGTAATGCCAATGACTTTTTTCCCCATGAACATGATGAAAGTATTTTAATCAATTTAATTTATTCTGCTTTTGACAAGATTACTGATATATAGTTCTGTCAAAGTCTTGAAGCCAATGATGGCAATGCCAAAGAAGGAAAATTACAAATCAGGCCAGACAATCACTGGAAGGATCGTATGTTTGACGAAGAATAACGATGTAGTCTATGTTAATAGTGCTTAATTAGTAGATTTCGCGGCTAGCAACCAGCGAGTCAGACTATTTAGAGTATTTAGAGTAATCCTAATGTCTTCCATACTCCACTGCCAGCTGCCAACTAGGAAATTAACTGCTCATTCTCCCAACTGATTACTGCCATGGTCCCTCACACTACTGTCAAAAATTAGTATTTCTCACTGGTATAATGTATATATATATCATTTGTATGTATTAAAATTACAAATAACATTTGATCCATCTTATATGTAAATAAAATAATATATTTTTTAGACGATCCGTCCGATTCTCCATATGTGCACAGGAGAAAGACTTTTTCAGTTTTTCCACTCAGATCTTGGCATAGAGGTCGTAACTGGACCTGCGTCCATGCTAAACTTGACTTGTTACTAAAGCGTACTCCAAAAGTATGTGTGAACTTGTGTCTTTAAACATTAAAGGGTGACTGAAAGGTGGCAAGGGAGAGGTCAGTTGCAGCTAGGGCATTGCCACAATGCCACAGAGGGCCACATCAGATTCCTAAACTGCTCATTTTGCCAATCAATTTGGATTTGCTGCAGTTTAGCTTTTATTTCATTTGATACAAGCCCGTACAAAGGGGGCAAACACCAAACAGATAAAATACTTACAAAGGCTTAATGTCTATTTTGATCACGATGATAGCATAGTTCAATAGTTTTTTGAGAGCCATATGTCATAAGCTTAAAATGTTTATTTTAGATTTCTGCTAATTGGCCCAGAGGGAATTTTTTGCTTTCCATAGAACCTTCAATAATTGATTTGCTAATTGACGTGTCGATGCAAATTTCAAGTATTAGTAGTATTACATGAATAGGCTATTAGTACATGATCTCATAAATTGACTATCATTGAGTTACATTGGCTGGATTTATAGCACATGCTAAATCTGCTTCAATATTATTTGATGAAATCATTTGATAACATTTTGACAATTTTACATTAATTATTGTATGATTGCAACCTTTCTGATGGCTGGAATCGACCATCACATTTACAAATATTTTATCATCATTATTATTGCTGTCAATTCCACCTTGGTCATGCATCTTTGGAAAGATGATGACCTGCCAGTTAAAATGGTAAATATGCTCTTATGTTTTTAGAAGGTGTATCACTAGAATTTAATTTAAAAAAAGTTATTATGGAGTTTACATAATAACTTTGATGAAGTAGTAGGCCTATGCAGAGTATGGAGAAGTTGTTCTTGATCCCACGACCCAGGTTAGGTATATCAATATATATGGGTCAAGCCATAAAGGTGCTGCTTCTGAGCCCCAAAACATGTCCTGTAAGTTCAGAGATGGCTGGTTCAAATGGTTTTTAACCGGCCTAAGGCCCGGTTATTCCAGGAGCTGTAAAACGAATCTGGTGAAACCATAAACATTAATCACAAACCAGTAACCACGAACCAGTAACCACAAACCAGTAACCAGTAGCTTGTATCATCGCCGCCGTAATAAGCGGACACTGGCCCGCAACGCAGCCCACATTGCATGGCCTCCAAGTGGAAGGTGAGAGCACTAATTACATCTCTTGCAATTAGCAAGGCTTTTGAAGTAGTGTCAGTCAATCAGGATGCCAATCCAATCATCCGATTGCAATTCAGAATGTTATGGCTTTCTTTTGACACCTTTTGAAGATCACTATTACCTATTTCCCTTAAGTGCTATTGAGATGACCTGTCATAGCATAGTTGACACTGGCAGCTGAAGTGCAATTCAGTAATTAGACCTTGCTCACAGTGCCCAGTGAGTGTTGCCCTAGTTTGATACTTATCATAAGTTATGTATCATGATTCAATATAAATGGAAGAAATGGTCATTCACTGAAAACATAATTAAAAGAAACTGATAAACTTAACAAAGCCATTTCTCCTATCTATCTATCTATAGATCTATCTATCTATCTATCTATCTATCTATCTATAGATATCTCTATATAAAAGTGTGACACCATCTATCTCTATCTAGGCCTATATAAAAGTGTAGCACCAAGGTATGGTGGCCAAGGAGTCTGCATTGCCATGTCCAACGTCTTTGTATAATCTTTATCTCTCTCCTGCTCTTCCCAGGTGTTTTAAAAACTTTGATTCTCTGTCATGCCTTCATCAAATGCTGCCACTTTCAAACCTCTTCTCATTCTTTCTTCTTCTACTGACCTCTTTTTCTTCCTCAGTTCTTTCTCTAACTTAATTGCTGTATCATGAATTTCTTTCCATTCCCACAAAGGGTCCACACAATAGCTTCTGCATACATTTCATATTATATTAAATTTATACAGATCAATTGTTTTCAAACAATGCAGTTACCACTTCCAACCATGCTTCACCCCATGAATTCATGTGTCCTCCTCTCCTAAGTACCATTCAAGTGCATAAATTCAAAATCCACAGCCTATCCATTCATTACTGTCAAAATGGGAACTTATATCTTACAATAATTGGCCAAGGTCCTTTCAGCAATACCTGCACGGGACAACCTAAAAGGCGTGACGGAGGGACGGGACGGGACGGGACGTGACGGGCGGAACGAACTAAATGGCGTGACAAACTGACGGGACAGCTTCTTGTGGCTTTAAATGATTGCAGAAGGATACCTATTCGATGTACATAAATGGCAGACCCCTTTTTGGAATTCTCAGAAGATTTTCTATCGATTTGGATGTTAAAATTACCAATCACAGTCTTTATCCCTTGAAAATATGACAATTTTTCACAAAGTTTCATCAAAATCAATTTTAAAAAGTAGAAAAGACATAATACCTTAGATATCAAATTTGACCAATTTCCCTTCTTTTGCCATTTGATAAAACCCGAGATTTTATCCTGTCTGAATGTCATCTTCAGTAACTTATACATTTTATTTGGTTCCTAAGTGTTCCAAAGACCTAAAAATACATTTTAAAATTATCTATTTTGGCGCAAATTTCATTCTGCAATGTGTTACTTATATATTTTGTGAAAGGACAATGACAGAGATTTTGGAGTATACAGGCAGTAGGCCAAGGCCTAAAATGAAATTTATTATAAAATATTAATAAATAGTTTAGTTGAATATAGTGTTATATATATATCAGTAATATCACCAGCACAAATTAACTGAACTCCGCAGTCTGCAGCTCATAATGAAAATCATTTTCATGAGTTTCTTGCATTAATTGTCCATGCTTATAGGCTACTCCAAGTCTTCAACAGAAATGTGACATTACTTTCAAACTATCTTAATGTTTTAACAAGAATCCATGGATTCAAAGGCTAGTCGATTCAGTATTAGGCCTATATTTATAGAACAGTGATTAACCGGGATAGCGATATGCCTCTATTACATCTGTCTTGCAGAATGATATGGTTATCATAGTTTTGAACTATGCGAATTTTGCAAAAAAATGTCAGTGAGGAGTAATTGCCCTGATCTCAAATTGTTATCAAGAAATGTGTCTGAAATGAAATTCCTTATTTTAATATTGTTCAATGAAACTCAACAGATTGTGATGCTGCAGTCTATCATGCATTACTTATCATATATACTATCACTAAGCAGACCAGTTGCACTGAGCTGTGTTCAATTACAACTGCAAATTTTTGTTGGTCAGTAGTGTTTTTTTGATTTTTTTATTAGTTGTGTCTGATAAATGTGATGTGCTTATGTGTGAAATTTCTTAACAACAGCACTGTGGCTGTAACACCAATGGAACAGAGTTCAGGCCTGTTTGTTTATAGACCTACACATAAACAAGCTATTGTTGTGATGTGGTACAACAGGAAATCAAAATATTGGAACCCAAAAATTCCACACAGTTCCAATCCAACGGGAAAGTAAGGTTGTAAAATTAAAGCTACATGGCCAAATTGGTAAAAATAAAATTATGTCTTGATCAATCATAATATAGTACTTATTGCATAAATTGTGCTGTATTGGACAGTCATTTTATTTGATAGAAGACAAAATAAATCAAAGAAGACATGTAAGTTATGATGATGTAAGTGAAATTGAATTGACATTTATTTTCTAATCTGCTCAACTCGATATCACATTAATAACCATTTTTTTAATTATTTACTCTCATTCACAGTGTGGTGTAATTTACAATATAAAACATAAAATAATTACAATTAATTAAAAGCATTGTGTTATACTTTCAAGAAATTCTGCAATTGCAATAACTTGATATTTTATTTTGACACAGATCAATGAATAATTGCAATCATTAGACACTACCTGCCAACTCAAGCCAATTCCATTAATTGATATTAGCTTTGACACTGACTGATCTCCGTAGTAATTGCAATCATTAGACACAACCTGCCAACTCAAGCCAATTGAGTTGATATTTTCTATGACACTGCTCAATGAGTAATTGCAATCATTAGACACTAGCTGTCAACTCTGAATGTGTCACTGTTTAGTAAATGGTATATAAAGACCAGCCTTGGTGCATCTGTTCAGTGTACAACAAGACATGCTTTAAGAAGAACATGCCAAAGAGGATGAGAAAAAGAGGATAATGGCTTTTCAGTACATCTGAAGGAAGATGGAGCGTGACCACTGAGGTGTGCAGACATGTCTTGACAGAGCTCTTCAAAAAAGCTGGGTTTAAGTGTTTTCTAAAGGTGTAAACTCATTCAAAAAGGTATAAGTATCAAAAGGATAAAGGTAAGAACTATCTGAAAAAATCTTTTTGACAAAATTGTGACACAGAAGGACTTCAAATAACAAAATGAAAATCGAAATCACAGTCATGCTGATGCTACAATGCTAAATATTCAACATGGAGCAATGCTAATCACACATGTTGAGACTTAGCACTAGGATCAGAGGTAGAAGGGACCCAACACAAACAATAAACAGTTAAGAGCTCAAGGAATTAACAGTACAAGTCAAAGCAGCCAAAAGAAAATGTTTCACAGGAGCTTGAGATAGGAATTTTCTCAAAAACAGGTATTTAGAATTTTGCTGATATGTACAAGGTTAGCATCTTGAAAAATGAGATAGAAACTAACAAGTAACATGTTGATAATTCAAAGTAGATAAATACCATTGGAAGCAAATCAGGACTGTTTAACTTCTGATAGAAAATGGCTCAAGCTTTGTTAAATCAAGATAGCAGAAAGAAAAAAGAATTGATAATGGCTGACAGAGAGATAGACAGTGTTTCTACCATCAACTTAGATGTAGACAGAGATGAGGTAATTCAAACAAGTGAAGTTCTTAATGAAATACAAAGGAGAGGGCTGATAGAGGAGACAACTCAATTGCAACAAACTGGAAGAAATCGTTTCAAATGGTCTGTAATTTCTGCCAGTATAGCAAAGGACATCTTACAACATTTGGGAGCAAATCCTATGTTCTTAGGCAGCAGTCTCGTTAGGACAACATATGCATCAAGATTGAGAACTTACTTTCTCTACGATGCTCCATATGAGCTTTCTAAAGGTGAAATCTCTGATATCTTTAGTCAGTTTGGAGAGGTGCAGGATGTAAAAAGATTGACTTTCAGAGATTTTCCTGGTATCTATGATGGAAGAATAGTCATTACCTTCAAAGATCAAACTTCATTCATTCCTGAATCAATCCGGTTAGGGAAGCATGGTAGAATCACAATTAGAGAACCAGGGCAGAGAATACGTATTCCAAAGTGTTACAACTGTGACGAAGAAGGACATCTAGCCCAAGACTGTCCAAGGACAACGACTTGTGAAATATGCAAGAAGGGTTGTCATGATGTATATGACTGCCCCGAGAGTTCGAGAAATGTACAAAAAAATCAAAATCAGGTCAGTGAAAAAATGGCAAAAGAGAGAGTAGAGAAGGCGAAGCAAAAAAAAGAATTAGAAGAAAGAAATTTAGCCATTTCAGCTAGCAAAGATAATGACTTCAGACCACAATTCATGAGAGGTCAAGAAAACGCAAATGGACATAGTGACAAAACAGTGACAGAGAAAGTAGAGGAAGAGGTTGCGATAGAGGGCAGTCAAGAAATCAAGGAAGTGGGGGCAATAGGGGGCAGTCAAGAGATCATAGAGTCGGAGATAGAGAAAGACCTGGTCGATGAAGTGTTGCAGACTCTAATTGGGAAAGAAATAGAGATAGAAGAGGTGGAAAACGTGACAGATGTGACAGCCGAAGACAACAAGGAAAAGAAAAATGACACCAGTCCTCCAGAATCAGTTATAGAGGAGTCATACCAAAAGTTTTGTAGTAACGTTGACGAAGGCATAGCCCATCATACAACATCTACTCCGACTGACAAATCAAAAGGTGTTAAGAACAAACAAGAGGACACTCCTCCTAGTCTAACTACTGAGAGCCTGGACTCAGCCAAACGAAAGAGTACAAAAATGGCGAAATACAATAAGGAGGAGGGTGAATGGAAAACCCCTCATCCACCGCCAATGGTGACCTCAGCAGACAAACTAGAAAAGAAAGTTGCTGACTCAGGTGAAGGACAACAAAAAAAAGAACAGAAATCAAATACCAGTAGAAGGGATAGAAGTAGAAGTGTGAGTAGGAGTAGAAGGAGAGAAAAGGTAGATGGAAATGAAGAGAAGGGAATAGCAGGGGGGAAAATTGAGGAAAAGGATAGAAGTAAGATGGTAGAGAGTCAAAAATGTCAGGAAAGACAAAAGAGGGAAGATGGAGAGGTCTCAGTGGAAGACCTAAAGAAAAACTTTGAGAAATAAGAGTAATGACAGGCTGTTGGTGACCAAGAAAATACCAGTTTTGACTGGACGCTTTGAAATACCCACTAGATGTAGTAAGATCTATAATGGGAGACATGTAATGATGAGGGATTTGGGAACCAAGCTAGGGTGCCGGTAGTAAAACCCACCCGATGCTAATGGTGACTAATCGCGATGCCAACTCTATAATGACTGAAAAAAAAAAACTGAAATTACAAACAATCTCTCTTGCACTTGAAATGGTTATTATTTTTTTAAAAAGAGGATGAAGAATTATTATTTTATTTTATATTTTCGATATAATTGACCCTCAAAATAAAAAGAGAAAAAGACTGTGTTCGTAAGTTACCCTGATCCTTCCCTTTACCTGCAACGAGGTGCTATGTGCAAAAATGTAACAATTACAAAAATGACGTCTAAAGCCTGTGACTATCATTTAGACCTGTATATACCTACATAGTTGGTTGCCTCTTGATTTCTTTTTTCCTTAAAGGAAACTCTAATGGATTACGGTAGTAAAACCAATCCTATAAAAAGGGAGATGTGGCTACGGTAGTAAAACCAGCCATGACAATAGAAATAATGCTAAAATTGAAGATCTAAGAAAATGTCCTTCGAAATAATATCCCTAAATTGTAGAGGTGGGATAAATGCCAAGCGTAAGTTGGAAAAGGTGATACTCTACCTTAAGGAAAGAGCTTGGGATATTGCTATGCTGCAAGAAACATCAAAGATACACGAAAAAACATGGAAGAAATTAAGAGAAAGCTTAGAAATTCAAGGTTACCAACATGAAGGTACAGAGACCACTGCAGGGAAGGGAGTGGCTATACTAGTGAAGACGTTTCATAAAGACATCTTAGGTAAAATAGAATTGCATGAAAATAAGAGATTGATTCAGGTCGACATAAAAATTAATGGCCAGACATATTCTCTGATAAATGCCTATGTAAGTCCCCAGGGAAAGGAGAAAAGCAGCAATCTGAAAAGCTTAGACAATCACATAAAATATATCGCAAATGAAATCATCATAGGAGGAGACTTTAACAGTATCACGAAGAAGTCAGAGAGGTCGGGACTGACAGAATGTAAGGGTATAGATGATGACTTTATAAATTTGATAACGGAAAACTACCTTACTGACCTAACAGAATTCTTTGACTACAATAGACCGACATATATTGGACAACAAAATAGTGCAGTATTAGACAGATTCCTCACATCAAGTCCAGAAAAAGTTAAAGAATATGAGATTGAAATTTGCCCATTTAGTGACCACATGCTCTTAAAAATATCCTTGTTTGAAAAAAGTGAAAGGGAGAAAAACAAAAATGACAAAGGTTACTGGAAATTGAACACATCACTATTAGAAGATACACTAACCAAAAGGAGAGTTGAACACTTATGGGATGAATGGAGGTTATTTAAGGATAGCTTCGAATCTATAGGGGAATGGTGGGATAAAGGGAAATGCAAAGTAAGAAAACTATTGATAGAAATAGGAAAGGAAAAATCTAAGCAAAGAAAAGATAAAGAAAAGACTCTAAATAGCTGGATTTTAATGGAAATAGACAGCAAACATCCAGACTTTGAACTAATTAACGAAAAAAGAAAACAGTTAAATGAATTACTAGAATATAAAGTGGAGGGAGCCAGGATAAGAGGTAAACAATTACTGCTTCCGATGGAGGAAAAAGGGTCAAAGAATTTCTTCAATCTTGAGGTGACCAACTATAAAAAAACCAGGCTAGATGCAATTATTCATGATGATAAAGAAATAACTGCGAAGGAAGATATTGTATCCCAAGTACACAAATTTTACTTGAACCTTTATACATCTGAAGGGGTAGATAATAATAGTGTAAAAGAACTACTAACTAACCTGAAAGAGAGCAACGTATCAGATGAGGAAAAGGAAGAGCTAAATAAATTTATAGATAAGTCAGAAGTGCTAAAATCATTGAAAAATATGAAAAATGGAAAGAGCCCAGGCAGTGATGGCCTACCTAAAGAATTTTACTTAACATTTTGGGAAACATTAGGAGATGACTTATTAGAAGTGATAAACAATAGCTACATTAAAAAGGAAATGCCAAAATCACAAAGGGAAGCCATTATTAAACTACTATACAAGAAAGGTGACAAAAGGCTTTTGAAAAACTGGCGTCCAATTAGTCTCTTGAATGTTGATTATAAACTTTTGAGTGCCACTATAGCAAACCGATTATCCAAAGTAATACATAAAGTGGTAGGGGAAACACAAGGATGTGCAGTAAAAGGAAGACTGATTTTTGAAAACTTGCGATTGATAGAAGATCTCATAGAAAGAGATGAGCTAAGTACCAGACCAACATGGACAGGGGGTATAATACGAGCAATAGATCTAGAAAAAGCCTTTGACAGGATTGAGCCGGAATATATTCAGAGAGTATTAGAAAAATTAAACTTGGGAAAGAACTTTCAAAACTGGATTAAGCTGTTGTATACTAACATAACAACTAGAGTTCAGACAGCCTATGGGATGACCAACAAAATAAATGTAACAAGATCAGTCAGACAAGGATGCCCCCTAAGCATGTTACTTTTTGTACTTGCAGCAGAGCCCTTCATAGCCACAATAAAAAAAGACACAAGAATAAAAGGCATACTTTTAAATGGTTCATACTCAATCAAGGTGTGCGCATATGCAGACGACACAACCCTGTTTCTTGGAAATGAGGAAGAAGGGAAAGCTAGTGAAGAAATATTAGAGAAATTTTGTCGAGCTTCAGGTGCGAAATGTAACAAAGAAAAAACGAAACAATTGTATTTTGGGAATTTAAGAAAAGAAAAAAATATAATGGAACAAGAACCAATTGAGATATTAGGAGTATTATTTCACCATCTGAAGAAAAGAAGAGTACATGAGAATTGGGGACGAATAGTCGCAAGGCTAAAGGGAAGTCTTGCAAGATGGAGAAATAGAAAAGTAACAATAATGGGAAAGGCAACAGTCATTAATGCATGTGTGATTTCAAATGTATTATACACCAACAGAATCATCCCTCCAGAGGAAAAGCATATACGGCTAATTGAAAAAGAAATAAGTAAGTATCTCTATAATAACAGACCAATAGGTTACTCAAACGCACATGTCTTTAGAACAACAAAAGAGGGAGGTTTCAATATACCAGATATAAGAGCTAAAATAATCGGTCAACAATACATGTGGCTACATTATTACTTCAGTGGATCTTCTCATCCATACAAGATACTTTTCAGTCAGCTGAGCAGAGTAGGACAATCTCATGTACACAAACAACAAGTTGTAAGTCCTTTGATCAAGGGCTCAATATCTACTTACAGCATGTTGACAAAAAGACTCTGTAATAAAAACTTAGACTGGACAAAAGTGACTTTTAAAGAAGTATATAAAATAGAGGTTAAGAAAAGAGTTGGAATATTTGAATATGAGAAATATTGGCAGGATTAAACTGGGAAGAGATATGGGGTAAATGGAGTAAAAGGGTATTTTCAAATAAACTACGAGTAGGAATGCATCAAGTAATATCAAACCAATTTAACACAATAAAATACAGTAACGTCAATGGAAGCTGTAAATTATGTGGGATGGGATACATTCAATCGAGAGATCATACCTTTATAAACTGCCCAGGCATACAAGGCCTTAGAAAATATATAGCAGCAAAATATGGGACAGGGTTGAAATCAGAAAAACTATTTTATGAAGGATACAAAGATTATGACTATATATATGCCCTTGCATATGTAAACACAATAATAAAAATCTCAAGAAGTGACAGATACAATTATAGACAGCCTGGAAATAGCGTAATGATTGAAAAATTTAATTACATTATAAGTAAAATGGCATATGAAAGAAAAATAATAAAATAGCAATGGGGATAAAATTTGGACGGATAAACTGGAAACGACCGGACTGATTGAACAACTTCTCCTTTGCACTTCATAAAATCGCACAAATCTCTTCTCCTCATATAACAATAATAACACTAAGATTTAAGGTGACCAGAAAAGACGAAAAACCCTAGACAGCCACTAATAAACATTTTATTAACAAATGATGGATTGTGATGTAAGACTGGAAGGCTATAACTCTCAATATATTATTGATATACTGAGGTTTGATACTGCAACATAGTCTGGCAACTACGGTAGTAAAACCAGTTGTAAAACAGCCTTGCGTATTAACTAAGCAACTTCGGTAGTAAAGCCAGTTGCAAAAGTAGGTTGAGTAATTGTCCGGCAACTCCGGTAGTAAAACCAGTTGCACAAGACAATCATAGCGACCGACACAAATCATCACACTACATCATAAAATTTAATTCGCCAGCACGTCCCACTGAATGAATGCACAGCTGTCTAGGGGGCAATGATGAAACTAAACAGGATGTAGGGCAAACAAACTCAGTGCAGTTTTGAGAGAGAGAGGAGCCAATGATGCCTGAAATATGGCAGAAATGGTGGACTTCTCAATGATCTTGCCCAATGCTATGGACACTAATATGTAACAGATACAATTACTAGATACATCCTGAAAAGTCTCTGAGCAAAAAAAAAAAAAAAAAAAAAAAAAAAAAAAAACATCTGAAGGAAAAAAGGTAAATCTTATGTTATGATTTGTACTTTCTTTGCCTAGTCATCTTGTGCATGTTTTTGTTTCAAGCAGTTGTCCATTGGCACCTTCCCATGGTAACATAGACTGTATATCATGCTGTCCTATCCTCAGAGACATTTTTTAAAGTTAGGCCTACCTTGTACCTAAAATGTAGTTTTTGCAGTAATATCATGCTAAAAATGTATTATCCAAAAAATAAAATACACAATGGAATTTTTACCTTATTACCTTACTTAAGTCATATTATTTTATAATGACATGGTTGGTAGGTTCTGATCAAATATTTAGGATGACTCACACACAGTCACTACTATTCAATGACAAATTTGCAGACCTGTCACCATATCACTGGTTTTCTGAATATGAACACCAGAAAGTTGATAATCACAACAAGCTGCTTGTGTACCTGCATCAGCTTGGTATATATATAGCTGCAACCACAAGCAAAGTTTAGATGACATGAACACTAGCTTATTATGATCTATCTATTTTGAAATACATGTAAAACGTCATACAAATGTGCCAAATAAAGCCAATTTTCTATTAATTATATATAGCAATGTTGGACAAATCACTGATTGCTCCCTGGTGCGTTCCCGCCAGGTAAACCCAACGGGATGCTAACAGCACCACTGGACCCGCTCGCTTGCATGAGCGTCATACGCCCGGCTAGCCGGATACCGACAGTCCCAGTGGGTCCACTCGCTATGGGCGGATGCATACGCAAAGTTGCACAGGCTTGTTTAGAGCTCCATCGATCGTAAATATGATCGTGGACGATCGTTTTCGGTCATTTCTCGGCCGCTGGGTGGTTTTCAGACAGTTCCTGGCTCCACAGAAGCTTTCTGAGGCAAATCTGCATTACGGTATTTTGAATTTCCGATTTTCGCGGGCTTTTTTGTCATCTCTCTAAGGGCTAGTCCTCGACTAGCCAAAAACTCACCATAAATAACCATAACTGCATTTTCCTTTCTTGTAATTAACAGTTGTTGTTCTCTATTGGCAGCAATACTTGAAATAGCTGGGAAAATGTGAAAAATGTTTTTTTGTATGTGTTTTATACTATCAATGCTATCAAGCAGCTAATAAATATATTTTTTCTGACCATCAGTATTTCCATTAATATTTTAGTAGCAGGGGTGACATAGCAATCAAGACTTTCAAAAAGTCACTTTTTGTGCTGAAAATCAGAAAATCTGGGATGGAGCTCACACTTCCCCTTCAATGCTCATGGAACTTTTTGACTAAAGACATACCACAAAATTACTCAAAATTCATAAAATCCACTGATTAATTTGACTCAAAAAGGACTCTTCATTGGGATGTGGATAACTAATCCATGTTTTATTAAAAAAAATATCAGCTATGGTCCTACAAGCCCCGAGGTCCAACATACCCCATGCAGTCTCTCCTACATAAAGAGTTTCAATATCTAGGCCTAACCATAAGCCTAAATGAAGATAATGGGCCTGGAGGGAGTGTTATAACCTATTTCTTTCAAGAAAACAATTATATATCCCATCTCAACTTGAAAAGCTAAAAGTGTGAATTTGTGAAAAAAAAAAATATATATATATATATATATACTAGAAGTTGCCCATGATAGCATGAAAAAGAGAGTGGTAGGACACCATTAGTGTATGAAGACAGAAAAATAGAAAAGGAAAATACAAATTTAGGAGTGAAAGTGTGGAAGTGAGAGGCAGTTGTAATGGTAGGCTAATAATAATTCAATGGCAAAGGCACATGAATGGAACATGATCTGTGCTAGTAAAAGAGTAATGAATCAGTTAATGGCAATGAAGTTGGTGGCAGAATTGTCAATAGTGGATGGTATTGAGTAGCACCTTGCAGGTTGGCCTCTGGTGGGAGAGGGTGAAAGATCATGGGAATGGGATGAGATATTGCTTATGGTATGATTCATAGCTGACTGAAGTGATTGAATGTTATTTGTGAAGCATTTAGTAATGTTTTATATATATGTGAGACCAGAATGAATTTCTCTTGAAATACCACATTTGGTTTTGAGCTAGCTGTAAATTTTTCAGAAAACTAGCTTACAAATGAGCTGGGCTTTCTAAAATGTGGTCTGCCATTTCTGTAGCATCAGTGGTTGCTTAACTATGGTCATATTCCTTGATTTATTCCTGTCCCGTAATGCTGTCACGCCATTCAGTTCGTTCCGCCCGTCACGCCCCGTCCCGTGCCTCCGTCACGCCTTTTAGGTACCCCCTACCTGCACCAGTGCAGTCGGTCATTTCTGCTGAATAGAAATCTGACAGCATACTGACATTATTCTTCATTTTCATCCACATTCACTTTGACTTTGTTGTCAATTGATTTTTTTTAAACAGAGAAGCTTAATCTGTTAATTGACCTGAGCTATCCTCTTCTCTAAAGATGTGTCACAAACAATTTTGAATGGCAAGAATATGCCGGGAACACTAGGTCATCGGAGCTACTGGTCCGTTTGGACCACCAGCAAATTCGAAGACATTGCAACCTGCTGGGACATGCAGTTTGATGTGATTGTTATTAGGCCTATGTGAAATTTAGAATCTCATAAGACGGTGGTTAAATGTTTTCGAACTTTCCTTCTGAGTTATGAATCTCATAGGATTTTTGGTTGTGAACTTCCCCTATTCATTTTGGCGAAGATCTATGTTTTTTTTAAGGTCTGTTTAAGGTCTGTTGATTGATACATCCGTTAAAAGTCAGTTGAAGTCAGTTGAAATGTTATCAACTAGTTAAGTCAGTCAGTTGAAATTAAGGAAGTCAGTTGATTCATCAAAACAACTGACTCCTGGGTCTATTAAATAAATAAACAGTCAAGTGCAATCTGCTTCATGAATCATGATGAAAGAAAAGTAGTGCTTTTGGATAATTGCAACTTGCAGATTACCAGAGTTTCATTTACCAATTTATTGACAATTAGGCCTAATTAAAAAAAAATTAAATGTCAATCTGATATGACTGCAATAGCCTGAATCAGCTGGAAAATTAAATGTCAATCTGAGCTGAGCCTGAATCAGCTGGACCTGTGTTGGGTGCCTAATTGAAAGTTTTAATTCAGCCTGAATCTTATTCTAATGCCTTAGTTTGTATGTTCATTAATAATACTTTAGGCCACACATAATTGATCTTTAGCTTCTCGAATCCTCTCAAGGCGCCTTTTCTAGGGTCAGTCGGTAGGACAAAAACCAGAACCGCAAGCGGTTTCAACGCTCGTCTGTTAATGTGAAATCTATCAATGTGTGCCAGATAATCACCCACAGGCCAATACGTTATTTCATAACACGAAGCGATATTTTATGGTTACAATGGGCAGTTCAAGAAGAAAGATTGCTGCGAAAATGGCCGCTACAAAATGGCCACCATCTTGGATTTCTCAACATGTGGCCGATCAATACCCACAAACCCATACCTGTACCAAATTTCATTACTCTAAGCGAAATATTGAGTTCGCAATGGGCAGCTCAAGAATGAAGAAAGATGGCTGCCAAAATGGCCACCACAAAATGGCCGCCATCTTGGATTTCTCAACATGTTCCCAATTGATAACCACTGGCCCACACCTGCACCAAATTTCATAACTCTAAGCGAAATATTGAGGTCACTATGGGCAGTTCAAGAAATGAAGAAAGATGGCTGCCAAAATGGTGGCCATCTTGGATTTCTCAACATGCTCCTGATCCATACCCAACGACCAATAACTGTTCCAAATTTCATAACTTTAAGTGAAATATTAAGGTCACAATGGGTAGTTCAAGAATGAAGAAAGATGGCTGCCAAAATGGCCGCCACAAAATGGTCGCCATCTTGGATTTCTTGACATGTTCCCGATCCATACCCAGAGGCCCATACCTGTACCAAATTTCATAACTGTAAGTGAAATATTAAGGTCACAATGGGCAGTTCAAGAATGAAGAAAGATGGCTGCCAAAATGGCCGCCATAAAATGGCAGCCATCTTGGATTTCTCGACATGTTCCCGATCCATACCCATAGCCCCATACCTGTACCAAATTTCATAACTCTAAGTGGAAAACTAAGGTCACAAATGGACACTTACAAAAACTTTAACCGGGACAACGAGGACGAGGACGCCGATCGAGTGACGACAATAGCTCTTCGTTTTCAAAGAAAACAGACGAGCTAAAAAAGGTAAAAAAATTTTTTTTTATAATGTCAAAAAAAATTTTTTTTTTCTGTCGGCAGTAAATCTATTGTGTCGGCGGGTCCGCGAAGTTAAGAATCAATTATGTGTGGCCTAAAAGAAGTTACATTGTAGCAGTACAAAACTGCGATCAGCAAATTATGAAAAAACAAATATCAGAAGGGTCCATTTTTCAGCATTTAGTGAAAATAAATCATACATGTGTACATGTAAATATATGATTATGCCTATTGAGTATTCATTGCATAAACAAATTAAAATGTCTTAATTCATAGTATGCAGGATTTCTGAATGTTTCTATTAATATAGAACAGAATGCTAATTTTAAAATGAGATTTAATATTACGATCCATTACTCTTGGATTCTCAGGCTTCTCAGCGAAGCAATTCTCTGGATCTACTGTTTGTGAAATTCTCAGCTATGTTCACTTTAAGTTAATAACAGATTTCTAAATTCGATCGCACGTAGCAGATTGTGTAGTGGTTTGAACTTTGATGCATTCAAGCCAATGCCAATGCTATGATTGCTATACCACTAGAGTTGACTATTTCTAATTTTTTTGTACAACTTGGGCAATAGCACCCTAAAAAGGTGAGTTTGGAAGGACACCCTAAATTTTGGAAGCATGCCCAACTCGTCTCAGGTTGGGCGTCCTGTGGTTACAGTACAGTCACTGATTTCATCCTTAAAGAACACTATCACATTATTCTTAACAGAGCAGTTGCTCACATACCAATGACTGTTAACACCATGACCACACCAGTAAATACAATAAACCCTGAAAAAAATCTGTAAAGTCATTCAAGACTCAACATTTTCCAATAAATTCTTATAAACAATATGTCCTCTCTTTGTGTCACTTGATTTCTCTTGCACCTTCAATTCTGTAACTGTTCCAAGCAACTATACTTCCAGTCCAAGGTCACCAATCAATCTCTCACTTCTTCAAAATATCAGTTGCTCAGTGGTTACAGCAATGGCACCTAAAATTGCGTTAGGCCGGTTTTGAATCCGCGGATTCTTGTTAATAAAAACAACCTGAGTAAAGGCAGAACTAAAGTACGCACATTAGACTCAACTGTGTGAAAATTTGAGGTTAATACCACTAAAACTAAAGACACTGGACCACTTTAATGTCATGGAAACAGGCCAAAAATGACGTTTTTAGGCGTTCGTGGATTGACATGGTCAAAAGATGACTTTACTGCACTTAGGAAACCCTCAGTTGTATCATTTTTATTTTTTAGATAGATAGAACAGATCCTCAGCTTTAATTTCATATATAGTGAACGCCTGGGAAACCATTATTTGATAAGATATAAGTAAATCCCTGACAGTAACATTTTCAGCAATTTCCTGTTACTCACCATTAGACTGTGCTAACTTATTATTTTATGGTAATGCCTGATTCCAGACAGCGTCTATCTGACCACTAAGGTGATGCCTACACGAAGCAATTCAGTTTTGAGAATAAATTTAAGAAAATATCAGAAATAACTTGATTTTTCATCATGTCCTCGTTACACCATGTTACGTGGCCATATTTTCTACCCCCTGTCTTTTCATATTTTGAAAGGCCTTTTCACCATTTTCACATTACAAAACAGCAGAGTAATGATAAGACATGAATACTGCCAATTTTCAGACTTATAGGTCAAAAATTATGTTCAGGACATGAAGAAAAAAGGACAATTGTCCTTTTTGTCCTTGTTACTGACATGTTACGCCTTTTTTGAGGTAACAGGGTAACAGGACAGTTGCTTTATGTCCTGTTTGTATTATAGTAACAAGGACGTGTCCTGTTATGTCCTTGCAAACAAGCAATCATTTTTGCAATTATGAGAGAGTTTCAGTTGCTCCATGGCTTTAAAAAACCTTGAACTTAATCTACCAAACTTATCTTATTACATTCCAGGTTAATTTCCAAGTAACTCTGAGAATTATGGTAATATTTGGTATAATTTGACACATAGGCATGTAACAGGACATGTCCTGTTACTGAGATTGTATCAAACTGTCACCAGTTTGAAATGGAGAACTACACTGTGATTTCTGTGTATTTAACTGTTGATCCACGCTGCTGGATCAAAACTCTGCAATCACACATATGTAAAGTCCATATATTTGCATACAGTCATTTTATTTCTATTTGTCCTGTTACTTGTCCTGTTACTAGTCCTGTTACTTGTCCTGTTACTTGTCCTGATAAGTTGTTGTCAAAACAATGTTTCTGCTGTAGTTATGAATTATTGTATGGAGAATGTATGTGTATGTTCATGACACACATATTTCTAACTGTCTCAGTATCTCAGATAGCATCAACACCGTATGTGGTGCAGTGAGGGTAACAGGGGTAACAGGTCAGTTGCTTTATGTCCTGTTTGTATTATAGTAACAAGGACATGTCCTGTTATGTCCTTGCAAACAAGCAATCATTTTTACAAGAAATAAGAGAGTTTCAGTTGCTCCATGGCTTTAAAATTAGTTGAACTTAATCTACCAAACGTTTCTTATTACATTGCAGGTTAATTCCAAGTAACTCATGAGAATTATAGTAATATTTGGTATAATTCGACACATAGGCATGTAACAGGACATGTCCTGTTACTGCGTTTGTATCAAAGTGTCACCAGTTAAAAAATGGAGAACTACACTGTGATTTCTGTGTATTTAGCTGATGATCCATACTGCTGGATCAAAATTTTGCAATCACACATATACACTGTCCATATATTTGCATACAGTCATTCTATTTCTATATGTCCTGTTACTTGTCCTGTTACTTGCCCTGTTACTTGTCCTGTTACTTGTCCTGTTACCTTGTTATCAAAGCAATGTTTCTGCTGTAGTTATGTATTATTGCATGGAGAATGTACGTCTATGTTCATGACACAAATATTTCTAATTGTCTCAGTATCTCAGATAGCATCCACACTGTATGTGGTGCAGTGAGTGGTACTCTGAATTTACCTGCGTAACAAAGACTTGTCCTGTTACTCATTTGTCCTGTTACTCTAAACAGAAAGACCCCAGGGCTCATTTCCTTCACTCCCGTTCATGTCAATGTATGGCCAACAAGGTAAGCCTATGGATAAAATATAGGAAAGTGAAAAATCATTAGGGGCGACCATTTAATTTTCAGGGGGGGGCTTGGAGTTTTCCTCGGCCAGAAATTTTTTTCACAGTGACGGTGGCAGGAGATTCCAATGGGCACTGTAGATGCTGTGGAGTGGCAAACATTTCCAGAGGTACTCATCCCAAATCAGTAATGCTGTTTCAATGGAGAGAGATATTCCTTGGCATCAGAATATGTTGCATACTCTGCCACTCGTAATGTGGCACTAGAAATTGGTAGTCCTTTGTCATAAACTTAGTTGATGTGATGTAATTTACACCGAAGATGCCACTTTCCAAAATAAAAAAGTCTGTGCCACTCCTAGGCAATAGTTACTCATTTCTCAGGTCATTCCAATGTCTGTTTTGCATTGGGTGTACGGGTGTACTCACTTATTTGGTGACACTTTTACCTTTTGATACTTGTCAGTTACAAATAGTAAATCGCACATCCTTCAAAGTTTATGTGTACATTCTACTAGTCTAGGCTAGGGGAGACCGGGGCACATTGGACCATCCCCAATATTTTTTAAATAGAACATGCTAAGTTATCCAAATCTCCAATGAAGAGGCCTTTAGTGGTATGCCTTTTCGCCAAAATATTGCATGAGCATTGAAGGAAAAGTGTGAGTTCTATTTTAGGTTCCTGATTTTCGGCATAAAAAGTTACTTTTTCCAAGTCTCGATGGCTAGTTTACCCTTCTTAAAATACAGGGGATCTAGTCAGACAAGTTTCGTAATTTGAAACTATAGCCACTAAAGTAAAGTTTAATGTTAGTTTCACGAGTTCACATTCAACCTTGTCAGCGAGGCATGCACATTTTCATAAGAGGTTGGGACGGGGCAGGTTGGACCAACGTGGCTGGGGCACGTTGGACCATTATAAACTGGATTGACTGACAAAAATAATCGGCAAAATGCCAGCTGTGTAATTTTAAACATTAATACAGCACCTAAGTCATTCCTGTACAATATGAGGGTAAAATCAATTCAGTTGGCTAATCTGCCAGCCCTTCTAGCTGAAACAGGACTTTTCTGGGTAAATATTCTGATATAGTCATTCTGCAATGACACATAAGTGTGTGTTGTGATCTGTGAGAATAAAATGTGGTGTTTGCTCACTTTCTTCTACTTTCCTGGACTTTTATTCTGTCATCCAACGTGCCCCACATGGTGGTCCACAATTTTCAAACTTATTTTTCTCTACAACTATAGAAGGTAGATCGACGTGGATGTTTACAAGTCAGTCAGTAAAAAATAACAAAGCAGACAAACGTGCCCGGTCATGAAGTTGGTGGATTATTTCACTTGAGTGTCTAGCTCTGAGGAAATAAGTCCAGGAGTCGCAGGGGTGTACTCATTTACTGGGGATACTGTAAAAACGTTATTCAAAGCCAGTGACATTTCTGGAAGGACACTGAGTGTAATTGTTTAACTGCTAATCTTATCAACAGACAAAACTCAGCTGCTCACTGAGGTGGTCTGTCACTTTGATATTGAAAAAGAGTGGACTGTTGCACTGTGAAAATTGCACTTCTTGTGTCATCATGCGGATTTGTCATGATCATACCCAACACTTTCAATGTAAATTTGACTTAAGGAGACTAATCCCGCTTGTTGGTGACAGCCAAACGAAAGGATTATGCTTCTGATTTTCACTCTAAAGTCAGTTATGACAAGTCAAATGGGGCATTGTTATAAGGAAGCTTGAAATTGAGTGAGGTAAATTTTGCTGTGACAGGCCTACGTGAAATGGAAAGGAGAAAAAAGAATCCCACTTTTGAACTTGATGTTTACACTATGTTCTGTTTCATAAAATAAAGTCAACTATTCATAAATATATGAACGACAGTGACTGTTGAGAAATTAGAATATCAAACCAGGAGACAAAAACTTTTATGATCCACTGTGCCTCTGTTTCCCCTAGTAGGGCCCCTACACAGCAGATCTCTGTCACATCATATAAATATTGTAAACCATCTCCCATTATTTTATGGCAGTTACAGTTACAGCGAAACACTTTGATATAGAATTAAAGTGGACTGTGGCACTCTGAAAATGGCACTTCGTGTGTCATCATGCTGATGATTTGTCATGATCAAACCCAATACTTTCAATGTTAATTTGATTGAAGGAGACTTATCCCACTTGTTGGTGACAGCCAAACGAAAGGATTATGCATCTGATTTTCACTCTAAAATTTGTTATGAGAAGTCAAATGGCTTACTCTAGATCATGACTAATCAAACAGCCTCTATATTTCCCATGTTGAAAGTAGAGAAGATGACACTTCATTGGCTATCATGACTCACAAAGTGCCATTTTCACAGTGCCACAGTGCACTTTAATTCTATATCAAAGTGTTTCGCTGTAAAACAACAGTACCTGCCATGAAAACAAGTCGCTGTAAAGCCAGCTACGTTACATTTATGGCAATGACCATTATAGCTGTCACTTTGATACAGAAAAAATAAGGACCAGTTCACTGTGAAAAATGCACTTCGTGATTCATGATAGCCATGAAGTGTCATCTTCTCCACTTTCAACATGGGAAACATAGAGGCTGTTTCATTAGTCATGATCAAGAGAAGGCCTTTGTGTTTCTAATTGGTATTAGGGCTTCTCTCAAGTCTGTCAGGTATCTTCTGCTTTTGATATGCAATTGCAATTCACCAATCACTTCACTGTGTTCATTCCATTAAAGAAAATATATGAATTTTGCTATTCAGCATCTTCTGATGCCCATTGATTCACTCTGTATTGTATTGACAATGCCTGTTTTCCCTATTTTAAATAAAAGAGAGCAATGTTGTGTCATAACAGGACATGTCCTTGTTACGAAATTCTCTGAAATTCAACTTAAACATTAGCGACAGGGCAAAAACGTGTATGTATATCAATATTAGAGTGCTAATTGGTTGAAACAAGTATTATTGATCCAGTTACTTCTTTAAAACTTGTATATGAGGTAATGCAAACAGAATATTTGTCCTGTTACGGTCCATTAATTTGATTTAATTGTCAAGCACAGCTATGAGCAACACAAAATATAATTCAGCCTTGCTTAGAATTAAAGCTAAATGTATTTTGCATTATTTAACAGATACATTTTGAAAGTTTCTGAACTTTCAGGGTAGTTTAAGCATTTTAAAGAATTGTCCTGTTACTCCATGTCTAGTTTGAATTTTGAATTCTACATTGTGGCTAAGATGTAGCAGAGTGGCCAAAAAAGATGGCACAGAAAATAAGTATCTGCCTTATTTGGGTAATTAGTAGCCAGAAAGTAAATATTTCATCATTATTTTTACATCCACAGAACTCAGAACCCTAATTGTCCTGTTACGTTTTTTAAAAATCAAATCCAAGCAATTTCAAATATATGTGCATGGGGAGCTCTAATCACCTTTGTAAGGTGACCCAATGAGGTTATATTTCATTCAAAATATAACATTTTGAAGATCAAAAGCACCTTAGAAGTCAGAAATGGCAAAATATGAAAAATGTTACGTTTTTTAATATTCCAAATAAATGGTCATTCATAAAAAAGTGAAAACTTTACAGCCTCAAGAATATTGATTTCATATGGGCAAATGATTATGTAAACAGATTTCATAATTTCTTGTCAAAATTCCAAACTTTATTTTTTACAACGTTTTTCAGCTCAGGAGCAGCACCTTTGTGGCTTGACCCATATAGTTCATCATGTTTATGAATCATTGTACAAGGATTGTATTTACAAAAATAGTTCTTCGTATATCCAATTATCTTAGTATGGCATGTATAGCAGAGACTTTCACCACCTAACAGCAAAGGTTTTTGGGTGGAGTTGGAGTCAGAGTCGGACTTTGAGTTTCAGGTGGAGTTGGAGTCTAAATTTAAATTGGTGACTCCTGACTCCTAAAAATAACTAATATAATTTGCAAAAACAAAGTTAAAAATATGTGAGATGTATCCCAACTTTTACACAAAAATGTCTAAATAAGGGTACATGTACAAAATCCTATGAAAAATTTGTATAATTAATTGTTCTCCACTGTTAACCATGTAATAATTTGTGTGAAATTATGCCGATAAGCAGAGTCCGGAGTTGGAGTCGGGAGTCGTAATTCAGGAGACCTTCGCAAGTTCGGAGTCAGAGTCCCTTTTCAGAAAGCCAAACGAGTTGGGGCAAAGTGCATTCGCTCCACTGGGTTTTTCTGTAACTAGTTAATGTTCTTTCAATATCACATTGTTATTGTTTATCTTAATAAATGGATTGGTGAATGTCTGAGTACTTCTAAAACAACTTTAGTGGCAATTCAATAGATGCGAGGTCAAGAATAATTAATGAGCTTTGCAAATTGAGCTTCATCAGACATCAGTGATCAGTGGACATTTCAATTTTTAGAATATATATATCCACTGTATTGTTTGCCAAATTTTCTGTTGTGGAGTTGACAAATTCTGAATTGTAAATGATACAAGTCTGATATTCGTAGACATCTCATTCGCGACCGGTCTGAGATTTCGCAGTTGTTGTGTGTATTGACACCATTGGGCTACTAAGTGGAGAGTTCCCCTTATATACTCATCATCCACTTTGACCTTAGTATTTCACCTAAGAGTTATGAAACTGGTTGAGGATTTTTTTGTGGGTGATATATCAAGACTTAAGACTCAAGACATTTATTTCTTCCTGAAACATACAAGTTGCTATGTTACAGTAAAGAGGGAGGACATCTCTAAGATCATGAGTACCTACTCCGATTTTAAAAATTCCATAGGGTTGTCAAAATGACCACCAGACTCAGGCTGACTCATATAATATATTATGTTCCCCTCAACAAATTTTGATGATCTTTCTGTCAATTGTGTGTGCTTTTTGTGATGCAAATCTGGAGTACACTTAAAAGTTATGAAACTGTCAATAGGAAGAAGTACAATGTGTTAGATTATATGGTGATCCATTGGTTTATGCTAATGCAAGACTTGTATATCAAGTTTTCTTGCTTTGATTCATCATATTCTTGTTTGACCATTGATGAATTATTTGGATTACTTTATAACTATTTCATAATGACATTCACAGACATGTATTTGCATCTTTTTTTCATAAAGCTAGTCCATCCAACAAGTGTGTTGAAACATTTCTGCAGTTGTAATTTAATCAAATTACACAGTTGACCATGTGTCCATGACTCCATGCACTACCCAATGATCTAACTTAACATGCCAAGCACTGCAGATGTCATAAAATTGCTATGTTGTTTCCATGCTTTTACAACATGTATTTTCACTCTTAATATGTACATATGATGCATTTCAGCTAAAGCAGCTGTTTAAAGTTGTCATATTTGATACAAATTAACAGCATGAACCATGGCAATTATCATGATGAATTGATGATAGGGGAAAATATGATTTAGTATGTGGTCATTTCTGTCTGGACGATGTCATATTTTGCATGAGCTGACATGCAGTTTGACTTATACAAACATATTTCGTGTAATTTATTTAATGGGTTTACTGTGAAATTTTGAAAATAACCTTGGCTTATGTGCTCCTTAAATGAAACAAGTTCAACTGGACAAAAATCTCTTCCACGTCGTCACAGTAACTTCTCCTCATTCTCCTCTCGACCATCCCGCCGAGGCTCCCGTCGTGCCTCGGCCATCCTGCCTCCTCCAGTCAGGGAAATGACCGTCTGGCTAGGACAGTTGATGTCCTCAGCCCCACATGACACTCACCCTAGCACTGTCTTCACCTTTCCTTGCCCTTCTCAGGTGTCCTGGCCCAACCAGGACTTATGCCCAATGCACACTAGAATCGCATGCGATCCCATCGGATGCGATGCTATTGCAACCCTAGGACCGCAAGTCAGTGCACACTGTATACCCTGCCTACCAATTTGTGGCAACCCCTCATTACAATTGGGGTAAAATCGGGTCCTCCCCCTCTCACACTTGGGTTTTAGCTGCGACAGGCTCGCAACTCAATGCACACTAGGATTAAATTGGCAATCTCATTAATAAGCTATTAAAACCTGCGCTGGCAGCGCAGAATATCTAACAGTGCTAGATATTCTGCGACAGGATCGCAAGTCAATTAAATACCAACGCAAGTCAGTGCACACCAGAGAAACTGGGGTTGCAACATGATTGCATGCGATCCCATCGCAGAAATAATAGCAGTGTGCATTGGGCATCAGGCAGAGCTCAAAATCATCTTTTATTTAAAAATAACCAGTGCTGCTGCCACTGCCAGACTTGGCATATAGAGATGTATCAGAGTGTCAACTTACTATACATTTGGCAGACCTATCCATTGTGTAATGAGGAAAAGAACCAGAAGACTACGGAGAAATAGGAGAAAGTTCTGTCATCAGTTGCTGATTAATTTGCAGTATTTCGCGAAATGGGATAGAATAAGTCCCACTACCGACTACTGTCATGTTGCTGTGCTGTGTGGTGAGGATGACTGCACAGAGAGCAGACTTTCTTCTGATACCCAGCTTATCAACCCCCAACACTCATTTATCCTGTCAGGGGCAGGACTCAGCTGGAATTGCAAGTGTCCTCATGTGATGGTTATTTCACAGACTGTCCTCCTCATCCTCATCCTTCACTTCCTCCTCCAATCATTCTCCCCCTCATCTCACTTCCTCCTTCTCTGTTAGCGCCAGAGAAGATAGAGTAGTAATTACACGAAGGGCAGAATATCTGAATACTGTTTGGTCCTCCTCATTCTATCCGTTTCCTATTCATTACGATTTCTCCTCTCTCCTTCTCTTTCCTTCTCCTCTGTCCTTCTCCTCCTCTGTCCTTCTCCTCCTCTGTCCTTCTCCTCCTCTGTCCTTCTCCTCCTCTGTCCTTCTCCTCCTCTGTCCTTCTTCCTTGTCCTTCACCTGCTCTGTCCTTCTTCCCTGCCCTTCTCCTCCTCTTCCCTTCTCTATCTCTGCCTCTTCTCCCTCTTCCCCCCTGGTCCTTCTTGCTCAGGATCTCACTTCCCCTTTTGCTCCCTGAAGAGAAGATGGCAGTGGGAAGGGGATTAAGTTTACTGGAGACAAATAAGATGAACAAAGTTTTGAATAACATCAGGTCCTCTTTCTGCGCCCTCCCTTCCACAGCCCTTTCTCCTATCCCCTTCTCCCACTTTTCTCCTTTTCCAATTCCCTCCTCCTTCTAATTCTCCTTTTCTCTCCCTAGTCCCTACCCCTCCTCTCCTTACCCTTTCTTCTCTTTCAATCTTCCCATCTCCTACTTCTTTCCCCGACTCCTCCTATCCCTTCACTTTCTTCTTCCTGCTTCTCTTATCCTCCTTCCCCTCCCACACCCCCTTCCTCTCTCCTCCTATTCCCTGACTTCCTTCTTTCTGTCTTGAGGATTGCTCCCTGTCTTGGAGCAGGTGGTGGAAGTAAAGGGAGGTTTAGGTCACCTGGCATAGAAAAGGAATGGAGGTCACAAAAACATTGGGTCCTCCTTCCCCTCCTTTCCACCTCCCTTCTTCCTCACCCCATCTTTTCTTTCTCATCTCCTCTCAACGCCTCCTTTCTGTCTAGACGATTCCTCTCTGCCAGAGGGCAGTGAAGGGAAGGTTAAAGTTACCATAGAAGATGAATGAAGGTCTGACTAATATTTGGTTCTCCTCCTTCTCTCCCACTCTCTTACTCCACCCTTCTTCTGCTCCCCTTCTCCTCTCACGGCCTCCTCCTCCTCTCGTCTCTCCTCCTCTCCTCCTCCCCTTTTCCCCTCCCCCTTCTCCTCACGTTTCCATCCCTCTTCTCCTCTTCCCCGCAATGGCCTTCATCCCCTCTCCTCACTTTCCTCCTGTCTTCTCTTCTCCTCCATCACCCTTCCTCCTCTCCTTTTTCTCCTTATCTCCTCATATCCACCTTTCCACTTCCCTCCTCTCCCTATCCTCTCCACCTACTATTCTCCTTATCTTCTCCTCTTCTCCTTCTCTCCACCTAATCTGCCTCACCCCTCACTTCCTCCTCGCTGTCTTCTCCTCTTCACCCACTCCCTTTCTCCTTGCCTCCTTTCTCTTCTGTCTGCTCTCAGAAAGGCTACGAGACAAACTGAGGAGGGAGGTCAAGGGAGAATAGTTAGGAGATCCAGAGGCAGGAAAAAGGCAGATGTCATCACAACAGGGTTGAGCTAGTGTGTTTGAAATCATCAACATGGCTTGTGTGATACTTAGGCTAATTTTTTTCATGATCATGAAATGTCATAGCTAGTTAGTTCGCTAGTATTATAAGAAACAGACAGGGAGAATTGGTCGTGCATGAGGGAAGGATGCAGGAAGGGAGGTGATAAGAAGGGAGGATACATTGAAAAATAGTTGAAGGTGACAAACAAGAATGCCAATTTGTCTGGTCAGTTATTTCCACTTCCCACCATGTAAGTGACTGGTTCTGGATAATCTTTGTCAATCACTTCAATAAGGCTTAGTTTAGCATCAGACTTTTAGGTATCACAATAATGTATGAAAGCAACTGTTTTAAATTTAATTAATGTTTCCTTGCTTGTAGGAGGACAAACAACCCAATGATGTGAAGCCAAAGAATGGAGATGGAGCAGCGGAGGGAGCCAACGTGATACACCATCCCAAGAAAAAGCCAGAGGAGCTGAATTTACACAAACCATGGAAGGACAAAATAGGAATTCCCACTGTTGCTTCTAACAACAGCAAGACCATGAGCAATTGCCGAGGTCTCAACAAGGAGACACTGTCTGCAATCAACAGGGCTCACACCGACCAGTGCAAGCAAGAAATCACTGACGTAGCATGCAAGCAGAAGGCAGGTCTCCTCTACCCCAAACATATTCCAAGGTTTTGTCCTCTGCAAGGTAAGGCTGTTGATCTTGAAAAGTATGGGCCTACATAGATGTGTAACTGAATTTTACTTATAAAGTTTTGTAGTGCATTAATGTAGTTATGCAATACTTATGGTTAAGCTGCTAAGGAGGGCTCTAGTCGATATTATTTCATTCATGTTATAAAATTAATTTTTGAAAAGGTATACCAACAGTAAGGAAATGTACTAATAGTTTTTCTAATGGAATTTTTTTGTTTTGGTGATTTTGCTTTGCAGAAAATAACATTGGACTATATATAGGTTGTTTCCGTGACAACCGGAAGGACAGATTACTTACTGGTCAAAACACGGAATTCAAAGAAGACAACTCTCCCATGAAGTGCATCAACCACTGCATAAGAATTGGTAAGTCCTGTTAAAACTAACAATTTTGAGCTTATTAAATATGCATGTTTGATTTTGGAATACATCACATCAAGTGAGGTAAATTTCTTTTTATGACCAGCCCTGGAGACTGCTCTGTGAATCGTTGGATTATAGATTGTGATTTTGTTCGCTTTCAGTAACATTTTATGTAGAAATTTTAAGAGTAGCCGTGAACAGTATCCTTTGTAGAGAATTTTTTTAAGAGGACTAGAATTTTCTCCAGGTGTTGGTCAGATGTTGTAATTAGAATTAGATTATTACATTATGTGATGGTAAATAAATAAGTGGGTCATCTGTGAAATGTTTAGCTTGTTTTACATATGGGATGACCATTATGTCATACAAATAAACAAGAGAGGGGTATAAGTGCCACTTGAATTGCAGGCAGCTGATAAAACCTTTGATCAGAAGTTGTATGTTGTGAATTGTTTGGTTAGAAACAAAGTAAAAGCAATTTGGTGCAGATGTATGGCTGACCAGCTGCTGATGGTCAAATGCACTAGCAAGTGTAAATGTGTAATGTAAATGTTAAAGCCCTCTCTACAAAAAGCATTTAAATGCAAATGAGGTCCTTTACTTCTTCAAGGACCCTCAGTACGAGAAACTTCCAATTTTCTTGGTTTTTTGTGCATGTTACATGCGAATTAAAAAGAGGCCGAATCTAGCAATCTGTCACTCTTGCAATAGAAAACAGAACGTTCATCATGGAATACATTTCACTTTTCTCGGTGTGTAGTCCTTTCATATTAACCTTCCAATTTCCCCTCACTCTGCAATTAACTTCTGTCCATCCTACATTCTGACCTCTCTCCCCGTTCTTCCTTGTTATTTGTGACTGAGAGTTGAATTATTAGGCTGTTTAGTCTTTATTTTATAGTGTATGTATTCAGAAATATTTTGAAAATATTTGTTAAAACATATAAAGGAATCTTGAGTGACAGAGCATTTATTGGACCGTTATAATAGCAGAAAAAAAACATCGATATAAAGTATGTTAAATGGTCAATACAATTGGTGGCGGGTGGCGGACACCTGTCAGTGTATTTACTATAACCAATATTATGTTATAAGTATCAATAAACTAGCAGAGATTTAGGTTAAAAAAATCCTTCAAAAATTGAAACCAGTAGTCTGGCTTGTGTATATATGAAGGCTTTTGAAAAACCTACTCAAGGTTTAGTACCATTGATGCAGTGTACAATTTGTACATCAACATGATCAATGTCATCATATCTCTCCTTTGCACGGAATATCCCAGATTATGATATATATATTTATGGGAAATTTAGGGGAAGGGAAAAGTATACTTAGAAACGAAAAAAAGTGACTTTGTAGTTCATTAGATTCAATAATTTCCTCAAATTCCTCGAAAAGGGGGAGGGGCACTGAGCCCAGACCACAGATCCCAGACTGGTGAGGTAACCTTCAAAGTAATGTATACTGGTACCCTTGGCCCAGACCACCTTGCCTATGATCATTTTGAGGAAAAAGGGAGAATGATTTTGGGCCAAAAAGTGAAGGGTTACACCCTGTGCATTCTTGTACTCCTGTAACTCAACATTAATCCTGTATGCAGCTGTCTCTCCAAATAAACCCATATAAATATATAATTATGAAATAAATAGATTTGATATGACATGGTATAATACTACGAAAAGGAAAGTACCATTTCAAAACATATTATCATTACTGATTTAACTTAATTCCACTTTACTACTATACTATAAGCTGTCTGTAATGGGCTGATGACTTTTTTGTCACCACTAAGTCTTAATTGGATGTGAATTTGATACACCATGACCAATTAATAATTTGACTGTCCCAGCTATGGGCCAACATTGTGTCATGTTATGGCGGTACAGTGTTGCTGCACATGTTCACAGTCGTTATAATTGTGTGCAGCTGTTCATCAACGTGCACAGCTAGGACCATAGTAGTGTTTGTTAGACGCTGACAGAACAATTGGATGGAATATCATCCTCTTCCCCAGAATAATGGAAAGTTGATCATATTCCACAATATTGCAATTATAGGCCTACATACATTAATTGAAATAGGATAACAAGTTAATGCCAACAGATAGGTTGTGACATCTGACTATGAAATTTATTAATGTTTTGGGAATTTATTACGCATAGTTTGATGAGGTGCCAATGTTTTCATAATCACAGTCACTAATTGGTTAGCATGATGCTATTTTTGGCAAGCTTGGTTTTTGCTGCTCTTTGTGATTCGGTGGTTTGCTGGATAAAATAAGTTGATGTCATCTATTAAATATGAATTATTTACCAACATATACAGATATGAAGGTCATTTAGATCATCAACAGCCACAGTGTTACTATATTAACTTGAAAATCCTGAGAGTTACATTTTAAGTTCAACACATAGTTTTACTTCTTCAAGGGGCTGTTCAAAAATTACGTAACGCCGGAGGGGGGGGAGGGGGTATGAGATAGTGTTATGCTGTGTTACAGGGGGAGGGGGGGTGTTAGACTACATGTTACATAACACAATTCAATTTTTTCAATTTTTTGAAACATGAAAAAAATGTAATCATAGCAATGACTGCTGGCGGCGTACAAAAATTGTATTCTTGTTGTTTGTGGAATTTTTTGGAGCATGAGACATGAAATTTGAACTGGTGTAAAATCGGGATCTTTGAATTCAGTAAAATATTGCGAGCCCTGTGGTTGCAGAACACCAGTGCATGTGCGTGACTTGCGCGATTTTGAGGGGGGGTATAGGCCTTGTTATGTAACAGGGAGGGGGGTATGGACTTCTGTTACAGGCTGTTACAGGGGGGAGGGGGGGTGTCAAAAATGGGCTATTTTTGCGTTATGTAATTTTTGAATGGTCCCTCAAGTTTTCCATCTTAAATGCAGTATGGCTCATTTCATACCAATCCCCAAGCTAGTGCGCTTACCAAAATAATGATGTTGACTATAGTTAAGAGAAAACCTAGCTTGTATTTTAAAATGTCAATAACCCTTCTTGAATAAGCTTTCAAAATATATTGTCGTGTACAAGGCTAATGAATTAGTGTCCTCCAGTTAGGGGCAAATCCAGAGTATGTTTGAAATGGGGGGGAGGGGCTTGGGAGATTTCCCCGACATGAAAATATTTATTTCATAGTAAGGCCACACATAATTGATTCTTAGCTTTGCGGACCCGAAAAGTTTGTTTTTTTTTACATGATAAAAAAAAAAAAATTTCACCCTCTTTTTTTTGTCCTACCGACCGACCCTAGAAAAAGTGCCTTGAGAGGATCCGAGAAGCTAAAGTTCAATTATGTGTGGCCTAACGGCGACAAAAATTGTTTATTCTTAGCATGATATTTGTTTCTAAGTCAAACAACACCTTGTTAACTAATGTGAAGAATTATCCCCACCAAAAATAATTGATTTCAAGACGATCCTGAAAGAATTTATTAATATCAATAAAACTGAGAAAGAAATTATTTATTTATAACAAACCTCCAAATCCCCCCTGAGATCTGAAGGTTGCACCCTTATACAACAGAATCTCTTTAAGAGAAAATTGTTGGGTAAGCTCAGTTGTTTCTTTTTATGTTTCAGGTTTCAAATATGCCGGGACACAATTCAGCTACGAGTGTTGGTGTGGCAATCAAATAGCTTTGGCCAAAAGACTTTCCGATGACAAGTGTGACAGCATGTGCCCAGGAAATAAGACCGAGCACTGTGGAGGATACCTGACAGTCAGCGTCTACCACACAGGATATGGGAGTGAGTTTTTTTGTCACGTTTTTAATCACCGATTTGTCTTTTGTCTGGCTTGTACTTCTGAAGGCCTTGCTTTCCATGGTGTCTCGAGGTTACCAGTATTAGAATATGCAGTATGTTAGTCTGTATGTACCCAGTACGTGTGCAGTGCAATCATGCAGTATAATGCTCTAGTTTGTGAACCCCTCCAAAAAAAGCAGTTGTGTGACTTCAGTCTACTTTTTGTGAAAAAAGTTCATTTTGAGCAATCAATTAAGATGTACTATGAAGGAAACTTAACCTGTCTTCAGTTTATTAACTGTGAATTTCTTCTTCTTTTTTTTTGGTCAATGTAGGAATATTTAATTAACCAGCAGTTTGTGTCTGAGCTCTGATGGCATGTTCACTAAGACTGGAAGTGCATTGAAAGACGCACCACTGTAAATGCCTTTTAGAAGTGCAATTATCTTTGTGAAGTCCAAGTATCCTTTGTTGGAAAATGGTAAACAGGTAACACAGCAACAGCGTACTTTAATGAAAGCAGCACTTGTGTCCACATGTTCCATCTTTCTCATCTGAAGTAAACTCCAGTAATGTAGTCGAAACCGGGACATCCAAAGCTGAGACCGAGGCATGAGCTTCCGAGACTGAGGCCGAGGCCATCAAAATGTGGCCTGGAGGACGAGGCCGGTCTGGAGGCCTCCAACACTGGCTAAAAGACACCCAAGACTTAAGGCAAGGCCAAGGATTTGGCATCCGAGACCGAGCCAAGGCTGAGGCCATCAAGATATTGCCCCGAGTCCCCCAAAAGTGGTAAATTCATCTAATATGCATACCTTTTCATTTGTTTTTTTCAGAGGCCCCATACAACAAAGCCACGTATGTCCATCCTCAGTTAATGAACTCTGGCTGGCACCACGTGCGAATTGCTTTTGTGCTCACTGTAAATGGACGAGCTCTACGACAGATGAAGAGGTTGTTCAAGGCAATCTACCACACGAGACATTACTACCTCATCCATGTGGACTCTGTAAGTGGTTTTAAGATACACTTATAGATTTTAGTGTTTTATCGAGGGGTTTATTTTGATTTGAGCAAGCTCAATTTAATGCTTTTTTGCCCCCCCCAAACTTGCTCTGAGACTAAGATGTCATAGCCTGGAGAAGGAGCGCATGCATTGAAGATTCAGATGCTAGCGCCCTCTCTGTCGCAGGAACTACCCTGACGCCTACTAATTTGACTGTTTTGAGTTAGGAATGGACCAAAATAACTGACAATATTGTTACTAAAGACAGCCATTAAACATTTTTGGAATCGAGTTGATACAAATGTACATTTACAAAATGGACGTCATTATTATGTGGTGCCCAGGATTTCATCACGATGGTCTTCCAATTATGAATAACTGCCTGTCTGATTGAAAAAAAAAAAGTTACCTATCCAGCAGGTTACATAAATTTATAATCTTAGCTATACCGGCAGAGCTTTTTTTGAAATGATGAATATTTTGATGAAAATAACCAAATTTTGATTTTCAAATTCCTATGTTTTCAGAGGCAAGAATATTTGCACAGGGAGCTGAAGGAACTGACTGCAGATTTTGAGAATGTGCACGTTTTAGATAATCGCCACGCTACAATTTGGGCAGGGGCGAGTCTACTAACGATGCATCTTCACTGCATGAGGGAACTATTTGCCCAGAAGAAGTGGGAGTGGGACTACTTTCTCAATCTCAGTGAATCTGACTACCCTGTCAAGTATGAAGACTTTCCCTTTAATGCTAAACTATAATATATAATATCTAGTTGTCCTGCGTAGTGTACACTGCTTTAATAGTGTACACTGCTTTAGTAGTGTACACTGCTTTAATAGGTATGTCTTAAGACAAGTCAACCTGTGAATTTAAAAAAAAACTATAAAGGCGCTTTCTTTTTCACCGGAATTTTTACATGAATTTGAGACATAATGTTGTTATTCAGGTGTAAACAGTCATTTTGGTTCTTGGTTAAAACTTGACAATATATAGGCCCTACTAATGACATTGAATGATCAAACTGTAACCTTTCTTTTCAGACCTCTGGAAGACCTGGTCGCATTTCTCAGCAAATATAACGAGAAAAATTTTGTGAGGTCACATGGGAAGGACACAGCAAGGTGTGTTACCTCCGCCTAATATTGCCTGTAATCCTGTAACACCCCTGAATGAGTGTAGCATATTATATTAGTAAGAAAACAAATGCTTGGTAATCTTGTTGATCATATATATGGTGCGTGGAATCAGTCTGACAATCAGAGTTAGCTTGTCTGAAATCATTGATAGATGAGCCCAAGGAAGTTGTTCAGTACAGACAATAGCCATTTTCAAAGCAAATTGGATATTGCATCCTGTTTGTCAGGTAGGCCTAACTGTTGAGTCAATTCATATGATATAGGGCGCAGTTTGATTTGAAGAGCCCAGGTCCCGGATATAACTGTTACAAAAAGTCACTAAGAACTAGCCTAATTGTAAATTTGAGAAAGTTATCGCAAAAGAAAACAATGATGTTTCTAGACCTCATCTTACTTTAATCTCAAGTTGTAAAATTGCATGTGACATGTGACCTCCTTTGCACCTTCAGGTTCATGCAAAAGCAAGGTCTAGACAGGACTTTCTACGAGTGTGATCTGCGAATGTGGCGTCTCGGCACTCGGCCTCTTCCAAACGGAATCCGTGTGGACGGAGGGAGCGACTGGATTGTCCTTCATCGAGAATTCTGCGATTACATACTCAACGGCCGAGACGAATTGCTGACTGGGCTGCTCTCCTACTGGAAATACACCCTCTTGCCTTCTGAGGTGAGGAATTAATAGTCTAATTTATTTTAACCAATATCGAAGATTTCGGGTCTTTTGTCATCAGAGACATTCAGACTTTTGGAAAAATGTCCGAATCCTGTTGATTTTAACAGCTGTATCTCAGATTTTAGTAATTTTGGAAAACCAACCTAAGACCCTGATTAACTAAATATTAGGAAAATACAATGAAAAAAGACTAAAAGTATTGAAATCATATAATCTTTGAGAAGTAATTTGACGGTTCTCAATGAAATTGTAAGAGTCATTGATCTGGAAGGGATTTTAATACTTGATTATAACTAATATTTGAGGATTTGATGTGACAATGTTTTCACTTAACATTGAAATCTGATGTCAGTAGAATATAGTGAATCAAGTTCTCTGGGACTCTACTACTCTGGGTAGTTACTATTTGAAAGTGGTTGTTCATTGTTAGATCAGCAAATATGATGCAAGAATCACTGAATGGGCTATTAATGCGAGCCACTGAATTTGCATTATCATTTGTTAACCATATTGACGTGTGATGATTCTATTCATAGATCGAATGGTTTGTATTTCAGTCGTACTTCCATACTCTGCTGTCCAACAGCAAATTCTGCACAACTTACGTCAACAACAACTTGCATCTGACCAACTGGAACCGCAAGAAGGGCTGCAAGTGCCAGTACAAGCACATCGTGGACTGGTGCGGCTGTTCTCCTAATGACTACCTGACTAGTGATCTCCCAAAAATACTGGTATGTTGTCTACTTCTGATTTGGTATGAGCCTACTGCCCTACTCATGTGTGTTCCAATGAATTTCACACTTATTTTGCTGATATCATTGTTATGTCAAGGTCATACAGCAAATTATTTGTAATTTACCTTCAATAAATAACACGATCCTGTTTGATTTTCTCTCCAAAAATTTCTTTACACATTTCATTGTAAACATTTTTGCTGACATGGTATTCGAATACATGCCTCAACAAACTGTTAATAATCTGATTGGTTATTTGCAGAACACAGAAAACTTTCCAGTTTACTTTGCTAGGAAGTTTGAAGCCATTGTCAATCAGGATGTCATAAATGAACTTGATACTTATTTGTTTGGAAGCTTCTCGGAAGGTAAGTCATTTTGGTTTCATATTAAGTTAAAATATTTGTGCGGTATTTAAATTCTAGTTTCTCTTGATTCTCATATTTAAATGGAAATCAATTAACCTTTCTTTGCATTATGATCTAAAATGATTGTTTTTAATTGTCCTCCTCTTTGTCAAGAACAAAAATAAACATTGCTTACATCAATGTACAGTGAAAGATATGATATAAATGCTAACTTAATGAAACATCTCATTCAGACACAGCTGGCTTGTTGTCCTATTGGCAGAGTGACTACTGCCACAGAGACGTGAAAACTAAAGTTGACGATAGCTACCTTACTTTTTACGAGAGTTTCTCACGACTTGGAACTCACCGGGTCCAAGAAGCTCTGGGGAGTAAAAGGTGTAATTTCACTCCAGGGAAGGTAAGTTTCATTGGATATAATTTTCATTCAATGTAAATGGATAGTGATGGTTGTCAATTGATAACAACTGTATTTAGACACTCGTTATCTTAGTTCTATTTCTAAAAGAGACAAGGTGACCCTGGTGTGCTAAAATTTTATGATGAAAATATTTGCATTTATTCGATATAATACATGATGATGACGTAGTAATGATTTCTTTCTCAAACAAAATACCATGGAGTATTCTTCAGTCATTCTGATGTCGAAAGTGTAAATATTTATTTTGTATATATATATATTGATATTATAAGTGTATTTATTTTGGAAGGTACTGGAGACCACAGTTTATTCTTATGCTGATCAAATTCAAGGACTGTTGATCAGGTACACGGCATGGCATCAAGCCGGGAGAGTCAACACTACTTTAGAGACGTACGTTCAGCCGCAGAAGAAGTACAAAATACTGCGTCCTGTTGGTCCTATCAACCGACTCAAGGTCATGGAGGTGAGTGTCAGATGAGTTGTTTCATTTGGTCATTTTGAAAAAATTTCAATAAATCGACCAGCATCACTACCTGTTCCTTATCATCTCAGCTAATTAAAGCACCACTTCGTAACTGCCATTGTTTTTCACCAGCACTTAATAATAGTGTTTGGTTTCAGTCTGTTCAGGAAATATTTACTTCCTGGTGTTCACAGTCATTGATTTGGAACATTTTAGAAACCTTTCAGAGGGGGGGGTATGCATCCAACCCGCTCACACCTTTGGTCCAGAATTAACTTGGGGAAAGAGTGCAAATCTGTGAATTGTAGCTCATCCACTGCATTGATTCTATTTACATCCTTGAAACCTTTTGTATTGTTTTCAGGTTGGAACTAGTTTCGACCCTAAAGAAGAGATATTCCGGAACTTTGGTGGACTCTTCGGCCCGTACAGTGACTTGAGCTTTGCCCATTCTTGGGGTGCAGGTCAGAAGTTCACCACGACAGTTTTGTGGGTGGACCCAAGCAACGTTGTTGCCTCTGCTGAGAACATCCCTGTGAAAGAGACGGAGCATACAGAGCTACACACGCCCAACATCAACAAGCCTTTGAGGCCGGGGGTGTGGAAGGTCAAGCTGATGTACATGTGGGAGGTGAGATTGAACGAAAATGTTGCCAAATTGTCAAAAAATAAAATATGTGTTTCTTAGATAGGGTTAGTTTATACATTTCAGCTTACAAAGTCCAATTTTGTTTGATTTTGTAAGTTTATTATATTGCTTGCCTTTGAAACATTAAGCTTGAGCATTATACTATGAATCTTATGCTGTATGTAAATTCATATATGCAGCATGACATCATTGATGTCATGGCACACTTATGAGTCATCAATGTTAAAAGATACCTTTCCTAATGATGATTGAAATTCAGCTTGACTGGATGCTGTATGTAAATCAAGACTGTTTTAGTACTTTTGAAAATAATTCTTGAAAATTTGTAAGTTTAAGGTTATAATGTTAAATAGACCTTAAAAAAGTGCAATCTCTTGACTAATTTAATGTAAAACAGAAATTACATAGAACAAATTCTCGTTTATTCCCCCAGGTGGCAGCAGAGGTTGAATTTGTGGTGACGCCCTTGTCTTGGTACGGAGGCAGGCCCATCACTCCGGATGAGGCAAACATCCTGCACTCCGGACCAAGGGGTAAAAAGTACTCAGAGAGAGACTTGTCTCAGTTTGAAGTCCAGCTACAACTTGCCAATACGGCCGAGGCAAAGACCTTAGCTGCCAAAAATGCCAAAAAGACAGGAAAAGACTTACTAGCCTGGATCGACGAATTGACCCAGTATATGTGGCATATAAGTGACACTTGCATAGACAGTTCAACGCCATCCTCGTGTACTAGACTACCCTCATGTCAAAAAGCATCTTGGAGTTCACTCTCGCCCGACCCCAAGTCGTTCATTGGAAGTATTAACAAGACCACCGGCAAGTTGCGATAGCAGGAGTTACATAGTTAGTAGCATAAGAGAAGAAATCTTTTTCACTGTTGACATGATGGTGAACACTCTCTGCCAGAGGTCATTGTTACATGATGTGATTGTTTTGTTATCCCATTGATCAAAGTTGTCATGACATCACCAAAAGATTTCAATGAAAAAGGGATGATGACGCTATCACCTGTACTTTATATTACTAATTATCTGCGATAAAATAAGAAGTTAAGGGCAATGCAATCTGATTGAACAAGAAAAGTAATCATGCATGCCAATTGTAATGTTACTATGGTAAATTGGTCTGATATGGTCACAGCTCACAGTGACCTCTGCTGGCAGAGAATAATTGTTTGTTACTCTCCAGTTGATCTGACTTTATGATATTGGTTGATGAGAGTCTCTTTCGTCATAAAAAACTGACCTTTTGAAGTTCTCAACAGCAGAAAAATATTTTAGCATTGTGTGTGCAAGAGATGAGTTGACAGTAGTCTTTGATATTATCTCTAAATTGATCTGAGGGCAATGCTACGCCCAAACAATGAATCTTACTTGAGGTTGTTATAATGGCTGAAACATGAAAAGCATTTATTCACCTCCAATTATTCAAGTTGTTCATTTACACTAATCACCCTGGCTCTTTGAATGCTGAACTGAAAATCTCAACTTTTCATATACATAAGAAATACATGTATGGGGAACTGGGTGTAAAATACCTGCTCACTCATATAAGGGAAAATCTTAATGATTATATCTAGTTAATTTATAAGATATACACCCTATTTAAGGTTTTATTCCAGTTGTTAAAACTAATTTGTTATTGAAACTGTTGTTTATTATAATGTAGAGTTCATCTTTTGCTGTTTTAAAAAAAAATTTGTTGAACGATGCAATTAGCAAAAACTAGTGAAACAAAAATGTGCAGAATATTTTTTTAAATCCAAAATAATTATGTGAACACTCATAGTGGAACTTCAATGGAATTGTTGCATAGCTTTTCAAATTCTTAAGCCATGTTCTTTGCTTAAATGCAAAATATATCAGTTTTATGCAGATGAATATAATATGACTGTGTAACCAAGATCTAAGAAAAATTAGTCGAGGTCTGAATGAGTTGACTGACCGTTGTATATCTTGGCTTTTAATAATCAAGGGTGAACTTTTGCTTCATTACATCATCCACATTACATGGTGTGCAATGTATCAAATGTTATAAAATTTTTGTGCTTGTCAAAATGTTAAATTTAGGCAAAATGTATATTCGATATTATGATCCATTTCTTCCAGTAATATCATCAATACGGTTCATTCCAGAGGCCAAAGTTCATTCCAACTTTGCGCACATTTTCTTGTGTGCGAAATTACGGGATGATTGTTCAATTTGAAAGAGGAAATCATGGCAAGCATGATGTCTTTGATTGCTGTACCCTGAGTGTACGAGTTATGCCTGCTTCTTGATGTTTGTATCTATTCATCGATTTTTAAAAAATCAACATTTGAGCAGTGAGAGGATCATTAAATTAAGAGAAAATCAAGCTCAATTTAGCACATAGCCAATGATTGAGGGGAGGATGGTTTTACATCAAATCCATCTGTCTCACCCTGCATTGACAGAATCTGTGGCAGTATATGTTTGGTTTCTGGAAGGCAGTGAGTGAAATTACAACAGTAATTCTCTTCCTTCCTTCATTCATTTGATCAAAGAGATTCGAAGATGATAATAGCCTTCTTCACAAACTCAGATCTATAGAGAGATTTCCAGGGAAGGATGACCTAGAACTGTTAAAGGTCATTGCTTACTATGCACAAATATTATTCGTATTCAGAAAATAATACACTTCAAGATAGTTCTTCTGCATGTAAAGCAATTTGTGTAGACAAAAGGAGTCCGCTATTCGTCTTAGTACTACACAAAGTACAGTTTTAATCATATCACTATAGTGGCTATCTCATCTTGGTATTCGTGCTAACATTTATGTGTGGCTAAACCTCTAGAGCTGTTAATAGGAACTAATTGCAAAGACAGTTTTAAATGTCTTACACAATAAGTTATGCAAACACAATGATCAAAGACTTACTTTACTAATAGCATGAAGTTACTGTGATATTAAATGATTGTTGTATTATTTATGTAATATATATATTAACCGTGAATCATGAGCACTGTGCTTTTCATAAGATCTCGCAGTTTACCTGACATCAATTTTTAATCCATCATTGAAGTTTAAAATGTATTAAGTGTTGCCTACTCATATTAAAAACTCATTATTTGTTTTTTAATGCTTGTGCCAAATTATAGCTCTTTTTAGTGGCATTTGGTATTCAGAAATACTGTATTATTTTACTTATTAGCTATGCTAGATGAAATGTATATGTGCTAGCCCTATATATATTTATGCTTTGTTGCTATGCATTATAGGAATGACATATGGATTGATATTTATATTGTTTTGAAGGATGAAATATGACCCATTGAATAACTGACAATTGCTATTATAAAGTTGACTTCTAGCATTTGCTTCTCTTTTACTGACTTTGTATTTCTTGAATTGTTGCGACAATTAATACTCAGGTTACATGTGCAAACTTTAAAAAAAATGTTAATATACTGCTGATAAGTGTGATGCGAATTTAATGTAATTTGTTCCTTTTTGACTAGTGTTATAACTTGTAACTGTTCAGTGAATGCTGCCTATTAATATTCTGGGCAATTTGAGGGGATTTTGAGCACATTTGTTATGTCTTAACATTTTGCATAATATCATTGACAACTTGTAAAACTGTACAGTTTTTTATACCATTCTGCAGGTGCTGGCACCTTGTTCAGTATTCCCTAGTACAGCTGTCGGGTGCATAGGATTTTATGTCATGTAGCTGTCAGTGTTTCATGTATTATTGAATGTTAGTGACAATCATGAGTTGCAACAATTCAAAATTGTGAACTTTATTTTATTGGAATTACGAGGCTAGACGCTTGAGATTCATATGAATTACAGAAATGTATCATAAGTTTCTTTGAACAATTTATTTATCATTAGGCCTGCCATTTTGCTGAATGCTTACATGTATTTTTAAAGCAACACATGAACTTGAAATTGTGTACATGTAAGAATAAGAATAAGAATAAGAAGTTTTATTGGTCACTTAGTAAACTTTTACAGAGTACACGTGAAATGTATGGTAGGTTTAGTAAGTAAGTAAGTAAGTAAAATTTTATTTAAAGTCGGAGGTGACAATATAAACAATAACACAAGCCACCAGGGCTTTTAGCCGACAATGATAAAACAATTAAATGATGATTATTTACAGATGAAAAATGAAATTTCAAAGTACTCATCATATTTGATCTTAAACTTACAAGTTATCTTTCAGGCATATAATACAGGATCCACATTGACAATGCATTACGTTCAAATTCTTACGAACAAATTGCTTAAATAATTTGAAAGATTCACAATGCTTCATGTGGCAAGGGATATCATTCCATAAAACAACACCTTGATAAGCTATTGATCTGAGTCCATATGTGATAGAATTGAACTTTGGTAGTACTAATTTAAAATCATCACGAAAGGAATATGCAGCACTTTGTCTTTCATAAAAATCAGGCTGTACAG
Organism: Platynereis dumerilii; assembly: GCA_026936325.1. Taxonomy (NCBI): domain Eukaryota; kingdom Metazoa; phylum Annelida; class Polychaeta; order Phyllodocida; family Nereididae; genus Platynereis; species Platynereis dumerilii. The sequence goes on along the minus strand of JAPTHN010000002.1, from coordinate 13,866,516 downwards.
GCAAAGCTAGGTTATTAAGAATTTTATAGACATGTTCTACCAAATAAAATTTCCTATAAACATAAAGCATCTGCTTGTTGGTAGTTTTTAGGAGTTCACTGTAGTTAGACATGTAGTCATTGCAGACCAGTCGGAGTGCCCTTTTATTCAGCTTTTCTATTTTTTTATCATTTTTCATTGTAAAGGCATTGTATACTACGGAACAGTAAACAAAATTAGACATAATGAATGAATCATAAATTCTTAACTTACATTGGTAGTTTAAATTTTTGTTTAAGCGAAATAGGACATTAATTTGTCTAGCTGCTTTTTTACATATTGTTGATACATGGTGGTTAAACGAAAGTTTGTTATCAAGTTGTACACCTAAAAGTTTAACTACCTTTTCAGATTCAACTGTGTTACCATCGATATTGTACTCTATTGAAAGGTCCTCTTTACTGAAGCAAATTGATGCTAGTTGACTAGTGTATTAGTCCATATTCAGAACAATCTAATTTTGTCTACGCATCTTAATTTTGTATTTAGACGTTATTCTGAACTTATTCCGCAGAATTCATGTATTATCTCTTGCGTAATTAATGAATTATTATTTTGTGGTGCTCGCCTGTTTTTGATTAAGTGTTTACTTAGGTAATTTGTTAATGAATTCATTGTAGCCTAATTTGATATTAGGAAGTACTACTTACCTGTGTTCGTATGATTATAATATAGGCCTACAATCTACGTGTATGCTTTCAAACCGCTTCATGCAGCTTTTATTCTCTCTCGTTCTATTTACAGCATGTTATTGCTTATGTATGGGGGTAGAACATTTTTTTAGCCAATGGGAAATAAAGAATTTATTAATATTACTTAATGCGTTTGCTGAATTTATCACAATAATAATTTTCATTGCAACTCTATGACCTTGTCATCAATTGCTCGCTAAACAGATGAGATAAGCCTCTTTTGAGGATGAGAATTAAATTGTATGATATGCTAAAATTCTGTCACATGGAGAATAGACATCAGACCTAAGCTTGAGTTTTCTTAAGAGCAAACATGACACATATTTTGTGGGCAAGTCTTGCCACTCATAAGAGTAGATTGATATGAAAGAGCTTGTTACACATTTCACCCGTGTGACGGATCTGCAAGGGCTGTCCATTTAGCGTCTCATCATCCATAGTCAATTAGTCATCTGAACAAGCTGCTATGTATGGTGAGCTGGGATGAGGATTTCTTTGCTCAACGACCATCTATTAATATGTGTTGTCTTTACGAGACTGCTCTGAGTCCTCACCATAGCCTACTAAGTGGTATTAACATCTGAATAGTAACTTTATAATTTTGCGTTTCATTTTATTTGGTTAAAATTAGTTTTGACGTTCCGAATCACATCCAGCCGGGATGTTGCTCATTTAAGTCTTGGAAAGAGCTGGCTGAGGTTTCCATTTCTATAAATGCCTGAATCAGAATGTATGGTAATCAATGGGTACCAACATCTTCTGTGCTCTGGCTGTGACAGCTCAGTTAGGGAGTGCTGCTACAATGGAGTCCTTGAGACAAAGACATCACAAGATAGGTTACTTTTAGCTGGAGATTTCATCTCTCCTTGTTACTCTTAAAATACGAGCATTTTGACTGGCCAGGCGGTTGCCTGGCTCCACATATGAATTTTAAAAGTTCCGGAAAAATTGAGCGCAGAACAAAACAATCTGCTTTCTGAAGTTTAACCAATAACTTCAGCTTTGACAAAAGACCAAGCACAAGAAACTGATGACCGCAAACTTCATCCATTAACACACTGAAGTCACCAATGCAGAAACAGTTAAGTCTTTTCAGCTCACTTTAACCTCTTTGCAAACCTTGAGAAATGAAATGGTTTAATCAGGATACCCTTTAACACTCAAATCATCAATTTTATGTCCTTTCCCCTAAAAATCAGAGATGATCCGATTTTGAATAATTCAGAATCCAACACAGGATAACAAGAATCCAGGGATTCAACAATCGACCTAAGTGATAGTGAAGATGCTGCTGCCCTAACCAGTCAGGAACATAACAGACATTCATGGCGATGACAGGAAGGGCAATTTGAATATATATAAATGTGAAATGCATGGCATGATAGGGAAGGCGTTATGTTGAGGTGATACAAGAAAGAGGGGACATATATATTGGTTGTAAGAGTTGTAATATGTTGAGGAGTAAATCACAATAAATTGAGGAGTAAATCACAATAAATTATTGCAGCAGAGTTAATTGTTTTGGAAAAATGTAGTTATGGTGTAAACCAAAGGTTGATATTAGACCTTTGCACCAGCTGCTGTAAGAAAAGGTGGCTGGCTGACCAAAATATCAGCTGGCTACTGGCTAAGCCACTGTGGAATCAGCTGAGGCTGGCTGCTAAACCAATCAGCTGGCTATCGGCTTAGAGTGGCTTGCAGACAAATTTACGACTAGTCGCTGTTGTAAACAATTTTGGTTTAAATATCTCTACTTTCCGTAAAGTGCATGCATGGCATTTTTAAGGAGACTTTTTCAAAAAGCTATATTATTTCACAAGATAGTTCCTAGAGATTCCTAAGGGAGGCAGGGTCAGATCAGTTGGTGGGTCACTGGGCTTCCACTCAACTGGGTTCAATTCCCACTCTGACCAGGTCACCTAGTATATATGTTGGACAGCAGTTTCAATCATCCTTTGCCTCGTTGCTGTGTCCTCCCCATCCTACTTTGCCTATCAAAAGATAAGGTAAGCCTTGTAAGGTAAACTTGTGCATAAATAAAAGGTGTAAAACCTTGCATCAATCTATCCATGCCAGAGATATCCAATCTTGGGTGGGCCTATAATTCATAATGTAGATTTTATTTCTTACAGATCAAACAGCAAATTTCCATTGGTGAATGGTGATGTGTGTAGCTGTTATCAGGAATTCATAGCATACATATAAATTGGCCTTGTAGAACAAACTCCATGCTAGCAGTTGAAATTTAAAAAATAAAGCTAAATGACATATATTAAAGCCCAGATAGGCCTGCATCACAATTTAAAGATCCTTAAAAATGTAAATATAAATAACTTAATAAAAAATGATCTAACTAGAATGCGCAAATAAAATTTGCAAATCTAGGCGCTGATTGTTAACTTGACAATTTAAGCATGAGATGAACCTCTGTCTGCCATTGTAGATGGTCCATAATGAATCAGCCATCCAGCTGGTCAGAGATCCTATCATATAGCATGTATAGGTATGAAATGCAATGAGTCACCAAAAGCTGTTTTCATCTTATTTACATTTTGTTGCAGCCCGTTCTAATATGCTAACATGTTCCGCTTGAGTGCACACAGTCTAGACATTGCATAAATCTAGGACAGTGTCCTGATTTTTTGTGACCAGAAAGAGTTGTTTCTGCCAATTTACAGCAAATAGGACAGCTATTTACAATCACAATCCATAGATCTGTTACTGATCCATCATCAATAGCAATTACAGCATCCAAGCTAGAACGGTTGACGTGTTTACGAAGTTAGAAGGTAAACGCATGAAACCATTGTATTTCATGTTCACCACAAACAGGAAGTTGAAAAACACACAGGAAATGGCAGGTTGTACAAGCATGATCTAGGCGCAGGCGCCTAGATAATTAAATTTTTTTAAAGGTACATTGTAAGTTGAACAACCAAAGGAAATTCACCTCAAGCAGCTGATACAGATCAATAGACATCAAAGTTTTGTTGCAAAGTGCAATCAGCTTTGACACCTGCCAGGTTGACTCAAGTGATCTTCCTCAATGGCAATTAGGGAACCTGGGGGTGACACAAATATTAAGAACCTCCAGAATTGCAATTAGCACTGTGGAACTGCTTCTGTCAGCTCCACAATGGCACTCCTGTACCCACTAAAGTGCTGGACTATGCTAGCTAGCCTGGCGGCGATCGGCTGCACTTGGATCGGCGGCGGCTGACTGGCTATCTAATGCTATTGGTGGCGGCTGGCTAGTGGAAATATTGGCGGCTTAGCCGGCAATCGGCGGCGGCGCAAAGGTCTAGTTGATAGTCATCAACCTTTGTGTAAACGGATTGCGGTAGGCCTATGCCAGCTAATGTGTTAAAAAGCACAGTGTGATGGAGTTCTTAAATCATGTAATGACAGTAAGTGTCCGTTTTGTGACAGTGATTACGACGAGAAGACAAACAATTTTTTGATGAATGTGGATTCTTGAAAGCGTGTAGTTATACCAAGAAGAGTTGGGTATTATGGTATGTGGAAATGAAAAATACAGCGTATATATATATTATATACTCCACCTGGAGGAAAATTCGCTGTATTTTTCATTTCCACATACCATAATACAGCCCAACTCTTCTTGGTATAACTACACGCTTTCAAGAATCCACATTCATCAAAAAATTGTTTGTCTTCTCGTCGTAATCACTGTCACAAAACGGACACTTACTGTCATTACATGATTTAAGAACTCCATCACACTGTGCTTTTTAACACATTAGCTGGCATAGGCCTACCGCAATCCGTTTACACAAAGGTTGATGACTATCAACCTTTGGTTTACACCATAACATATTATGTTAAATGCAGCATTATCACAAAGTAAGGGCTGAAAGTACCGCGGACTGAGTAGACCTCTACTCTTCAATGGCCTCACTCATTTTGTTACCAGAAGACATGATTATGCCGTGACGTTCCTGTTCATGTGAGCAAAGTGATAGAAGCGCATGTATGGCAGCAGGACGTTTCACCGCCGGGACCTTTCACCTGTGGCAATGGTTGGGACATTTCACCAATGAACTTTTAAATGTGAAAACCTAAGCCTAATACACAATTCATGACTCATGTCATCTGCTCAGATTGCTGCTGCCACTCAGGCTGTAGTACAGCCGAGTTTCCAAATTTTGAAATTCCATTAAGTTGTCAGTTTTTTGCACTTATTTGAAAGTGAAAGTGTAAATGAACTTGCTACAGCTCTTTTCCTGACTTTCTCGCAAAATTGAAAGAAATTGTGGGGATAAGGAAAAGTAATTGGGGCCCTAAATACCACAGAAATGTCTCATTTGTTAAAAATCTGCCACAGTGGCCAGGCTGAAAAGCTGATTTAATATCATATACTATCAATTTACTGCCACCTTGTGACTTTCTCCTATCCTAATGAGCCTACAAGTGCATTTATATGTGACATAAAGCCCCAGTCATCCATCTATGTTTGCACTAGCAGTAGATGTCCTGTCCATCTAGGACGATGGATGCTTTGCCTTGCGTCACATTTAGAGCCAGAAGCCATGCCAGCCACTTAAAGTTTAAAATTATGGAAGGCAACAAAAAAACCATACTTTTGAATTATTTGATTTTAGGAATTGAGTGGAGTTTATAAATTAAAGTTTTTCAGAGTTTGAATCCTTAATTCAAATTAACTTTGTATTACACAAATTGCGTCTCAAAATCAGTGAAGGTAATTACAGAAACAATGTCATTTCGACTGTACTTGACCATCGATTATGGGACGTTTCACCGCAAGCAGCAGCTGGACATTTCACCGTCAAAAATTAAAATTTGAGACGTTTCACCGCTGATGTAAAACGATCTAAATCAACTCATCACTGCCCTGTGCAACTCATCACTGCCCTGTGCAAGCTTTGTGAAGCCCAGAAACATGCAGAAATCAATTACCACCCACACAGCACTATGAATATAAGGACGATAATAAGGTGCCGACGAATGTCACGATTTTAACTGACATCTAAATTTTTCTAATTTTTTTTCCAAATTTTTGGTATAAGTTAAAATCGTGACAGTCGTCGCCAACACAGTAAAACGGCCGACTTCCTGTGATCTGACCAATCAGAGAGCCGGAAATTTGACACATTAAACTGCTTGAAGAGTTACAACGACGCAAACGGAACCCACTGATATTCATAGTGCACAGACAGCACTTAAACTTGATCTTGTTGTAAATTGTAATCGTTTTTGGCAATTTATTGCACCCCCATGCACAGCAGCAATTAAGCTCAATAAAATCTTGTGAATTGCAATTAGTTAGCTCTGTCAACTATGTGTTTCAATTACAGAAATCAAGTGACTGCCTGATTAAAGAAAGCATGTCAGCAAAATAACTGAAATTAACTGATGTTGTGTGATAGCACTTAGAAAATATTTTTTGGTAGTTTTATGAAATATTATATATTCCATGGAGGAAAGACTGCCATGATTAAAGCAAAAGGTTCATCTCAAAAGAAAATCGTGTTAGCTTTCCAAAAAGTGGTTTGCCATTTTTGCACACCCAATGGTTGTCTGTCTGTTATCATTTAAATCCAACAAAAGCTTTCAACTGGAAAAGGTGCGGCGGTGAATCCTATTTTCGATTGTTCTTTGGGTGTTTATTGTGGTTTTGACACCAATAAATCATGGCCTGACATTTATTTAACTACAAGACAGGCCCCATAAGATGCCTTGTTCACAAATTTGAACTCATTCAGTGAATGACAGGATGTAGACACCTGTCAGTGTGGCAAGAAATATTCGTCCACCGAAATGAATGGTGCAAATACTTCACCCAGTCACTGGGGTGCTCCGATCACCAAGCGGAGGGATCTACAACTAACGAACGAACGAACGAACGGTGGCGCCGCCTTGCGTAAATTGTGCACATCCGGTTTTGCATAATCAAAACATTGCAATGCAATAATCGTGGATATTCCAGTTTTTCCTAAGTTTTTCAAACGAAAACTTGACGAAATAAACAGTCAGCCACACGTCATTTATACGGCGGAACAACCACAAAAGGCATTGTTAGTGATAGCATATGAAAAGCAACTGTTCAGGTACATATGAAATCTGTAAACCGTTACTAAATGACGAAAATTGAGACGAAATTTACGAAATTGGTCGATGTCACATGACTCAAACCAGTTATTGGGCCTCTAACCAATCGACGAGGTCGATTGAAAAAGGAGTCTAAGTATCAACAGTTGATTCAACACACAACTTTCAGTAATCCTGAAGTAACCAAAGTGAAATTGAATGAATGATTGAAACAATAAACGAAGAGCACTGATATAAATAGAAAAGATTTATTTCATTCTGAGGATGCGCATCCATTCCGAACTCATTTAAATATCTTACATCACTCTTCTGTCACCCGTTAATGAAATGGCAAAAATACAATTTAATCAGTTTAATATAAACTTTCATTCTAATAGAAGTTTTGCTTATCTTTAGAATATTATTCAAGCTGTATTTACAACATAAGAGGGCAATAATGGTGACAGATTCAGGCTTCAATCTTACAAGGACGCTGCATTCTAATTACAAGAACTTGAAGCACCCCATTCGCATGTGATAGTGGTTTTAGATTGTACTGATTTCATTTGACTTTAGGTTGTAACTTTAATACGTTCATTAGAAGACTCATCACAATGGCGTTAGTTGCAATCGAAGATACATTTGGCCGGCATCACCTACTTGTTTAACTAAATGACACGTGAATGGTAGTTGGTGATATGATCAATGAATGCTGATTTTATGTTTCCACTCTACAAATCCTGGTGGCAAAATGCACTTTCCTTGGATTGGAATATCAAGGCAGCAAAACATTCAATAAGGGTGCAAGACGACCCGGAAATGATTTTGAATAACAACACACGGTGATCAATCAATTAACACATATAACAGCACATTGGAAGCAATCTTTGCACCAACAAACGCAACAGACTTGAATGATCCAGACAGGCCATTGATTGTACGAGGTGAACTTGTACTACTTATGCAGCTCAGAGTGCATGGTTGGCATGGATTTAGGGTTCATCATTAACACACATCGACAAACCAGTCCTCTGATTTCTAACACTATAATGAACATGGGATGAGCAAGCATTAACTAAACAAACGAGTGAAGTGCCTGGTTCAGGTGCCTGGATCAGGTTTACAATGAGATGAATTGCATCATTTAAGTCAACAATTTCTTCAGCTGAACTAGTCCAATTACGAAAAGCTCTATACACCTCAATTCAAACAAATTATATGCAACTATGTTAAAAACAAGAGCAAGACTCAACTGAACATCAAGGTACTGGTACTCTCATAAATCAACAGAACGATATGTTGAAACTTTCAAATGAAAGGCTTGGGCTAGTTTAGCTGAAAGAACATAGGATGTGACATGCCAAGTGCTGGCATCTGTTGAGTTAATGAAGTCCTTTAAATTACGCTAGGCTTAGTTAATGTATTGTGCCATCCATCGGAACCCTTCACCATACCCCTGACGTTTCAAAACACTGCACATAAATAGCTCCATGGGTCGCCCAGGTAATTCTGCACGTGAAATTTGTCCCTGCAAATACAAGAAGTAAGAATAAGAACAACGGAGATAAAAGCTAATACTGGTAAACATCAGTTCTTCAGAAGTATTCCAAATTTATCTAAATATCTATTAGGATCTATTAGGAAAGACAATTTTTGGGAAGGTTAAACGTTGAGGAAATTTTTTATAAGAGCTCCTTAGTCCTAAAAAAGGGTCATAAAGAAATAGTAGGATATTTTGAATTTGCGGATTTGAACCATTATAACAAAATAATAACTTCCACTTTTGTGATTTTAACACAGAGTGTATTCAACTTAGGCAATTTCACAATATATAATTTTTTTCCTAATTTGAACTGAGAAAGCAACAAATGGAAAAAGATTGTACATCAAATCTATTCGTTGAAGCAATAATGAAGATACAGTATGTTGCTCACCTTTCCTGTAGTCTGACCGTGTAAACCAAAGTAATGCCTGATTTCATCTTCACTGGCTGCGCCTGGTATGTCAATTTTGTTGCCTAACACGAGAACTGGAGCGCTGGAAATCTGTTCATCCGTGAGCAAACTCTGAAATAATAAAATTCACCAATTCATCAATAAGAACATTAAACTGTTTTTGCCTCAGGAAGTAATTTAAGATTTTTATACAGGAAAGTTAATGAAGATTTAAAGAAACTGAATGAGTGGTTCGACAGTAATTCCTTGACTCTTAATGTTGATAAATCAAAGTACATATTATTTAGGTCAAAAGGGAAGAAGGAAATGGTGTTTAATGGTACAGTTAAGCTTGGTAATAAAGAAATTAATAGAGTAGAAAGTATGAAATTTTTGGGAGTAATTGTTGACGAATTTTGTGATTGGAAATTTCAAGTTAAGCATATATTAACAAAAATGATTGCTGGTAATTATAGCCTGAATATGATTAAAAATATACTACCTGCTAGGATAAAAATGTTGGTTTACCACTCAAATGTTCGAAGTCACGTTAATTATGCATTAAGTGTCTGGGGACCTATGTTGAAGGTAGCTGACTTAAAGCAGATAAAAAAACAGCAGAACAGATCGATGCGGCTTATTTTTAATGCAAGTAGAAGAACAAGATTATCAGGCTTATATAGAAAAGCAAATGTTTTAAGGATTGAAAACCTCATAGAATTATCTTTACTTAATATTTCATTTAGATATATGAACGAAACTCTGCCGCGGCGTATTTCAACTTTATTCAACATAGGTACCTATGATTACTATACACGAAATCGAAATTACCCTAGAGTACCTCACCATACTATTGATTTATACAACAAGAGTTACTTGGGTCGAGCCCCACATTTGTGGTTACATCTCGCTGATTCAGTTAAGAATAGAAATACTTTAAAGACATTCAGCAAAGCTTTTGTTAAGCTGAAAACTGATTTATATTAAATGAAGTTGCTATGATACATTGCTCCAATATATATGTGTATGTCTTGTTCATTTGTATTATTAATTTTTCCTTTTAAATTCTGTATTTTATTTATTTAAAGGGAACAACTTAAAATAGTTAATTTTAACTCTGTTTGTTTCCTTCTTGTTAACTGAATGGAACTTTATATTTTATTATCTTTATATACTTTTGTAAATTGAATTCAGATGTTATCAAGAAAAAATAAAAAACTTCAAACTTCAAAGACACCAACAGAGCAGCAATAACAGCCAATTGCTTTAAATGAATTTTTTTAAATCCCACATTTTGAGGTGAAAATACTAGGCATTGAATTCTTACTGTATTTTGGATGCAACTTGTGTAAAAAAATATTTTCCTTAATAAGCTAAGATTTTGAATGTTCTTGACACGCGCTAGAAGCAGATTGCCAGTGTCTCAACTAGAATGAATTCATTAAATTGTTACTTTCATATGAGACTCACATCAAGTTCAGCTTTAGCCTCAGGCATTCTTTCTCTGTCTACGGCATCAACCAGAAATACAATTCCATCTACGGCTGGGAAGTAATCTTTCCACACTCTCCTTGCTGAAATATAGAGTTCAGACTTAATTATGAGACAATTGCAATATATATTCATTCACTGTATTACAGTTTGTCACGTCAAGCAGAGGACAGACGTTAGGCCAGATATCTCAGCAACCACAAGCCCCACAGGAGAAATACACATACCTATGTATAGCTTAGCTCTGTTGTAAATGAATATCACATTTACAACAGAGCTAAGAAAACTGTAAATATAAACCAGAACAATTTTCAGATTATCTTTTTCTTATAAATTTCTGAAATGATTCAACTTATTGTTAACTGTTAACCCTTCCGCTAGTTGTGATCCCAATCCTCCTGAGCAAACAGGATCATCCAAGGGTGAGTTAGGGCATTGAAATAGAATTACTTTAAATAGCAACATCCACACTTGCACAACAGGATGGAATACATTTGATACTCCTTTCTGGTTGTTTTCTGCCATTCAGGTCAGTGTCAGGTGAGCTGGCCAGTATTGTAGGTGAGCATCTTATCAATCCTCGTGGACACTTGCATTGACAGAAGAAGGTGCAAATGCTTTTGTTAAAACACGTTCAAGTTAAATAAATAGAGTCATACCTTGCTGATGGCCACCAAGGTCAAATGTGGTGAATCTCATTCCTCCCATGGACAATTCCTCCGACGCTGTTTTGGGAAATTAAAGAGTGGTGATTAAATTTCAATCTACACGTAATGGCTAATGAGAGCACTCTGTCTCCCTCGCCAACTTGGATATAAATCATCATTTGAGTAAATTGAGTTAATGAAAGGTTTTTAATTTAAACGGAATATATTTCAATAAGTAATGATGTCTGAAGTAATACTTAACCAAATAAGTTTTCAATAAAGCAGTATCCGAACAACTTGTACTTCTAATCTTTCTAAGATGTGATGACTTTTAAGACAATTTGCAGACAAAACGAATACTTAGTTACATTGCAAGCATGTCTTTTGATACTTTCAATACTTTTTGTATATGTTTCACATGAATTGTAATGAGAGTATAAAATGTAGTTCATAGGCCACTTGCATGGTTTTTTAAAGGAACACACAATGTTTGCAAAAATAGGGTTCAAAATTCAAACGTTTGCAATTAATGTATGTGAATTATGAAAAACATGTAAGTATTTGAAATGGAGTATATGGGATAACCATACTATACAAGTCATAAATGTATGATATGGCACATTTTATGATATGAGCACGCAGTTAGCTTGGCAGACAGGTTAAGACTTACTTGGGTGGAGGGTGGGGACATGCTGCGCCATGCGGTCATCCTTCAGCATGTGTAGTAATGTTGTCTTTCCTGCATTGTCTAGGCCAAGGAAAACCAATTTGCCTGATTTCTTGTAAAGACCTGACAAATATCAATTGAAAGGTTATTAATTGGGTCAAAAAAACGAGGTCATGGAGTTCATGCCCACTTACTGGGGTGCAGAGTGGGCACAGGCTGAGTCAAGTGACCCTCCTTCAACACGCTAAGCAGAGTCGTCTTCCCAGCATTGTCAAGACCAAGAAATATGATCTTGCCCTTGCGCTGGTACAGTCCTACAAACAGTGTGTTCAACTTCACTAATTGGTTGACAATTGTAATGTTATCATGATTACCGGTATCTATTTGCTACAATTTAAATGTCAAGACTCAATAGGTTCAATATCCAGTTCTCATCCATCTCGAATAATATGTTACATGTAGCAGTATCAGTATGGTATATATTCATGAACCATTTTTACAATTGTACAGTTGAATATATTAAATCAATAGAATTTCAATTATAATGTTTGGAGAGGCGAAGTTAAAAAATCTATGATGTTTACAAATGACAATAAAATGATGGCAGTTGAAAATTGGCAATAAACATTCCCAATCAATCCATACAGCTGTATAGTATAGTATTTGTTATCAATTTATCATATATTGGTATATTCCAGAGTTGCAATAGCATCTATTTTAAAGTTGTTTTACAGGCACTTACCTAGAAAATTTAAAATTCCTGCAAACCAGTCCCAGAGAAACATCCTGAAAAATCAAATGTGATTCAATGAAAGTCCATAACAAAAGAGAACTATGGGCAACTGAGAACAGCCAGCAATCAACAAATGAGAATGGCAAATGATCTTCACATGTGAACAAAAATCTATAAATATCATCACAATGCAGTCGACTTTCGGTTTATCAAGGCAACTCTTTGTCCAGTCTTGATATACTTGTTTGAACAACAGTACAATACTGGGAACATTATGTGACCACAGCAAAGGTTGAAGTCTAATTTAGCTTTTGTTGTATTTTAGTGATCAGTGGTTCACAGCATTATAGGACAGTCATCTAATCAGCTGATTAAACAAGCCACAGCCATGAATGTCCTATTTCTAAACATGGCAGGAATTTACCATTTAACCAGTGATCATGGTGATAGGGAATAGACTTAAACAAATATTAATGATGCTATCAAGCTAATTAATGAGAATATGAGCAGGCAGTGAAGAACTAGAGAGTAGATCTACATTTCATTATTTGAATATCACTTAAAGTCTCAAACAATTTGTAATGAGAGAGCCATGACACAGTGTTGGCCCACATCAATTTCAACAACGAAAGAAAGAGTACACTATATCAGACATGTATATCAGACATTACAAAACATACATTATGTCAGACTCTCATTTGGGTGCTTCACCCCCTCCCCACTCAATATACCAATTATCAGATTACAGTCATGTCTTCATTAAACTTCCATGATGTTTAATTTGTTGTCCGAATTATTTGGGCCTATAAATGCCAGCCAGGTCTCAGCTGTTCAGCTTGAAACATAAATATAACATCATAGCTCACTAATTTTATTATTGGGTCTGTTGAAAAATAAGTAATTAACTGAGTGTCTCAGGTCTATTTGTAACTTAGGAGTTTAAAACTTGCTTTAGGTTTGTCATGTTATTACTTTCAAAACGTTTTCATCTGTTTCCAAAACTTGTAAGAGCTCTGTTAGTTTCAGTTGATGTCGCAAATTTTAGTCACCTTATGCTCCACTCAGTTCCAGTACAACTAAGTACCTTAGAATATTCCAAGACTTGTGTCTATGTTTGCCAACAGCCTCTTTGTGTTATCTTAGCTGAAGAACTTGTGCCAATGCATGACCAGTGACAGTGTAAACACTACTGCCTTACCTTATATATTACACAGGTATGTGTAGATTACATTCATAGAAATAAAGAATTTAACAATTTCTGCAGTTCCTGCATAAAAAGGCTGTAACGAAAACTTATAATTGGACATTATACTAGATATAATAATTGCAACATCACATTACATACAACAATCTTAATAATAATTGAATTATACAAGTCCTATTTCATGACACAGGTCTTCTGGCAGCTCTATCTGCGCTAGCAGTTATTAAAAGAGTTATATTACACATCACAATATAATATAAATATATTTGCAAGTTTTAAATAACTTAAGGAAACTGCACCAGCTCAATTAAATTATGCACAGTGCCCAGACAGCTGTTTTGTCAGATTCAAGGTCTTATCAACACCTTTATCACAGACTCCTTCAACAAAACACACATCAACACTGACACGAATCCACATTTTGACAGATTGCATGATATAGTCACAAATAAATTAGGTTTCTCTTGTCACTGTACATTTGGGAATTTTGTTGATCAGTGTAAACCCTAGTAACACAAGCACTTAGCACCACATACAGCATCACTAAAATTGACTACAGACTAAGCATAGAAGTGAGTGTATTTTCGGCACTTTCATTCATCGTTCATTCATTTGACAACGCGATGGCTATGTGGCTCCCACTCAGACACAGCCGTTTTGCTGCTTCGATTTCAGCGACCGATCTGTGGATGTTTAACACAAATCTTGGCAGCCAAACTTTTCAAACACGGAATTCAAATGTTTGTCTACAAGATTGCCAATTTAGAAGCTTCTAGGACTCAAATAAACCCCACTACTCACCCTGTATTTTTGGCCCGATCTGCTTCTCAGCAGAATCAACAACGTACACAAATCAAAATGGCCGACTCTGACGTCACGAAAAAATGACGTGGATTTTGTAACAGCCTCTCTTATTGGTCAATCCGGGTCCATGTGGCCCAAAGTAGGAAATCCATCAGGGTTAACGGTACGGTCTGACCTCTGTCAGGTTTTAAGCTTACCTCTATGTTGTATTTTAGGACAGGACCATAGCTAAATTTTTTTTTAGATTTTTCTCTCAATAATAAGTTTGCAAAAAAGCTCACTTGTGGCCATGCAGCCTCTGGTTTTTTTTATAACCAGATAACACTAGACGTTTTGTAATGAAAGTATAATACAGCCCAGCTGTTGAATAATCAATTACTGGTCATTCTCAACAAGCCACACCAAGAGGCTTACAGTGAGCCTCCGCAAAAAAATTCCCTCCCATTTTTTGACAACATATCAACAAAGCGAAGGTAGAGTGAAGAGTGAAATTTATTTCAATTAAAATCCAGCTTGCAAATTAATTCTTTTTTTTTGTGAAATATATTTTATTGATACATATTATATATACAAGGACTACGCTGTTTTATTGCCTACGGCTCCCATACGAGTGGGGTCCTGAGATGGATAATGTACAGCTAACGTGGAGAGGGTCGCAGGTACACTTGTTGGTGTAGCCATGGTGGATACTGGGGCCATTCCTGGAGGTAGTCGCATTGGAATGAATCCTGGGGGTGGCCGCAGCATTGGGGGCATTGGTGGAGGTCTGACTGGGATCATGCCTGGAGGGGGTGGAGGCATTCTCATACCTGAAAATAAGAAGGAAATAATTTAAAGCAAGAAATACAAAATAATTCACATGTGCTACACATATGCCTATTTAATACCTGGGCCAATTAAAAAAATAACTGGTTAAAACAGTTGCCCTCCTGGACATTATGTGAGGCTGTGGGCTGTGAGCTGTAAAACAGCGAGACAGCAAAAATAAATATGTATGAGTTCTCAAAATGTATTCTTAATTTCCTCAAGGCAGTTTCAAACGTTCTCATTGCTTCAATACTTTAAAAATGTCACAGGATTTCAGTCACTTACCAGGAGGAGGGGCCCTCATCATGTGGGGTGGCATGGGGGGTGGTCCTCTGGGGGGTACTCCAAGGGGTGGAGGGGGTCCTTGCATTGGATGTCCTTGCAGGTTGAAGAAGTTGTTTCCCAACTCTTCCGGAGGAGGGGGCAAGGCTGCAACAGAAGTGCCATAAATTGTCAATACGCACATTAAATAATCAGGGTGAAAAGTTACAGGTTGACAAGTATACAGACTGTGTTTTTTGTAAGGGCTATTCCATGTAAAACTCTGGGGGGGGGGGGGTCGTCGGGTTGATTTATTTTTCGTAAGATGTACGAGGGGATCGGCGAAAATTCGGTTCAGATGTATGGACATGCAAAAGAAATTGATTTAGATATCCGGACGGGACCCAAAAAATTTACTTTAGATGTATGGAGGAGATTTTACGCGGTATACCATTTCCATATATATGAGTAACTACAATTGAATTTGATACATGTAGGATTGGTAAAAAATTAGCATTTAGCGCATGTACAGTCTCCAAAAAAATCGAAGTTTATGCATGGGGGCTGTGTCGAAAAAAATTCACTTCAGATGCATGGAGGCATTGGAGGGGGTCAAAAATTTAGCCCGACCACGCAACAAACCCCCCCCCCCCCCCCACCCCAAAACTTTTAAATGGAATAGCCCTACAACAAGCTGCGCCCTTAAGCTATCAATGTATCATACTCCTTTTAATAGTTCCACCCAAGAAAACTGTATGGGGAAACATCCAAGCAAACAGTTATGTATAGTGCATCGCAGATTTCTTATTTATTTCAAACATTTGACTTCACTGTGTTAAGCCATTTTTGTGTGTGCTGAGACTTAGAAAGCAGCCCAGATGTTAAAATTATTTATGAACTAGAATGAGCAAATAAAATTTGCAAATCTAGGCGCCGATTGTTAACTTAACAATTTAAGCATGAGATGAACCTCTGTCTGCCATTGTAGATGCTCCATAGTGAATCAACTATCCAGCTGGTCAGAGATCCTATCATATAGCATGTATAGGTATGAAATCCAATGAGCCACCAAAAGCTTTTTTCATCTTAATAACATTATTCTGCTGCAGCCCGTTCTAATATGCCAACATGTTCCACTTGAGTGCACACAGTCTAGACATTGCATAAATCTAGGACAGAGTCCTGATTTTTTGTGACCAGTAATAGTTGTTTCTGCCAATTTACAGCAAATAGGACAGCTATTTACAATCAGAATCCATAGATCTGTTACTGATCCATCATCAATAGCAATTACAGCATCCAAGCTAGAACAGTTGACGAGTTTATGAAGTTAGAAGGTAAACGCATGAAACCATTGTATTTCATGTTCACCACAAACAGGAAGTTGAAAAACACGCAGGAAATGGCAGGTTGTACAAGCATGATCTAGGCGCAGGCGCCTAGATAAATACAAAAACTAATTTGATAGTTCAATAAGATAAGTAAGCAAGACCCACCACCAGGCAATCCAGGCACGGGGGGCAAGTGGTGAGCTTCCTCCTCTTCCTGACGGATCATCGGCTGCTGTCCTTGCGCTCGGCCCCATTTGATGTTCAGTCTGCGCCCTTTAATGATCAACTTGTTAAATGATTTCTCGGCTGCCTGTTCTGATGACCCTCTGTTCACGAACTGTACAAATGCACACTGCTGTCTCGCTACCATTGTGACTGATCTGATCTCTCCAAACTGGTAGAAATGATCTCTGAAATAAAATAATCAACATGAGTTTTATAATCTATCTTTCACAGAAAAGACAGCATTTAGTGTGTTTTATGCAAGGAAGCATCCAACAAAACATGCAACCAGGGTATATCATACACTGTTGGGTTGAGAATTGCTGAAGCTTCATCACAAATTACCAACAATGGCAACATGAAAGAATTTCACACTAATCGAGTAAATAGGGAGTTATATAATTTTCAACAAAGTGTGCTTCACCTTAAACCGCCAACTCTTTATCATTCATGACTAAATGTTTTTTAATAAATCAATTTTTTATCAAAATACCTCTTTCAGTGATCCAGCTAGGATTTGATTTGGCACAATACAATTTTCTAGAAATGAGGCAACACCAAAAAAGTTTTCAATTTTTACTTCCTTTTCATCCAGAAAGAGTATGGCGGAAAAGGGTCACTGACTTTTTAAAGCTCCTTTACCAAAGGAAAACTAAGCTTATTCCTGTTGTATTTCAATTTCAGTCAGAAAAACTAAGTTAGTTTCGTATAAAATATTGAATTTCAGATCACCAACCTTAGATCTGTCTCCGCTATACTGTCGCCCAGATTTCCTACATAGAGAGTAGATATCGTCTTGTCCTCGGGGGCTTCTAGCTTTGGCATGGTCGTGTAGCGTTTCATTAATTTGTCTGCTACTGGATCGTTGATGCCGTAAAAACGGTCCTTGATGTTCTGGTCCGCAAGAGGATCGTCTGGATCTGTGGGCTTCTCATGTCTGTAATAAACAGCATAAATTTTGCAAATAACAGGAAACACGTTGAATGGAATATACTATGAAACATACCAGTTGCCTGCTTGACTACTCCATATCTTGTTACTCTCTTTTAAAGGAATGACTTTTAATTCTTTTTGATAAATTGAATATGAAACTTTAAAATATTACCACATCTGATTGAACAAATTTCAAGAGCATGAACATTTTCTTATGACTGAGATACCCTAGGCAATTAACAAACATACGGAACTGAAAGAAACAAACCTTGCAAAGGATATTAATAAAGCTAGGTAAACACTTGCACACATTTCGAAATTAGACAGCAACCAGAAAACATCATCACGTAGCACATGAAGTAGATTTATTAAAAGTTACAACTGACGCACCTGTAGGGACACTCCTCTCCCCTTTTGCACTCTCCTTTCACCCAAAATGAGCAAATGTGAGGCCGATTTCTCTTGTAATATGGAGTGGTACGAGCTAGTTTCAGCAACATATCGCCGGGAGCTCCTGCTTTTCCCAGCTTCCCAACGGGACCAGTGCCCTCAGAATTGGCGATCTGAAAGAAAAAATATTACATAATAAATATTTTTACAAAAAAAGTAAAGTAGTTAAAAACTTCAACACTGCTACATATATATCCAAATCAATCCATAATTTTAGTGGTAATTTTAAGCATTTTCACGTTCAGAATCCATATTTTGGTTGCGCAATTTCTGAGATCATGATGCCTGAATAAAAATTCAATAAAAATTCAACGAACCTCTCTTTCCATATTCTGAGTGTAGTATTCCTTATTAACGTCAGATTTCGGCATCTCGTCCTGAATTTTTAGGGCAGCATCTCTCACTTGAACAGGTAGGCCTGAAACACAAACAATTAAACTTTTCAAGTAAAATGTACTATAAATATTGTCTGCCTGGGATGAAAGTGAATCATTATTTAATGTACTTTCTACTAGACAGGTTTTAGGCAGAGACACTCAGGTTGTAGACCTCCCATCCCATCAATCAACCCCCATGAGCACCCGGAACTGGGCTTAGAGAGCTGCACTTACCACATCCATCTATCTATCTATAAGTCATGAGCTTATTTGTGTTAATTACTCAAATAAACCCATTTGACCTTTCTGATTTTGTACTACTTTTACAGAAAAGTTGTGAGGAGAAATCTTGATGGAAACATACCATATTCCAAGTCAAGGAGACACGTCTGGCAGATGTTCTTCAACTTGCTGCACGTCTGACAAACTTCTGTTTTCTTGAACCTCATCCGCGCCCCAGGGCACCATCTGAACACTGTGAAGGGACGAGCACAAATTTTGCATTCTTTGCCAAATTTCTCTTTGGTCTGAAAGAAAATAAGTATTAAAATTAACATTTATGGACCAATTTTCATTTATACATTTTTCATTGAAAGTTTGTCTGCTACCTACTACCTAGTTAGGAATTTACACAATTCAGAAAAATATTTAATCATAATTTAGATGAAACAGCCAGTTTCACTTACCATTCGCAAATATGGATTTTCTCCTAAACATGTCTGACAAAGGACTGGGAAATCCTGAAAAAAATGCAAGAACACAACTGTTAATGTAAAGTGGATCACATTTATCATACGCTTATCTTAAACACTAACTCTCAAGCATTAGTCACGTGTATTGTCATAATTTATCAAAAATTTTCCAAACTTTTTTAACATTCAAAAACATTTTTCTAATACATAAAGAAAATCGTTTTTCTTCTTCTCAAAATTAACACAGCTGAGAGTCACAAGGAAATTATAGTGGGAGCATTGCCAGAAAAATTACAGTGTTCGTTGACCTTTACGCCTCAATGCAATTTAGTAGGATGGACGGATGATTGGGGTTTTACATCCTGCATTTATGCACTTGGTTGGCTACTCAGGACAGGAAGAGGATACAACAATCAGAAGAAGGATAATTGAAACAGCCGTCCAACATAGGCCCAGGTGACAACTGACAAGGCAAGAGTTGGATTCGAACCCCGGACCCAGTGATTGGTAGCCTAATACGCAACCATCTACACCAACCCTCCCCCCTGCAATTAAGGAGGAGTAAACTAGGGATTGACACCACTTGCCAAGTTTGATGTGATACATACGACCGATATTTTTACGGTCCTCGGTTCGTATCGCGAACCGCTATTTAGTGCATTTTTCAGCAAATCCGCCAGGCGAACTACGCATTTTTTCCGGAAATTCAGTATTCCGCCATGGGTGCAACCTGGCCAAAGGGCCGTTATTGTTTTGCCCACGATTTTTTGTATTTCTTGGCGCAATAAAGTTTTTTTACATGGAAATAAAGCGTGTGGAGGGAAGGATTGAATCGAACCAAGTGTGTACCTCATCAATCAAACCGACGAAAAGAACACTTACAATGATAAGCCAAACGGCAAACACAATGTTGGAGAAATAAATTCCATTGTCATAGTGTCGCCTGGATGGAAGTAATGATTTGAAAATTTTGGGTAGCCTTCTTGGTAGTAGCGGCATGGTGTCGCCTGGTTGACCACACACCATAGGCCTAGTTACGACGAATACGATACGAATAGTAATAGTAGGGCAAGTTGACCTAACTTCAGCCTACTTTGGTTTTTGATGGCTTGTCAGTGGCTGGCTATTCATGGGAATAACCTGTAGCTGTGGACATAACCCCAGCCTCCACTCCTCTTCATGACCTTACTGTGAAAAAACTGCCATATGCTTTATAAGGCAGTGCATATGCGCTCCAAAGACAAAAGTGAGACATGCACTAACTTCAGCCGCGTAGTACCTAACTTCAGCCTAGGGTGTACCTAACTTCAGCCCCGTACCTAACTTCAACCAATTGACCCTATTCTGTCATAAAAACAGCAGACTGTTTAAATTTGGCTTTAATTACTTACCTGTATGTAAAACATGATGGTCTGAAAAAAATCAACCCCCCAAAAATGTATTTCAAAAACGCAGTGGCTATACGCACCTCCGGGCGGTGCGTATAGCCTGAATATTCTATTCGCCCGGCCGCTGTGCGTTCAGACAATCCAGGCTATACGCACCGCCGGCCGTCAGATGGTGCCTTGGTATTTGATGCTGCAGTGCCCCTGGTCTTGGTGCTGGCTGCACAGTGAGCTGGCTGTCACTGACAGAGCTCTCCTAAGTGCAATTTAAGGATCTTTTATGTTTTCACACTTACTTGGTGACGCTGTTAATTGCTCTTGAAGTGAGACAATATCTTCCAACATGTGTCATCCTTAATTACAATTAGCTATCTGAGAGCAATTGACAATCCTGAGAGAGACTATGCTATCAAAAGTGTCATCCTAAATTGGCCTAAGTGACTGTCATTAATTTTGTTCTTGCTTGGTATACATTGTATATTAAATTAGCCTTTATTTCAGTTCTTTGTCAATGAAATTGAAACGGAGACAACTAGAAAGGTTTTACTTCTTTAACCAGTATTGTAAAATTTTATATACTTAATTGCATTTTAACTCTCTGTAGATTAGTGTAGACATTGATTTTGCTTTTGTTTTTCTATGATTTTGATGACACATGTATCTCTTTTGATATCCAGTTTGTCAAATAAAAGTTTATATATATTTTAAAATTCCATAATTTAAAGGGTTAACTAGGAGATCGTTTGCTGACTTGCTCAGCCAGAACAAGCAGGGATATTTTAGTTCTGACTTAATCCACTAGGTGCGTCAAAACAGGGATGTGGTTCGGGTTTCTTGCCGCTAGCAAGGCTTGGTAAACAATAAGCTTGCTGTCTCACAGGTCGGCTGTACGTATAGCTTCGTCAGTCTATACACAGCTCCCGGCTGTGCGCATAGACAGTTCCTATTCACACCTCCCAGACAGCCCGGAGGTGCGAATAGACTAATCTGTCTATTTGCCCCTCCCGCCGGCTGGGCGAATAGACTCGTCCGTCTATACGCACCTCCGGGAGGTGCAAATAGCCTCGGTCTTTCAAAAAAGCTTGGAGAGAAGTCATCGTTTTCGCGGAAAAAGGATACAAATTTATTTTAAACTCCAATTCAGGCAACTGGTCTATTCCAGTATGCCAGATGTAAAAATGCTTTAAAAAGTAATTTTTAGATAGATGCATAAACCCAATTTTTAGATAGATAGATATAAACAAACTTCTCATGTGAGATTTATTGGCTGGAGTTTGGGAAACCTAGGGGCTGAAGTTAGGTCATATGGGGGCTGAAGTTAGGACCATGGGGGCTGAAGTTAGGTAATATTGACATGTCTTATAAATCACCTAATTCAGTGAATGATCAAGTAGAAAATACTGAAAAAACCTTAATTTATTGAAGATTACTAATTTTCCCTTGTGATTAAATTTATTTTTGGTTGCTCCTGCTTGGGTGAATTGGTTACAGCCAACTGACAGATTTAACGTTTTATCAAACTTTTTTTCATTTCGCGTTGTATTCGCGTTGCAAAACAAGCAAAATGCGGTCCACAAAAAGAACATGTAAAATACCTGATTCATATGTTATGATGGTCATAACTTTTTGAAAATTTATTCTAAACACATTGACAATAACTTTAAACCCAAAAACTGACACCTTGGCCAAATGGAAATTTAATTAAAAGGAGTTTTCTGTAGGGGGGCTGAAGTTGGGTGAGAGGCTGAAGTTAGGTCAACTTTAGCAGTGAGCCTGCCCAGCCCTCTGGGCAGTGATTCCTAAGCTGCTCAGATCCTCGACATATTCATAAGTCAATTTAATCGTCACAGATATGGGTCAGCCTACCTTTTAAGAGCCCTCACACTTTCCCGCTTCAGTTGCCACCAAATTCGGACATGTACATCCACTTTTTGTATGTTAAATAGCAGACGACAATCTTGAATCGATGAAATCCTGTCTTGTTGACAGCCATCATGGCCGCGCGCGCGCCTATGACGTCATCCGGAATCCCCTTGAGCTCTGCTTTCGCGCCATCCCCTGAGCCTGCTTGTATTATGCCCTACAAGGCAGTGGTTTCAATTTATTACTGGAATATGATTGATTAAAGGCTAAATGTCTGAATGACTATTGAATTTGCCTGTGAGGCTTGGTGGAGGTGTGAGGCCTAATTGCAATGTAGCATCTTTGGCAACAGAGGCCCCAGAGCTTTTGTTCTCAAAAGATGCCAAATGACTCAATAAAAGTGAATTGCTCTTGTCAATACAACTGACAGTTAACAAAGCATTGTAGTGAAGGTGAGAAACTTAATTGCAATCAGCAAAATATATCAGAAAAACAAACTTGCAATCCTGTTTTAATTCTTTATACTATTCATTTATAGACCTTGTTTAATTGTGACTTCTCATACATTTTTTAAATTTATTTTTAATTCCCAGGTCATGTCTGGGCAGTGAAGACTTTAAAAAAATCTATCAACTGCCTTATTGCTTCCTTGTGAGCATGAACTTATTTACCATATATACACCAGTTATGTACACACGATTACAAGTATAGGACATATATAGGGAAATGTCAGACTCCATGAGTCCCTATTTTTCCGATGACACGAAGTGGGGAAATGTATAGCAATTGTGAGCCTGCAGTCATCAACTTAATTGCCAATTATTAAAAGATCATACCCCTCTGTACTGGTACATTTGGAAGATGGCATATTAAAAAAAATGTAAGTGAAATAAATTGAGAAAAAGAGATCAGATATCATCAGTTCTGAGCTGTGAAAAATTTAATAAAAAGAGAAGAATATACAATTATACTGGTTGATCTAGTTTTTAGCATTAGACGCAGAGAAGATTAAACAGCAATTTTAATGTTTAATCTTCCTTTTTTTTTTTTTTTTAGTTATTTAGCATTCTGGCTGTTATCCAGTAGTTCTGTAGCTGTTCTCTTGCAATTCTCCAACAGCTCCGTTGAAATTTAGCAGCAATTCTGCAGCTGTTCTCCGGCAATTCTCCAGCAGCTGTTGCAGTTCTGCAGTAATTCTGAAGCATTCCGCAAAGAATTTATCTGCAGTTCTCCAGCAATTTTCTCAGGTTAACGAACTGTTCTGTAGCAGTTATCCACCAGTTCTCTAGCAATTCTTCAACAGTTGTATAGCAGTTCTGCAGCAGTTCTGCAGCAGTTCTGCAGCAGTTCTGCAGCAGTTCTGCAGCAGTTCTGCAGCAGTTCTGCAGCAGTTCTGCAGCAGTTCTGCAGCAGTTCTGCAGCAGTTCTGCAGCAGTTCTGCAGCAGTTCTGCAGCAGTTCTGCAGCAGTTCTGCAGCAGTTCTGCAGCAGTTCTGCAGCAGTTCTGCAGCAGTTCTGCAGCAGTTCTGCAGCAGTTCTGCAGCAGTTCTGCAGCAGTTCTGCAGCAGTTCTGCAGCAGTTCTGCAGCAGTTCTGCAGCAGTTCTGCAGCAGTTCTGCAGCAGTTCTGCAGCAGTTCTGCAGCAGTTCTGCAGCAATTCTGCAGCAGTATCACCAGTTCTCTAGCAATTCTTCAACAGTTGTATAGCAGTTCTGCAGCAGTTCTGCAGCAGTTCTGCAGCAGTTCTGCAGCAGTTCTGCAGCAGTTCTGCAGCAGTTCTGCAGCAGTTCTGCAGCAGTTCTGCAGCAGTTCTGCAGCAGTTCTGCAGCAGTTCTGCAGCAATTCTGCAGCAGTTTGGTGGCAATTCTGCTGCAATTCTCTACCAATTCCCCACCTGTTTTCGAGCTGTTCTTTATTAGTTCTCCCGCAGTTCACCAACAGTTCTCTAGCAGGTCTCTAGCAGTTCTCCAACATTCTATAGCAGGTCTCCAACAGTTCTTTAGCAGGTCTCCAGCAGTTCTCTAGCAGTTCTCCAGCAATTCTGCAGCAGTTCTCTAGCAGTTCCCTATCATTTTTCTAGCAGTTCTCCAGCAGTTCTGTGGCAATTTTTCTGCAGTTCGCCAACAATTCAGGGGCAATTCTGCAGCAGTTTTCCAGATTTTCTCCAGCAGTTCTGCAGCAATTCTCCAGAAGTTCTCCAGCAGTTGTTGCAATTTAGCAGCAATTCTGCAGCAGTTCTTTAGCAATTCTCCAGCAGTTCTCCAGCAATTCTGCAGCAGTTCCAAAGCAGTTCTCTGGCAATTCTGTTGCAGTTCTCCAGTAGTTCTGCAGTTATTCTGCAACAGTTCGAAAAAAATTCCACACTAGTTCTCCAGCAATTCCATGGCTGTTCTCCATCAATTTAGCAGTTCTCTATCAGTTATCAGGTAGTTCTTCAGCAGTTCTCTGGCACTTCTCCGGCAGTTCTCCAGCGATTCTGCAGCAGTCTGGTGGCAATTCTGCAGCAGTTCGGTGGAAATTCTCAGCAGTTTGGAGGCAATTCTGCAGCAATTCTTTAACGATTCCCAAGCTGTTCTCGAGCAGTTCTCCAGTAATTCTGCAGCAGTTCTCTAGCAGTTCTTTAGTAGCTCTCCAGCAGTTTGGCAACAGTTCTCTAGTAGTTTGGCAACAGTTCTCTAGCAGTTCACCAACTGTTCTCTGGCAGGTCTCCAGCAGTTCACAAGCAATTATTCAACAACAGTCCCCTGCAGTTCTATAGAAGTTCTGCAGCAGTTCTGTAGCAGTTCTCGAGCTGTCCTCCAGCAATTCTGTAGCAGTTCCCAAGCAGTTCTCTGGCAATTCTGATGGAGTTCTCCAGCAGTTCTTCTGTAATTCTGAAGCATTCCGCAAAGATTTCCTCTGCAGTTCTCCAGCAATTTTCTCAGGTTATTTAGCTGTTCTGTAGCAGTTATCCACCAGTTCTCTAGCAGTTCTCTAGCAGTTCTGCAACAGTTCTCTAGCAATTTTCTAGCATTTCTGCAACAATTCTGCAGAAGTTTGGTGGCAATTTTGCAGCTGTTTGGTGGCAATTCTGCAGCAATTCTCTAACAATTCCAAAGCTGTTCTCCAGCATTCCAGCAGTTTTCTAGCAATTATCTTGCGGTTATTTAGCAGTTCTGTAGCAGTTCTCCAGCAATTCTCCAGCAGTTCTGCGGCAAATTTGCGGCAGTTCGCTAGCAATACAGTGGCAATTCTGCAGCAGTTTTCCAGAATTTCTCCAGCTGTTTTCCAGCATTTCTCCAGCAGTTCTGCAGCAATTCTCCGGAAGTTCTCCAGCAGTTCTCCAGCAGTGCTCCATAAGCTCTGTAGCAGTTCTCCAGCAATTCTCCAGCAGTTCTGTGGCAATTTTGCGGCAGTTCGCTAGCAATTCAGTGGCAATTCTGCAGCAGTTTTCCAGCAGTTTTCCGGCATTTCTCCAGCAGTTCTGCAGCAATACTCCGGAAGTTCTCCGGCAGTTCTCCAGCAGTGCTCCGTAAGCTCTCCAGCATTGCGCTAGCTGTTCTCCTGCAATTCTCCAGCAGCTCTGTTGCAATATAGCAGCAATTTTGCTGCTATTCTCCAGCAATTCTTCAGCAGTTCTCCAGCAGTTCTCTGGCAGTTCTCTGGCAGTTCTCTGGCAGTTCTGTTGCAGTTTTCCAGCAGTTCTGCAATTATTCTGCAACAGTTCTAAGAGAATTCCGCAGCGGTTCTCCAGCAAATCCGTGGCTGTTCTCCATTGATTTTCTCAGGTTATTTAGCAGTTTTCTAGCAGTTATCGAGCAGTTCTTTAGCAGTTCTCTGGCGGTTTTCCAGCACTTCTGCAGCAGTTCTCTAGCAGTTCTCCAGCAATTCTGCGGCAGTTTGGTGGCAATTCTGTAGCAGTTCTGCGGAAATTCTTCAGCAGATTGGTGGCAATTCTGCAGCAATTCTCTACAATTCTTTAGTAGTTCTCCAGCAGTTCTCCGGCAGTTCTTTAGCAAGTCTCCAATAGTTCCCTAGCAGTTCTAGAGCAATTCTGTAGCAGTTCTCCAGCAATTCTCTCATGGTTATTTAGCAGTTTTCCAGCAGTTCTCGAGCAGTTCACCAGCAGTTCTCCAGCAGCGGTTCTCCAGCAATTCCCCAATAGTTCTCCAGCAAAGATAGGAGCAGGAGATGAAACTAAGAAGAGGAGGAGGTGGTGGTAGGAGATGGCAATGGGATATGAAGAAAGAAAGATAAATACAGGCAAAAGAGGAAATCATGGACATCATAACACATCTTTTCTTTCTGCCGTCTGTAATTTCCTGAATGAATGTAATACTTCTGCAGGAATTACGCACTCCAAGAGGTCTGTACGTTTGCAGGATTCCGCAAAGTTCCTTCGACAATTCCGCATGGGTTTGGATTATCTGCTGTTTCCCACAGGACTTCCGCACTTCTGCAATTTCCTGTAGGATTTATGTACATCTACAGTAATTATATGATTCTGCAGGCATGTGGACTTCTGTAGGAAATCTGTATATTTTCTGCATATTTTCTGCCGAGAATTCCTTCGCAATTTTGACCTCTTGCAGAAACCTAAAAATTCGCTAGAGGTGCCGTGGCCTAGTCCATAAGGTGTTCGCCTGGTAACTGAGACGTTGCAGGTTCGACTCCCATCCATGGCACGGAGGAACTGAGCAGATACTCGATAACTCTTTGCTTTACTTCACCCAGGTGTAAATAGGTACTTGGCTATAGGCAGTGATGGCGACTTTAGAGTGACTTAGCATTGTGTGCGCTGGAAACGGCTGCCTGGCTGTATACTCCCCGGGGAGTTGAGAAAGGCTCATGCTTGAACAGGCCTGCCAAGGGTGTAATTGTAAAGTCTGTTGAGACTGACTTCGTCGGTGTAATGGACTATAAAAAAGTCTACATTAACATTTACATTTGCTATAATCCTGAAATTCTGCAAGTTCCCGAAGAAATCACACACTTCTGCAGAGAACTGCTGGAGAACAGTTGAAGAACTGTTGCAGAATTGCTGGAAAACTGTTGGAGAACTTTTGGAGAACTGCCGGAGAACTGCTGGAGAATTGCTGCAGAACTGCTGGAGAATTGCTGCAGAACTGCTGCTGAATTACATGTAAACTGCAGGAGAATTGCTAGATACCTATTGGACAATTGCTGCAGAATTGCTGGAGAACTAAAGAAGATTGGAGAACTGCTTGACAACTGCAGGAAGAGAATCGCTGGAGAACTGCTACAGAATTGCTTGAGAACTGCTAGAGAACTGCTGGAGAACTTCTGGAGAATTGCTAGAGTACTGCTAGAAACCGGCTCCAGAACTGCAGGGGAAATGGTGCTGAATTGCTGGTGAACTGCTGGAGAACTGCTGGAGAACTGCTAGAGAACTGCTGAAAAAGTGCTGGAGAACTGCTGGAGAACGAATGGAGATTGGAGAACTGCTGCAGAACTGCAGGAGAACTGCTTCTCAATTGCTGGTAAACTGCTAGAGAACTGATGGAGAACTGCTAGGGAACTGCTGAAGAACTGCTGCAGAATGGTTGCAGAATTGCTAGAGAACTGCTGAAGAACTGATGGAGAAGTGTTGGAGAATTGCTAGATAACTGCTAGAGAACTACTGCGTAATTGCTACAGAACTGCTGAAGAACTGCTAGAGAACTGCTGCAGAACTGCTGCAGAATTACCTGTGAACTGCAAGAGATCTGCAGGAGAACTGTTTGAGAACTGCTAGAGAACTGTTGGAGAATTGCTGCGGAATTGCTGGAGAACTAAAGGAGATTGGAGAACTGCTGGAGAACTGCTAGAGAACTGCTGCATAACTGCTGCATAATTGCTGCAGAACTGTTCGAGAACTGCTAGAGAACTGCTGGAGAACTGCTGCAGAATTGCTAGAGAACTGGGGGAGAATTGTTAGAGAATCACTTTCGAACTGCTAAGGTATTGCTGCAGAAATGCTGCATAATTGCCGGAGAACTAATGGAGATTGGAGAACTGCTGCATAATTGTTGCAGAACTGATAGAGAACTGCTGCAGAACTGCTAGAAAACTGCTGGAGAACTGCTAGAGAACTTCTAGAGAACTTCCAGGGAACTTCTAGAGAACTGCCAGAGAACTGCTGAAGAACTGCTGGAGAGCTGCCGGAGAACTGCTGGAGAGCTGCCGCAGAACTGTTGCAGAATTGCTAGAAAACTGCTAGAAAACTGCTGAATTGCTGGTGAACTGCTAGAGAACTGCTGGAGAACTGCATGCTGCAGAACTGTTGGAGAACTGCTGCAGAACTGTTGCAGAACTGCTGGAGAACTGCTATAGAACAGCTGGACAACTACAAAAGAACTGCTAAAGAACTGCCAAAGAATTGCTGGTGAACTGCTAGAGAACTAATACAGAACTGCATGAGAATTGCTTGAGAACTGGTGCAGAACTGCTGGAGAATTGTTGCAGAACTGCTGGAGAACTGCTAAAGAACTGCTAGAGAAGTGCTGGAGAAGTGCTGGAAAGTAACTGCTGGAGAACTTCTGGAGAATTGCTGCAGAACTGCTGGAGAAAATCTGGAAAACTGCTGCAGAATTGCCCCTGAATTGTTGGCGAACTGCAGAAAAATTGCCACAGAACTGCTGGAGAACTGCTAGAAAAATGATAGGGAACTGCTAGAGAACTGCTAAATAACCTCGAGAGAATTGCTGGAGAACTGCTACAGAATTGCTGGAGAACTGCTAGAGAACTGCTGGAGACCTGCTAAAGAACTGTTGGAGACCTGCTATAGAATGTTGGAGAACTGCTAGAGACCTGCTAGAGAACTGTTGGTGAACTGCGGGAGAACTAATAAAGAACAGCTCGAAAACAGGTGGGGAATTGGTAGAGAATTGTAGCAGAATTGCCACCGAACTGCTGCAGAATTGCCACGAAACTACTGCAGAATTGCTACCAAACTGCTGCAGAATTGCCGGATAGCTGCCGGAGAATTGCTAGAGAACTGCTGCAGAACTGCTATAGAACTGCTGAAGAATTGCTAGAGAACTGCTGCAGAACTGCTATAGAAGAATTGCTAGAGAACTGGTGGATAACTGCTACAGAACAGCTCAATAACCTGAGAAAATTGCTGGAGAACTGCAGATAAATTCTTTGCGGAATGCTTCAGAATTACTGCAGAACGGCAACAGAATTGCCAGAGAACTGCTTGGGAACTGCTAGAGAACTGCGAGAGAACTGCTAGAAAACTGCGAGAGAACTGCTAGAAAACTGCTTGAGAACTGCTTGAGAACTGCTGCAGATCTGTTAGACAACTGCTGCTGAACTGCTAGAGAACTGCTAGTGTACTGCTAGAGAATTGCTGGAAAATTGCAGGAGAATTGCCGCAGAACTGCTGCAGAACTGCTGGAGAACTGTTAAAAAAACTGCTGGAGACTAACTGAAGGACTGCTAGAAAACTGCTAAAGAACTGCTGGAGAATTGCTAGTGAACTGCTGAGAACTGCGGAGAACTGCTGGAAAATTACTGGAGAACTGCTGGAGAATTACTGGAGAACAGCTAAAGAACTGCTGGAGAAGTGCTGGAGAAATGCTTGAGAATTACTGTGACACAGAATAGCTGCAGAACTGCTAGTGAACTGCTAGAGAACTGCTGGAGAACTGCTGCAGCAGAACTGCTGGAGAACTTCTGGATAATGCTGCAGAATTGCTGGAGAACTGCTGGAGAACTGTTGCAGAACTGCTAGAGAACTGCTGCAGAATTGAATTGCTGCAGATTGCAGCAGAACTGCTGGAGAACTGCTAGAAAACTGCTGGAGAATAGCTAAAGAACTGCTAGAGAACTGCCTGAAAACTGTCGGAGAACTGTTGGAGAATTGCTGCAGAACTGCTGGTTAACTGCTGAAGAACTGCTAGAGAAGTGCTGGAAAATTACTGCAGAATTGCTGCGGAACTGCTATAGAATTGCTGGAAAATTTCTGGAGAACTGCTATCGAGAACTGCTGGAGAACTGCTAGAGAACTGCTAAAGAACTGCTAGAGAATTCCTGCAGAACTGCTAGAGAACTGCTAAAGAACTGCTAGAGAAGCGCCAGGTAACTGCCAGATAACTGCCAGGTAACTGCCAGGTAGCTGCCAGGTAGCTGCCAGGTAGCTGCCAGGTAGCTGCCAGGTAGCTGCCAGGTAGCTGCCAGGTAGTTCAAGTAGCTATCTTCTGCAACTTGCAAGTAGCTGCCAGGTAGGCAGTTCAAGTATATATCTTCCACAACTTTCAAGTAGCTGCCAGGTAACTTCCAGGTAGCTAGCTGCCAGGTAGTCAGTTCAAGTAAGTATCTTCTGCAACTTTCAAGTAGCTTCCCTGAAGCTTCCAGGCAGGCAGTTCAAGAAAATATATCTTCCACAACTTTTAAGTAGCTGACAGGTAGCTGAAATGTAGCCAGGTCACTTGTTTGCATTCATAGGGACAGGTAAAATTGAAAATGCCAGGTATCTCTGTCAAGTAACCAGCTCCAGGTAGAGCTAAACTTCCAGGTCGGACAAAAAATATGTAAAATTTAATATTTTTTATTGAGAAGAAATGAAAAAATATTAAATAGTCAAGTAAAAGTCAAAATAGATCATTCAATGTACCGGTACCATTCAAGCCCCGGGTCTATTAAAAAATAAATTTTGGAAAATTCAATTTCATATTTTTTAATAGCATGCATTTAATGTAGGCCTATCTATTTAATTTTTCTCTGTTATTTTGAGCCTTATCAATTATTAAGTAATCTTTGCAGTATTATTTAATTGAAAGATGAAATTAATTTACTTTCCAAATCAAGAATTAGTAAATCTGTCTTCAAATTTACTTCAATTTTTGCTAAAATGCTGGCAAACAGATCCTTGACAGATGAATAATTAAGAATTTAATGTTTACCTAAAGTAGGCTCACACCAATCCCATTGACAATTAACTGGGTTAATCACAAATTTTCTTGTCAATTGTCAATTGGTTTTCACACCTTCCAGGCTTTCTTGGTCATTGACAAAAGCAGTTCAGATAGCCAATTAGTAATTACAATCAGCTGCAAGTTTCAATTGGCCTAATATGTGCTTAAACACTGGCATCACAGTAAGACATAGTGCCATGGCTTTGGCTCACTCTCTGATTTCTCTGCTCTGCCTTGTGGCGCGAAAAATGACCACTAGGGCGCTGCGAGCGCTTGTGCTATTTTTAGACTCAAGCAGACGTCTTGGGGAAGCCCTCAGAAGCGCTCGATAGAACAAGCAGAAAAGTCGCTTAATCACACGAAAAACGAAATAAACTGCCCGAAAATGAGTGTCAACTGAAGCAGAAGTGTTCTAGGAGTAATTTGAGGTAGGCTGACCAATGTAATTGATGGTTAAATGGTCATACGAATCGATCGCCTGCTGAGTCCTAGCCGCTCGAATATTTCGAGGATCTGAGGACGCTCCGACCCTAGACTCAGACGTCTGCTGAGTCTCCCTGGACTAGGTCAACTTGCCCTACAACAATCAACATCGCCGGCATTTGTGCGACCAAAAACATTGCCAATTAACGACGTTCAATAGCTTCAATAGCAGTAAGATTACGCCAATTAATGGACTGCGATATACCCTCTGTTTTCCCTTGGTATTTTAACCTGCATGACCTCTCATACTTACAGCTTCTTCCCAATTCTGTCGATTATATGTATTTGCGCTTTTAGAAGTCGCCATGTCTGATTTTGCCGGAAGTGAATCAAAATGCTAGAGGTGGCGTAATTTGGCTGCCTCGTGCTGCTATCTGGTGGAAATATTTCACGCACGTGGCGCGGGTACCGCCCCCTTTTAGCCGAGGGAAATGGTCATGTGACTAAACAAAAATGGCGTCGGAACTGACGTTTGGTGAGTGTGTATTTGTTTACAGCAGCTTTCTGAGGTTTTGAGGCAGTTAAGTATTTAATTTTCTTTTGACAGCTGTACTACATGCTGCAGTAAATACATAAATGTCGAATTGGGTTCTTTCAGGCTCTGTGCCGGCGTTCTACAGGGATGTATACGAGATTGTTTGTCCCAATCAAGAGCATGTTGATCACGACGTGTTTCTAAAGTTACTTGTCAAAGCGAGCTTGCCAAAAAACACCCTCTCTCAGGTAAGTTTCGCGTGTAATCGCGATTTCTCTAATCCAAAAAGGAAAATATAGCCAGTGAAGTAGGCGACATCTTCACTAATTAGGCGACAACCAACTTAGCCAGTCTTGGCGACACAACACGGTAGCAGGACGTTTCACCGCTGGGACGTTTCACCGCTGGCAGTGGTGGGACGTTTCACCGCCGGTTCACCGCCGTTTAAAAACCCCATCCAGACTCATGCTATCACCTCAGATAGCTGCCATCACCAATGCTTGTATCTACATGTAGTTGATTACCGTTACTTCAGTGGCAGTGACATGCTTTCTGTTATTATAAATGACACTTGATCATGTTGATTGGCATAATTGAGCCATGGGCCTATCAAATTACAATTTAAGAGATTTAATTGCAACTGTCTGCGGGTGCAAAGAATGCCAGAGACGATTACAATTTTCAGCAACATCAACTTTCAAGTGCTATCTGTGACTGATACTTTGTCTTTGCAATGTTTCTGGGCTTCACAAAGCTTTACAAGGCAATGATAAGTTGAAAAACATCATTTTAGATCGGCGGTGAAACGTCTCAATTTTCCTTTTTTGGCGGTGAAACGTCCAACCACTACCAGCGGTGAAACGTCCCAGCGGTGAAACGTCCTATAATCCACAACACTAGCACCACAAAACAGTCTAGGCGACTCATGAAATGACTTTAATGAGACCAATCACCAATAGTGTACGGTCAACTAGGCGACAACCAACCAGGCGACACCAATCACTTCCAACAACGAGGTTGTTGTTGTTGTCTAGTTGACTGTTACGTGGTCTGAATGGACTCTCTGGAAATGTGGAATGTTCGCTCATGAAATATTATGTTAAATGTCACACAAGAATAATGTTCACAATGATCAACTGGATGACAAGAAAGAAATTACCAGGACAAACTAGGCAACAAACAGTAAGAACTAGGCGTCAGTAGGAGACACAAATTCACACAGCACTTCCAACTGGGTGACACGAGTTCACAAACCACTTCCAAATAGGTGACAATGAATTTCCTGCTTGAATACAATTGCAAGTGATCTGTAGCCTGGTTGGTATCTCTACTAAAATGTGTGTCACCCAGATTGTCACCTGGCTGTCCCAAAAGTGTAGCCTAGTTGGTAGTAGTTTTTCACCTGGTTGGTTTTCACCCGGTTGGTAGTGTTGTAGCCTAGTTGTCTGTCGCCTAGTTGACCGGCAATCCCGACCAATTGATTGCAATAAATGACCAGTAAGCCTGATAAACCAGTTAGGTGACAGGGAAACTGAGCAATCACTCATGAATCATTTGCCGTGAGTGTCAAGACAACTCGTAGACATGCCAAGTGGTAGACATATCAACTGGTAGACAAGACATGTTGTTTTCTACAGACCCTGTGTCATGGTGCAATTGGTCTCTTCTTGTTTACTTATTCGCACACAGGAATCTGTAATGTCATTATGTCACACAAAAAGGAAATGTTCACTATGTATTCTTCCGGTTCGTGGTAGACATATGTACGTCACATATCAATTAACGAATGCTAAAGTTCTAACTGATACAGTCTGGTAGACAACCAATCAGTAGACACCTACAGGCAGAAAACAAGATCTCCAACTGATTGACACTCATATCATATTTGCCAACTCATGGGAATTTGGAAAACAGGAAAAGGGACTCTCTTCAGAAGAGATTTTATGGATCTACACATTGGTAGTTTTGTTTTAAAAAGGACCAACTCAGAGACACTATAATTACTGGTTAAAAACTGAGATTCAGGTATAGGCCTCTGGATGTGAAGATGGATGACATCTGACAAAGGTTGCATTGTCAGATTTTACTGTGCTTTTCCTAGCTATTAGCCAAACTATCATTTGCTAATCAAATGCATCCTCCACATGGCTTGTGAAAAGTACATATTTTGCCTGCAAATTAGCCACACATGTATGAATTTCACTAAATATTGGCCTTTGTGGCTAATTGCATTTTGGTCGTGGGAAAAGCGCTGCTAAATTAGTTATCATGTTAACATTGGCAAGTAAATTAGTGTCAGGGCGACAACCAACTTAACTCCAGCATTTTTGAATGGTCAGCCAGGAATTAGATCAGGAATGTAATTGCCGAATTGGCTATGTCTGATTTGAGCATTTATGGCATAATTTCAGATTTGGGAAATAGTTGATAACAAACAGGGGCACTTGTCACGGACTGGACTTTACAAAGCCTTAGCACTGACAGCACTTGCCCAACAAGGCAAGGCAGTCAATGAGAAGTTGTTGGAGAGCTTTTCTGATCAAGGTATGTATTAAAATTTTTGAAGCTTCAACTTTAGCCCATAAAAAGTAAGTGAGTAGGGTCAATGGGTCATTATCGAAATGTGCCAAAGCAGGGCTACAGACACACCCCCTGCTCGCAAAGCACTTACAACATATGACATTGTAAAATAGATAACATGACCTTGTGGTTTGGAACTGCTGACATTGGAATTTCTTGACTTTGTGATTGCTACAAAACAATAAAAAAATACAGTAGATCGATTAAACATTTTTGATGCATTGTATATATTTAAAAGACTTATTCTTTTCTTCAGAACTTCCAAAACCTCAACTTGGTGATTTGTCCGATCTGAGAGCTTTAAGTGTCAAAGTGAGAAGAGAGCGCAATCCTAATATTTTGGGCTTCACCTATGCAGAACTAACGGAGCTTGACAACATTAAATTAGAAATTGTACCTGAGAAAAAAGGACTCATATTGAAACATGTGGAATATGAACTGACCAGCCGGGTGAGTCTCACATCTTTTTATTCTTCTGTATATCCCATTTTGACATCAAAGCAACTTGGCATTGTCTTTTTTACTAGTTTCTTCATATCACCCCAGCAGTAGGCAGCAAAATTTACTCCAGCCTCCCCTACACATAATAAGAGGAGTATTGTTCTTCAAATGTTGATAAATAACACTGAAAGTTAGCAAAAGTCTCCCATGCACATGATGCAGTAAGTCCTCAATTGCGGACTGGCCTGTTAGTCCTCACTTGCACACTTGCAGACAGGCCTATCAGTCCTCACTTGCGGACTGGCCTGTCTGTCCTCACTTGCAGACTGGTCTCTTTGTCCTCACTTGCAGGCAGGCCTATCAGTCCTCACTTGCAAGCAGGCCTATCAGTCGACACTTGCAGACAGGCCAGCAGTCCTCACTTGCAAACTGGCCTGTCTGTCCTCGCTTGCGGACAAAATCCTCACTTGCCGACAGGCCTATCAGTCCTCACTTGCCAACAGGCCTATCAGTCCTCACTTGCAGACTGGCCTGTCAATCCTCACTTGCAGACAGGCCTATCAGTCCTCACTTGCGGACAGGCCTATCAGTCCTCACTTGCAGACAGGCCTATCAGTCCTCACTTGCAGACTGGCCTGTCTGTCCTCACTTGCCAACAGGCCTCACTTGCAGACTGGCCTGTCAGTCCTCACTTGCAGACAGGCCTATCAGTCCTCACACAGGCCTATTAGTCCTCACTTGCAGACAGTCCTATCAGTCGTCATTTAGGCACTGCCTTTTGAGTCCTCACTTGCAGACAGGCCTTTCAGTCCTCACTTGCAGACTGGCCTGTCAGTCCTCACTTGCAGACTGGTCTATCAGTCCTCACTTGCCGACTGGCCTATCAGTCCTCACTTGCAGACTGGCCTGTCAGTCCTCACTTGCAGACTGGCCTATCAGTCCTCACTTGCAGACTGGCCTATCAGTCCTCACTTGCAGACTGGCCTGTCAGTCCTCACTTGCAGACTGGCCTGTCAATCCTCACTTGCAGACTGGCCTGTCAGTCCTCACTTGCAGACTGGTCTATCAGTCCTCACTTGCAGACTGGCCTGTCTGTCCTCACTTGCAGACTGGTCTATCAGTCCTCACTTGCCGACTGGCCTATCAGTCCTCACTTGCAGACAGGCCTGTCGGTCCTCTCTTGCAGACTGGCTTGTCAGTCCCTACTTGCCGACAGGCCTGTCAATCCTCACTTGCAGACTGGCCTGTCAGTCCTCACTTGCAGACTGGCCTGTGAGTCCTCACTTGCAGACTGGCCTATCAGTCCTCACTTGCAGACAGGCCTATCAGTCCTCACTTGCAGACTGGCCTATCAATCCTCACTTGCGGACTGGCCTATCAGTCCTCACTTGCAGACTGACCTATCAGTCCTCACTTGCAGACTGGTCTATCAGTCCTCACTTGCAGACTGGTCTATCAGTCCTGACTTGCAGACTGGCCTATCCGTCCACTTGCAGACTGGCCTATTTCAGATAGTTTTGTTAGTCCTCGCTTGCAGATTGTTCTGTTAGTCAACACTTGGAGGTAGGTCTATCAGTCCTAAATTGTAGACAGGCTTATCAGTCCTCACTTGCAGACTGGCCTGTCAGTCGTCACTTGTACTTGCAGACTGGCCTAGTGGTTCTCTCTTGCCGACTGGCCTGTTAGTCCTCACTTGCAGAAAGACCTATCAGTCCTCACTTGCAGACTGGCCTGTCTGTCCTCACTTGCAGACTGGTCTATCAGTCCTCACTTGCAGACAGGCCTATCAGTCCTCACTTGCCGACAGGCCTGTCAATCCTCACTTGCAGACTGGCCTATCAGTCCTCACTTGCAGACTGGCCTGTCAGTCCTCACTTGCAGACTGGCCTATCAGTCCTCACTTGCAGACTGGCCTATTTCAGATAGTTCTGTTAGTCCTCACTTGCAGATTGTTCTGTTAGTCAACACTTGGAGGCAGCTCTATCAGTC
This sequence comes from Platynereis dumerilii, assembly GCA_026936325.1. Lineage (NCBI taxonomy): Eukaryota > Metazoa > Annelida > Polychaeta > Phyllodocida > Nereididae > Platynereis > Platynereis dumerilii. Next base: position 13,829,049 of record JAPTHN010000002.1, on the reverse strand, counting down.
CTAAATTGCAGACAGGCTTACCAGTCCTCACTTGCAGACTGGCCTAGTGGTTCTCTCTTGCCGACTGGCCTGTCAGTCCTCACTTGCAGAAAGACCTATCAGTCCTCACTTGCAGACTGGCCTATCAGTCCTCACTTGCAGAAAGGCCTATCAGTGCTCACTTGCCGACAGGCCTGTCAATCCTCACTTGCAGACTGGCCTGTCAGTCCTCACTTGCAGACTGGCCTATCAGTCCTCACTTGCAGACTGGCCTATCAGTCCTCACTTGCAGACTGGCCTATCAGTCCTCACTTGCAAACAGGCCTATCAGTCCTCACTTGCAGGCTCGCCTATCAGTCCTTACACAGCCTATCAGTCCTCACTTGCAGACTGGCCTGTGACCCGCTGTCAGTCCTCGCTTTCATACTTGCTTATCAGTCCTCACTTGCAGACTGGCCTATCAATCCTCACTTGCAGACTGGCCTATCAGTCCTCACTTGCAGACTGGTCTATCAGTCCTCACTTGCAGACTGGTCTATCAGTCCTCACTTGCAGACAGGCCTATCAGTCCTCACTTGCAGACTGGTCTATCAGTCCTCACTTGCAGACTGGCCTGTCAGTCCTCACTTGCAGACTGGTCTATCAGTCCTCACTTGCAGACAGGCCTATCAGTCCTCACTTGCAAACAGGCCTATCAGTCCTCACTTGCGGACAGGCCTATCAGTCCTCACTTGCAGACAGGCCTATTAGTCCTCACTTGCAAACAGGCCTATCAGTCCTCACTTGCAGGCTCGCCTATCAGTCCTTACACAGCCTATCAGTCCTCACACAGCCTATCAGTCCTCACTTGCAGACTGGCCTGTGACCCGCTGTCAGTCCTGGCTTTCATACTTGCTTATCAGTCCTCACTTGCAGTCAGGCCTATCAGTCCTCACACAGCCTAGCAGTCCTCATTTGCAGACTGGCCTGTCAGTTCTCATTTGCAGAAAGGCGTATCAGTCCTAAATCAGTGACTTGCTTATCTCCTCACATTCAGTCAGACCTATTAGTCTTCATTTGCAGCCAAGCTTATCAGCCCTTGAGACTGGCCTGTCGATTATGATATCAGCTTGGAATGCCAAACCCAGCCTGAAACCTTGTAAGGAGTTTGGATACGTTATGTGCATGCTTTTGTGGTTGGGCACCTCATAGTTACCCTGAAAATATGGAGGGATCCGGCTGTCCAGGAATTAATCCTATAATGATATTTTGAATTAATTTATTCTTTAAAAACAGCAAGCCATCCTGTTGTGATATGCTCAAAAACATAGAGTTGCCTCTAAATAGCCCACACCGGTGCTGATGGGGCGTAAAACACAGACCCACTCTCTCACTCACTCAAAAACATAGGTTTTGAATCTGTTTCTTCTTTCAATCTTGCTCTTCTATTCATGGCCCCACTCCCTGTGTATTAGCTGATAAGTCATAGGCCTCCACTCCCTACAGTCCTCCACTCCCTGCAGTATTACTCATTTTAATCTATTTTATTTGATAACCTGTGTGCAAGGCAACATGTGTCACAAGTTGGCACTATCTACAATCACTCAGGATTTCATAAAACTTGATTAATAGGAATTAAGTAACTAACTGGAAGCTTATCTTAGTATTGCTTAGCTATCTTCTTCCTTTTTCTGTCATTGTCAAATTTATTATTGTAGTAAGTTGGTTGGTGCAATTATAGACATTTTTTTCATGATTGTTGATAACAATTTATTACAGTTGTATGTCAATCAATTAGACATGTAAAGAAATTTGTTGTGACTCAGGTGTTTGATAAATGTTTGTTGTTTTTGCATTTATCTCTAGTATCTACCTGGTAGTTGCATGAGTCATGTACATGTACTAATGATCCTGAATCCGAGTACAAATTCTATGTTTTGGTCATTACAATGGTTGAGCGTATCTTGAGAAATATTAGACTTTCAATAAATTGGTAATAACCGTTAGAAGCATACATTTACATGTTCTGTCAAAAGAAACAGCTCAGAATTACCTTGTTTTAAAAACAGCTATTTGAAATTATTTCCAAAAATTATATCATGTGCGTCTAACTTATCAATTTAAAATTGAACATGTTATAGATTTATACTATTTTTTTGCATCCTCACAAACACTCTGGAATATGTGTTAATTTGGCCTTTACAATATTTAGTATTAAATTGTTTCATGCTATACATGTACTAGAAATCACAGTTAAATATAGTTTTAACATACAGAGTGTTTAGGGCCTAATGTTTTTTAGAAATAATTTAGGTTACAAAATTTAGTTTGAACATCGTTAAACTTGAAGAGATTCCCTTGTATCCGAGGCATCTCGCTTAAAAATTTGTGCAAATGTTAAATTTATTAATATCTTCATATTTGAATTAAAAGAATTAATAGAATTTTCATTAAAATTTCAAGAAATTTAACCGGTGAGCACATTTTAGAAGTTTTTCATTGCTGCTATGGATGTAGTAAACTGTTTACTATGAGATTACTTTGGTTTGTTCCAGCGCTGCAAATCGACAGTGCTTCGGCGATACAATGATTTTGTGGCATTCCACGAGGTTTTACTGCTGAGGTTTCCATATCGCATGGTCCCTGCATTGCCACCGAAAAAGCTGATGGGAGGTAGGTCCTCACTCAACAATTGTAATAACAAGAAAACTGTATTGTAATTCAGTTATAATTGCATGTTGTCGAACTATGTCCTTGAGAAGGTTGAGTCAATGTCAATTAATGCATTGGAGGGTAACATAATCTGCCCTTCAGATAAAAACACTAGTGTCAACATGATTAGCATGATTAAACATGTTAAAACAGCTTATTATTGAAAAGACTCAGACCTAATTCAACTCAGCTTGGCCAATGAATATTTCATTTTGCGACAATGCATAATTCATGCTTTCTAATCTATTTTAGGAGGAATTGAATTCCATTTTAATTCTATCATTGTTGGTTCATGTAATATTGACAAATACATGTACAAATGCGTATATTTGTAATATTTTGGTCATTTTGGACCATTAGGTCTTAGCATCTCTTCAATATGTCTGCCTCAAACCTTTTACTGCAAAATATATGTATAGGCCTATGTGTGAAATGTTGCACATGTTATTTGAAGTTCATTTCAAGGCAACTGAATAGATGTTTGTGACTGGCCGTTGTTGATTGTTCATTGTCTGTAATTAGCAAGTACAGGATCCCACACAATCCTTGATAAGGCATTTATAGAATGTGTTGTACACTCCTCTTTCTCTCTTTATTCTCTCCTTCTTCCTTGCTTTTCTTATCAATCATCCCTTGTGAGGGGTGAATGGTAAAATGGTTCGGGGTCTGCACCCTTTCTTTACTTTGAAGTAGTCATTGTTGTACCCCAGCCTGTCTTTAACAGCTGTCTGCATATTTACAATTAAAGAATATAATTATATGCTCCTTTATCTTAACATTTAAGGCCACACATAATTGATTCTTAGCTTCGCGGACCCGCCGACACAATAGATTTCCTGCTGATGGAAAAAAAAAATTTTAAAGAAAAAAAATGTTTTTTTGGACATTATTAAAAAAAAAAATTTCACCTTTTTTTTTTTTATCCTACCGACCGACCCTAGAAAAAGTGCCTTGAGAGGATCCGAGAAGCTAAAGATCAATTATGTGTGGCCTAATTTTGAAACATTACGCTGGTTTGCAGCTGACCGTGACTTCATAGAGCAGCGACGGAGGTCATTACGGAGGTTCATGGTTCTGGTTGTGAGGCATCCTGTCCTCTCGGATGACAGCATAGTCAAATATTTCCTAACATTTAAAGGATCAGTAAGTTATTTTCTTATTCTCAAAACTGTATGAATTCAATTTATGATCATTATAGGTCTATAGCCAAATGCCCTGGACACTGTTCAAGGATCAGCTTAGCGCCACAGCTTCTGAAGAATCTCAATTAGCAAATCAATAATATTATTGTTTTCTTTGGAAATGACAAGTAAGATTTAACATTGTTTAAAGTGAACTGTCTAATGTCTATTTCATACAAATGTGCTAAATAAAGCTTATTTTCTCTCTCTCTATTTCATTTCAGGATCTACAGCACAGAATCAAAGATTGTTACAAGGGTACACCTGATGAATTTATGACTAATGAAAATGCAATCAAAGCCAGGGTAAGTTGTTTCAATTCTTTTTAAGTTGCCAGTCACCTGGCTGTCTAAAATTATGTCTTATCCGTACATATTACCAACAGACATGCCAATGAACAAATTTAATTAATTTCTGTTAATACTCAACAAAGTACATGCTCCTTTCTGGTGTCTACATCAGACCATTTTACTTTCTATACACGCCTGCTGAATATTTCTGGGGTTATGGATTTTTTGTGAAATTATTTTAAAAGTTGCAAACAGCTTGTGTAAGCGCTATTGTATGGGCAACAAACTTCAAATCAATCTTAAGCTAACCTGCTGACTGTGTTGTTGTGTTACTTGATATGGTCTTATCAGTAGACTGAATGACTTTTTGTGCCTTAACAATACACATAATCATGATAGGACTCAATGTGGCATCTTGTACTTCAACTTCATGCTGCTGTAAAACTTGTGGCTGCTAATTCAGTAATCTCAAGTTGTGTCAACATAACTTGGTTAGTTGGTCTAGAGCTCTTGAATGTTCCTTTCCAGCACTTTTTATTCAACATATTTGACTCTCAAAAAGATTGATAAGCAGGCTATTATATTGCAATTAAATCACCACGTACCAGGCATAGGTCAAATGCTGAGGGAGCCTGGAGGCGACCCAAGAACATTGCACTTCGGAATAATTTGATCTGCCCATTTGCTTCTTTTCAAACATTCCATTTGCATCTATTTATAGAAGCAAAACATTTGGTTGTGTTCAACTTCGTTCAGTGAAATGATAAAATTAACATTTAATTTGAAAGTATGATTAACTTTAACTTGAAGAGAATCAACAATACAAACTTCGTTGTTAATTGTGACTTAAATGACATTGATACAAATTTGCTTTTGCAACCATGTATAATCATTCCTGCTTAAGGTTTTGAGCAAGTGTCCACTGTTTAATAGCTTAATATCACTCGGATTCTAGAAATTTGGCGAAGGGATTCACTTGAGGGTATCGATCAAGAACGTGTACAGAAATATGGTTGCCAAAATGGCCAACACAAAACGGCTGCAATATAGCCCATCCTTGGATTGTCCACTGTGACTGTAGTATTTCGATTAAGAATCGTGATATTTGGCCAAAATGGTTGTCGTTCTCTTAGAGACTGCACTTACCATATCTATCTATTCATCTTGTCGTTCTCTTAATAGTTATGAATTTGGTGTAGGTATTTACATGTGAGTGTGGATCGAGAACATTTCAATAAATCCAAGATGGCTGCCAAATTGCCTGCCACAAATTATTCTATGATGCTTGTCAGTACAGGTCTAACCTATGAAGCTGTCAATACCGAGATAGGCACGCATTGATAGATTTAAGATATATAAAAAGGTGAGCTTTGACACCTCGTGCAGTGCTCTGATTTCTGCATACCTAGTTCTCATGATGCCTACGGTACCCAAAGAGAACCAAAATTGTTTCATCATGGTTTAAAGGTAATGACATCATTCATGTTTTGTCATTGTCACATTGGATACTCCAAGGTGCTGCATCATGATTCTGCTTTTGTGTTGATCACATCCCCATTGTTTATTGCAGGACATCGTTCCTTTAGACACACAGACTCAGTTTGGAAACAGCAGGGAGCAGATCAGGGCCTTATTAAACAGTGTGGCAAGAATAAAGGATGCCGTGGAGAGAATATCAAGTCGGGCGTCCGATTATGCTTCTGATATGTTACTCATTGGCAAGGAGATGAGGTGAGCATACTGTTTGTTTCTTAGTATGGGTTATCGGCCATGTATGGTTTATTCATGTTATTTGTACATTTCTGTATACGTATACTGAAAGTTGTGCTACAGAATGTCCTGGAAGAATATTCATTGTTAATCACTAGTATGATTATATTTAAGGATTATCATTATCAATTATATGTAGCCTGGTTAATGTTAAAATAAATATTTATGTAGGGCCCATCGATCATATTTTGGCCATAAATGTTAAATTGTTAATTCCAAGCCAAAAAAGTAACCCTCAATATGGTATCTTTTAACAAGAATTTTATGAATTGTGGTCCGCTGTGCCTCTATAATCTATGATGCCTGCCAAATGTGAGAAATAAACTCTAGTCGGGATTTCAGGATTTGAGTTTAAACTAGAACTTCCTAATTTGACTTGGTTGATTCAAATGGAGTTTTATGATTTTCCAATGTTTTGCAGCAACATTGGCAACCAAACGACGCCGGTCTCAGCCTGGGCCTGTGGCAATTCAGAAACGTGGTCTTATTTGAAAAGAGGTTTCAAGCAAGTGGCGGGGGAGTATGCCACCTTGGCGGACAAGGCTTGTACACAGGTGAGGATTGATCTATAAATAGACTTGCAGGTTTGTGGATGGTGTAATTTGTTGATCTACATTCGTTGTTAGTGCAAAAAAAAAAAAATTCAAGAGAGTTTCATTTACTTCGGAATTATTCTTGCCTCTAAATAGCCCACACCGGTGCTGATTGGGCGTAAAACACAAACTCACTCACTCACTTCGGAATTATTTTATGCATATTAGGCTGTATGAAGCTTGATTTTGATCTTTGCCGTTTCATTTTTTCAGGCGGTAAGAGAAGAAGATCAAGTGGGGGAGAGAATCAACTTATTCTTAGACTTGTTACAATCCTATCAGGTATGTATCAATAAACTCTACTTGGCTATGTGTTTTTACCCTGGGTTCCCCCAGGGTAATTTTATCTAAAAACCAGTCTGAGAGATTTTTGGAAAAAAGTTTTCCCAGCCTTAATACAGGTGTGGATGTGGTCAAGTGGGCCATTTTGTGTTCATATAGAGGTGAACTAAAATGCGTTGTGGAATTGGGGATGGTTTGTTGACTTTTTTTTTTTTTTTTTTTTTTTTTTTGAAAAAAAAAAAAATAATAAAATTTTTTTTTTTATTTAGTAGTTTGTTGTGTAATAGATCGTTTGAGTCTTGAGGGGCTGTTTTCAAGCCGACTTTGCATTATAATGTCGCCCACGTGACGATCGTCCAATGACGTCCATGCGATTCAAGGAAGGCCTATAATGCATTTGGCAAATGCTTTTTGCAGTGCATATATTCTCAGAAGCAGTCTAACAATACTAATTGCAATTCTGCAAGTTGTAAAGCGTTTTTTCACCCTCAGTTTACCAAATTGCCATTGAGAAACAGCACTTGAAGTCAATCTGACAGGTGTCATAGCTGATTGCACTTTGCTGGGCAGTGCTACTTTGATCTTGCATCCACGGATCTTATTCTTAATTGCTAATTCCCAACAGAACCCAGGGTTTGAATCCTCGGATTCTTGTTGCAACTATTAAATATGTTTACCTCTATTTAAGAGATCAAAAGCCATTTAAATCTTTCAAATATCAACTAGTTAAAGAGGGATGAAAATGTATGTGCTACCTTCACAAAAATTTAATTATTATTCTAGCAAGTATGGCCCTAATAGTTATGCTTTTTGACTACTAGGACCTCTGTGAACGGCATGAAAAAGGAGTTTTGACGGACCACCAAAGAGCCCTTCAGAAAATGGGGCAGTACAAGAAGAAGAAGATGCAAGCGACTGTGAATACTTCTGCGGAGGTATGTACAATTGAATTGTATGTGTGTAGAGAAGTATTGTGCTATTGTTCATTGGATGGTTGATATAAATGCTGATTGTAACTGAATGTATGCTAAACTGTACAAGAATGTACAGGTCTGTTAGATTCCTTCCATCCATTGATCAACGAGTGACAATGAGAGAATGTCTTAGAAACATCATATGTGGTTAAAGACCACATAAGTTATAGTGTCTTCCTTGAAAAAAAGTTCTGTTTTGACATGAAAATGATAACTACTTTGTTGTTACAGAGTGGAGCTGTTGAGCAGTTAGAGCAGAGAATTCTTCGGGTGAGTTTTTGAACTGTCAAAACCAAAAACATTTACAAATTTCTTAACTTTGACGTTATTTTTGGGTCCTTTTTATGAACAAGTTCTATAACGCAATCAAAATGTGTTTGTTTCATTTTGACAGCAAGAAAGTGAAATTTCAAACATGGAGAATAGGAACTTCTTTTCCCTCCACTGTGTTCAGATGGAGACGCAACTGATTCACGCCAATTTGGAATCATTGCACATCACAATGGAGAACTTGGCTGCCGAGGAGAGCAAGGCTCACACCGAGGTAAGTTCATTGTGGGGTTATTTTACAGAATGAGTCTCTCTTTGCCAAACATTTGTATTTTATAAAGGTAGGGATGCTGTGAAAATTTTGGCCAAGTATTATGATATTACTTCTGGCTTATCCAGATCCATGGAATAAGACAGCCTAAAATTATTTGAAATGTTTCTGAAACTTATGACTGGCATTACAGCCAATTCTACAATCTGTGCTATATAACCTAGCCTGAAGAAGGACATCCATATATTTACATAATATACAGCTCATTTGAAGAGAATGAGAGAAACGCTTGTTCGCAAAAAAGTTTTCAGATAATTAAATTCTTTAATAAATTGTCCCGGCCAAGATGTCAAATTTTACTCAGGATTTTTTATCTGAAAGAATTGCCTTTTCTTTTGTTAGTTTAAAACCTGTTGTCATCATTGAATATCAACTAAAAATGAGTTTTTGGATGCATAGATGTGAACTCTCTTATGGTAATTTTTGTTCCGTGAAGATGAAGTTCGACTGCTGATTAATCTCTCTGGCTTCTTAGGACCTTATGCAATGAAAACTACAGATATTAGATTGTCAAATATTCAGATGTTCCTTTTCAGCTGACTGTCTTAATTTCTTTCTTTTAATTTCTCTCGTAGCTGGCTGAATTATGGACCCACCTAAAACCCGCCATTTCCAACATCCTTCCCAAACCTGACGTCAATGGAGTCAATTCTCCCACTCGGTCGCCCACTGCGTCCCCCATACACAACTTGACGGACGATATCATTTAGAACTGCTGCATGTTTCATAATATAAGAATCTAATAAGACTATATATTTCTGTTGGGTCATTTATAATATCAAATGTGCAATCTGTACCTAATTATGTTTAATGAGGTAAGGGGAAGATTGCATAAGAATATTGTGAGCAAAAACTGCACAGCTAATGTGCATGGAACTGTATAATAGGACCAATCTTTTTGTGTAGAAAATTCTACCGATGAGATATATCATTTACCCCAATTCAGGTGACAATTGTAGATAAAAATAAACTTGACATATAACCTGCAGGTTTAGATTATATAGCGTGAATGTTCGTTTGTTGCTGTATTGCAGCTTCAGCTAATTTATATCCATGTGTTATTGCCATTATGTAGATGACAAACATTTAATTTTATATCAGTGATCAATTATCGTGTTATCTATACTATGTGTTGAACTGTTACATTGGCAATATTGTATATAATCTTGTTCAGTTAGTCATTATTTGCATATATTGTATACATAGTTATTACATGTAACATAAGGTAGTGAATTGTTTCATTTGGTTGATTGGGTATCATCCACAGTATGACACAGTTGACACTCATACTGGAGACTGTAATACAAGGGACATCTTCTGCCCGGTGCTGAAATGTGGAGTTATGCAGTGAATTTGACGGACAAACAAGTCTTTACAGTTATCTACCTTCAACATCTGGAAAGTTTTTAGGGAAAAAATTTTATTAAACACTTGAAATGAAGAAAAAAAATTAAAAGTCAAACAAAGTCAGGAAAAAATAGAATCGTTATTTGCTATTGAATTACTATTGATTTGCGTTGGCAATTTTTGAGTTGAGAATTTATGAAAGTACCTGAGCATTTTTGGAAAGTTTTGCATGGGCCACTCGGGTAACGGATGTTTGTTTCTGAACATACATTAGGGTTTTCTCGAACCAGAACAGAAGAGCCTTCCTCCAAAAAAACACAGAAAATGCTTGACCCTTTTCTTACCACCATTGTGAGAGTAGCTGGAAATGGCATTTGGAAAACCTGCATAGTGCACATTGGCACTTAGCACCTTCCAGCTGGCACTCAGGCCTAGTGGGGCATGTTCATTGTCCAGAAACAAATACCTGTAACCAATTTAACATAATTGGCATATGCAAGTTTTCCAAAAATGCCCTGTAGTCATCTTTCATGGATAGCTCTCTATTGTTTTCTTCGCTGATTTGGTCGTTTTTATGATGTTTTTTCTTTTCAGCTGAGGGATGGGCAGTAGTTGATATATATATAAAGTACATCATATTTGCATGTTATATTTAATCTTTGTTCATTCCATGTGAAATGGGTTTGTTTGAAGTAGTGATTTTTAACCGGCCAAAGGCCGGTTAATAGAGGAGGGCTTAAGGTGAAATGGGACTCATGTCCACTTGTCCACTTGTCCATGTGTAAACTTTCCACTTGTCCACTTTTCTTGTCAACACATTTTGAATTGCCCTTTGCGACTTTAGTATTTCACTTGGATTTATGAAATTTGGTATAGGGATTCACTTAGGGGTCCTCCTCAGAAATTTTTGGGAAAATCCAAGATGGCTGCCAAAATGGCCGCCATATTTTGAATTGCCCACTGTGACCTTAGTATTTCATTTAGATTTATGAAATTTGGTACAGGGATTCACTTAGGGGTTCCCCTCAAAAGTTTTTGGAAAAATCCAAGATGGCTGCCAAAATGGCCGCCTTATTTTGAATTTTCCACTGTGACCTTAGTATTTCATTTAGATTTATGAAATTTGGTACAGGGATTCACTTAGGGGTTCCCCTCAAAAATTTTTGGAAAAATCAAAGATGGCTGCCAAAATGGCCGCCTTATTTTGAATTGCCCACTGTGACCTTAGTATTTCATTTAGATTTATGAAATTTGGTATAGGGATTCACTTAGGGGTTCCCCTCAAAAATTTTTGGAAAAATCCAAGATGGCTGCCAAAATAGCCGCCATATTTTGAATTGCCCACTGTGACTTTACTATTTCACTTAGATTTATGAAATTTGGTATAGGGATTCACTTTGGGGTCCCCCTCAGAAATTTTTGGAAAAATCCAAGATGGCTGCCAAAATGGCCGCCATATTTTGAATTGGCCATTGTGACCTTCGTATTTCACTTAGATTTATGAAATTTGGTACAGGGATTTTCACTTGGGGGTTCCCCTCAAATTTTTTTGGAAAAATCCAAGATGGCTGACAAAATGGCCACCATATATTAAATTGCCCACTGTGACTTTAGTATTTTACTTAGATTTATGAAATTTGGTACAGGGATTCACTTAGGGGTACCCCTCAAAAATTTTTGGAAAAATCCAAGATGGCTGCCAAAATGGTCGCCATATTTTAAAATATGCACTGTGACTTTAGTATTTCATTTGGATTTATGAAATTTGAAACAGGGATTCACTAAGAGGTTCCACTCAAAAATTTTTGGAAAAATCCAAGATGGCTGCCAAAATGGACACCATATTTTGAATTGGCCATTGTGACCTTAGTATTTCACTTAGATTTATGAAATTTGGTATAGGGATTCACTTAGGGGTTCCTCTCAATTTTTTTGGAAAAATCCAAGATGGCTGCCAAAATGACCACCATATTTTAAATTGCCCACTATGACTTTATTATTTCACTTAGATTTATGAAATTTGGTATAGGGATTCACTCAGGGATTCCCCTCAGAAATGTTTGGAAAAATCCAAGATGGCTGCCAAATTGGCCACCATGTTTTAAATTGCCCACTGTGACTTTAGTATTTCACTTGCAGTTCTGAAATTTGGTATAGGTATTTGCTAAGGGGTTCCCCTCAAAGTTTAATGGCATGCAGCAAACACTATCAGTCTGGCTATCACTGCTTAATACAAAACAATCCATGTAATAATATATAAATCACCCTCTTCATGATTTCAATCCCGAATATACAATTGCCAAAGGCCGGTTTTGAATCCATGGAATCTTGTGAAGTAGAAGATTGATGTGTTAATTGTGCTTGTAAGAGTAAAATGAATGGTTGTATGAATTCAGAGGAGTTATAAGAAGTTAACCGTTTCTTTACTTGTGAATGAGCTATGCTTGAAAAAATATGCCTTGTATAAACATTTCCCAAATCAGCAAAAAAAAATTAGGAAAGAAATTTATTTTAAAATGATTTTTTAGACCTGTAGAAACTGAATATTTTTCGTAACTGTCCTCTTTGTTTCTAAGTTGATATAGTAACACTGTTTAGTATTTAAGTGGACGTTTTTCAGCCTAATAAGACTATATAATAAGTTGTGTTTTACATGTACACAAATTTAGTTGCATAGAAATCCCTCTTTTTCCAAATTTTGAGAAAAGACTTGAATGAAACGTTGTAAAGGTTGAAGACTTGAAGTCGCATGGCCATTTTGTATGATACTATATAGGTTGTTAACAGGGCCTACCCATTTGAAGATGTGCAATTAATTTGATTGCCAAGTATTTTATGATATTTATCTGTTAGCACTCAGTTATCCTTAGCACTTTGATTCTTTAGAAACATTTAGTTACTTTGTTTTATATTGGTAATTAGTTTAAATCGATTGTCATATCTGTATATATATATGTGTGACAATGTTGTTGTTACAGTGTACTGTGTTATGCTGAAATATTTAGAAAATCAATTTAAATGTTGGATTGTTACACCTGTATATTAATCACTACTTAAGAATGTATATTTAACGTACAGAAGCAATTTTTGAAAGAGAAAGCACTTTTATACATTTATGATGTTTTCGATTGAAAGAGTGAATAGTTTTCTAGTCTTTCTATAACACTCTCACAGTTCCATGTGTATATACTACCTGTGCTTTTGTTGCAAATTTCAAAGACTTGTCTCTAAACATGTTTTCAAAAAAAGTTCCTTAATTTTTCCTGTTAATCTTTGTTCGAACCTGACAGCAAACAATTTAGCTTGTTTAGTTTCTATTTAATTATTTTCTGTTCACAGGTATATCATATAATCATATATGCTTTGAGTTTGATTTAGAAAATATTTGTGTAAAATTAACCATTCAGCCAAGTGGCTATCCAGTGATACATACGGTGGCTCACAAAACTGAAAAAAATAAGGGGAGGCGCAGTGATATTCGTTAGCTGGCTGCCATGGTCCAATTTTAATACAATGAAGAAACTTTTTACAGCTATGTACATACATTTCTCATTTCAAAGAAGTATAATATTTTTCGTGAGCCACTGTTTGTATTGCATACTCCATGAAATAAATTTATTGTTAACCGGGCAAATTTAAAGATATTGAAACGAGAGTCTCTGATTGGACAGAAAATAATAATAATAATATTAAGTATTTATATAGCGCCAATTCCAGTAAACTGCTCATTAGCGCTTGGTTGGATTAGCCAATATTGTCAGCAAATGGCATTGTCTCAGTTGGCGACATTTGTTCTCAGTTTAATTAAGCAGTGTATGACAGCTCCTAGGCCTGATTTATTTTATTACACATTTTCTTTTGTAATGAGACTTCTCTAGCTTCTGTGTACAGAGGCGAATTTGATTTCTTCTTTCAGTATTCTGACAGCCTGTGATTTTCTGTCCTTGGCGTACTGTGCAGCTATCTGCATGGTAGAAATTTGAAATATTATGCAAACTATAAAAGTACTATTTATAAGCGTTTTGATGAAAGGGGCTATTTTTGGTGTATCGACATTACAATGACATTTTTAAATTGCAATGTACGGAAATTACCAACTGAAATGAAATGTATGTCATGTATCTTTCCTGATGGGCTTGCTCAATGTAAAATTTTAATTCTCCATTTTGAACACACTAATCCATCCTTAAAAGCTGGTGAAAAAGACTCGGGAGTCAGTGAGTTTGAACAACTGTCCTGTTTGTTATATTAACTGTCAAATCATTATGACCATGCTTGTGATTTGGAGAACGGAATAAATCTGTGAATAATCATTAATGTGGTTTTAATTATTTTTATAATACAGGGAACAAAATTCTGCAGAACTCTCTACTGCTCTAGTTAGCTACTCTTATTGCTGTATTTGGAATGGCAGACCTGTGTTGATCATGGCTCCAGATCGAGTATCTCCAAGAATGACAACTTTTAGTCCGTTATCTGGTCTGCTTCAGGCAGCTGTTCCTCTTAAAAGCTGGAGTAGCTTTAGGGGCCGACCAGACGATAGTTGGGGGGGGGGCTATGAACTTTACCCCCTGGATGAACTTTTTTTTTTCGTTCGCGATGCATCGACGAACAATTTTTTCGCACGCGCACTCGCGACAAACTTTTTTATTGGAATTTTTACATTACGGTAACCTAGCAACAGATAGAAACAAACTTTTTATTTATTTCCATGTGCTGAACAGCTTTTTTTTTCAGTGTCAAGTGGGAAACAATCTTTTTTTTTCACCAAATATCCATAGCCCCCCCCCCCCCGAAAGATCATCTGGTCGGGCCCTTAGAGCAAGTAGCATTGAACATTGAATTTCAGTGCCTACACTAAGATGACTGAACAATCAGTACAAATATACTGAAAAAGCATTGCTCCATGACACTGGCAGTTAAGAGGTTAATTTGAATATTCAATATCATGGAGATATAACAACCTTTTTAATATAGGCCGATCATTTTGCAGTCTTGTTAAAGGGGCTCTCTGTCAGTCTCTGATAATATAACTGGGAGCCTTATGAAGCCTCATATGGCAGGATACACCCTCCACAACCTCTCATAAACTCCGTATCCCCAACTGAACCCCTTTTAACCTCTGCCACCCTCAACTAACCTCATCTTCCCTCACCTAGCCTCTAATTCCAAGTTCAAGTTCAAATTTCTTTATTGATGTAATTAATAATACATACAGAACTTCCCTCAACTAAACTCGCCTTCCCTCAACCAAACTCCGCTTCCCTCAACTAAACTCACCTCCCTTCAATAACCCTCAGATGCCCCAACGTGAAACAGCTGCCTGTTACCCCATGGGGGTGAGGGTGTATCCTGCTATGATGCCTGTAAGGGGCTGACAAGACGATAGTTGGGGGCTATGGATTTTACCCCGAGATGAACTCTTTTTTTCGCTCGTGAAGACGAACAATTTTTTTTTCCGCATGCGAACGAGCGACAAACTTCTTTATCAACTTTAACATTACGGTGCCCTTAGCTACAGGTGGAAACAATCTTTTTTTTAATCATGTGCTGAAGAAACTTGTTTTTCAGTGTCAAGTGGGAAACAAATTTTTTTTTCATCAAAAGTCTACAGCCCCCCGGCCCCCCTCCAAAGAGCATCTGATCGGCCCCTTGTACCCAGTGCCTAGATGGTCAGCTAAACAGTAACACTGTAAAGACTACACATAGGGGACAAGGAGCAACGAACAAATACAGGACTCAGCTCTATCATCTCTTCATTATGCTTGCCTCTGCTAGTTCATCACGTAAGTTGGCTGAGCAGAGTAAGCTCAGATGAGGCCTGGAGATGAGGAGCATCAAGACCAAACATATCCACACTAACCAAGAATATAGACTTGCTCGACACCAACAAAAATTTCTGAACCAACTAAGAATTTAAGATTTCAGGCAGGAACTAAGTGCACTAGTCTGGACTAGATCCGTCTCCTTTCCAAAAACAATGGTTCCAAGAGCGACGGAAAAATGGAGTGACATTTAGAGAATAAGTGAGTGAGTGAACGAGTTTGTGTTTTACGCCCCATCAGCACCGGTGTGGGCTATTTAGAGGCAACCATTCAGAGAATAAGAGTTGTGCGCTGTCCCAAAACATCATCATGAAGAAATCATCCTATTAACCATTACAGGAAGATGACTTTCTGGACCTTTGCCCAGCTTTAATCTGATCTAAGGAACAGTCCGACGTTCTGTTATCAGAGACAAGTTGCTAACAAGGCATAGGAAAACTAATGGCAATTTCATAAGATTCATATACATGTATATTTTCAAAAATAATAATATTTACATAACAGAACAAGACAATTTTATGCAATTAAAATGTTTTCACATAGCATTATTAAAGCAGAGCATTTAGCATAGGCCTATTACAATGTATAAGCTTGTCATGAGTAAAAAACTAAAATTCCTTGGAATCTCTCTAAGAAATATCTACAGCAGCCCGTAAATCTTGAAGCGTACTTTCCATGTCATTTTCTAATTGAAGAATCATTCCTGAAAAATACAACATGTTTTTAGAGAAAGACATACCTGGTAATTAAATTTATCAGAAATTAAAATAAATTTACAAAAGAGATACATTTGATGGTAAAAATATATGTATTTATAACACTAGCATAACACCCGTGAAGAAATGCATGCGAGAAGGGAAAATGAAAGAGTGTTTCGTTATGGCCAATAGTTAGATAATGAGAAAGAACGACTTGAGCTTCTGTGACATATACATGTAATTTCAAGAACAAAGCCGGATAAGGACATTGTAGAGAGTGTAGAAAAGCAGCTTGCAAGTTTTCATAACTGGGCTGTCAGTAGTTTGGTTGGAGTAGCGTAAGGGGTCCGTGAATTAATAGTATGATAATCAGAACTTTTCAAAAATGACATGTGGATTGTCTCTTATATCAGATATTACAAATGAGGAAATTGATAGAAACACCAGGCAATGTTAATAGAAGAAATAATTACTATTAAATAATATAAAACAACTAAAACACATACCAGTATTTGCATCAGCATCAGCGATCATGTTTATAACTAATGGAAGCTTGCTTATTGAAATTATCTGAAACAGAAAAATAAAAACAACATTATATTCAAGTAAAAAATATATTTAAAGAAATCATATTGGGCTGTTCAATGATTAAAATAACAGTAAAATATACTGTTGTTATCAACTGTTATCAACTCAAACCTATGAAGATTTTCTGGGTGCTTGAGGAGAGCAGAGCCCTGTTGCAACAGAAATGTTGGGAAAGCTTGTCAACACTTGAGAGTTCACCCTTTGTCACCAATCTCATTCAAATACTTTACTTAGCATACAGTCTCAAATCTAATTTAACTCAAAAATATCAAATTTTCAGACACTTTGATGACAACAAGTGCAGCCATCTGTAATCTGAACTCAGGAAAAGCAGCAGACCTACAAGGCATACAAGCCGAGCACTTCAAGCTTGGAGGAATGATACTCGCAGGGGCTACTACAGTGGTGATCAACAGGATACTGGCAGCAGGCGAAATCCCAAAGGAGTTGAAGACTGGCTACAAGATCCCCATCCCCAAAAAGGGAAAGGATGCTCTGGAGATGACAAACCACAGAGGAATCACGATCACCCCAACACTTGGTAAAATTCTAGAGCACATCCTTCAGGAGGCCAGCAGACCCGGCCTGGGTGGAAATACGAGCAATCTCCAGTATGGATTTTCCAAGGGCAGTTCCCCAGCTATGGCAACACTGTGTCTCTCAGAAGCCCTGGCACATGCAAAAGATCACAAGCTGCCACTGTACACCGCAACGCTAGACGCACAGAAAGCGTTTGATGTAGTGGATCACACTCTACTCAAACTGAGGCTTCACCATGAAGGAGTTGACAGCCATAACTGGAAGTTGATAGACAGCCTCTACAACGACTGCGAAGAGGTGGTGACCTGGAGAGGCTCAAACAGCAGGCCCTACAAAGTCAGGCAGGGAGTGCGCCAGGGAGGAGTCTTGTCTACTTCCCTCTACAAGGAGTACATTAACCCCCTTCTGACTGATATGGAACGCTCTGGAGTAGGACTTATGATAGGAAGTGTATACCTCGGCATCCCAACCTGCGCCGATGATGTGCTTCTGCTTTCAGACTCGGACACCCAGCTTCAGGTGATGTTGGATTGCGCATATGAATACTCAAGAGCAAACAACTATAAGCTGCACCCAAGCAAGAGCTCAGTGACGGATCTCCTTGGCAGACCAGCGAGATGTACAGAAAACCAGTGGTCTTTGGGCGATGACGAAGTTTTAATAGTTGACACCTTTACGCACCTGGGGATGACCTGGGCTAGGGGAAGTCTCAGTCCGGACACCGCAGAGAAGATCTCGCTCGGGCGCAGGACTGCATACCTTCTTATAGGGAGAGGCATTCACGGAAGAGACGGTCTCAACCCGATAATTTCGGCACAAGTGATGAGATCTCAAATTCTACCAAGAATTACACATGGACTAGAAGCTACCATTCTGAAGAAGAAGGAAATAACAGAAGTCGACAGGGCCTACAAGGAGCTGCTGCGTCAACACCAAAGTCTTCCGGAACGTGTTGCCACTGAATTCATCTACCTCACAACTGGCACAAACCCAGCTTCAACCTTCATAGAGTATAAGGCGCTTCTCCTTTTTGGTGCAATATGCAGACAACAAGACGGTCCATTGAAGAATCTCGCCATTAGACAACTCAGTCTCCCAGACAGCTCCAACAGTTGGTTCGTCAGTATAAGAAGGATTGCCATTGTCTACCAGATCGATCTGGTTAGCGCCTGGCACAGCCCCTGGTCGAAGCAGTCATGGAAGAGATACATCAAACAGGCAATTTTTGGCAAGAGCTACGCCGATCAACTACGAACCGCTGCAAAGAAAAGCTCCCTGAAGTGGCTGGATCTTGAGATGTGTAAAGCAGGCGCCCCACATCCGCTATGGAGAACAAGCATGTACAGTCTGCAGGAGACGAGAAGAGCAGCTGTCAGGGCCAAGCTCCTCGCTGGAACATACATCCTCCAGGAATCATTAAAGAAATTTCAACGAAGCGAAAGCAGCGAATGTACTCTCTGTGACACAGAGGAAGAAGACGAACAGCATTTTATGCTGAGATGCCCGACTCTGGAGACAGCTAGAAAACCCTGGAAATGCGAGCTGGACAGTGCCCTAGAGGATCTAGGAATCAGGCCAGATGACCCAGAAGATTGGTTGAGGATAGCCCTTAATGGCGGGAAGGGGGGGGGTGCTCTCTGAGATTGACTCTGTGAGGCTGAACAAAATATGCAACAGCTTAGTTTTTAACCTGCACACGCTTAGAGAGAAGCTAATCACTAAGGATACAGTCTGATTTTATATTACTTCATATATACATGAAGGTGGTTCCACAAGGGACGGATAGCCATACAAGAAGAAGAAGAAGACAATACTTTTGTTTGTTTACTCTACTAATGCCATCTTTTAGCTCCCCCATGTAAGGCTAACGCACGTATCTTTGTCAGAGGTAGCTAATTGAGTAGATGGACTCATTGCCGGGGATCCTGCGGGAGACACCTTAGCACTTGCCACCACGAAACACCTACTCAAGAAATACCAGAGGCTCGACAGTTTAGATTCACTTATCCATTTAATACACAATCTATAGACAGTTACATTAAGAGTCATTCAAAGAACAGACGGTATTCAACTTATCAATACATTAAACAACGATCTTAACCAATTACATATACTATTAACTAAATACCTTCTCAATCAACCATGACCTATAGCTCCTTTATGAGGAACCCTAATGATCATACCTCTCACAACAATACCCCTACCTGACGATCCATCACTGCGTCAGGGAGACAGGCAGCCCTCCTGCTGCCTCAGCGGGAGCGGGCTCTGTTCTGCCTGGGCAAACAAGCTTGCCCCCAGAGATTGACACTAGGGTGCTCTGCAGCTGCGCAGAGGCACCAAGGTAGCCGTTGCCATGGAAACATGGGGTGAGTTCTACCCCGTTGCTATCATTGTAGCTCATTACACAATAATATAATATATTACATTACTTTTATACAATAATAATATAAATGACATTATAGAATTAAGATCTTGAGGTTCATGGTGATTTGAGGAAACTTCCTACAAGAGGAAAGAATGAAGACACCTCTGAAGCTAAAAGCTCAGCGGTGACATCCCGACCGATCGAGGATTTTTTATAAGATGGTTTTTCTCCGGTTTGAAGAAAACATTATTTTAAACTTACAATCGAATACGGATTACATTCACGTAATAATGAATTAACATATACTGTGCCTAATAACGTAACTATTCATTGAAAGGAATGCTTTTCACAATTGCTTTTAAAGATGGAAGCCTAAAATGCTTCATGCTGATTAACAAAACGATTGAAAGGATTATTAATAGATTTTTGGTATAAATAGAGGAAACACGTCTCATTGCACCTGAACTTTGTGAGTGCTTTAATGAAAGTTGTGGTGACATCAGGATGATGTAACCACTACCACCGGGCAGGCGGTAGGGGGGGAAAAATTTTAAGATAAAATCGGGCGTGTGCAATATGCCCATGAAAGACGATTTGGAAAAAGGAAAAATTTTAAAAGGGAAGCAAGAATATGACTTGCGTCCGTGAAAAGGAGAGGAACTGAATGACAGTCCTTCAATGGTGTCAATGAGATGCTGAAAGGGGAGCTCAGATAGGAAAGTGAAATCTAAATGTTAATGATTGACAGAAAAGGACAAGTTATTCTTATGACCTATTCGCCAAAATTTTGCAATTTTTTTGTGAATGGCTGGGTTCCGCACCCAACGGTATTTTTGGAAGTAGAGCCACTAATTACATGGCTCCTCAGCAAAAGAGACTCAAGCACCAGGCGAGTCAAGTAGCGGTTTTTATCAAGGGCAGTTACGGGTATCATCCCTTGCGTGTCATTGGTTAGGCATAGAGGTAAACCAAAAGCATAAAGTGCATGAAGACAGGACAGCCTTATAAATTTAAATGAGTTGGTATGTCCGATACCCTAAACTACAAAAGTAAGTAAAATGACATATAAGCAATAAGCAATTTTAAAAGCAACAATTAAATCATAAACAAAATATAGTCTAAGCGCGAATATCAACAACAACATGGATCAAAGCGACAATTAGTAATTTAAAGGCGACAAATAGCAGAATAATAAACGACAATTTGCAAAGTAATAGGCAAAATGATAAAACAATAGTCCAGTATGGAGATAAACAAATCAATAGTGGACTATAGTTTCGTAAAACTTGTTACGTACATTCTAAACAATCCGAGTGAACTGTAGGCATAAGGCGTACAGAGAATTAAAACAATGCTAAAATAGGTAAACAGTATACTGGTACAGTGAAGCGATATTGAAAACACATGTACATACTAATATACCTGAGGAAACTTGTATAAGAAAGGCTGGCAGAGATAATGCATAAACCAAAGAAATATTTAAGAGGATTAAGATACTAGAACGTTAGTTTAAAGGAAAACATTAGCTTAAAACAAGATACAAATGTGTCAAGCGAGATCAGGTGTTTACAGAAATAGTTCAGTGCAAGAGTTGACCTGTGATAACAGTGAACATGTCGAGACATAGCTAATAATTAACAGTGCATAGTGATTTTGTTGATGTATAAATGTCTAATCAGCGATGCATATTACACAATACGGGTGAGAGTCATTTCATGATGTGAAAGATAACGTTATTCAGACATATGCGGACAATAAGATTGGAGGAATCATTGATTCGAGGAGTCAATAATATAAGTCATTGATTTAGGGCGAAGGAGGCGACAGGAGACGACCATTCCAGTTCTGTAAATGTCAGTTCGGACGAACAGTGTCTCTGTGAGCGGAGCACAGGCGAGGTGCTGTGCCATGTGCATAACAACTATGGCGGAGACAGAGGAAAGTTCGGAGCGAGTAACTGGTATTTTGATGATCATACGGAAGACCCGAGGGACTGATAAATCTGCAATACCGTGGAGACTTGCCAGATCGGCTTCGTTGCGTGACTGACCCAGGTTAGGGCCAGGCAGAAGAGGTGGTGACTCGTTTGTCACAACTTTTACGTGTTTACGCAGACAGGCCCGATGCACTTTCTGAGATCACAATGTTTATTATGTGTTATGTGCGAGCACAACTTTGTGCGAGAACGCTGGGGAATGCGTGGTGAGGAAACTCTTCTGAACTAGACACAATCCATATTAGTGTCTGTCGACGGTAACCAATAGCAGGGGCAATCCGTGTTAGCCACCTGAATAAGCTAGTTACCCAGAGGAAAAGAGTGTCATTAAGAAGATGCATGCCGGAAGCGAGTTGGGAAAATCCATATTAGTCACCAACTGGAAATGAGGCCATGCTCTTCAAGCACGATTGTTCGTTGATGCTTGCTGTAGAAACAGAGGCAATCCATGTTAGCCGACTGTTAAGAAGCTAAGCAGGAGATGACATCACCATATCATCATACAATGTGAGCTCGGTTGTGAATGGTGACATGTGCGACGAAGACTGCACAATGCCAAGCCAGACACAAAAGTTCAAAGAAAGTGCTGCAGTAATGTAGCCCCATGTTGGAACCAGGTCAAGGCAACGATGTGCTTGCCGTGGTTACGACGGAAATGGAGTGAAACGGAATGTTCACACTGGTGGTCGCCCCGAAATGGTGCCCTCTTCATATTGCCATGAGGTGATGACAGGAACTTGGCCGACTCGAAGTGGTCGCACTTGCTGTCGGAACGTGGTCCCATGCGCAATCATGGTGCCCAATTAGAGGTGGTGCCCAATCAACTGACTCCCGGATGTCCACCATGTTTGTCTCTTGATAGGATGCCCATGACAGTAGAAGTCATAATGGAAGGCACAGGAACTGAAAGACTCTCTCAGATCAAAGATTAGAGAACATATGCATCGAATGTCTCTGTGATCACAGGTTGCCACAAGTAATCTCGCACTGATGATGGTTGTCCAGTTGGACCGACGACTCATGATCAAAGAGACATTCCCGCAAATTATGTAACAACACAGCATTATTTTGGCGATGAAATGGGTAAGGAGCTCGCAACTTATAAGGTTGGCAAACTGGCCGTGAGAAAAGCATGTGATATGTAATAAATAGTGGCATAAGCATCATAATATAATAAGTACCATAACATATAAGATTATATAAATGAGACTGGAAAAGCTAATTTAACAACAAGAATTGTACATGATGAAAATGAAAATGGTCACAAAAGGAGGTATTGATATGTATATAAATATGTTGTTTTTTTGTTTGTTGTTCTTGTTAAAACTTTAGATATTTTCGTGGTGTATAGAAAGAGATGTGGATTAAAGAAGATCCCAGCAAAAGCTGTTCGTTAAGTGTAATAACACGAGTCCACATTAAATGGGAAAGAAGAGCAATAAACCACGGCAAAATTGATGTAGCATCAGAATGATCAGCTCCCCAGAGATCAAAGTGAATCACATCAAATAGAAAAATCAAAGATGCAACGCTTTAACAGACAGGGAAAAACTTTGAAACAAGGGTGGAAATATTCATATCTCAAATGATAATAAAACAAGGTACCCACATGACGAACCTGTGAGGTGTGATTATCACATCTTAGCTTGCAAGAAAATCATGGCTTGAAAAAAAAATGCTAAGACATGGTTTCATGCATAGAAAAAACGTTAACAAGATGCTAAATTATCAGCAAGTATACCAAATAAAACATGCATATAAGAATCATGGTGATACTTGAAATCAGGATGAGGTATAAACTCATAAGATGATGGATAATATCAGTAAAGTAAAATGTAATAGCATTGTGAAAAATAGATGGGTAATGCAACGACTATCAGCCAAGAAGGTGGGGCTGAAGACATGGTTAGAAATTGAAAACATGCAACGTGCACTTAAGAGTAAGAAATTAATTAATGAAGCATGAAAACTGTCCGGCATTTATGAATTTACATGTTATCATGCAAAGCAGTGTTGAGTAACTGTGACTAATCAGGGCGACATACCCTATGCAAAACAAATAAGATGAAAGCACAATGCTAGCAAAGGAAATAATTATTCATAACAATCTGGTAACACTAGCCTGCCAACAACTTTTCCCATCATCAAAATGACAACTATTCTTGTTTCAGCTTAGAAAAATCATCAAAAACATCATTATGGGAGGTATATGCTAAGAATTTTGAATACTACACAAGCCACAAAAAAAAAAAAAAAAAAAAACACTTTCCCAAAAAATAATACACGCGTGTACAAGGGTCAAGGCAGGGCACAACTGCCATATCATCGAGTTGGAAGAAATCATCAACTCGGCATCGGGTTGGCATTCCTCATCAGCCCGGCATTCTACACACATTAATTATCAACACAACATACGTTACCAACTCAAACTAGTGGATACTGCCTGCTTCAGTTCCAACAAATGTGCACTAAAACAATGTCCTAATGACCTGGCTCGGCATGAGAGCACTAATTAAATAATAAAAAAAAATCCCTAAAGTAAATGACTAACTGTAAATGCTTCTTACATAGGCTTAACATGCAAGATATAAAATGGATATGCATTCGCATGTGGAAGAGGGTTTTACTGGCCTCACAGGAGCGTGGCCCTGTGGGTTGAGCCAAGAATATTGTGGCACGCGGTGCGCCCTTATAGGGGGGGCAACTGCCTGCTACTAGGCAACGAGAAACCACTTCCCACGGTAGCATCTCAAAGATCAGCAACAGCAGAGAACACCATCTGCCTTGGCTATACCGGTGAGGTCATACCATTAAGTATCTATGGCGGTGTGTAACCAGCGCTGGCTATAAATGTATATGAAGGGTGTCATTTACTCATAAAAATAATGCCTGATTTAGTCTTTCCCCTAATATGATGCAACCTAGTGTTTCATGGGTGAGCTGCCAAAACATCATATAAATCAAATCGGGACCCTTACCGATTGAAAAAGTGTCATTACCAAACTATTGGCTTCACTGCGCAAATCCAAGGCACAAATCTAAGACGCAAATCTAAGGCGCTCATGACCAAATTGTGGACTTACAGTACATACTAAATTTATCAAAATCATATACCCGATGCACAATATGCATCATTATTTACACGGTCATGAGTCGCTGCAGGAATGATGGTAAAACACATGCTTATAACGCATGCTGCATGTGTGAAGAGACCCTTAATACATAAATATTAAAAGAAAAATGAAATCGAGGGGTCCGAAATAATATAATAACATCAACGTCAAGTAACAAATACGCTAAAAATACAAGTGGTGCTCAGTAAATTGAATTGCTAACAGTTGCAATTTAAATAGCAATGAAATAACAAGGAAATCTATGTATGCTTGGTATTCAATATAAGCAGGTTTAAATTGGCGCATTATCCGGACTTAAAAGACACGACTAGTCCCGCCAAACAATTCATGCAGCATAACCGGTAAAACAAATTGCACAATGAGCATTGCAACAAGAGCATTTCATGAAAATGTGGCTAATCAACTTAGCACTAAATTTGCTCGTGCACTATTGCAGTATGGGGCTGGCGTGCTGAAAATAGACTTCGTAAACAAAGATCTAAAGCTTCTGAGACATTAGACCATAATATTCACCCCAATAAACTGGCTGGCTATGGAATCATTAAACCATTTGAAATCGTATATTTCCGACAGACAACAAATAACAGAATATAGCTGGGGTTCCTCAAGGCTCTGTGCCTGGTCCACTGTCATTTATCATATACCTAAACTATATACCCCTGGGTACGATTGGCCCGACACACGGTTCCTCAACAAGAAAACCCCGACAACTAGACATTCTATGAGATCAGAACAAGTGGTCAAGGAGCACGTCAGTGCAGATGATGTCATTGACACACTTTCAGTGGCTGTTGTCTGAACTTAAACTATTTTAAAGACCTTAATATGCATTGATGAATTTGTGGTTCAGTGCTGTAAAATTCCGACTTTCACCAAATGTACGGCACTGTCATGTTTGGTTCTTAGTATAGGAGCTTAGAGATTACAGATGGAATCATGGTTGTGTTTCAAACCAAGGGGCTAGATGAAGACAAATTTTGATTCCTTGATGAATAGTGTGGGTGTGATATGACTATCCTAATTGGCTTATGCATGATGCTTTAATTTAACACGCCAAACAACAATGTCTAGCTTCACAATCTTGTATTTCAGCTTCTCATTATACCTTCAGATAGGCCCATCCATCGTGAGAATGGGGCTTTTGTTGTAGTTGTACTAACACTCCCAAATTTACAGCATGTACTGTTGGTGTTCATATAAAATTTCAGACGTGAATTATGTGACGTCAACCGAATAGACCAACCTGTTCAAAGTTTATATATGTTGTATAATGCCAAATCACTCTACAGTAACAATTTCCCCTATGACAAGTTTTTCAAAGTATTTGAACTACAAAGAAGTAGATTATTTCTAATGGTATATTATGTTTGAGTGTTTAAATTATGCAATATGTCTGTTTATTGGTGAAATTGCTCAATTTCCGCCACTAACATCTTAATAAATTTAGTTGTTTTTATGGAATTTGCAAGTGATTATACTATTTGATGAACAAAAAAAAATGGTTAAATCGATATTACTCACACCTAAAATCCACTATAGAAACCTAATTTATGTGTAAATATGGAATTATGAGCAGTATATTAAGAAAAACATGTCTGAAAATAGGCGATTTTTCAACTTCTTAGACCTTTTTCAGAAAAATCAAAAGAACCAACCTAAATATGCCTTTTTGCTGAAAAAAAAACCAACCAAATTTGAGATCTCCAGAATATTTGGCCCATGAAACCACAAGTCTCCAGTGAGAATTTCGAAAATAATTTAGATTTGCCCACCCCTAGCATTATGTACTCAAAGTTGAGACACTGGAGGAGGACCAAATGAGAACAATGCATTATGTAAGCCTTGAGAAAACAAGAAAGGATAGCCCAATGCAGAAAGAAGCACTGTGTTCCAATAAATTTATCACTATTGAGAGTGATGACTGAGGCACAGCTATATTTGCAATATGCTGGCCACCATCATACAAAGATATGGTCAAAAAGGAAGACCATAGAGATAAATCAGATGCGAACAAACCAGGAAAGCGATGCATGTATTTGTTCATTAGTGCAGATTAAGGTTACATCAGGCAATGTAGCGTTGTCTGGGTATCATGCAGGTACCAATAACTCTATATAAGTGGTCTGGATGTCAAAAGAAAGAGTAATTACAAATTCACACATATATTTACACTATCAGCATATCATATCATCCTTTATGGATTGCACAATGTTCAACCCTTTTGTCATGGCTTGATTGGGGTATTATGTATACACAGCTATTACATCCATCAAAGGCAAAGCATGATCGTTACATAAAAGCTGTTAAGTTGTATCAAATCTTAGATCATTTGATTTGTCAATGAATTACATTTTGAAGAACTTATAATGGTGGTTAATAAATCTGATGCTAATATTATCTATTCCTATTGTAGTACAGCTAATGGAACAAACGTGATGTAATGATGAAGTTATATTTTATTACTCTTAAATATTTAACTGATGGCTGACAAAATTAACCCGCGAGAAACTGATAGTAAGTGACATAGCTTACATTACATACACTATGCTGAAATATATAATGCATAATTATATAAGCAATAGTTTTGGAAGCCTTCAGTCTGGAGTGGGGGGGGGTGGAGAGAAGGGTAAAACACGCAAAGTTGCCTGGCCATGCCTGGCTGGGCAGGCTTGGCTGCCTGTGTAATGCTCCCCTCCCTAAAATTAATAAGTAGCAATTTACTTTACTGGTTAGTTGAATTTTATATCATGACATAAGGTATAGTTTTTGGGATTTTGTCTTATTTTTGTTTGACTATGCAGTGAACCATGAACTTGATTAAGATACTGAAAGCATAGCCATATAGATCTTTTTGAAGAAGGTGGAACATTGACAAAACATGCTGGTGGCATAAACTGATAAACCATTGACTACTTAGATTAGAAGCGCCCAAAATGCCTGAAAGTATAGACTGTATGTTCATGTCTAGCAGTTTCACCTGAGGAAGTTCCTATATATGGGTGTCAATCAAATAGACTTAAACAAGCGGCAGGGCCCAAATTAGAATAGCTTCACTTCTACTGGTCACAGTTTTTTTCACCATTGAAAGAGTGTAATGCTATGTGATATCCAATTTAATAGACTGTGGTTGACATGATGATGCTCCCGTGCATATATATATAAAGATAATGTGATATTATTAAAAATAGGTATTATCAGTAGATATAGTAGTAGTGTGTTAGTAGTAGGACTTGTTCCCGTTTTACCTGGACCATGGTCTCCATGAAGTAGGCTTTATATTTCACTAAACTTATTGAAACATCACCAGTTCCAAGCAATGTCACCAATATCATTTCACAATCAATAAATGTGTATTGGTAGCTCATTGGTTGGGAATTTGGAATTATGATCGAATATTTCAAATCGTTGAAGAACAATTAGTAGTTGGTATGCTAGTAGGACAAAGACAATACCGTGTGGTAATGCGGTGCGGCACCGAAGAGAAAGCCAGGCACCCCGAACACTGTTCGAACAGAGCCAGTTTCGATCATACTACAATATGCAAATTGACCAAGGTCAAATGCAAAAAAAAAAGGAAGGAAAAAGTAGAAAGACCGCTGTCCTGCCCGGCAGTTTCAGGACGGTGTCATTGTCATATGCCGACTAGTAAGGAAATGTCTGCTGAATCAAAGGTTGATACAATTTTGAAAGAATTAACTGCTACTAGAAATGATTAAAACAACATCGCCAAAAAAGTCAGGTTTTAAAGCTGCCCTGAATGATAAATTATTTAGGTAAATATGGATGCCTTTCTGTGTATTATAACATAAACCTGTGATCATTAATATTTACAACTAATTTTCTATAGCATCACTTTGATAACATCATTATTTAGTTATTTATTTTCTTTTTTCTTGATAGTGCTTCCAACCTCCAGCACATCCATTATAGATGACGTCACAAAGTTTATAGCCAGCTCAACTGTTCATTTTTTTTGTGCGTACCCGAAATAAATCTAGGGGTCATTTAGTGCATTTATTGGTCATTTCAAAAGGAAAAAATTATTGTACACTGGAGATATTTTACACACTCAGCAACATGAGCCAGATACACCAGAAAATGTAAAAATTTGATAAACTTTTGGTTCAATCTTAACCTATCATTCGGGGTTACTTTAAATGTTGTATTCATGGGATTGTATTGTACTCTTGAATTTTGATTGCTTCTTTTGGATGTTTTTAGGTACTAGTTGTGATCTGTGTAATTCTTTGGTATACATGTTAAGAGAATTATGATGTAATTATGATGTAACAATCATACTGTAATGATTATTGATTGTAGCTTTATGAAGTTAGATAATTCTGTGTTTAGAATTAAGTGGGAGTGTTAAGAATGTGTAATTCCAACACAAGGTGGCATCGTAGTAGTCCTGTACTCTGAGGACCTAAGGCCCTCTAGTGAGTATTTTGTACAGTACCATCAAAGGATGTTCAACTGGAAACACATGAGTTTTACTCTTGTATATTTCAAACTGGAATATTGATTAAATAACAACAGGCTAACATTGTAATTGATGAAATATATAGAGTTCCTGGAACTAATGAAGGTGATTGATATTAATTGCTATTAATCTATCTGTACTAAAGTTAGGGACCAGAACAAAAGATCACTATTGGTACAGACCGAAATATGGACTTTGTGAAGATGAATTCTCACATAAATACACAGAAGTATATATTCAATAGAAAAACTCATATACAGCAATGAAGGAGAAAAGCAACATTACAGTATAGGCGTGATTTGATTACAAATGTTAAAATGATTCTAAGAAAATTTGGGAAATTTTTAAAATAGAATAACAGGAAGAAATGGTCTTACTGATAGAGGCATCAAAATCGTGTTTAAAGGAGTTCTATCTGAAAAAATATTGAAGTGAAATTTGGAACACCCTATGCTGGGTTATGTGTTAGGTCCTTTACTTCACATAATCCATGGTAATGGTATGCCAAGGTCTTTAAAATTTAGTAAAACTGTTATGGCCGCAGATGATACCACCATTTATGCGACTGGAAACAATGTTATATTCCTATACAGAAAAATTAATGAAAGTGTGTAGTTGTACAGAAAGTAACTGAGACAAAATTCCTGGGAGTTTGTAATGACAAACATTCAAAGTGGCCCTAGGAAGGTTTTTTGTTAAATGTAAGGTGGCTCAAGCTGTAAATAGCTTAAATCAGCAATTGTAGAATAACTTAAGTTTTGATGGCAGTTATAACATCCTCATGATTGTGATGGATTTGACTTACGATATGTCATTATGTAATGTAAATGTTGACCTTGGGAGTCTTTCGACCACATTTGACTCTAGACCACATTTGACTCTAGCTATTGTTTAAAGAAAATCTATTAAAATGGACTGTACGCTTTGTTTGTTGCAAATAAAACAAGCAGAGATGATGGCATTTGTATGAGAATTTCTGAAGTATGCCGTTGGTAAAATTTTAGAATCAATTCTAAACGAAAGACTTGTATTCAAAATAGTATGATGACTGTCAGCAATAGACCAGTACAGCTTGCTACTCCAAATCTGCAGGCCAGCCAATAGTTTCACCCCAAAAGGGTAACAGAGCTGTGACCAAAACTCCGACATTCTACCCCAAGTTGCATACGGGCTCCAATGGGATAATCGATGTTTTTGCCAATTAAAACCCATTTTTAGGCCAGTAGGTAAGCCTATAATGGTATGGGACCTTCCAGTTGGGCATGGTGGAATTGGATAAAGATTTTAGTAACTTATTTTTGCACTTTTTCAATACCTGGAATTAAGTTATTAGTAGTTTATTGCAGGCTACAACAGTACAACACCATCCACACACAAACAATGCAAAAGAGCAAAATCCTATATTTGTCACATAATCACTGATTGTGTGCAGTAATGTTTATACATAGCCAATGAAAATCTTAATGAAATAATTATTATAGATTTCTACCCTATATATCTCACTTGATGGATCATGATTAGGCTGCAGAGTTTGCTTCTTTATAGGATAAAAGTTACATTTGGGTTTTTTATAAATCATCAGGTTGCAAAATAAGTATTATAACGCAGTCTTAATTAGCCATTTTAAGCAGTCTTATATAAGATATCGATTTATCGCATAGGGCGGTTTGATTGAGTATGATAATAATGCTTTCTTTGTGAAGCCGTGCATTGCCGACAATATTATTTTAGTAAGCCTGACATTGCAATTAATGAAAGTCTGTGAACGGTATATATAACAAAAAGAAAAGAACTGGTGTAAAAGTATACTTATGTTTAATTGTCAAATGTCATAATAGGCCCAACTGGTCAAGTCATTATTTGTTTTTGATAAATCAATATAGGCCTACATGTACTGTAATCGAAATTTATAAAGTCATTTTTTTTTTATATTTTTATAGGATAGTAAACTAATTCAATAGGCCTATATGTTACCCCAGAAAATGTATAGATGATAAATCCTGTGTTAGCAACTTGTGAAACATTATTTGATTTTCCCCTATATATGCTTTGAAATACTTCTCTACATGTATTAGTGTTAATTACAAAGGCATGTATTGTTTTAAATATGTCTAAAGTCAATGCACAGTAAACTATTCTTATCTGGTTTAGCTTGTGACCCACAATACATAGTTTATAAGTGATAAATCTAAACATTTGGGTGTAAAATGCTCCCAAATATATATGTTTCCCATGTTAAAAGGGGTACAGCAGCACACATGTTGTCGGACCTTTTGTGGTTGCTAGGGGTTGCTAAGGGGAGGCGTGGCCTTACCCCAAAACTGTACTGGTCTATTTGGTTGGGAAGAGGATGTAGCACTGTGGATATACCATATGCAACTGGACATAATTGCCAAAGTGACAACTCATAGCCAGGTGGCATTTTCTGTCCATTTCCGTGCATCCCTATTATTCATAATTCATATGTGAATGTCTGCTTTCATGGAACTGCTTTACCCTATGTACTAGTAGCAATTATAGAGGTATTGTTCTTTGTAATTCTATTGCTAAATCGCCCGACATTGTTATAATCGCCGGACATTGTTATAAGGCAGAGGTACAGGCCAATGCTTAATGCCAGTAATATGCAATATGCATTTAGAGAGAACCATAGTACTGTCATGTTCACTTGAATGTTGAAAGAGGCAGTTCGGCATTATGTGAATCATAACACAGATGTTTATTCATGTTTTGTTGATGCGTCTAAGGCATTCGATCGTGTGAGGTATGACAAACTGTTTAAATTGTTAATAGATAGAGGAATTCCAGCAATAATTGTTAGAGCAATATTAGATATGTATATGCGCCAAAAGAGGAGAACAAGATGGCAAGGAACATATTCAGAACCATTTTCCACCACAAATAGTATTAGACAGGGTGGATTATAGTGTTCAGTACAATCCACAAAAAACAGTGTGTATGAGTTTTAGCAGGAAAAATAGAATTTCACCAAATGTGAAACTGTGTAATGAAGATCTTAAATGGGTGTCATCCTGTGAAACACTTGGGTACTCATCTTGACTGTAATATGTCAGAGAACACTGAATTTAGAATTAAAAAAAAGGAGTGATATGGTACAGCGAGTAAATTATGTGCTGTGTACTTTGGGTGAAGAGTACAAACGATGTTGAAGTCAGATAATGTTAAGGTAAAATACCTGCGTAATCTTAGTATCTGTAAAGCAAGTACAGTGATAGGAGCTAATTTGAGAATAGTCTCCAAAAGAGTACACTGTGATATCACTAATATTTGTGTCTCGGTTCCATGGCCATCAAGAAAAGCTTTTTTATCTCAGTGATCTATTTAAATTACTAATATTTGAGTTGACTGTCTGAGACAGGTCAAGATGACTGTCTGAAACGGAGTGGCTTAAATGAAAGAGCGCTGTTTGCCAGACACTCAGGTGAAATAAACAGGTAAGACAAAAAACGTTGAGGGTTTGGTGGGAATAAACAGGTGGGACTAGAATGTTAAGTGGTTGATGGAAAGGTGCATTAAGGTAGGAAGAAAATAGTGTAAACTGGGAAGGTGTGCCCCTCAGATTTTACACAGAAAGCAGAAATGGAATTGAAGGTGTGGTGGCTCACTTCGGCCCGTGCCGTCTCAGGATGAACGACACAAACATATGGCTAAAACACTGAAGAAATGTTGGTACAGAATAGTGGGTTTAGTCTAAACACAGACCAAAAAGATAAACACGAGAAGGTTTAGGGGAAGGAATTTCAAGTAGGGTTGATGAAAAGGAATGTTCAACTTACTGGGTCTGATAAACAGAAAGGAAAAATGAAGGTGTGCCATTCTCGTGAAAAGGTGAACATAAAGTGGATTAATGGAATCGTATTAGAGTGGTCCCTGGGGAGGTACTTTTGTTTATGTAAACAAATTCTGAAAAGTCTGCAAATTCTTTTGCTGAAAGGTTATAGAGTAGTTCTAGGTATGTCTATGGCTTACAGTAAGGAAGAGAGGTCGCTATCCTTCACCAAATTATCGACTTTGCCACAAGTGTCAGCTTTGGTATTAGAGCCCGGAGTCACTGAGTTCAGGCATCATGACCTGACTTGGGTGCTTGATGACTTGACTTTAACAATTGTCATGACTTGGTAATTTGCCATGACTTGAGTATTGCATGACTTGACTTAACTGACTTCCAAATAAAGGTCTATTTGTTTTGCTTTCAAAGTTGCAGATAATCCATTGAACCATCATAGTAGACTATATTGAATTGAGGTACTACCTAAAATGAGACTTAATCACCTAATTTTAATCTACATCTAACAATGTTAGTAAATTAATCTGTTTAAAGTATAGGTTAATGAAAAGAATGACAAAAGGCCTAAAACTCAGTGAATTTTGCTGTGAAACTACGACTGGACATCAAAGTACAGGCCTATGCAGACTATAGAGTAATGTCATTAGTTAAAATTTGAATAAACAGACACATAATATAGAAAGAAAATATATATCTTTTAAAAGTTGTCAATTTATTTCATTCCCTTTACCAGACAGCATTATCCTTATGTCAAGCACTCTCAAGTATAGAGTTTGAATCCCTGTGTTTCTACTTGATGATGTAATCATTCCAGCTGTATTCTGCACAATTTAGTGATGTTGAATAAGGCATTGTACATATGTATATTGTAATTGTACAAATTTTGTGTATCTCTAAAATGTCTTGTTTTTGATTATTAAAGTTATTTGTACATTGTCTTCCGTAATTCTAATGAAAAGATATATGCAGATGCCTGTGGAAAATATTAAAGAGGAAACCCATAAATATTGAAAACAGCCAGCATAGTTTTGTAGGACTGTTGAGAGTGGATGTATTTGAGAGAAGGAAAACAGTTTTTGTTGAAAAATATGAAAAGGTAATATCATGGAAAGGGAGTGAAGGATAAACATTCAGAAAAAATGGGTAAACACTGGATATTATCTGAGGTGGCCAGAATATTGGCACATCCATATGATTTCTCTTCTGAATATAAAATTTTACTTTCAAAAGGCAATAGAAAATCACTCTATTTGAGAAGTATGCATGATATTGTGTTTTGAATGATGTAATTTGATGCATGTTTTTCTTGTAAATAATGATCAAATATGAAATATCAAGCATGTATTAAGTAATCTAGAAATTTGTTAACTGGGATGTCTTTTGCTTATGTCTTATATATATATATAATTACTCATAATTTTCTTAATAAGCTGAAATGGCTATTTATTTATGATCAGTATAAGTGGTGTGTTTATTTCATTGACTGTTATCTATATTAATTGGTGTGTAATGTCAACTCTATTTTATAACTATTTGGGTTTTGGGACCTAATTTGCATTTGTTTTAATCTTTAAAGTACCATTACTGGTATACGTCCGTAACAGTATGCTTACCTGAATTGAACTACTTATAACATGTGTATAATCAATTTTATATATATAGTTAATGGTATATATAATTAATGCTATTACATATATATTATTTAACCTTTTAAATTACAAATGACACATTTAGCAATTGTGATAGGGCCAACACAATTTAGTTATAGCTCTTATATCAAGTGGATATGGTAACACCAACAGTTGCCCTCAGCCTGCGTAACAAAATCGATGGTACTTCAAAACTGCAGACTAGGTGGCGACGTTGTTAGTAACCTGGTCTGTAAACTAAACATTGCCTGAAAATGAGGAAGCCAGTTCCAAGGTCAAAAACGAATGGCTAGTGACTGGAGGAGTCTGGTGTTCCTGTACAACTCAAGCAAAAGGGGTGCTTGACAAAAATATAAATGCTGATATCAAGATTGTCAAGACCAGTAAAAGAGAAGCAGAAACAAAATGGAGACATACCTAGCTGCAAGCCAACTGTGAGATATTGAAGGAAAAGGAAAATGAGCTAAGTGGAAGACTCAATCATTCAAAAGAAAAAGTACCACTGCCAAATCAGTAATTCAAATCACTGTCAGAGATGGAGATTAAGAAAATGAACACTTTTCTTGAAGAGGAAAACGCATCGAAAAAGTAGAAAAATGCGCCGCTAAAATATGCAATTTTCTTCACGAAAAGAAACTCTGTACAAAATGTAACAGCTCGAAATTGCGTAAGTCACTCAATAAAGTGTCAAGCGAAACAGCTCTCAATGCATAAGTCACACGTTACTTAGATTACTGGAAAGGCTGTGATTGACAGCGTAATAGGCAAACAGATAGAATGACGACAAAGAGACAGATAGCATGTCTCTGAAGATATTGCCACAATGATTCCGAAATCACAATTCAGAAACTCATAATCAATTGAGCAATAAATGGTTGGGTGTCATTAGCTGCTGCAAGCTTGGAATAAGGATAAAAATCAGCCGTATTGACTCATAATTACTTTTTTCAAAGGTAGTATTTGATGAATTGCAGCCCGTATTAAAATTGATGTGAATCAAAGCGTATCCCTTACCGTATGACAACAAAATCAGATCCACAACCCAAAATTAACATGGAATTTTGAAAATATTCCCTGCTTTCGGTGAATTACAACATGTAACAAGAAATTATGTCTCAAAAGAAGCATAGCCTTCGTAAAAATTCAATTTGGATATGTGATTAATTTGAAATTGCCAGAAAATTAATAAATGCTCTACAAATGTAGGTCCTTCTCTTAACTCTGGAAATACCTCCTCTTACCTCTTGAAATTAATTTAAGTTATTATACAATTAAAGTTGAAACAATACATCACACAACATTCCCGCATTTGCCTGTAATTTGATGTATTCAGCATGAAGGTGGAAGCTTCCCCAAAATCATTAATGAAATATGTGGTGCCAGCGACGTTTTACCATTGTCCATCATGGAAAATGTGATATTACAAGGACATTTGTCATGTTACAATTAAGATGACCCGTTAGTTAACCATCATACGGATATTATCAAGGTTAAGAGATGTTTTACACAAAAATATACGAAACACAATGATACAAAATATGCTAGCCACAGGAAACAAGACAACAAGTCAGCAGAAAACGAAATAACAAGTCAACATAAAAGAGAAACAGGGCCTAAATGAATAGCAGCTGGTAGCATAGAGGTGGTGTCCCTTGAATTATGAAGACATGTGACTGCAGGTGAAGGGAGGCGATCAAGGTAGTGTGTGCAGATTGTAATTACCCAGGAAACAGAAGGATGTACCTATGCAAAGAATGGTCCTGCAAGGCCACAGCTTGGAGTAGAAAGGGGGGGGGGAACAAGCAAAGTTGGCTGGCTATGATTGTCTTGGGCAGGCTAGCTACCCTGCCTAGCTGCCTGTGACATGGCCCCCCTTCCCACTGTCAGATTAACAGCCAATGGACTTTTTACTGGATGTATTGGAAACCAAAGTTAAGAACATATATGAAGTTTAAAGAATATGTTTATATAAGAAATAGAAAACGAAGATCATTAATTACACAAATTAGATTAGGAATTCTCCCTATAAATATAGATTTTACACATATGACAGACATTGAAAATACCTAAAACTCCTGTAGAACTTAGAAAATGTGATAAATGTGACACAGGTGATACAGAAGATGAACTGCACAGCCTCCCAATATGCAATTATAACACTGCCTCAAGAATAGAGCTCTTGTGCAAAGTGATGAGACTAATATCTAACTTTAACAATCTCAATCAAACCCAAAAATTTAAACTGATTATGTCAGAAAAAAGACCGGAAATAATACAAGCCCCAGGTTCCCACCTAAACAAAATTATTGGATAATAGAAAGCAAATAAATAAACAATAAAATCCCTAGGTTAGAAATAGGAGTCACCCCATCTGTTGAGCTGATAAGCGTTCTGCTGAATTGATGATTGCTAAAACTGTAAATGTTTCTCTGCACTTGGCAGGACATCATGGCATGTACATTGAGCGGTTACCGCTAGTGCGTGCCAGAAGCCATTGCTATACGACGACATGAACAGTAAAAACCTATTGACATTTACAAATTTTTATGCTATGCCTCAGTGCCAATCGTGACCATTAATCAAATTACACACCTGTTCTTCCTGCACAGAGTCTGTGTACACAGCTCTGGAAAAGAAACTGTTATGCTGATGACAATGTTGCTTGTTCTACTAATCTCAATGGCTGCTACCCTACTTCCTATTTGAAGTAGCATATATATCATTTTAAGTATTACGCTACTACATATATTGCAAAATGTGACTGGGACCAGCCTGTAAAATATATAGCACGTCAGATGTAGCAAGTGCTTAAATAATGTAAGTAACAAAGTGCCGGAGTACATAAAACCTGAAATTGCACTGCCTCTAACAAACTGTATGAATGCTATTTTAAAAGAAGGAATTTTTCTGAGCAGTCAAAGATAGCATAATTTTCTGACCGATTCATAAAAATGTGTCAATCGTTATTTTTAAAATTATAGGCCCACATCCATACTTCCAGTGATCTGTAAAGTTTTTCTTTTTAAGCAATTATAACCAGATTTATCATTACTTCTATTCATCAAATTGTAATCACTAATTTTGTAAAGAAAAATAGAAGGAATAGCAAAGAAAATCCGCAGAACTCCAATGTCAAAATTAAAATACACTATAAAACTGCTACATCTGCCAATATCAATCAGGATCAATCAGAATCCAACAAAAATATAAATGCAACTCATATTCAATTTTATCTACCGATGTCCATGTCTGAAAACGTTGTAAATTAAAAAGGGAAAACACACCAATGTCTATATATATAAAATAAATTTGGTACTCGCATCCTGCCTATGAAAGAAGAAAGATGACCAAAGTTAGTGGCCTTGGACAGTAAAATATAGACAACTAGGCCCGAGACAGTGGACCACACTATGAAGATATAGTGGGCATAAAAATAAGTAAATCATGCAACATTCGCAAATGTTAAATTGACAAGCACATGATGCAGGCAAAACCATGAAATTGCAACCAAAATGTGAAAATCCCTCAGATATTCGCCCTACGGACAGTCAAAATACAGACGTGGCCTACTTTTATAACATAGCAGCTAAGTTGCATCATGATTGTAAACGGAAGTAAAACAGCATGGTCATGGTAGGACCAGGCTATTGAACTTGATTGCTGAATTTGAAAAAGAAAGAGATCACGTAAGTGATGGAAATTACTTAATTCAGAAAAATAATGATCAAATGCCTTTCTCACTATCAATCTGCCAATAAGAGAGCCCTTACCCGAAATGAAATTAAAGGTGTGCTGTGTTGAAGCGAATGCCTGAAGATGCGAGAGATGCCCAGAGACTTGAGTGCGCCGTTGAGTCCAGGTCTGGATGAGTTGTGAGGTAAAGTTGTGAGAAGTGTGGAGGATGAGATACAGGTATATCGATACTTAAGAAAATAATTAATCGGACTATGTTTGTAGTTATCTACTAAGCAAGGAAAATTTCCAAGATCTGGTATTGCTAAAATTTTGAATAAGAAATTTTGAATAAGTACTAAAATTTTGAATAAGAAATTTTGAATAAGCATAGTAAATCAAGAGACAGTGTGACACAGCAGGCAAGCGCCAAGAAGCCGCAGACCGGTTTCTCTCACCATGCCATCTTTTAGCTCCCCCATGTAAGGCTAACGCACGTATCTTTGTCAGAGGTAGCTAATTGAGTAGATGGACTCATTGCCGGGGATCCTGCGGGAGACACCTTAGCACTTGCCACCACGAAACACCTACTCAAGAAATACCAGAGGCTCGACAGTTTAGATTCACTTATCCATTTAATACACAATCTATAGACAGTTACATTAAGAGTCATTCAAAGAACAGACGGTATTCAACTTATCAATACATTAAACAACGATCTTAACCAATTACATATACTATTAACTAAATACCTTCTCAATCAACCATGACCTATAGCTCCTTTATGAGGAACCCTAATGATCATACCTCTCACAACAATACCCCTACCTGACGATCCATCACTGCGTCAGGGAGACAGGCAGCCCTCCTGCTGCCTCAGCGGGAGCGGGCTCTGTTCTGCCTGGGCAAACAAGCTTGCCCCCAGAGATTGACACTAGGGTGCTCTGCAGCTGCGCAGAGGCACCAAGGTAGCCGTTGCCATGGAAACATGGGGTGAGTTCTACCCCGTTGCTATCATTGTAGCTCATTACACAATAATATAATATATTACATTACTTTTATACAATAATAATATAAATGACATTATAGAATTAAGATCTTGAGGTTCATGGTGATTTGAGGAAACTTCCTACAAGAGGAAAGAATGAAGACACCTCTGAAGCTAAAAGCTCAGCGGTGACACTAACTGAAAAACTCAATTGTCCTCAGTGCATAGCTAGCACAAATTTTAAATTGTTACTTTAATGATTTATTTGTCTCACAGCAACAGACAGAATAGTCAATAGAATGATAGAGTTCCAATGTCTTCAATTTTGAAAGGACATGATGGCGTGACATGAAGTGTGATTTTTACGGAATAACACCTTGAAATTTCTACGGAAATAACACCTTGAAATTTTATTTGCAAGCCAAAATTCACATCCCTCCAATTCCCTCAGCAAAATAAGAAAGTTTCATGCAACAGTAAACTATTTATTTGTTCATCCGAATTTTGGTTGATTAGCAAATTTGCTAAGCCAAATTTTAGTACAAGAGTGAGCACGGTCATAGTGAATTAATAGTAATTTTAAAATCATATTTTAATACCATACTTTAGAACACCTGAAAGCAAAGGTAACCCTCACCTGATGAGAACCTATTTCAGTGACTATAGACTTGTTACGTCCTAATCCCAATTTGCTGGCTTGCTCTGTGGCCATTCCGAATGTTGCGAGGAACCTTGGTTTCATTGCAAGTTCAGGACTACTTTCATCGGCGACTGCAAAGACAACAAATAAATAAATAACAAGAATGAGCCAGCGCTGTGCTGTATAATTCATGGCAATTTTATGCCACAGATATACAACACCCTTGGCCTGTGTAATCATCTAGATTTCATCATTTGGCATTAAATCTGTGGACTCTACAAAGAAATTCAATCATAAAGTGGTTTTTCATGGAGGAATTTTCTGTGAAAATAATACCACTTTCCAAAGTGCGGAGGAAGAATAAATGGTAGGAATCCGTAGGATATTGTAAGTCAGACCACAACAACAAGTGAAAGAGTGGAAGAGGAATTCAATTTACTACATAATATTGAGTCATCAAAAGAATCCTGTTGAGGTTTGACCAAGAAGAAAGAAAATTCCTGATAGGCCAAATCCCAAAGGATAATTCCACAAATAGTATACATTAGGGTGGCCCTTAAAAGCATAGTAAAAAATAAAAGTTTGAAATATTGGTGGGCCACCCTCTGAAATGATGCCAATTATGGAAAAAATGATGAATCGGTTAATATTTAGAGGTGGCCCACCGCCCTTGAAGTTTTTATGTTTCTGGCGTAATTCTCTTCTTTTGTTAACTCGCGGTTCTGTATTATTTTGCCAATTCAAATGATACAACAAAATAAATGGCATGGTTGAACTGGCCTTAATTAGAGCTTCATTTTGAGTACCAACTTGGATGGTCTGTGATGATTTTATATTTGGAATGTTCAACTGAAATTTGCTGAAATCCTCATGTTCGCTTGACTTCCCTTTAATCTCAGATGATTTGTTCTTTTGGCAGATGATAATTAATTTAGTGTTATCTGGTGCAAGAGAGTTTTAGCCTTAGATTAAAACTCTTTCATAATATAATGCTTAGGGCTTTATATCCCACATTTATGTGGCCGGTAGGCTAATCACTAGGACAGGATAAGTATGAACAGCATGGTTGAAACTGCTGTAAATAATTTAATATGGGTTCAATTGATTGCCTATGTTAGATCAAACCCAGTTTTTGAAAACCCAGACCACTCCCAATTGAGCTTACAGCACTCCCCCAATGCATTCTTAGGGAATTATATCAAAGTCAACCTTTGACATTTTTCCTGTAATGATGCCGTTGTTAATGAATTTGCCTTTTTCTATAATATGTGAATAATTTCATGTCAGAATATCTTGCAAATATTAGGTAGACCTGAACAGAACCTGTATGTCACTCACTGGTCTAGCTGTTTTTATGGTACAACTTGACAAGAGACTTGCCAGTCAGTAGTAATGAACAACCAAATCAGTGCCAAATTTGTGAAAAAAAATATAACAAGAAATGCTGTTAAATTTGACACAGAAGTAACCCTCCTGGCCCCATGGGACAAGAATCACCAACTGTCCTGTTGGAAAATCATAAAATTTTGATAAAAGAATATGGGAAAATTAGATCTTGCAATGATTTTTTGTCAAACCAGCACATTGACAATTGACACATTGACTCCTTACGTACATTTTTCAGAATCATCACGGCTTTCATGAAATTATCCCTACCCCAGACTGTGAAAGCTTTTTTTCATAATTTACCTTATACAGTGATCAGAACAAGCAGCTGCCCTCATTGGTAGTCCATTTTACAAGGTCTGGTAAAGAATTATTGCTCCAGATTGAATTCGGAGCCGTCATGTATCAACACAAACAATTTTGAAAAGAACTCATGACGTATGGTTCTTGAGGTTCCTAAATAATGGTCATAGACCATCCAAGTTGGTACTCAAAATGAAGCTCTCATCCAGCCCTGTTCAAAAAATCTAATTATATTGTTGTATGATTTGAATTGGCTTAGTTATACAATACCGCGGGTCGGCGAACGTACAGAATCATGACTGAAATGCAAGAATTTCATGGCTCGTGGGCCACCTCTAAATGTTAACCGATTTGAATGAGATTTTACACAGCCTGTTTTTACCATAATAGGCATCATTTGAGGGGGTGGCCCATATAAATTTCAAACTTTTTTTTTTAAGGGCCACCCTAGTATACATATGACTTAATGGAGTAGGCCTACAGATATTTTTTTGACTTCTTCAAATACAAAGTAAAGAACGAACCTTTTAAAACGGGCACGCCATCACGGTCCGTCACTACAATGGCATGGAGACCATCCACCCTGAAAGGAAACACATTATCAGCACAGGTGAAAACAATAATCAGATAATGAATCCATCAAGTTAAAAAAAATGTAATGTTCATAATCATAACAGCTGAAAAATCATGAATTTAATAAGATTCTTAAAAATTAAAGGGGCAGGGTCCCAAAAGTTCATACACACATGTATTTAAGCATAGGCCTGGCCTATATATTATTGTTCTTTTTAGGCATTACTTTTAAAATTTACCATTGACGACATCTGACTTTGATACGACAGCTGAATTAGACATTTATACTGGAGGGATCTCAAGTAGGGCTGCATGATTAATCGCAAATTTATCATTATCGCAATATCAAGTAGGTGATAATATCGCACAAAGGGGTGATAAATGAATTTTAAAATTTTCCTGTATTTTTGCCCAAAAATGGGAATTTCTTCTCATGAAATTCAAACTTTTTACTACAGTTTTGGAGTTTAAAAGGGAAATCTCTTGCTTGTGAAATTATCGCACAATTTATCGACATCGCGATATATGAGACATAGTTATCGCATATCGCATCTCAACCTATTATCGTGCAGCCCTAATCTCAAGTGAATTTCACAGGTGCTCCACCTGCAGTATAATTTGTTGTATTGTTGGCCAAAATGTCAACAACTTGCTGGACTGATTGAATCGCTTGCCAGGCGGGTTGGTGAGAGACGAATATAGCTGCTGTATCGAAATCAGATGTCGAAGTTGATGGTATCGTTATTATAAATCTGGTTAATACTCAATGCTTACATTTTCATCAAATTATGAAAGTGGCGCTTCACATCCTGAAGTGAAAAAAATATAGCATTTTACAGTGGTATTCGGTGGTACAAACAACATCAATGGCCAATGATGGTGGGCCCTAAATCCTAATCCTTGTGGCTATTTGAACAGAAAATAATTAATTAAATTAATTAGGCCTATAAACCAAGAAATGCAAGCCAAAATATAATTGTTTACGATGACCATTACTGACTAGACCAGCCCCATCATTTCATTGAATGGATAAATGGGCCTTTTGTAATTACTAATGAAATACATTGTACCAACAACAAGATCATGTGACCACTCATCACTTCACACAGCCCAAAATTAGGAAATGATCTGACAGAAGCACAAAACCATTGTTATCAATCTTGTGTGCCCTTGTATTCTGACAAGTAACTGCAGACAAGATAATGTAGTCAATCTTAACCTGTTCTTAGGGGCAATGCCAATTTTATACCAATAAAGCTGCAAAATACACAATGTTTACCTCCACCATTTTCACTTCAGTTTTGATCTGAATGGTACAATGATCGCTCCCTTCAAAAACAATTTTGAAGTTTTCCAATTAACTGTGAATATCACAGGAAATCATTTGATAAAAACAAACAAAATTTAAATTATTATTAAAATTAATCATAGTCCATCAAAGCCTCCTCTTGTCCTTCAACAAATTTAATTAAAAAAATTTAGTTCAATGATAGCTCCCTGGGATGGCGTCACGTGACCAGCCAGAGAAATGGTCAAAATGGTGAGGATCAAAATGTTTGACAGCCAAGAAAACCTCAAATTGCAGGGTTTATAGATGGCTGTTTATCGTGAAACTTTGCTGAGATGTATAGGAAAGTGGTGTAATTAAAATGCAATCACAGGTTTAAAAGTTTGCAGCCCCTGTTAGACAGTTTACTAACCTGAACTTGGCTGAAGCTCAAGTCAGATGTTCTAACTTGACA
The DNA here is from genome assembly GCA_026936325.1 of Platynereis dumerilii. Classification (NCBI taxonomy): domain Eukaryota; kingdom Metazoa; phylum Annelida; class Polychaeta; order Phyllodocida; family Nereididae; genus Platynereis; species Platynereis dumerilii. The sequence continues at coordinate 13,784,951 of JAPTHN010000002.1, read as the reverse complement.
ACTTTTTGACATGCCATTGAAGTTAGTTTTGACAGGAGCCAGTTTGACAGGTGATGGAAGATTCAAGATTAAATTTATTTTTGTGTTCACTTCATTTCTCATCTGGTATCCCATCACAAACAAATTTCATGTATTTTCGTGACCAATAAATCTATGTGTATGTCTGTTGAACATAGCTATCTACCAGTAGGTTCTGATTATGCTGTCATTGCATAACTTTCATTGCCTCCAGTTGAATTATAGGCTTAAACTATAGTATTCGCTTTAATTGGTGTGATTTACTATGCTGGGCCGTAGGCTGGGTTAAATCCTAGGGGGGCAGAGACGTGTCCGGAGGCATGGGCAATGCATTGCGCATCCCGGAAAACCCTGGCAAAATTTAAAATTTTTACATCTAGACTACTAATGTGCCTTTCTTGGCGAAATTCTAGGGGAAGGGGGAATATGTTAATTTAACCTGGGCTAATGGGAATCAGGATCATGATTCATGAAAATACTGCTCGTTCTCTCAAGGAGCTAGGAGTCTGTACACAGTTTATCTTGACAAAACTGAAAATTTTTATATCATGTGCACAGAATGACAAGATCTTTTTTAATTTATTCAGCAAACCAAGGATAACAGTTGACAAAGCCAAAGATTGACCTTTCAAGATGACTGCGTTGGGACATCCGTCCAATTCTCCTATGACATTATGGGTGAAGGCTGAGCCTTTCACTTATGGGGCACTGCCGGTCACCCCCCACCCGAGACTCTCTTTTCATGTAAGTGCAAATGAGGGAGAGAAAAATTTTTGAACTACACAGTAATTGATACATGCAATGATTTCATTGTTATGAATTTATGATATTATATGTAATATGAGCATGCAATTTTTAAAGCATATTTTTCTTTTTTGTTCAGAATATCAAAAAGATTGTGTCTTATGCCAAGACCAAAGGCAATGCTGGATTTCCCAAACTGAGGTGGGTTTAAGAATAAAAGATCCACTCGTAATTTCTTTCGTCATTGAGGGTTACATTGATTTCTGATATATCCTAATCTAAAGTAGCAACACTACTAATTTGCGAGTTCACTCGCATTTGTGAGCAAACAGGGTTAAATAAGGGTAGTCAGAAATTTTGGATCGTTTGTGAGAGACAAGGGAGCACTTTTTAAAGTTTCTTTTTCATGAAATTAATGAAGAATTGGCTAACTTGAGGCGCCTTGCTCACATTTGTGTCTTTGGTGTCTTGTTTAATTACAATTTAAGTTTTTAGTTTCAACAAAATCACGGCAAAACAGGAAATAGAAATACTGTTGTTATTGTTTTACTGCCCTCTGATTGGCCGAAACAGTTGCGATCGTTTTTTGGACACTTCTAATGGGGCTAAAATTATAATTGTAGGCTCTTTAGAATCCCAAATCCTTGAACCATATGAATTCGTTTTTTTATGGAGATATCTTTATTCATTGCCGAGAACTCGTTGAAAAAAAATTAAAAAATATGCACAGTGTTGATGCAGGTGTGAATCTTTATAGGCTCATTTCAGCCGCTTAGAATCATCAGATTTTCACCAAATTTTCACACAACGCAGTTTAGAACCTCCCTGAAGAAACAAAACCAACATTTCCTGTCAGACTATATATTAAAACCCCTTATTTTCGCTCGTACGATCATAATATCAAAGTTCAGACAAAGGGGTCGGATTTGTCCCAAAAGTGTGGGGCAAATCCGCCCCCCTTGAAGTTGGGTGACAAGTGACAAGAACATATTGGTTTCTTAAGTGAATTATATTCTTTAATTAAGCACTGATTCTTTATGGTATATTTACCAATGTGTAAGGATTGTTTCATCAATTTATTTGCGACATCAGAAAAAGTTTGCATATGACACATTCAACATACCATAAAACATGGCAAAATTCTTAAAGTCATCTCTATTCAACTCATAATCACTATCAATGGTGTTAAATGGCATAACAGAGTGACTTATAAACCATACCTTGCGTTTATGTTTTTAACACGAGAATCAGAGGGGGCAGATTTGCTCCATCGACAAGGGTCGGAATTGCCCCAACCACTAGAAAAATATGAGTTGCCATTTTCTAAAGATTCATTTTATTGATTGGTGAAATATCTTGTTCATGTAAAGTAGTTGAATAAACGTGGCAATTCATGACAATAAGTAATTTTTTCAAACAAAATTTCCCAGCAAAACACCTCAGTTTTTAAAGTTTCAGTTGCACATTGAAATTGCTTGGTGGTCAGTTGCTTGGCTTCCTTCCCAGTTGCAGTCAAAACAAAACTATGTTACAGGACAATCTTTGTGTTTCAGTAATCTCTAGATCTAGTAGCACTAATCTGCATGAGAAATGTTTATTGTAAACTATATTTAAGGCCATGAGGGAACTTTTTCTCCTCAAGGGGGCGGATTTGCCCCGGGGGCGGATTTGCCCCACCTTACCCTACTCATCAACCTATTCCTCTCACGACCTCATCTATCCCCTCATAACATCCCGCTATCCTTCCTCTCTTCCCCAGTTCTTCCCTTTCTTCCTAGAATTACTATATACTTCAATTTTTCACTTCCTTCTCATACTGTCAGCCCATTGGCTGTCAATATAAACAGTGTATCCCATTTTCATAATCTAGCTCTTTGTAAACATTGTATCTCATTTTCACCATCCAGCATCACATCTTCATTTGTAAACATTGTATGCCATTTTCACCATCTAGGACCCAAACGTAAACATTGTATATGGTTGTCACCATCTAGAACCAAACTCTATTTTTTAAACAGTGTATAGCATTTTCACCATCTACATCACAACTCCCTTTTTCGTATAAATCCCTCACTTCCACTTCTCTCTCATCACCCCTTTCCCTCACTTACCCCTCCCTTCCTATACATAACCCCACCCATCTCTACTTTACCCCCTCCTACCCCCACTTACCCCCACCTTCACTTTCACCCAAAACTTCACTTTTTCACTTTTCTCCCTATACTTAAATTACTTCATTCACCCGCACTTACCCCCACTTACCCCCATTTACCCCCACCACCTTTACTCTCTCAACCTCTCTCTCTTTCTCCCCTTACATCCCATACTTAAATTTCTCATTTACTCTCATTTTACCCTCACTTACCCCCACTTACCCCCACCACTTTTTCCACCCAAATCCAACTCTTTCTCCCTCTACACCTCCAACACTTAAATCACTCCACTTACCCTCACTTAACCCCACTTACCCCCATTTACCCCCACCACTTTTTCCACCCAAAACTCCTTTTTTCTTCTCTACTCACTTCCTCTACTTAAACTACCTCAATTACCCCCACTTACCCCCACTTACCACCATTTACCCCCACCACCTTTTTCACTCTAAAATTCTTTTTCTTCCCTACACACTTCCCTTACCTAAATTACCTCAATTACCCCCACTTACCCCCATTTACCCCCACCACCTGTTTCACTCTAAACTTCTCTCTTCTTACCTACTCACTTCCTTTACCTAAATTACCTCAATTACCCCACTTAACCCCACTTATCCCCAATTACCCCATTTACCCCCACCACCTTTTTCACTCTTAACTTCTCTCTTCTTACCTACTCACTTCCTTTACCTAAATTACCTCACTTAACCCCATTTACCCCCACTTACCCCCATCACCTTCCCCACATAACATATATCTTTCATCATTTCTCACCTCATCATCACTAGTTCTCAATATGAGCACCGACCCCAAAAAGTCTAATGTTTCCACACGATCGCATAGCCGCTCCGAAACTCGAAAAGAATCAGGGTGTGCAGATTACTCTTTTTATGACGCTGTCAATGGTCCTTTTTAGGTTTTCGCGTTCCTTCTTCGTAGTGGTTACTGCTTCCCATGCATATGTGGCAATTGGTATTATGCAGGCCTTTACCACCTGCCACACCATTCTCATCTTAATACCTTTAAGGTCTGGGCTTCTTGCTATAGCCATAATTGTGTTGTAAGCTGCTTGTACTTTCTTCTTTACTTCATTAAGTTGTTTATTCCATTTTTCCACTTTTTGCAACCATCAGTATCTGAAGTTCGGGGGGAACGGGCACTGCCCCCCCTGGTCATACCACTGCTAAGTTTATCGTCTGTTATATTTCTCCAATCATGTATGGAAATCTAGGCCCCAAATTCGACACCATTTTCCCAAGAATCAACACATCAAAGCAAAACAACATAAGCATGGTGAACTCGCATGTGTTCCGCTTGCGACACAAATTCTAGTTCCATGTGTTTGTATAGCCAGGGAGCAACAATCAGGGCCTCCTCTTGTTGTGTCTGCTTTTACCTGATTCTAAACTGTTTACTCTCCTGCTGCGTTTATAAAGTTCATCATTTCAGTGAAATTCATTATTTCCAGTTATTCCGTATGGAAGCACATCGCCTGCAACAAACTCCAGTTGGCTGAAGAAATGGCGTGGCTGTAAGTTCATTTCAATTTGGCTTTCCTGAAAGGATAAAATTCTTTTCAAAGTTTGAAAATATCAAATAGACCCGCAGATATTGTAGTAATCCTTGTGCAATGCGATTTTGAGGTTTAGTGATTCATTGAAAGTGTAGACTCTGGAGCTATAGGTACAATGAGATGGTAGTTGACAATACTACGGTCTGTCTCATTTTTGGAATGAACTTCCGTCGTCAAAAATCTGACAAAAACAGCAGCAAAACATCAGAAAATTGTGACAGAAAAATTACAAATTTGCTTATCTACCCGTGAGTATGTGTATTTCTGCTGTGTGACCTGTAGATGAGGAGCAATCTGGCCGAACACCTTTGCATGTTGTGAGACAAACTGTCGTTGTAATCATTTTAATATTTCGGTAAAACAGTTCGACATAGTAGATATTTTATGAACAATCAAATCAATGAAAATTTACCAAGACTTATGAAAATGTCTTTCATAATTGTCATTATTACCCCGCTTTGTGTCACAGATATTTTTCGGCCTACAACACTCTTCACATCAGTGACCCAAATGAGAAGCTGGAGCTGGACAAGAGACTGGCCGCATGTGCCACTGTCCATGAAGAAGGTGAGCAAAGATAAGGCCTGACATAATTGATTTTCAGCTTTTCTGATCTACCAACCTACATATTTTTGCCAATGAATTAAAAAATGTCCCCACTATTAAATTTAATTGATTGCCACAATGAAAAATTGAGATTACAAGTTTTTTTTTTGTTCTACCGAGTACCGACCGACCTTAGAAAAATGCCTTGGGAAGATTTGAGAAGCTAAAAATCATTTATGTCCAGCCTGTACTGTACATTCTGTATGATGTAGTATATATAAATTAGCAATAAACATGATGCATTGAACATGCTGCTGCCCGTCTGAATTATTTAAGGGCACATGCTGGTCGAAAAATGGTGAAAATATTTTAGAAAATGGAAATTCTGATTTTGACAGTTTCAATAAATACAGATCAGTACAGTTTTGTTTGTGTTTTACGCCTCTGCAGCACCTTAGTGGGCTATATCGAGGCAGACGATCGCTGTATGATGATGAGATGAGAAGACTGTGAGTCTGGTACATACCCTATTAATTCAGGGATGCCCAGGGTCTTTCAGTTGCCCCAGCATAGAACACTGGATACAACCCGCCTCCATTTAATGTCCCATTGGCTCGGACTAAATTGAGTTCCGGGGTGGGATTCGAACCCACGACCTCAGAGCCAGTGGTTGTGCCAACAAGCATTCTTAACCATTAGGCCACAGAGGAACTCTACAGATCATGCAGATGTCCAGACAACAAATGCAACTGAAATTACGCAAAAATTCCTATTATAACCCTGTAAACAACCTTGCCGGTCTTACCTCTGTGGTGCGAAATTTGGGTGTCCTGTTTGACAGTCACGCAACATTGTCTGACCATATTAATAATGTTTGCAGAAATTCTTCTTATTCTTTGTGGCGAATCGGTAGAATTAGGCATTTATTAGAAAGAAACAGAACGGAAAAGCTAGTTCATGCATTTGTTACCTGCCGGTTGGATTACTGTAATAGTTTATTATTGGGTGCCCAGGATTACCAGCTTAAAAAATTACAAGCGATCCAGAACTCTGCTGCTCGCGTTGTAGAAGGTTTGAAAAAGCACGACAGAGATCATATTACACCAGTGCTTAAGAATTTACATTGGCTTCCAATTAGGTTAAGAGTAATATTTAAGGTTCTTTGCATTGTCTTCAAGTGCATCTACTTTAGTACGGCACCAGTGTATTTAAGGCAGTTTATCATTGTTAATGATAGGGGATACATGAGTCTTCGAAGTGACTCGGCAGTGACTTTGAGGAGACCACCTCCTGCTCGAACAAAGACTTATGGTAATCGTGCCTTCTCGATTGAAGGACCAGCATTATGGAATGGACTACCTGTGAACATCAGAACAATAACATCATACAGCCAATTTAAATCAAGACTTAAAACACATTTATTTGCTTCATATTTTGGTTAAATTTATATTTTGTTTGATTTTAAACTGAAATTGTTTTTACTTAATCTGTAATGTTTTTAATTTTCTACCGGTTTGTACAATGTGTTGAGATCATACGATGTAATGCACTTTAAATCAATAAATATTATTATTATTATTATTACAGTTAAAATTATTAAGAGTTTATTTCCTTTTTTTGCCATTTTCCGAAAACTGTGAATTTTAGTGACTTTGAGTGCTTACAAAAAATTCATCTCAAAAACCGCTGAAGGCATCATAATGAATTTTGGCATGCTGCTTACTGACAAGTTCGCTTCCGCAATAAGGCTATTTTCAGAACTGTATTTGGATTAAAGGCCGAGGGACAGCGATTCAAACCTGAAAGATTGTGAATTAGCTCCATAGTCCCATGTTCGCGAACTCAGAAAAACCCTATAAAAACGTATTTTAATCTGAAAATAGTCTTATAGTAAATATTATTGTACATATGCTTTGAATATGGTCTATAAATACTTACTTACTTATTGCGGATCCGAATACCTCAAATTATGAAAATAAATGAGTTCTGATTATTCTGATAGCTCAGTCTTGAGATGAATTTTTTGTAAGGCAGAATACTTAAAAATATGTAAAATTCTTTGTTGCCATGGCAACTTAAAATTTCACGGAGGGTCATAATTTGGTGCCCTGAAGACCTGTGTAAAATTTCATAGCTCTAGCTGCAACAGTTTCTTCTGGACAGCATACACACATTTTTCGACCAGCATGTGCCCTTAAAGTGCAATGTTCTCCCTTTTCAGAGAAGTTAAAGAACCAGATCTCCGTGCCCATTCTTGAGTTTGTCCTCTTCCTGTACATTCAACACCTTCACAAGATCTCACTGCGAGCCTCTTTTGTTTCTGCCAGCGATGAGTATCCTTATAATTTGAATTGAAATGTCTTTTCTGAGAGATTGGTGTGCCTCTAAATTACCCACTCAAAAACTCGCTCACTTGAAGCACTTGGTACATAATTATTGCAACTGTTGGTCATTAAGAGAATATGAGCTTTCAATATTCGTAGAGCTCTGAATGTTGTGGCACAGACTGGTATTTCTCAAAGATAAAACTGTCCTTAACTGTGTTAGATGGCCAATGCGAACGAGATCGCCAGATTTGGAGAGTGGCAGGCAAACGCCTACAGGAGCTAAGGTGAATTGATTAATTTGAATGATGAATATTTGATTGATTTAAATACTATATTATGCTCTTAATAATGATCAGAGGTAATTCTAAAATGACCAATTTATCGTAGTTATGTACTATTGCAATGCATTTGATGTGGCATTTTTCCTTCCAGAGCCTCAATGAACATGGCCACATGATGTTTGTCCTGAATAATCTCAACTCAATGCTGGAATTGCTCGTTGAACCAGGTAAAAGGCGTTCAGTTCTCAAAGATTGAAATTAACTAATCCAAGATGTAATGGAGGTCAAGACTCCGGAGCCAATAGTTGGACACTTGACCTTATTCAATTATTGAATCTTGGACAAAGAGAGCCACATGTGATTTAAGGACTGACCAACTTTTTGTTTAAACTCTTTACAAGCAGCTCCTAGTAAAATTTATTTTTTTCTATGGTGATGATGATAACCCATTTGTAAACGTAAGTCATTGTATTTAGGAAACATGTCTTCGTTGCTATACATACATGACTAGCAGTTGTTTGCATTGTTTTCTTCTGAACATTTCAACTGTTTTGGTAATTGTGCGATCTTCGGAAATTAATCTACTTTTGAATTTTCTTTCTTAATCTAGACTCTTACAGTGGAGGAACGGGGGGCAATGACCTCACTCTTAGTGTGGACGCCGTTCAAGCCCTTGGATTCGTCATTGGAGCAAGTGTGGATGGGCACAAGTATGTATCAACTGTCAAGTATTTACAGCAGGTCCTCTTTTCACTCCTCTATCCTCAGATCTTAAGGCTCTAGAGATCAATACCTTCTACAAGCATGGTGATGGCTGTATGATGTTGTATTGTTATAAGAAGTTGAATTGTGGATTTACATTATTTGTACACATGTATATTGTTGGTGTTCAGATGAAGTTGACAAATTACTTTCATTGATATAACTTCGTTTCATCTGTCTGTTGTGAAAAAATTGTCCGCATCCATAGATTTTAAGTAAATTTCTAAATGTGTGCATGACTATTGAATATTACATCTAAATAGTTGTGATGATTTACCTGTATGTTAATATTTTGAATGTCACATGGGTCACAATGTAACAGAGCCTACATGCTAATCTCAAGAGCCTGAAAGTTGTCTAAATAATTAATTGCGATATTTTTTTGATAAAAATAGTATTTTCTTACTTTTATTTTGTATTTTAGCCCCCGACCTCTCTATGATGTAGCCCTCCTGCAGCAAGTGCAGCAGAAGAGTGGATATTCAAAGGTTAGTTGTATTTTTGCATCAAAATTTATGTTATTATGCATGCCTAGCATTAAATAGCTAAATAATGCATTTGCATGATTGTGTAAATGAGTCATACTCCCAACAGCCATGTCTATAGCCTACAATACTTTACGTAATAAATATTGTACATTCTGTGATTGGTCTGTATATATTTGGCTGATAGGATAATACACACATGTATTTCTCTGTCTCACTATTGTCCCTGTCTGCGAAAGTATTTGATAGTGATTGCTTGACTATTGTTAATTCCATTAAATTGTTTGTGCGTTGGAATTAAGTGATTCACTCCATAGTCGAGGTCTGAAATGAGACGTCTTTTTTTGAAAATTTTAATGTAGGCCTACATTGTTCTACCACTTGTAAATAAATATATCGCATGTGTTATAGACATGGCTTGGGGACTGAGTTTCGCACAATAACATATCATGGCAATCTTTTAAAGATTCTTTTATTACACAATATAAAACTTATCTTATTGGCCAGTTTTTGTTTTTGTCCTCCAATAAAGCGAATGGACGAAGTGAAGGTAGCTAGTTTATCCTTAAGAATTCTCTGGCACTTTAAATAAATGAGACTTTTCCTTTCACTTGTTGTTTATTGGTGATTGGTCTTCAGTAAGTGCTTTGAGTTATCATGAATTTATGAATCTTCAAGACATTTAACATTGTATTTGTATTGTATGAAAACATGCGTTAATAGCAATTGTGTTATATCCTAATTGTGCATGGTAACCTGAATGAGTTAAAAGTGATGAAGGGCTGTTTATGTAAAGGTCATTCACGTTTTGGAGTAATTTTGTCCAACCTTGCAATTCGGAAGCTCCAAAAATAATCTGAGTCATATTTAAATTAGACTGTATATTTTGTAAATCTCATTGTGTACATGATATAATACGGCATATGATATAAAAAAAATTTGCATGCTGGACATTGGTAACAATTAACTAAAAGAAAACACCTCAATGAACAAAACTGTTGCTATCAGGTGGATGTCAAATCTGCTGACTCCCAAATTAAAATCTTGGTAAGTGCCTTAAAACAAGACTTCTTCTCCCGGAGGGATTCAAAGCTATACATTAAAGGATTACGCTTGAACCATGGTGCATTATATCTTAATTACGAATATTAAAAGGGTGGAAGTGTCTCTTGAACTGCTTTATTACTGGATGGCTGACTTGATGGAATACTGACCCTATATGTTTGTAAATAGTGTTGCTGTATTAAACAAATGTTGGTTATTAATTATATTCATTGAGAAATTTATATGTCTGATTTGAAACTGGTCATTTTGGGCAGTGTATATATATAAAAGTGACAAGGAGTTCGATTATACATTATTTAGTAATTTAATTACTCAAGTGTAGTGACTGTAGTCATGTATTATTTTTTCTCCTGAGACTGTCGAACGCTACATATGCCTATCTCTGACTTAGCACATTGTAAATAGGTGAAACGGCGATTGTCAGATTATGATGTGTTGCTTTCTGTTAATCTATTAAAACTGTTTCGCCATGCCTGTCCACTGCTGACTATGATAGTGTATCCTGTTTTTCAATTTGGAAGACATTTACGCCAAGAACTAGTATGCTATCCTGTCCATGCCGATTAACAGATTCATTATGATTACATGGAAATGCTATAATCTTAATTCTTTAAATTGTTGATTTGAAGAATCTTGCTTGTTACAATACCCGCCTTAAACCAATGGAATTATTAAATGGTGCATGTTGGGGCTAAAATCTTGTCTTTGTTGATATACTCATAGCTATTAAACATTTAAGGGCAACTTCGCTTAAACCTAAATTATACAATATGCTGCATCTTGCTGAAAGTGGTTTTAAGATTATGTCTAAGTTTGTGAGGTCCTTAGGTTATATATATGTGGTTTAATGGGACTTTTTATGATTGATAAAAATTAGATTAAGTCAGTGTATTGCTGGACTTTATTTTATGTAAAGCACTTCATACAGATGCTTACTTGCTGATGAAATTATATCCAGTGAAATTTGTGATTTAGAATGCCACTAGCATCAATGAAATTTGCTTTGTTTGATTTTAAATGTTGCTAAATTGAAGAAGCTGAAAACCATATTATGATGTTGTGGGTAAAATTTAAATTGTATTTTCAGATTTCAAGGAGTTTTTCCTTCCGGAATTTGCAGTCATGGTTACGTTCCAACATTGGACAGAATCCGTTTGGTATTGCTGCTTGCATCTCCACTGGTCGGAGGATGTCCTGGCCTCTAGCTGGTTAGTTTTAATGTGGTTACCCTTTAAATTTCTTTCTGTTCAGGCAATATATTCATGATGTGTTGATGATGGGGGCTTCTTAACTATGAGTTGATGTGCTTCTTGTGTTGGTTCATTCTATACTGCTGAGATTCATGTGTTAAAATTTGTATCACGCTATAAATTCTTTTTTCGTGATGATAAATAAATTGTGTTGTATTTCAGGTCAAGAAAAGGAAGCTCGCGAGAATCCCAAGCAGGGTAGGATTGCCACGAATGCTTTGAACGTCCCCAAAGAACACATCAAGGGGTGAGGGGGCCTTGTCTTGTTTGTGTAGTTTTAGAATGACAATACTGCTGCTTGCTTTTATTTTGGTTCTTTGTATCTTTTAATTGATCTCGAGCTATTATTGCATTCTGCAGTCATGCTGCTGTTGTAAATGTGTTAAATTTTTCATGTTTCAGAAACCGCATTATTATTCTGTCACAAGTTAGCAAGCAGACGGTTGCTAGGGTGAGTAGATGATAATTATACTCAGATAAACATATATCAGTGTATTTCATTGATAGGTCAGAATCATTTCAATGTGATCAATCAAGAAAGTTGTTATATTGGTGTGTATCTCTATTCAGTCGTTTAATGATGACTTCATTAACCATCATAAGTAGTTAAAGTACCATAGTATTCCTTGGAACATGATCAATAATTGCTGGAGCTAACCATGGTATTAATTCTTGTGCTGGTAGAGATAGATTATTTTGTTAATGTCTTTCTAAGCATGGGTTACTATGATCTCCTGTTTGTTTTCAGAGTTCCAGTACTCTCGAAATGTCTAGCGTCAAGGTTCATAGATGTCACTACTCGTACCTGTATCTGTTGTCCCCCTTGAGGTAATCAATTGTACCAATAGGCCAATTTCCGCATATATACCTGAGGAATTATGGCGATTTTATTTTTAACAGAGCCTGTTCATTGTGTCATGTATTGGTTTAACCTATTAAATGTATACATATGATTCTATATTACCATGTGAATGTGAAATTCTGTATGTACACTGCATATGTTTTGCTTCAGGAGAGATTTGTAATCATGGCTAAGAGTAATTTACTGAGTTTTCATTGTAGTTGGATCCTTGGAATGCATCGAAGGAGTAAATTATCTCATAGCAATTTGCTTTAAATTTCAGGTCTGTCAGTATAGAGAGGTGCAGACACTCGACAATTATTCTTGGTCCTGTGGAAACCACTATTCATGTCAACGACTGTAATCACCTTACTGTAATTGCACCTACTCGAAGAATTTGCATCAGTTCATCAACTCTCTGCACCCTGCATGTCATCACTCCCAACAGACCTGAGATTTTGGGCGGCAACGACTCTATCTTCTTGGCCCCTTATCACACGTTCTACCCTAAAGTGGAGGAGCACATGATTAAGGCTGGCTTGTCCACTCTGCCCAACAATTGGGACCATCCCATCTGTTTAGGTAAGCTGACATGTGTTGTTCGGCATCTCCCCAAATTTCTGACTTGATTGTGAATAATTTTTGGTTCTTTGGGAGAATATTTACACGGATTGTGCAATTTATATGCTAATCTGACCCCAAAATTGTCAAGGGGTATTAATTGCCCTCTCAAATCTACTGAGGACATTCATTTATTAATTTTAGGGAAAGTTGTTCAAAAGTGTCTAAAAGTATTAGAGCAGATTTCATGTTCTGTCAAGAAATTTACTGTGTAGATGAGATTGATAACATGTTGTTTCAATGAAAAGCTTCCATATCGTTGTTAAAACAATATCCAAAAAGATAATGATGGATATTACTGGTCAAAAGAAAGTTTTGGAATTATTTTTTGGCCTCTTTGCAACAGGACCTGACCACCAAGATGATGAACCAGTTTGGGAGTTAATGCAGCCAAAAGACTTCTACTTGTTCAGCACGCCTTTTGAGATGGAGGGAACTACGAAGGTATAATATTGGTCTTTTACTTTAAAATGTCTCACTCAATTTTTAACTAACATTTTTATATTGATTTAAAAACACTTAAAACATTATCAATTTGTACAAGTACTGTTCCCATGGATATAATTATAATGAAGTATGGTGTATTATTTAGGTGGTTAAAGTGGAATTTCATGAATTAGTTCTGAATATTTTTTATTTCCACTTCTTAGTTTCTATCATCTATTTTCTTGAAAGATGCAGATATATGAACGAAAGTTTTCTGAACTTGAGAAAAAAACTGCATGTATAGGCCTACTGTATAGGCGGCATATGAGATTGCTTATGGCATTACTACAGCTCCCTTCAAGTGGTCTTTCATGCATGTTTGAAATTGAATAATCATATCAAATATCTTGGTATTAATTTTGTCATTCACAGAGTGTTCCTGGTGGGATCCCCGCCCGTTACCAGAAAGCTCTTGTCCAGAGAGACCGCTACGTGGAGTCCTGGCAGAGGATGGTCAAGGAGGTCAAGCTGTCCAGGGACCACCGCAAGCAGTTCCAGGCTCTCGTGGAGCAAAGGTTTCAGGTGCGCCAAAAGTTGCTGACTCTATGTCACTCATGGCCCACAGACTTATCGTCATTCTAAAGAGAAAGAATGACGACGTTAACAGTGCATAACTCCTCTTGAACATGAGTTCAAGCCTATTTTTAGCTGAGAAGATCAAATTTGGCGCCACACCAGACCACATGACCTATGATGTCATATCCTACCCACAATGCCTCACATCTGCCTCTTTTCTTCTCAGCTCCAAAGGCATCAGACATGTTTTTGGAGCTGCCTGTTTTTGGCTGTTTGAGGCATTGACAATGGGTTAGGTTGTTGTCAAATGTTTCCTTTCAGGTTTCTTTCCATGTTTACAGAGCTAAGCATGGGTAAGGTAAGTAATTTTATTAGTTTTCTTGCCTCAAAGATCGTCGGTAGGACCGCTCACCTCAGCGTCCAACTCTCCGACTTTGCAAGTGATTCCGAGTGCTTTAGACGCTTTTCCAAGCTCTAACACTAATTTTCCTTGCTTCTTGGTGCCACTGCTGATTGATTTCCATCATTTCTGCTGCTTTTCTGGCTCTTGCCTTGTCGGAATCGTCCGTCGAAGTCCCCGGACTTCGGCCGACCGTGGACTGTCAAATCTGTCATGGCGCTGGTCTGCCCACGCCGACTTTCCAGTTTCGTTTACGGGCGAAATTCTCTAATTTCCACCGTCAGGTTGGGGTTTCCGGACCCCAGACTACCGTTCCATTGATTGCAGTCTCCGGACTGCTTTGGGAATGCCTTAATTTATAGTTTTAGGCCGGCAAAGACGACGTCTTCTCGCTCGTCTTCGTCTCTTGACAACTGTCATGGCCGCCGGTCTGACCCCTCTGCCTTTTCCCGTCGTTTACGGGCGAAATTCTCTCATTTCCCACGTCATGTGGGGTTCCCCGGAACCCCGGACACCCATCCTTGGTGTTCCTGTCTCTGGCTTCCTTTGGGAGTTTGTTATTTCTTTATTTTTGGCCTGCCAAGACGCCGTTTTTCGTGCGTCTTGTGTGGACTGTCATGGCCGCCCGGCCTTCTCTTCCCGCTCCGGCGGACTAACCGGCGGTTTTTTTTGGCCGCTTGGCAGTGGTCTCTGGACCCTCCTGAACCAGTTCTGGCTTCCACCCTTCCTGGACTGGCTTCCATCTTTTTATTTCGTCGTTTTTGGCCCGCCAAATCGATGTTTTCGGCCGGGCCAGCCGCCGTTCCATTGTGCGAGTTCTGTGGACTGTCATGGCCGCCCGGCCTGACTGGTGCTACCCGCTCCGGCCGGGTTGTTTGCGTCGCTTTTAGACGCTTTCCGGGGCTCCCCAGACCCCCAATTTCAATCCCCAATTTCAATCCTTCCTGGATTGGCATCAGGACTACTTTATCGTCGTTTTTGGCCCGCCAAATCGACGTTTTCGGCCTGGAAAGACGACGGTTTTTTCGTTCGTCTGGGGCCTGGTCAGGCCGCCCGCTTTGACGCACGGCCGGCCACGTGCTTTTCCCGCTCCGGTCGGGAAGTTTGGTCCCAATACGGTCCTCTTTTGGACCTCCTGGACCATCCACTGCTCAATTCCTTTTTGGTGTGTATTCTGGCCGCTTGTTTTGTCGTTTTTGGTCCGCCAAATCGACGATCTGGCCAGTATAGAATACATTAGTTCTTCTTCATCTGGTCAACTCGGCCCCTGTCATGGCCGCCCCCGTTGATCACGAGCGTCGAACCTGCCCCGAGCAGGCGTTTCAGGCTCTTGGATGGGCTCTCCGGATCCCAATTCGCCATCCCGGCTTCCATCCGGTCCTCCCGGCCCTGTGGATGCCTGATCCTGGTTCTGGTCAGCTCCTTCCGTGTTCTGGACCTGTGATGGCGCTCTTCTCCTGACTGGCCAACAAGAATCCGTGGATTCCAAGTTGGTCTCCCTCTGCCTCAGTGCTTTTGCACTCAGGGCATTGGGCCTGGTTTTCTGCCTTCCGGGATCATGGACTCTCCGGAGTCTCCTCTCATCGCCCTCCTTCTCCCCCTGCTGGTCTCTTGAGGGATTGGTTCTTTACTCCTTGTTGCCTGGCTGTTTTGAGCCCGGCAGTTTGGCGGTTCCCAGTTCCCGTACTGGGCACTTTCCTCTGTATTGCCTGTCCCTTTCTGGCCGGGCAAGTTTTTGTGGCTCTCACTTCCCGTTCTAGGGAATTTGGCGGTTGCTCTTGGGGCTCCCAACCTCTCGCGGGTTGGCAGCTTTCCTCCTGGGGGTATCCTTCGCCTGCATGCTCCGGCATGGGTTTTTTCATCCGGCACAGCCTCCCTGCTAGACCGGCCTCCGGGCTGGTTCGGCTGCCCTTCCGTAGGCCTCCAGGGTCTACTTTATCTGGCACTTTCTCGCTACTCCTCTGCGGTCGGCGTTGCTGACTTGGGATCCGCTTGCTCTTGGCTATCTGGTTCTTCAGATACCCTCCACTTGACTTGCCCATCTGGCTTTAGTCTTGTCCATCCATCCCGGGCTTCCAGCTTGTTATGGGGTCCCCGGACCCTGTGGCTTCCCTTTGCCATCTCCAGGGTGATGCTCCTGTCTCCGTGCCTCTGGGCTTTGGCCTTGGGGCACTACGCCAGCCTTTTCCGGCCCTTCTGTGGGTTTCTCGGGTCTAGGCTTCCTTGGGCTTCCTGGTTTTGCTGGACCCTTTGTGGAACGACTGGGTCTCCGGACCTCGTGTCTTCACTGGCAGTTTCCTCCTCTGGTCTCCTGCGGTGAGCCGTGTGCGTCTGCACAAGGCTTCTCCCGACATGTGTGGCTTCTTTAGGATCCGACCCTTTTCCCTAGTCTCCGGATTAGGTGCCTTTGCTCCTGCTTCTGGCCGTCTGCCGGCCCTCCGTGGCTCTCCGGCCTCCCCGGGCCATGGTGACTTCTTGGGCCACGCAGCCTTGGTGTGCTGCTTCTGGGTCACTTGACCTTAACTTTCTGTCTGGGTCTCCGGACCTCCACTTTCTGTCGGGGTCTCCGGACCTCATGGGTCTCTGGCCTTTGCCCAGCCCCCCTTCTGTCTGGGGGCTTGGCTGCTCCTTGGTCGTCTCGACTTTCTCCTCCCAGCCGGAGTATCTCGGGCTGTAGGTCCGGCTGGCTGGGTCTCCCGTTTCCTCCCCCTGGTCTTCGGGAATCCGGTCTTGCCTGTAACCAGTCGTCACCTGGGACTCTTGGTAGTTCCGGCTGCTCCTGTCCTGGGTTCTCCAGCCTTTAGCATCTTTCTGCCCTGGCTGCCGTCTCCCTCCTTTCTCCGTCTTGGGCCAGGCTTTGTTCTGCCTCCGCGATTTCCTCCGGTGGTCTTGCACCCCCTCGGGCTCCGGCCCGGGGCTATGCAGTTAGGGAGGCTCCCCGTCCTGACTGCTTTCGACGCAACACTTGCTGGTGGACCGGCTCCTTCCGGTGTGTCTGCACCTGGCGGTTCCCGCCTCCTTTGTGTCTTGCTGTTTCCTCGGGCCGCTTCCGACCCGTCGTATGTTCTCTCTCGGGTGGCTGCTCCGGCACCACCTAGTTGGTTGGCCTGGTTGTCCCTGGTGGGCTCCCCTCCAGGGCTCTGCCGTTTTTTCCCGGGTCCTCTCTGCGGTTCTGTCAGCTCACTGGCTGGTCTGGTGCTGCGGACTCTGGGCCTCTGCCTGTTCAGTCTCCCTATGCGGCTTGCCTGGGTGGCTCTATTTTCTCCTCCGGGAGTTGTTGGCCGGTTGGGTCCTTCGGCTGTCTTCCCACAGCCTCAGCTGTCTGCTTGTCCGGGTCAGCTTCTCCTTGGCTTACCAGCCAGGTTGCCTTGGCTGGTCTTCCTCCCCATGCTCCGGCATGGTTGGTCGTGGCCTCAGCATGTCCCTTTGGCCTTGCTATCGGCTCGGTCTGGGGTTTTCATTGCTGTGTTTCTGGCCTTTCGGGCGTCGTCTCCGCTGCGGCTGTTCAGCTGCTTCCTCCGACTCTTCCTTCCTGGACGTTGTCAGGGACATCACCCTCTCCTCGTCCTGTCTCCCTTGGGCATGCTCCGGCTGCCTTCTGCTTGCGGTGTGTGTGGTCCGCCCGCCTGGACCTTTCACCTATCCACTTCGGATTTGCTGTCTTGGGGCCTCTGCCATCCTTGGCATTATGCCCTGGGCTTGGTTCTACTGGGGTTGCCCGTACCAGTACGGTCGTTCTCCCAGGTGGCCTTTACTCCTGGCCTCCAGCTCTTCCTGCGGGCTGCTCGTCCATTTGGGTCTGCGGTGCGGGCTCAGGCCTTGTGCTTTTGCCCCACCTTTGACCGTCTGGCATGTTTCCAGGGACCTTTCTTTCCTGGAATGTGCCTTTCTGCCTGAGCCGTGCTGCCCCGTCTGTGCCTGCCGCTGCTGGGTCACGCCTCTCTTGCCTCCGGAGCTCGGCCTACCCGTCCTCCTATGGCTCTCTCCTTGGGTGTGGTCCTTAGCTCCAGAATTGGTCTCCGTGGACCACCATCCCGTTGTTCTTACGGGTCCTCGGAAGGCTCCTTCCTTCCTCCTGCGTGCCTTGGTTCATCTCCTGCTGGACCGTCGGCCTCTCTGGTTGGCTGGGCTTGGAGGATCCTGGCTCCTTCCCATCTCCCCTGGCCCTGGTTGTGGCCCTGTGGGAGACTCCTTTGCCTCCTGTTCTTTCTGGCCGGTCCCGGCTCTGAAAAAGGGGGGGGGAGCGCGCTTGCCTCGCGGCCTCGACTTGGCCGCACCAGTGGGATCTCGGCCAGCCATATCCTGGGGGTCCTGGCAACATTGCCTCCTCACAGGTCCATTTCTGCTTGGCTGGCTGCTTCTCAGCCAATTTGCATCTGGTTTGGCCACAGGCCACCACGGTCTGCCAATGTGGCCCCAGCCAACTTCTTGGGTGGGTGTCTTGCCTGGCGCAAGCACTCCTTGGTTCTTCAACCAGTATTGGTCTCCCATCCGTGGTGACACCACCTGTTTCTTCCTTCTCCGAATCAGTTGGGCGACTCTGTCGGCCTTCCCTTTCACCAGTAGGGGTTCGTCTGCGGGTTCTCTTCTCCCTGGACTGCCCTGCTCCTTGTGTCTTGGGACTGCATCGGGACTCTTCCGCTTGCAATGGCTGTCTTCAGTTCGCCTGTCCCTTGGATTCGGAGCGGGCTCCCCGCCGATTGGGATCGCTCCGCTGCTCCTTGGGCATCTCTGGATTCCCTATCTGTTCTCCTGCTGTCTGCCCCTCTGCAGCCTGACCAGGATTTTCTCGTTGCCTCCAGCTCTTGCTCCCACAGCTTCCGGGCTTGGGCAGCTGGTCTCTGGCCCTGTGGTCTGTCATAGCACAGCGTGGGGCTCTCTTCTACAGCTACCTCCTTTCCACCCTGCTTGGCGGGGTTTTGAGGTCCTTGGGTACCCGTCTTCCTCGGTTGTACCTCCTCCTGCAGCTTCCATGGCCGTTCCATAGCCTTGGCTCGGCCGGACCACTTCTTCCCCTTTCCAGTCCCACCAGTGGCACTGCTCGGGGTCCTTTCTGTTGCCCACTTCATCTCACCCCTTGTGGGCTCTGAGTTGGTTTTTCTGCTTGGGTATCAGTCATTTGTTCAGCACAAACCGGACCACCATGAGGCCTCCCTAACCAGCAGCGCTTTCGCTCTGTCTGGGGTGTCAATGCCTCCCAGGCATGTGGGTTCCATCCCCACCGCCGTTTTACTACATCTGCACTGTTAACGTCGTCATTCTTTCTCTTTAGAATGACGATAAGTCTGTGGGCCATGAGTGACATAGAGTTGAGGTCCTCCCCTATCGGGATAGGACCAGTCTCTATGAGCTCATGGCCCACAGACTTATACCGTAGTGCTCCCACCCAACCATCCCCGCGATGGAACGTGTCTTTGCGTCTCGCTTCGTAGAAAAGAGGCAGATGTGAGGCATTGTGGGTAGGATATGACATCATAGGTCATGTGGTCTGGTGTGGCGCCAAATTTGATCTTCTCAGCTAAAAATAGGCTTGAACTCATGTTCAAGAGGAGTTATGCACTGTTAACGTCGTCATTCTTTCTCTTTAGAATGACGATAAGTCTGTGGGCCATGAGCTCATAGAGACTGGTCCTATCCCGATAGGGGAGGACCTCAACTTACAGAGAATTAATATGGAGATTAAGACCGGCATTTTAATCTGAAGTTTTCGTGAGCTGGAATATAAACTGGGGAGACTTTGAAAAAAATCAGGGTGACTTTAAACACTTTTCAAAAGGAGATTGGGTCTCAGTCAATTAAATGGGATATTAGGGATTTTGGACATCTAGGTATAAATGGAATAGATATATTCAATTGGAAAAGGGATATGGCAGAAATTTGTTTATGTCTGACGGTTAATCATTGAAATTGTGTGAATGAAGTCATAGAGAAAAGTTCTCTGTCACAGTCTTTCTTATGATGACTATTTTAAAATCTTTTGTCTTTTGTTTCAGGAGTGGTTGGCCGACACCGGGAATAAACGACAATTGGATGGACTAGCCATAACAGGCAACAAGTCAAAAGAACCTTAGGAATTTGAATTAATTGTATGTAAAAAGTGCCATACTCATGTACACAGTGACCATTCTTTGTAAAATTAATCTGCAATTTGTCTACCCTGGTAGTGGTACAGTTGACAATCGCACTATACTCTTTTCTAAATTGTCTGTGTATTTTTGATATCTTTTACACCTTGATTGAATAATTGTTGCTGATGAAGTGTCTGCCGTCCAAATCACGCACTGCTTCCCTGTTATTGTTAGGTAAAAATTATATAAAAAAATATTTGTAAGTCACCTACCAATTGGCAATTCCAGTAAACTCAGATTTACAGATTTAACACTTTAACCGCTTGTGTAGCCCTACTACCATACCTTAGCTATTTCATTGTTATCCTGGCATGAGGCCAGATGATAGGGGTACCAGACAAGCCAACAACCAACGTGTGATGTTCGGCCGAAACGCTACATATTTCGATATAGCTCAGCTCCTGTTGCACTTAGAGCTTTGGTTGGTGGCTTGTCTGATACCCCTTAAGAGCTTTGGTTGGTGGCTTGTCTGATACCCCTATTATCTGGCCTCATCCCTATATAAAATGACATAGCTGAGATAAAATGGTAGGGCTACACAAGCTGCTACAGTGCCAAATCTGTAAATCTGAGTTTACGGAATTGCCCTAATGGAATATTAAATCATTGATCTTGGAAATTTTGTTGTTATGTTTTTGAAATATTGAATCTCATCACTGCTGGAATCGATATTAAATTGTTGTGCAAGAAAACGACCTGTGAATCTCATCCAATTAAGGATTGTGTTGACAATGTGATTTCTGCGTCACATAAATTTGGCTTGCTATGGCTCTGATTCCTGGGGGAGGTTCTCACTATATGTGGGTCTACACATATGCTCGGCTGAAAAGGGTTCTTCAAGGGCTAAGTTTCCCTAGCTAAGGGTCCTAAAATGAGGTATGAATATTTCTAGACATGGTCCAACATTTCCAGAACTCCGAATTTCTCATAAAAATCACCTTCCGAAAGTCATCCATGGTGGCAAAAGAGAAATTATTTGGGACAAATAATTAAAATAATACAGCCGACCCAAAAAAATGCGTCTTTGAGGGCGAATTTTCCATAGTCCAGGGTCCATTTTTTGGGTTCACGGCACTGCGTTACTGGGTCTGGGTGCGAGACACTCAGCTGAGCACCCCCGTCATGATGCGAGAACTCCCCTAGGCTCTGATTGTTGTTTATGTTGGTCCTTGTGGTTTAAGTATGAAAATGCTGAACTTCAGCATGTGAACCTCATGGTTCTAAGTAAATTCTGTTCATTTTCTTGTTACTCGGCTACGCTCTGGTTATTTCCATGACAGGATGTTGACTTGGGCCGATTTCTATCCCTATATATGAATTCCTGAGCAATGGCCGGGTAATTTCAATCGCATCAAATGAATGTTATCTGTAAGACCGTAACAGTTATAGTCCCTTTGAAGGAAAAATGATTTGGATTAGCAGACACTTGTATATTCAGATATTTGAGCTTTTAAACTGATTTGCCACCATTTTGCAGCTTTGTTGGCTGACTTTCATTTTCAGTCGGGCAGTTTGGGTATATTTTTCTCGTGACAAATTAACTACTAGAATTGAAATTCTCTGGCATTTGTTCCCTCACATTCAGTCGGTACTTTTTGTTGTGATTTCAAATATTAAAGTTCTGCTGCCTTGTGGTTCACAGACAGTCTGAGAAGCAGAGAGAAAGGTACCACAAATGTGCCAGAATGGCCACCTAAGAAGGGCATTCAGAAAGTTCTGACCAATTTTTCTAGTGCAAATTTCTATTTGAAGTAGGTAAAGGAAATTTTCACTTGTCTATTTTCAGGTATTTTACAATCTATTCTGAAAATATGCCTGATGTAAATGTTTAAATTACTTTCCTGTCATCCAAAGTCAGTGCACTGCACTTCTGTCATGTAGTGCTGACACCTAGAAACTGGGTTCAACAGAATCCATGCAGATGGACAGATAGATAGGAAGAGCTCAATTCTGGGTGCCCGCAAGATGCTGATTTATGTCCTTGACAAGATACACTTTACCCCAGTTCTGGGCGCTCACAAGAGTTGATTGATTGAGGAGATGGGAGAGAGAGAGCATATGTGAGTCCTTGGCATGCTACTCATTTACTCCATGTGAGGGATCTTTTATTTGCCCAGCACAGACACTGATGCAAGAGGCTGACAATTAACGTCTCATCCGAACATCATCCAGCTGGGATTATGGCTCATGAAGGCCCCCTGAAATTTGGGGTTTGCCACCAGGTTTGGAAACCCATACTGGGCCATACAGATTAAGACCTTCACTCTGCCACCCTGACTAAATTTCCAGTAATCATGAATTCATGTCTCAACAAATGGCTACAGATGAGCTGTCAATCAGTCATTGAAGCAGCTGCATGACTGTGTAGCGAGTCAGGCCACTGCAGCAATTTGACTGCAGGTGATTCATAGGAAAATTTGTACTTTACAGGATGTGTATTTTCATTGTGCCTGGTGGTGATGTTGCAAACCATTGGGGAGCTATAAAAGCCATTGAGACTCAGAAGTCCAGATGAAAAAAAAGGAAAAATGCAATGATACTTAGTCCTTGAATGGTTATTCAATTGAAATATTGAAGCCCTTCTGTTCAAATTGTTTTCCCTTCAGTGAATTGGAAACTTACATTACATGTGTGTTTGGATGAAAAGTTAGGCAACAGTACAGTTTAAACAGCAGGGGCAGATCCAGGATTTTTGAAGAAGGGCGTGTGGCCCTGCAGTACTACTTATAGCACTGGAGTCTCTGGAATAGTTTTTCCCCAAATTTCGGGACAACGGGTATAGGAAAAGTGTCCTGTAACGGAGGGGACAATGTGGTAACGGAGGGGAATTTTGATGTAAAAAACCAACTGTAGGAACAGCAACAAAAGGAAAAATGATAGAAGATTGATGTAACTATTATTTTCAGAAGTACTTCATCTCGTATCAGTAGATTTTTTGGTCCAAATGTCGATTTCTTGCTCATGATCTGGTAACGGAGTGGACGGTAACGGAGGGGAACAATTTTTTGCTTTTCGCTCATTACTGCTTTTTATTTTGGAGATTAGACAAAATAATTGCAGAATATTAAAACCTGCCACCCTCATCAACATATACATGAAATCGCCCTGTAAAATTATCATTGGTAAGCTTGGAAATGAAGGAAACGGAGGGGACATTTTAGTGAGACCAAAAACATTTTTTATGAAAATTATGTCATAATTTATTGAATACATGTTTTATGAAGTCTGCAAGGCAGTGGTACTATGGCGCACATGCATCTGATGATATTCAGTGAAAATAGCTCATAAAAAACAATAACGAACAGAGCTATGGCAAGTAACGGAGGGGACAAAAAAATTGACATAAATTAGTGACACAACTATGGTATCAATTTAATCAATGAAATTATACCCAAAAAAAATTGAATATGAACTAAATATAAATTCAAGTCTATATTCCCATGAATCGTGCAAAGAAACTTTGAAAATAATGGTATATTAGGAGGAAAATGAACACTTGATTTTGTCATGTCAGGTCCAGTGACAGGGAAAAACCATTGATTTTGCACAGATTTCTGGACATAATGCATTAAAAAAAAATCTAATAAATGACTTTTTGCTCCAAATGCAGTGGTTCTAAGTAAAAATATGAATAACAGATGCAGAGTGACGCTTCAGATATTTATCGCATTCATATTAATGTCAGGGAGCTAGAGTGACGCTAATTGTCCCGAAATTTGAGAATGACCCATATGACTGATATATATCTAAAAAACTAATATATTTTGAAAAAACTGTTGGCATTTGTTTGTTTTGCAAAAACTGAGTCTCGGAAACGGGTTTGGCTTTGTAAAAACTGTGCCTTGGCAAATGGTTTGTCTGTGTAAAAACTGTCTTGGCAACTGGTTAGGTTTTGTAAAAACTGTGTCTTGGTAAATGGTTTGGTTTTGTAAAAACGGTGTCTTAGCAACTGGTTTTGTTTTGTAAAAACTGACTCTTGGCAACTGGTTTTGTTTTGTAAAATCTGTGTCTTGGCAAATGGTTTGGTTGTGTAAAAACTGTCTTGGCAACTGGTAAGGTTTTGTAAAAACTGTGCCTTGGAAAATGGTTTGGTTTTGTAAAAACTGTGTCCTGGCAAATGGTTTTGTTTTGTTAAAACAGTATCTTAGCAACTGGTTTTGTTTTGTAATAACTGTGTTTTGGCAAATGGTTTGGTTTTGTAAAAAACTGTGTCTTGGCAAATGGTTTGGTTTTGTAAAAACAGTGTCTTAACAACTGGTTTTGTTTGTATAAACTGAGTCTGGGCAAATGATTTTGTTTGTATAAATTGTGTTGGCAACTGGTTTTGTTTTGTAAAAACTGAGTCTTGGCAAATGGTTTGGTTTTGTGAAAACTGTGTCTGGGCAAGTGGTTTGGTTGTGTATAAACTGTGTTGATGCAACTGGTTTTGTTTTGTGGAAACTGTGTCTTGGATTTTTATTTTATTTTTTCAAAAATGAGCAACAACTTCACCTGGGCAAAAGGTTATGGTTTAGTAAAAACTCTTTCACAGTGAAAAGGCTGGTTTTTTGTTTAGTGAAAATTTTTTGAGAAAAGACTATTTCTAGATTCTTACTAATGTGGATGACTTTTATTGAACAGATTTCAGCGTTTAGCTTTGTATGAGCTATTCATATAGTTTAGCTTCTTAAATTATATGTTGTGTGAAACCTAAACAAGGAAATGAATCAAATGTTTAGCTGGTAACATTTATTTGTTTAACTAACTTTACATCAACTACACAGGACATTTAGATTGCAAACAAATAAATGTCTAGTTGTTAAATGATCAAATTTGAAAGTTCTAGACGAAAGTTCCACAATTGAAACATTTACAGCGATGACCTTTTTTAAACAAATAGAAGCATTTACAAAATTCAATTGCATAGCTTCTAAACATGATGTTGATTAAAGTAAACATTGAAAGGCAACTGGTTTGGTTTTGTAAAAACTGTGTTGCAAATGGTTTGGTTTTGTAAAAACTGTGTCTTGGCGAATGGTTTGGTTTTGTAAAAACAGTGTCTTAACAACTGGTTTTGCATAAACTGAGTCTGGGCCACTGAATTTGTTTTTGTATAAATTGTGTTGGCAACTGGTTTTGTTTTGTAAAACTGAGTCTGGGCAAATGGTTTGGTTGTGTAATAACTGCCTTGGCAATTGGTTTTGTTTTGTAAAAAACTGTGTATTGGCAATGGTTTGGTTTTGTAAAAACTGTGTCTTGGCAAGTGGTTTGGTGTTGTAAAAACTGTTTCTTGGAGCATGGTTTAGTTTTGTAAAATGTTGTCTTAACAACTGGTATTGTTTTGTAAAAACTGAGTCTGGGCAACAGGTTTGGTTTTGCAAAAACTGTGTTGGCAACTGGTTTTGTTTTGTACTAACTGTGAAAATTTATTTTTCAGTAAGAACTCTTTCATGGTAAGAAAAAAGAGGTTTTTGTTTAGTGACAATTTTCTGGGAAAAGACTGTGTCTGGATTCTTTTCATCTGGCATGGAATGAATATTTATAAAATGAGGAGGTTTTAGTTTGTTGGTTTTAAATGAATTGTGCTCAGTTAAGCCGTCACTTATTGCTTACTGGAGTTGTTTTTTGTTTGAAATGACAACGTTGATTGTTACTAAAAGTGGACACTGCCCGTGATTGTGCAACAAAGAGGTTCCATTGGCTTGAAGCCTTGCACCTGCCGAGGCAACCGTTTTGTTCACTTTAAGGATCATTGCAAGGACCTCCTATTGATTATTAATTAATCTCAAGCTTTGTTCATCCACTGAACTCAAGTATTGCTCTTTTTGTTTGTCTTTCTTGTCCTGCTTTTTTTACCTAGTGTATTGCCAGCAGAAGCAGCCAGTGTTTGAGGGTATACAGTTCTGCTCCGCTGAAGGTCTCCGCTTAAATGGGTTCAAACCTGGAGTGGAAAACCCAAACTATTTTCTGTGGACCTTTAGGAGTATCATTCCAGCTTAATGATGTTGATTTCAAATCGGCAGCCCCTTGTATCAGTATCTATGCTTGGCAAGCAAAAGATCCCTCATATGGGGTAAATTTGTAGCATGTGCAGGGTTCTGCTTGTGTCAACCTTGACAATGAAACTTCATAAGTGATCAGAACTGGGCCCAGAGGGCTGTGATTTCCAAAACTGCTTCAGAAAAAGAAAAAAGACAAAGCATGTTAGTGGATCCTCTTTATTTGCCTGAAAAGTGTGTGGGATTATCATTATTCAAATAGTAATAGAGGATGTGTTTGAATTTCAATGTATTATTTGGGTGAAGTCAGGAAGGTTCTTCATTGTGTCCATGGCAACGACAGTTTTATCAAGAAGCTGTTTCTCACCTCACAATATTTCTGGGTTAAATAGTGTAAGATAGATAGATAGGTGCAAAAAAAGATTTGCAATTTTCTGATATTCAGATGTTCTTGTTGTATTGCTCTTTAAAATACGCCTTTCAAAATTATGTTGAGAATGCCCAACATAAAGGCAGCAAAGTGCTTCATATTGCTTTGAGACACACGTATCTAGTAGAGTGTCAGAAGGCCTTTGAAGGTTCCTGGATGATTCTCGCAGTTTATCACTAAGAGGAAGCAGAATGAAAGTTGCTTGGGGAACATGGGCCAGATGTGTTCACTCTGCAATTACTGCGATTTCAACAAGGATGAGTTGCTTGAACCACTTGCTATGTAGTTTCTAAGCTTCCACTAATTGGCTGATTATGATTGATAAAGACCAATCAGATGAAGTCCAAATGCTATGTAGCAAGTTGCCTTGCAACTCATACAAATTAAAATTGCAGTATAACACAGTCTTGTGTGTTTTGAGTACTTTTGACCTTTTCTCGTAATAATAATGCTGTGTATATAATAGTAGTATGATTTTATATAGCGCTCATTCCAGATAAATCTTCTCTCGGGCGTTCACCAATAGTCACCATACTGAAGGGCAATCATACCAATCATTATAGTGATAACCTCTGGACATGGCCGGAGCAGGGATCGTACACACGTCCTCAGGTGTACAAGGCGGGAATGCTAACTACTGTACCACGGAGCCACATTGTAGGACCAAACAAACACCAGTTGTGATTTGATTGAATCACTCCCAGGAATGCTGCAGTGAATCAGTGACTTGTTCAAATCATTGAGAAATTCCTTACAATATATTAAAAACCAGAGTTCTGACCCTATAAAAAAATTCAAAGGTCCCATGACTGTTAATTGTCTACTGAATGAACCACATCTGGCTGCTTATTCTTGTACAGTGCCGCCTGTAAGTAAGTGAAACGCATGACATTGTGCCATTGCATCAATGCTAAACATCCTCAGTCAAACTGCTCGTGGAGGCATGAATTCTCATCGGATGAAAGGGAAACAAAGTGGGTCATAAAGGCCGATGTGTAAGGCAAGTTGGATAAAAAAAGTAGCCCATTTTCTTCGGTGTAGTCAGAGTTAGGTATGGGTCAAAGTCTTTGATAAGTAAGTGAACCATCCTTCCCTATGTTTTAACATTGGGCCTGCGTTTCACTTACTTATCAAAGACTTTGACCCATACCTAACTCCAACTACAGCAAGAAAAATTGGCTGCTATTCTTATCCCACATACCTCACATATCGGCCTTTATGACCCAAAATGTTTTCCTCTCATCGGATGAGAATTCTTCCTTCCAGAAGCATTTTGGTTAAGGATGTTTAACATTGATGCAATGGCACACTATCATGCGTTTCACTTACTTACAGGCGGCACTGTATTGCTTCAGGGTGGTGGCCTATTAAAGGGTTCTTTCAGTTGACAGTTGCTGAGTGGACACATCTGGCCCATGCTGCCCCCACAACTTTCTTTCTGCTTCCTCTGAGTGACAAACTGCGAAAATCATCCTGGAATCTTCAGGTCTTTACATACTCCACTGGAAACAGGTGACGTCTCAAATCAACACAAAGCAAGAAGTACTCTGCTTCCACTTACGAAGGACATTATTCTTCTATCTATATTTTGTAAGAGTAATATGTATGTGTGTTATAATTCAGAGAGAACGGTAAGCACCTCAAGCTGGGGGGGGGTATATTTGCAGACGACACTGTTGAAATCACAAGCAGGCTAGAGGAGCGATTCCACTGGGTTAGAGCCAATCAGCCGCGCTGAACTATAATTATAATTTAATGGTCAGCCACAGCAATGGTGGTGGCGCTTCAGTCATGACACCCTCTGCAGGTTACTTCACATATCATAAGATTTAAATGCACAGATGATAAATAGGCCTAGGTACTTGTGGTAAGTGCAACCCTCCCAACCCTGTTCTGGGCAGAGGAGGAGAGTATTTTGCAGAATTAGTTGGTTTTGTAATTATTTAAGTTTGAAAGTTGGTACAACACTGCTAAAATCAAATTTTGAAATGAGAATGTAAGTTGCTTAATCTATTCCTTACTCACCAATGTGTTACATTACATGTATAGTCTGTGCAATTGGAGGTAACCAATTATATATCCAACACTAATAAATATATAATTTGAAGTCTCATTGATAGAGCTACACTGGAAAGTTGATGTGGCTGGTCCAGTAAGATCACTTCTCTGGCCTGCTTTTTGTCAAGTCAACACTGTTGTCAGGATATCTATACACATATCTCCTGCCTGAGGTGCTTACTGCTCTCTCCTCCTTTGTCAAATAACATATTACTCTTTTGAAATTCCTGTAGAAGAATGCCAGAGTGTGTGTTGCTTTGTGTTATTTGAGGCATCAGCTGTTTCCAGTGGAGTATGTAATAAAGAAACTTTGAGGATTCCAGGATGAATCTTGCAGTATGTCACTCGAAGGAAGCAGAATGAAAGTTGCCTGGGAAACATGGGCCAGATGCGTTCACTCAGCAATTGTCAACTGACTCAGTCCGACAGAAGCCTTGAAACATACAGACTTTAAATCAGGTAATTCTGCCCCTGAAGTGTCAATTGGGACAGGTCAAGAAAGGGACACAGTCATGGAGCTAGGGTGGACAAAGCGTACTGTCATATTAATTATTTGGTGTATGTTTGAAAGTGTTCATCGTGTTACAGTCTGTCACTTTGATATAGAAAACGATTGGACTGTTGCACTGTGAAAATGGCACTTCGTGTGTCATCATGCTGATGTTTTGTCATGATCACACCCAATACTTCAATGTTAATTTGATTTGAGGAGACTTATCCCGCTTTTTAGTGACAGCCAAACGAAAGGATTATGCATCGGATTTTCACTCTAAAATCAGTTATGACAAGTCAAATTGCCTTCTCTTGATAATGACTAATCAAACAGCCTCTATATTTTACCCGTGTTGAAAGTAGAGAAGATGACACTTCATCGGCTATCATGAGTTACAAAGTTAATTTTCACAGTGTCCTGGTCCTCATTTCTTCTGAATCGAAGTTACAAACTGTAAATTATGCAACATGTGAAATCACCCGCAGAGGCGTTGTGACTGAAGTTACGCCACCATAGCTGTTGCTGGCTGGATGTGGTTGCTCTAACCCTGTGGGATCACTTCTCTGGCCTGCTTGTGATTTCAACAGTATTGTCAGTGCATATATCCTCTGCCAGAGGTAGACTAAATATTATTCTTTCCAAATTTAAATAGATGAATACCCTGATTCAGTGGCAACCGAGTGTATCTTGCTTGTCTTGTTTTAGGACATATTTCTAGTAGAAAATGTGGTAGGGTATTGCGTTTCTCCTTATTAGATCTGAGTCTGATTCCTGTCCGGAGGCAGCTTGAACCTAGAGTCATAACTAGTTTACATAAAATTATGTCGACAAGAATGACACCAAGTGGAAAGTGTGTAACGCTAGTAAAAAATTTTGTCTAC
Source organism: Platynereis dumerilii (assembly GCA_026936325.1). Lineage (NCBI taxonomy): Eukaryota > Metazoa > Annelida > Polychaeta > Phyllodocida > Nereididae > Platynereis > Platynereis dumerilii. The sequence goes on along the minus strand of JAPTHN010000002.1, from coordinate 13,754,915 downwards.
AAAATTCGCGCATCTGCGTTGACTACACTTAAGATGCTATGCTTGTCATGACAGTCCAAATTGCTACTCCAGAGGTAGAAAGACCAGGAAGTTCAGACTGTCGACTATTCTTGGCAAAATATTTTTAGAGATGCTCCAGATACAACATCTGCCAGCATGTACTTGCTTCAGGTGGGCTATTTCAAGGCAACTGTCGTACTGAGTAAGTTGACAGTTACTGAGTGGACACATCTGGCCCATGCTCCCCGGGCAACTTTCATTCTGCTTCCTCTGAGTGACAAACTGCGAGATTCATCCTGGAATCTTCAAAGTGAAAAACCGCGAGAGTCATCAGGGAATGTTTGAATATCTTTACATGGTACCGCAGTGCCACTGACCTGCACAATGAAGTCATTTGTTTGATCATCCTGTCAGCATGCCTCGGCGGTCCAACTTCGGCCCAGCGTCAGTCCGATGTCAGTAGCATCGGACCAGCTTTGGGCCGACGTTGGACCGCCGAGGCACGCTGATAAGGTAGAAGCTTTTTTTCTTTTTTTTAAGGCATTCAGTGTGGTTGTGGCTTCTACAGCAGCTTGTGGCACTGTATCCGATGAAACTTGCAATTGTTTCCAATTATATGTAAAAGGCACTGTTATGAAATTCCCGCAACACTTCAAAGTTTTAGGACTCACGGTGTTACCATAACTGTTATTTTTATTTCATAGATATATGTTGAAAGACAGTTAAATATGGAACAATAGAGAGATAAAAAATATATAATAGATACAATGTAGATAGATAGATAGATAGATAGATAGATAGATAGATAGATAGATAGATAGATAGATAGATAGATAGATAGATAGATAGATAAAAATATTAAATAGATAAATAGGCCTAATATTGATAGATTGATCAATAATCATCTCAATGGTAAAAGGCAGACAATACTGAAGGCTGCCAAATCAAGTCTAGATTAGATTGTTGACATTACATAATAGCATAATCGCAATGAAAAACAATAACAGACATTATCACCCGTGATAATGTTATTTGACAGCAGAACAATGAGTGCTCCCCAAAAGGGAGGGCCTTTCAAGAACTAACTGCTCCCTGCAGCATTTGCATGTAGATTAATTGCCCACTGTTACATAATCATCAGTTTATAATGATTATGTAACTTTAATTTTTTTATGTTTTCTTGTTGTCTGTTTTGAAATTAACTGAATCTGACACTTGTTAATAATTTAATTTAGCTTGTCAAGGCTAATAATTAACTATTCCATAAAAATTATAGGTAAGGGGAATATTAACAGTAGAAATTTGAATTTTTAAGACACTTCTGAAGATGAATGTTATTTCTTTTATATACGAAACTAAATCATTGATAAGAAGCTGGGCCCACTTGACCTAATTTCAAACTGTGGACTGTTGATGTTGAGACCATCACTGCACAGATTTTTGAGTCCTCTCCTGTGCTCAATTTCGCTTCGCGAATATAATAGGGAGTCTGCATTCAACACCTGAAAGTCAATCAATTTGCCAGTTGATTAATGGGGCAACGCTCACTTTCTATCTTTCCCACTGGGATGATTTGTTGTCAAGTATTAGCATTTCCATAGGTCCCCCAGTGGCACTTGGCTGTCTGTGCTATTGAATTTCATATCAAAACAATGGCTGCCACTTTACTTCTGCCGATCCATAATGTCCGTCATGGTCAATTGCGCATGTGCGCCCATCTGAAAATGAGGCTTAGTCTGCCGTTTATTTGATCATTTAGCCACTTTTATACAAAATGGCCATTTTCTCCTATGAATACATCGACTATATAACAAGGCAATCAAACGTTCAGCCAATGAGCCTTATCTTTAACATGAAGCCATTGCCATAATTGACCAGCCCAGACATTGTGTTCTTGTGTATGGGTAGGTTAGGTGACACTGCTGTTGCACTTCCTGTTTGATCATAACAATGTCTTGAGAAAAGCACATGTTAAAAAAAAAGCCAAATTACTATAAATCGAATTTTCAGCAAAATAACACTATGTAGAACTGTCTATATCGTCATTGTTGGCTATATCTATATGCAAAGGACTCTGATAAGTTGCCAAAGCTGCGCACATACAAATTGTTTAAGAATAGTTACTGTCTGGAACCATATTTAACTCAAAACTTCTCAAAGAAAACATACAGCAATATTGCCCGCTTCAGAGTAAGCTCTCATAATTTAAAAATTGAGACAAGCAGACATAGTATACCTAAAACACCAATAGAACAAAGGAAATGCGATAAATGCAACACAGCAGAAATAGAAGGTGAAATCCACAGCCTATCAATTTGCAGAAATAATGCTGTGCCTAGAAGTGAACTCCTTTGTAAAGCTTGTAGTCTAATCCCTCACTTAAAAATCTTGATAAAACGCAGCAATTTACATTGATTATGTCAGATAAAAGACCTGAAATGACACGAATTAGGCTTGTACCTCAACAAGATTATGGGATGATAATAGAACAGAAAATGAAAAAAAAAAAAATTAATGAATCAATTCGGCTAAATAAATAAAAACTGCAAAAATGTTCGGACTAAAATACCGGTATTAGCCTCTCTATCTGCCGAGCCAACTGACTTGGATGTATTTACTGTATTTCTTATGATTGTAATTAATGATCTCCATTGTATGGTCACTAACAGTATGGACCTGTCAGGGTTGGATCAATCAGCCATTTTAGCGGTTGCCGCTGGCCTGTGTTTTTCAGCTCTCGACAAAAATCACAGTGACTCAAACAACTCCTGATTACCTGACAAACAATTTCGAACTTGGATTAACTCTCGATACATGAACAATTTATAATTTGAATTTACCTGCATTTTACTAACTCTTACACTTTAACTTATACTTTAACAATTATAACTGGGACCGATATTTAATTAACTGTAGACTGGTGTATTTAAAAATTGTATTGAATTTTCTTGTATTTGTGTGTAGATGTAGAGTAGTTTTTGATTTCACTTTTTTCTACTGACAAATGTATCTGTTTGATGAAGAAAATGTCAATAAAACAGTATATATATATATGCGAAAGTACATCTTCAGACTTCTTTGATACTGAATTAAATGACTACAAAATTGCCAGGTGAGTTGGCATTAGGAGAATTTTGATCTCTTACCTTGCATTTTATAATCTACAGGACAATATGTTTAACTTGCTCTCTCTAGGTATACCCCTTGCAATTAAGGTTTAGTAAATAGAGAGTCCCATGTCGATAAATAGATATTAAAATGTCCCAATTAAGAAATCTTTGGCAAAAAGTCCATGGCTCTGCTCTAATATATTCTGCTTTGACAGTGTTTTTCAGGCTATAGTCCCCTGCCTTGAGCCTCAGGTCAAAAGGCTCTAAACTTGACATCTATTTAAATGTGATTAGCATTAGATTCTCATTCAAAGGGTTGTGTGACCATGTTGTGCCCTTCTTTAGATTTGTCATCAGAATCTAGGCCTTTGTTGCGTGTTTCGCCGAATATATATGGAACAGAGAAATCGTTAAACTGATATTATCACTTTTGTTACAAGGTGGTAGTACTCATTGGACACTTTGGTAAACCAAAATGTGATATGAAATTTTATATTTGGTCTACTGCGATTCTAGGCCTAACATCTCACAGTGCTAAAATAGGACCAAATGGGTATGGTAGTATTTTGAGATGTACCCTACAAGTTAAAGATATCTCGAGTCCTCTGTAGGGGGGAGCCTCAGCGGGGCACAGTGAGACGGCAGGCACAGTGAGACAAAGCCCGTGGCGGCGTAGCGTATAACTGGTGCTGTTTACAGATCAACCTCTGTTGTATAATACAAAAAGTAAGTAAGTGAAAGACTGTCCTATATCCTGAATGCTTGCACAGCATATTGATAGTGGCGAATTTCAATATTTTGGTTTTTAGCCAGTAAAACGAAATTATTTTGCTAAGTGTTATAATTCCCAAGAAAAATTGGATAATGAAAATTAATCGCCAAGGATTCAAACCTCGGTAATTTGTCTCAGTTAAGTGAGAAAACAAACCACAATGCAGGCATCCTGTCAACGGGATTCAAATATTTTATGTAGAAAGCTGTGTGGGGCACAGTGGGACAGTTTGAAGTGGGGCACAGTGAGACATAACAATATACACTTGAAACGACCTGAATATTATGCACAGCTCACAATTCACTATTAAAAACAAAATGCCTGCCTAAAACTGCTGATTTTAATCAGCCATATCCAAAGGGAAGCATCAGAGAAGAATTTTGAATAGCGTGTAATAGGTGCGGCAGGTTAAATAAGTCGTGCACATGTCCTGTGCAATGGATTTTCTGAATATCCTAAAAAATCACCTAGCCAGCTGCTTTTATTAGAGTATAGCAGTTTTTGTAGCAACAATTGATAGAACAAGGTAGGAACCTGAAACTACTGGACAATATACCCAACTTCATTATCTATAATGTGGGCCTGAACTCATTTTACTCTTGACTGCCAACATTTCAGGTCACTTGAAAATAAAAAAAGTGTCTCACTGTGCCCCGCTCTCACCTACTCATTCATGCAAACTCATTCGTGGGTACAGAGGACTCAGGATCTCTTCATGAGTGGAAGCACATATCACAATACCCATTTGGTCTTATCATAATAATCATTGGAAAGCTGATAAAAATTGATTTCCTTGCGTCAAAACTTTCATTTTTTAAATTGTGCCATATCCACTCATCTTCACTAAAGTCGAAACAGTTTTGGTTATTGGAAAAATTTTGCCGAGTTTCATTAGAAAGTGTGCAGTTGTTTTTCCTCAATCATGTTGACAGACAGAGACACAGACGTTCAGCTAGACGTACAGATGGACAGATACATGCGAAGGAAAACATTAGGCCTGTTCTGACAACTGTCCTTAACCTATTTAAAGGTTCAATGTGCATGGGAGCTCTTGAGGTGCCATATCAAAATGAAGCCAGAGAACCTTGAGCTGTGGGAATGTAATGTAGCTGGTACCAAGCTCGTGCCAAAAGGTAGCACTGGCAATACCTACAATCAGCCAGTTGATCTCAGGGCCACTTACGAAACCCTTATGAACATGAAGCCCTCTTGATGAGGGTGTTTTTCTTTGCTCTTTGTAAGATTTTTTAGATTTCGGAGTCAATATATTGAAATGACGCATACATCCTATACCTGTTGTATTGGGTAATAGTCTGTGTTGAGTCTGGTATCATTTCAGTTGATGGATGCAGGGATTCCGCGACCCATTGATTTCATTGTAACGTGACCCAATGATGTGATGGAGAAACAATTTATATTTTCAATAAAGGGCTGTAAAATTCCCCGGCAGAACACGGATGCAGCTTTGAGCCCATAATGTTCCCAGGTGAATTGCAACAGCACTCATTGACCTGCCCTTGCATGTTCCATAGAACTGTATTATATGCTCCTATCAGTTATTACATGTCTGTGCTAATGGCATAACTACCCACGTGTAAGCTTGCCCGACCTAAGCTCATACATTGACTATTGGCATTTAACGTACCTGTCCAATTGCCATATTAGAATAAATGTGTCCTGTATATGGCAATGGCATTGCATCAATGGGTGTGTGATTTTTATCTTTCTGTATCATTGTTTGTGTACTTCTAAGTCAACAGTTGTTTGGTTATACCCTAGACATACGTCGAGTCAGGTGAAGTTGGCTCCCTGGATTAGGCTCCCTGGCAGCTCCCTGGCAGCTCCCTGAGAAAGTGAAGATAGCTCCCTGAACTGGCTCCCTGGCAGCTCCCTAGGAGCTCCCTGGAAATTGTGAACCTGGCTCCCTGAACTAGCTCCCTGATGGCTCCCTCGCAGCTCCCTGGAACTTTTAACTGAAAATAACCCCAGCATGGGGGCTACTCACTTGATGCTGATTATCGTAAAAGTTCATCCATACCGTGAGAAGTGCCACCAAACCAGTCATTGTCAGTGACGGCATTTCGGATGTCTAAAAACCTTACTTCACTATGTTAATGATTATGACCAGTAATTGACTAAATTGTTTTTACAGGATAATTGCTTTTTTTTTGTATACAATTATGTTTAATCTACGTTAATTTCATGATTAATTTTCAGGTTTTTTTTTGTGAAATAAGCTTTAAATATCATGTATCTCTTCATTTTTGAAGGTAAGTCACAGCAAAAGTGATCATGAACAAATAATTAAAATAAAGTGAAATTTTGATTTCTAATCTACATTTCTTTAATCAATGTATCAGATGGTAGATGGATGAAGAATGAGAGAATACAAACACGAAATCAGCTGAAGAAGAGAAAGAAGTGAACTTGGAAAGGAAGGAAGGACGGATTCGCGGGTGAGAAGATTGGCGCGGCGCCCAACTTTTCTTGATGCACCCAAACTACATATATATTATATTTCTTTGTGCTTGAAAAAGTCCCCTCAGCTTTTTTAACAAACTTTTCAGTTCTAACCAGAAATCAGATCCTTGTGCACTTCGTTATTGTTTAAAATAACTCTACCATTTCCATATTTAATTAAAAAAGTTTTAATAAAATGTGGTCCTAAGTTTAAAAAATTTACTCTACTTTCACGTAATTATTACTCATTTCCTCATTGGCAGAGATTCAGAATCCAGGAAATCCATCATCACAGCTCCTCCAAGTCCTTCAATGACTAGGCCTAACTTAAGACATAAATTGTATTCGGCTTCTCATTTTGTATCACGAGGTGGAATCGTAAAGTTTTTCACACTTGCTTCACTTTAATAATACTTGGACTATTTTATAAATTGTTCGTATATCTATTGATCATATAAACTTGCTGTTGAGGGAGCTGGTTCAGGGAGCCGACTTCCCCAGGGCCCATCTATGTGAAGTTGGCTCCCTGGATCTGGCCCCCTGGCAGCTCCCTGGCAGCTCCCTGGCAGATCCCTGAACAAGAGGTCATGAACAAATTGAAAAAACACAAGAATGAACTGCAAAATGTTTTTAGGGTGGCAACTACCCCAGCTGTCCTCCAGTTTCTACACCTATGATTATTATCATTAAAATAAACAAGTACGCTTTTAAGAATGTTCACTGAGCCATCTTTCATACTTGCAGGTCTGACAGAACTGTTTAAACCCCCCGCCCAACACTTTCTGTATTCGCCTCTGTAATACACATAAATAAATATAATTTTATATGTGCATGGTTATGGACTGTGAAATTAGCCTAAATAACGTCATAAGACATGTTCTGTTTCCATGTGAAACATTTTGCAGTTCATTCTTGTGTAGTTTCAATTTGTTTATGACCTCTTGTTCAGGGAGCTGCCAGGGAGCTGCCAGGGAGCTGCCAGGGAGCTGCCAGGGAGCTGCCAGGGAGCTGCCAGGGAGCTGCCAGGGAGCTGCCAGGGAGCTGCCAGGGAGCCAGATCCAGGGAGCCAACGTCACATAGATGGGCCCTGGGGAAGTTGGCTCCCTGAACCAGCTCCCTCAACAGCAAGTTTATTTGATCAATAGATATGCTAACACTTGATAAAATAGTCAAAGTATTAACAAAGTGAAGCAAATGTGAAAAACTTTACAATTCCGCATCGTGTTATGTCTTAAGTTAGGCCTAGTCACTGAAGGACTTGGAGGAGCTGTGATGATGGATTTCTCTGGATTCTGAATCTCTGCCAATGAGGAAATATGTAATAATTATGTGAAAGTAGAGTAAATTTTTTAAACTTAGGACCACATTTTATTAAAACTTTTTTAATAATATTTTCTAGAAATATGGAAATTGTAGAGTTATTTTAAACAATAAAGAAGTGCACAAGATCTGATTTCTGGTTAGAACTAAAAAGTTTGTTTGAAAAGCTGAGGCAACTTTTTCAAGCACAAAGAAATATGTGAAGCTTATCTACCTCCATATCAATTTCTAAATTCTCAAACACATCACATTTTTTGGACAACAGCTTGACTTCTTGGGACACCTAAATCTTTGTTGATAACTGTCCAATGGCTGTGTGTGACATGTCAAGAAAAAAAAAGGCAGACAATAATTATCGAATGATCAGGGAACCAAAATGAGGGGGAGAATAAGAGGGGGCAAGACGAGGGGAGGGGGGCAAGATGAGGGGCAAGATAGGGGGCCAAGACTGAGGGGAGGGGCTAGAGTAGGGCCAAGATGAGGGATTGTAAGATGAGGGGTGTAAGATTAGGGGTGTAAGATTAGGGGGACAAGATGAGGGGTGCAAGATCATAGTGCCAAATGAGTGGTGCAAGATGATGTGAGCAAGAAAGTACACCTAGCCCTACCTAAGAGTTCCCCGTGGCCTAATGGTTAAAGACGCTTGTTTGTGCTACCACTGGCTGTGAGGTCGTGGGTTCGACTCCCACTCCTGGAACTCAATTTGGTCCGAGCCCATGGGACATTAAATGGAGGCGGGTTGTATCCAGCGTTCTGTGCTGGGGCAACTGAAAGACCCTGGACATCCCTGAATTAATAGGGTATGTACCAGACTCACAGTCTTCTCATCACTCATCATCATACGGTGGTCACCAACACTGGAGAATGCCAAGGCATGGGAACTTTGGGCAATGTTCCCCTTGTCTCTGCCCATGGGCGCCGTACTATGGCTGCCCTGAGCTGTATCATTGTGGAAGGCTCACCACGAATTTCGTGCCTGCATTGCAGTGCATGACTGATAGTATATACAATACAATACAATACAATACAATTAAAAAACAATAGCCACAAACAGAGGTAAGAAACAGTTTTGACAGTTCATTTCTAATTATATTACCACTCTACCCGTCGTAAGACGGGTACCCTGCTAGTATAATATATATATGTAGTTTCGGTGCATCAAGAAAAGTTGGGCGCCTCGCCAATCTTCTCTCCCGCGAATCCGTCCTTCCTTACTTTCCAAGTTCACTTCTTTCTCTTCAGCTGATTTCGTGTTTATATTCTCTCATTCTTCATACATCTACCATCAGGTACATTGATTAAAGAAATGTAGATTAGAAATCAAAATTTCACTTTATTTTAATTATTTGTTCATGATCACTTTTGCTGCGACTTACCTTCAAAAATGAAGAGATACATGATATTTAAAGCTTATTTCACAAAAAAAAACAACTGAAAATTAATCATGAAATTAACGGAGATTAAATATAATTGTATACAAATGCATTAAAAAAGCAACTACCCTGTAAAAACAATTTAGTCATTTACTGGTCATTATCATTAACATGGCCAAGTAAGGTTTTTAGACTTATTTATAATCCGAAATGCCGTCACTGACAATGACTGGTTTGGTGACACTTCTCACTGTACGGATGAACTTTTACGATAATCAGCATCAAGTGAGTAGCCCCCATGCTGGGGTTATTTTCAGTTAAAAGTTCCAGGGAGCTGCGAGGGAGCCATCAGGGAGCTAGTTCAGGGAGCCAGGTTCACAATTTCCAGGGAGCTCCTAGGGAGCTGCCAGGGAGCCAGTTCAGGGAGCTATCTTCACTTTCTCAGGGAGCTGCCAGGGAGCCAAATCCAGGGAGCCAACTTCACCTGACTCATACGTCGATACTCTTTCTGGAAATATTGATTTTGTCAGTGTGGCTCACTTATTAGCGACGTTCTCTGTAGGAGTGATTTATGAGATGTAAAAAAGAGTAGGAGTCCTCAACATGTTGCTTTACCCCATATATGTTCTTTGGATATTAAGAAATGTTTTGATACGATTAATCATACTATTTTGCTGAAGAAATTAGAAATGTATGGTTTCACAGAAAATGTAATACAATGGTTTACTTCATATCTATCAAGTAGGGGAGCTAAGGCGTATTGTAGAAATGAATATTCTGATGTTAAACGTAGTAATATAGGAGTCCCACAAGGCTCTGTACTAGGGCCTACATTATTCTTATTGTATGTAAATGATATAAATAATTATCTTGATACAGCCGTATGTAATCTCTATGCAGATGATGTTCTGATATACTGCAGTGGTGAAAATGTAACTATGGTGAATGATAAATTACAAAACTCTTTATGTTGTATAAAAGAATGGTATGACAGAAATTCATTGGTTGTTAATGCTACAAAGTCAAGTACAATGTTAGTTACCACTCGCCATGGAGAGAAGCATTATTGTTAGAAAACCTAGAATTATTTCTTGGTGATGACCAATTGAAAGATGTTGAATGCTGTGATTATCTTGGTCTTAAAATTGATAAGAATTTGAATTGGAACAAAAATATTAATACTTTATGTCAACAACTTTGCAAGAAAATATGGGTTTTATCAAGACTTAGAAAATTCCTACCTTTTGAATCTTTAGTACAAATTTATAAAAGTTATATTCAGCCTAAAATTGATTATGCAATTACTGTATGGGGCTATACAACTGAAAGTAATCTTAGTAAAATTCAAAGAATGCAGAATAGAGCAGTAAGAGCTATTTATAATAATTATGATTATATTAACGTGAGAGGAGTTGAACTTGTAACAAAAATGAAAGTAATGAATGTCAAACAAAGAAGGGATTACTTCATGTCACTTTTAGTATTTAAATGTATACATGGTCTAGCACCTGAATATTTGTCAAATGAGATTCTTATGGCTATTGAAGTATCGAATAGACTAAGTAGAAATGTTAACATCGAATGTACTAAAAATGCTTTTTCGAATATAGGTCCTATTGTATGGAATAGTTTAAATGATCACTTTAAGGGGTGCACAAATATTAATGATTTTAAAGGTAAACCTACAGCATATTCTTTTGAATGTTTGATTTCTAACTTTTAATGTATAGTAATAGACTACAATAATTGTTATTTTCTTTTTCAATTGATTGTTTTTATACAGGGCCAGATTGAAAAACAGTTGTTTGCTGAATCTGCCACCCTGCCTAAATATATTCTAAATAAAATATAAAAAAACCCCATGTGATCTTTTACTTGCCCAATGCAGACACTGATTCAAGGGGTTGCCGATTTCACATAAATTGATGGCTACCATCCTTCATAATGGCTTATCTACCATTATAAATCAATTAATATCATATAGATAAAAAAGGCATTCACCGAGGAGGTTAGGAGTAGAGTAGGTCGGGGCATGCGGCCCCCCTTAACTTCAAGGTGCGATTTGACCTACTTTTTATGGGCGAATATTTGAATGCTTATGCTGTCAGGAAGGGATCACTTGACTCTACTAATAACTAGTGAAACAACTGTCTACCAATTTTAATAAAGGAGTAATGGCCATTTTTGTAAAAAATTTAAAATGGCCTTCTTACCCCACCCATCGGGCAAGAAGCCCCCCTATTATAATCCTATGGCAATTTTTTTTGCGACCGCATTCAGCCTAAAACTTATTTCTTAGGGTGCTTCTATCATTTTTAAGGCATTCTATTCACTTTTTCTAAATTTCTGAATTTTTCTGTTCATTCTATTATTTTTTAATATCTTTTGCCCAGTTTCAATTTCGGGAAAAATTTTTTCTATTTTAATTAGCTATTCTATCAAGATTTAAGGTATAGTACACATTATTAAATGGTTCCTGAAGCAGCTTCGACCCCCCCAGTGAAGGGGGCCTCATGCCCCATATCATGTGGGGCCTCTCGCCCCAAACCCACATATTTTAATTTGACCTCTATATTTTGAACTAAATGCAAAAAACATGAGCCAAATCATATTTATGTGATGGTCATAAAGTGAAGCAATGCAGATATCCATTATACTTTGAAAAATTTCCAAAGTTATTTCTGACAACCCCTTTCAAAGAATTAGTCAAAGTTACAAAAACCATGCACATTTTTTTGTTTTTTTAATTTCTACTATGGTTTGGTGCTGTTTGCCCTGAAAAATTTGAGACGTCACCTGAAACGCCTCTAGCTTCAATCCTATCAATAGATAAACGCACCAAAGATGTAAGTTTGGAAATAAGCCTGGGGGGGCCTCTCCTAACCGGGCTTCTTGCCCCGACCTACTCTACATGTAATTTGAGTTCCTCACCTGGGGTTTAAGCCCATGCAGGCGAAGACCTAAAGCAGAGAAGGCCTGGACCATAAGTAGTGACTGTTCAGACACCAAGCTGCTTAAATAATTGTCTTGTTGGATAAGACATAAATTGCATCGGTAAAAATCAGTTATCATTTCATGATTTCATTGTAACGCAAAAGGTCATATGGGGTTAATGTGTTATCTGTTGAGGCCCCCACTCTCTCTCCCATCTCACCAATCACTCCCCATAAGTACCCAAAATTGGGCGAAGAGGGCTACGCTTTCAACATATACCTATCTTTCACAAAAAGATAAAATGGTCAGAAAAGATGGCCATAAATATGATTAAATCATGATTTCCATGTGTCGTGTTAGATCCAAATCTGCAGACATGCATTCCTCTTCGATGAATTTAAATTTGGTTGCTTGAGGATGGCAGTGATGCCAGTGCTGGACCATTGATGTGGATCATAGAACTCATGAATTCTCTGACCTTCTCTGTCCTTATTGAGCAATAATTGTGTGTAATCACTATTCCTGGATTTCCTTCCTGACACTTTTACCTCTTTCTCGAACACCTTGCGCATTTGGCCATTTTGATCTGCCAAACACTGTTATTTGCCCAAATTAAAAGATAGATTCGCCTGCCTTAGCATTTCAATCAGCACTTTTGTGGCGTTGGTAGGCGGGTGTCTGAATTATTTTGCAATCTGCTTATCATCAAGAAAAAACATTGGATATTTATAAACGTTAATGAGTGTTGAGATTGAGTTCCACTTGCTCTTTATGTGCTTTTGTTAATTTTGTTTTATATGGTGCATAATTTCTATAATCATTTGGAGGATTCTTAAAATTTCGAAATGTCACCCATCAGCTGCTTTCAGGTTTTCAATCTTTGTTCTAGAAAATGGGTTTGATTGTGTTACTATCCTTGACATAATATAACAGTAGGGTGTGTCAATTTTTAATTTGTATGCAAATTCAAAAAGCACTTGTGCCATTTTGACCTGGAGAATCCAAATCTGTTTTCGAAATGGCAATATGATAATTCTTACCTACTTCAATTTTGGTTCAAAATTTCAATATTTTTTTGGGGTGTTTTGTCATTTTCGCCAATCCAAAGTTCTCTATAACTTTGTCATTATTTGTCAAGCAGCATTCTAATTTCCATGGTTGGAAAGCTCTCAAAGAGACCTTCATTTTGCACACCAACATCAGTTGTCTACAATAATATCTTACCTCCCATTGGCTCTTCAGAGAAGTTGGAAGTGTATACATGCCATCCATAATTGATGAGTAATGAGGAAAGCAAAATTGGGACATGAAAAGTCCAGCCATGAAATTTCCAAGCTATTTTGCCTTGGATCTTGGATTTTTGGCATCCTTTCTGGTCAAGTTTCTGAATAAGTACTGTAAAATGGAGGTATATTTTTATGCAAATATGACATATCCACGCATGCGCTAGCGCGCACGTACACGCTTTTGGGACTCGTGGATGTGCAAGATTTGACACATACACATATATATATATATGATCTTCCAGTGGCGTGTTTAGGGAAGGGGGCCATTGATGGGCCATGCCCCCTCCCCCCTTCAGGCCAATAATTAACGAAGAGATAGAAAAAGCTGTGGAGCACCATTTAATGGACCCCCCCCCCCTCAGGACATTTCTAGATATGCCACTGCTGGAGGGGCTCCTGCGTTCTGATAAATAAACTGCGCTGGATGACATGTCCAAGCTTGCGCTGGATGGCATGTCCAAGCGTGCGCTGGATGGCACATCCAAGAGTGCGCTGGATGGCATGTCCACGATCGCATATACACGCATGCGCGTGAATGCAGGTCCACGAATGCGCTGGATGACATGTCCACAGGTGATCGTGAACACATATACACGCTTGACTGTGCGCGCAATTACATATACATGCGCGTGTATGTGCGCTCACTATCATGCGTGGATGTGCCATATTGGGATAAAAATATATATGGTAAAATTGGGTTACTTTGGCCATTTTGGAGCACGAAATTTGCATTCTGAGAAAAACTTTTCGTTGAATATTGACAGTTTTGTACCATAACACAGCCAGTAAATTAAGGTCTTCATCTTTCAAAAATCATTTATGGTTCTATGTTTTATTACATAATTGAAGGATCGCCCAATGTAACCTCGGAGTTGGGGTAACTTTGACCGCCTTAGATTTGGGCATGTAAGGCCATGTGTGACGGTAGAATTTCACTAATTATGTTACTTTGGCCACCCAACAAGCAGAGGAATGTTTTTCTGTAATCTGGAATGAGTTGTGACTCATTCGCAGATTTCTGAACAAAATTTAAGTATTGATTTCTGAACAAAATTTTTAAAAGTATTGGCATACCACTCTCTGTAGGCCTACTACTGCCTCCTAATTCAGAATAACATAGTGTGAACATACACATGTTTTGAGGCCAAAAGAAAGTAAGATATGCTACCAGTCATAAAATGTGGTATTTTAAAACATTTTTTGTCGATGAAATTACATTTTACATTTCTATCCTAATTTTTTTCAATTTGTTTGCCTAATTCACCAATGTAACATTATCTTGATAAACACTAATAAAAATAAACACAGAAGAAATTGCTTTGTTTAATGCTATTTTGGATGACATCATACGTCTGCAATGGTTAGCAGCTTCCTTTGTGGACAGAACGTCATTGCTGTGTTATGCTTGTTATATGACAAAAATTGCAGTTATTGCATTGGACCTTTCTATAGTATCTTTTTAGCATCCATGGCAGTCAACATAATTTTCAGAGTTATACACCTGTTTGTCAAATCAAGGTTTATACCTCCTTGACTGCTATTAACTACAAACTGTTCCAACTCTTCCCAATTGCCATTTCCAGAGGTGGCCAAAGTTACCCCAATGCTGACTTGGCGATTCGGGGTAACATTGGCCATAGCTGTATTCTCACTAAATTGCATAACATATAAATAAATCCTGTGTAGTTTGAAACTGTGATATATTATCTTTAAAAATCATCCACAATTTCTACCACATAAGCTTGTACTTGACCCACCCAGAACAAAGTAGACACTTCCCTGCAAAATCACACTTTTTTGCAAGTCTGCTTAATTTTAAAATGGCCTCAAAAGAAGCACCGGTATCATCATATGGAGAAAAAAATTAACATACATAAAAAGTAGAAAAGTTATTCTAGTAGATGCAAAAATAAATTACCTGGTATCTATATTGGTTTGATAGATACAGGACACTGAATCTTTTTCTCATCTGATGGCCAAAGTAGTACCCTGTCAGCGTGCCTCGGCGGTCCGGTGTTGGCCCGGCGTCGGTCCAATGTCCGCAGCATCGGACCGGCTTTGGGCCGACTTTGGGCCGCTGAGGCACGCTGATAGGGTAGAGTACGGCCCCGTGTTCACAGACCTGATGAAAGCAAAGTAAAGTCACAATGATACTCCATGTGGCTTTCCATTGGTAATCCAAAAAGTGAATTATTTTACTGTTTCCTTGGGAGCACCTTCTGCATGGATACATATTGGATTTGGAGTGCATTTTATTTCATTGTAATGGAAATATTAGGCATAGTGTATCTAATACGTAGGGGAGGCGGGGGTCAGAAGTCACAAAATTCAAAATAAGCCCCAGAACAGAGCAGGTTTTTGTCAGATCTGAATGACCTTTAGCACAATTATGCAGTGTTTAGTTGACTATGTTTGTATCACATGATAGCTGCTGTGTTGTAAATAGGCTTTAGTCAGTTCACATTTATTTAAGGCAAAGTCCGATGTGACTTTTTAACCCATGCCAGGGTCAAGAAGTCACAACCGCGGGGTAACAAGTCACATGCAATTTTTGTGAACATACCGGACTATATGAGATAACATGCAGATCTAGACTTGATAGTCATCCTTGTGCATGCAATTTATAGTGAGCCTTCCAAAGCTATCGGCATGCAATGACAATGCACCATCAGCAAAGCCTGCGTCAGAAATTGGCCAAAGTTTGCGAAATGAAAACTTGTTGCAATACTCTCTCAGATGTATTAATGATGATGGATGATGATAAGATTGTAACCTTAAAGCCTCAAGTGTGGAATATTTCACTTTCTTTAGCACGGAATATTGATTTCACGGTACCCTATGGTAAAATATCACAGTGCTGGGGTGAATTGTCACAGTGTGACATTTCACCCCTCAGCTGTTTTTTAAATTCAACACATGATCATGGCAACTTGGTGACCGTATGGCCAAAAATGGGTTCACCGCATGAAAGACTGTTATCCAAAAGGCCCTGAAATAGTAGCACAACTTCCTATGTCTCAGTGACCAGACATTAATAGGGAAAGTTCAGAGTCGATAAAACCTGTTTGGGACCCCTAAAAAGCATGAGGTAGGTAAAAACCCACTTTGCATAATGGGCATAGTTTTCATATTCCCTACAGACCTTCTTCTCATAAAAGCATCCCAAATGATGATTTAAGCTTAATAATTATGTCACTGCAAGTTGGTCAAAAAGGCATGTGACTTTTTACCCCTGTGACTTGTCACCCCCTCTTCCCCTACTTCTAGATAGTCATGACCACAATGATTAATGCTTCAGATGAGTTTAAATCATTTTAAAAGATATCTTGATCTGAATATAAATTACGCCTGGAAATACAATGTGTTTTCTGTACTTTATAATGATGGATGAAAGCCAGAAGGGTGATGTGCAGTTACACCCTTGTGGCTTTTATCCATCGATAAAGTGGCGCCTGGTCTTGGGATTGCTTAAAGAGTTGGCATCGAGTTCAGAGTCACGCCATGCGCTTAAAGGTACTATAAACTAATAAGAGAAGATGCGACAAGGCTCTAAGAACTCTCATTCCATATACACTAGCTCCTTCCTGTTTACATTTTACAGCTCTGTGATTGGTGCAAGCTTCACACCAGGTGAAGTCACCATATATGACACCATAGAAACCTATGACAGTATGATCTGTGATGTCACAGAACAAGTTGTCCAGAATGCATTGCAGCAGAAAGAAATCCTTTCATAGAATCAACAATTCTGATTAGCGTTGCATCTCCTCCGTGTTCTGTGTGCATGGTAAGTAACCACTACTTGCGCCACCCAAATGTTTGTATTGTATTCCTTTGGAATTAGGCTTTAAAACGGTTGTTCTTATGTTTTGATTATAATTCAAGTAAATGGCATTTGAACCATAACAACACTGTAGGTTACATAATCTTCATCAACCATACCTGCGCGAATTTCAAGGCACCGTCATTTACAAATTACCTGTGATAAACAGTGTGATTGTCTGGGTAGTTTTTTTAGGCTTTTTGGAATTACTCACGGATGTATCTGAATGAATCATTGCTTGTTTGAAGAATTCTGAGAGATTTGTTGCAATTATTAAAATAAATAATTGAAGCTGAAAAGACCTTGAAACCATCCAACCCTATCCGCCCCTGTAATAAAATTCTGGGAAATTAATCTAAACATTTTGCCATTGAATGTTGTATTTTCATAAGGATATTGACGGCTGCCTCATTGCGACTCCTGATGGACCAATGTTGCAGGATACAACGGCGGGTTGAGATCCGGCTCTGCAGGTGACTATGAGAGCAAGTTCAATGCCACGGTGATTGATTTTGTGCCAAAAATAGAATCGGAACACATGTGTCAAAGCAATAAACTGTTTCTGATATGGTTGCATGTGGTGTGAGGCTGTGAGGTCTATCTATCTATCTATCTATCTATCTATCTATCTATCTATCTATCTATCTATCTATCTATCTATCTATCTGTCTATCTATCTATCTATCTATCTATCTATCTGTCTATCTGTCTATCTATCTATCTATCTATCTATCTATCTATCTATACCTTTTTGGTAATACTGAAAATCTCTTCCCAGTTGTTGTTCTCTGTTCCATTTTTTGTGCCCACTTTTAGGGTTCAGCTATTTATGCTTGAGAAGTGGATCTAATTCGAGAATTTCAACAATTTGAAGCTACATGCATGACATGCTGAGTTATCAATAAGAGATTAAGTTGGTTAAAGGAGAATGCTGCGATTAATCTTGGTCAAGTGTCTGTACAAAGGATGTCTCATCATGGGCAAGGGTTCTTGTGACAAACAATTACCTTCGTCACCTGCTCAGCATTGTCCCTTCGCTGCACTTGCTGACCTCGACTGAAAGAAAAGGAAGAAATCCATAAACACTTCTCATTTCCAAAACTAAATTTGGTGATCTGGTATGGCAATCAAATTTAAATGCTTTTACAATACAAAATATTATTAAACTTGCTATGTGTAAATGTCCCTGGCAGGCGTATCAGGCAAGCAGGCAAGT
The DNA here is from genome assembly GCA_026936325.1 of Platynereis dumerilii. Lineage (NCBI taxonomy): Eukaryota > Metazoa > Annelida > Polychaeta > Phyllodocida > Nereididae > Platynereis > Platynereis dumerilii. Next base: position 13,736,621 of record JAPTHN010000002.1, on the reverse strand, counting down.
AGGTAACCTACACTGTAAATTTTGAATTTTGAGTTAGCTTAATAGATTGAGTGAGATGGTTGCACAATTCCATTGAGCCAAGATAGCTTGTGTTTGCAAGTTATAACAACATAAAGATTATCATAACTCAAAACAGCAAGCTATCATGGCTCAAACAAATTGTGCAACCGTCTCACTCAATCATTTGAGCTAACTCAAAATTTCAAATTTTACAGTGTTGTGCCTTATTGGCTGAAGACGTGCAGGTTTACAATGGAACGGATATAAAACTATCCGCATTGGCTGAATCTTTTATCCTTGTCTGCAAATTTGGCATTCTTTCCTCCATTGCCCCGGTTTTGTGAAAATTGCATGGGGGAACTTGCTGTAATCTGCCCTGAAAAAGAAGAACACCTCTACAAGGAAGGATAAGGTAATATATCCGGGTGTGTTGACCACCAATAATTCTCTATTTGCTTAAGGTATATCTTGATCAAAATCTAACATGTAGTCTGCCAAGGCAGGAGAGAGTGACAAGCATTTATTTCTTACTCCTCATCTTTTAGTTCTCACTCCTTAGCTTTTAAAACCTACTATTTGGCTTTTAGTTCTTATTCCTTAGCTTTCAGTTCTTACTCCTTAGCTTTCAGTTCTTACTCCTTAGCTTTCAGTTCTTACTCCTTTGCTTTTAGTTCTTACTCCTTAGCTTTTAGTTCTTACTCTTTTGCTTTTAGTACCTACCATTTGGCTTTTAGTTCTTATTCCTTATAGCTTTTAGTTCTTAGTCCTTGGCTTTTAGTTTCGACCCCTTATATTTACTTCATACTCCTTATACTTTATCACGTACGTCCAACATGCGAAGTAACATTTGGCTGATTCCTCAGCTTCCTGAAGTACCACAGCAAAATACACCTGGTAGCAGATTAGCCGATTTGTGATGTGAATATCACATTTTTGCAATGTTTTAGCACCGTTTTCGAGCATTTTCGTATGACTTCAGCCCATTTTACTGTTTTTTCATTTATAACATAACCTGACTGACAGTCACAATGGGCATAACGTTTTTCCAGTTTGCATGCTAGATGGGACACACTTTAGTGTTCTTACTCCTTAGCTTTTAGTTCATATTCTTAGCTTTTAGTTCATATTCCTCAGCTTCCAGTTCTTATTCCTTAGCTTTTAGTTTATACTCCTTACACTGTAAAATCTGAAATTTTGAGTCAGCTCAAATGATTGAGTGAGATGTTTGCACAATTTGTTTGAGCTAACATAACTAGATGTTTTGAGTTATGATAATCTTTCTGTTCTTATAACTTAAAACAACAAGCTATGATAGGTCAAAGGAATTGTGCAACCATCTCACTCAATCATTTAAGCTAACTCGAAATTCAAATTTTACAGTGTAGCTTTTTGTTCTTACTCCTTAGCTTTTTGTTCTTACTCCTTAGCTTTAGTTCTTACTCCTTAGCATTAAGTTCATACTGCGTGCCTTTAAGTTCTTACTCCTTAGCTGTAGTTCTTACTCCTTAGCTTTTAGTTCTTATTCCTCAACTTTTAGTTCATACTCCTTGCCTTTAAGTTCTTACTCCTAAGCTTTAGTTTTACTCCTTAGCTTTGTACAGACAGTTGAACCAGAGCTAAATTCCTGTTCGCATGTTAGATGGGACACACTATAGCGTTCTTACTCCTTAGCTTTTAGTTCGTACTCTTAGCTTTTAGTTCCTATTCCTTAGCTTCCAGTTCTCACTCCTTAGCTTTTAGTTTGTACTCCTTAGCTTTTAGTTCATACTCCTTGCCTTTAAGTTCTTACTCCTTAGCTTTTAGTCCCTACTCCTTAGCTTTTAGTAGAACTTCGAAGTTTTAGTTCTTACTCTTTAGCTTTTAGTTCTCCTTAGCTTTTATTCCTAAGCTTTTCAAAGATGACAGTTCGATACATTTTTGTTTAAGCTGCACTGTAAAATTTGAAATTTTGAGTTAGCTCAAATGATTGAGTAAGATGGTTGCACAATTTGTTTGAGCCATGATAGCTTGCTGTTTTGAGTTATGATAATCTTTATGTTGTTATAACTTGCAATCAACAAGCTATATTGGCTCAAAGGAATTGTGCAACCATCTCACTGAATCAATTAAGCTAACTCAAAATTCAAAATTTACAGTGTTTTCACTACCATGATTTTTCTGTAGGTACATGAATAGTGGGGGAAATATTGGTATTGATCAAAAATTTTCAAAAACTTGTTCTCATTTACGGCTCTAATAATTTAGTTCTTTAGGGTGGTAGGGTGTGTCATGATTTTTACAACATGCAGCTTTTTTAAAGGTCACTCTGAGCATTTCAGCAATCGTAATTCTTCGAGCGTAAATAAAATTCAATGTGATATACAATGGCATAGACTAGCCAGTGACCACCGTATAATATGCCGATGTTTTTATCAACGGGTTTTCCTGATATATCTAGAAAGACAGTAAATTCTTCTGTTATGTACAAGGGACTTAAAGAAAGCTTATTTTGCACTCGGGATAGCAAGTTGAATGCTTCGTATCTTTGCTTCTTTCAGATCTTTCTGGAGTGCCTGATCTACTTAACTTGTAGTTGTAGGTGTATGTATAAATATCTATTTATGTTAGACATTATGATATTATGAACAAAACAGCACCAAGATATTGTATAGAGGGGGTGAAATAATACATCGCTTCAATTCGCTTGGCATTCACTGTTCTTCAGAGTATGTCTGTATTTGCTGTTTTGGAATGACAAAATAACAAATTTATCTTTCTTTATCTATATATCTATATAACAATTAAATCTTGATACATCATCTCAGGACAGCAAAGGTTTCTTCATTCAAAGAATACAGGGACTTCATCGCTCTGGTAAACAAACAAACGTATGCTTGTTGGGTAAAATGAGTGCATGTGGCCCCGACCATCCCATCTTTCTCTGCTGAAGGTCTTCGCCTGCATGGGTTCAAACCTCGGGTACCGAACCCTAAATATTTTCATTGGACCTTCAAGAGCAAAAGTCCCCCCTTGATGTCTTCGTATGAGAGAAAAATTGGCGAACCCTTGCATTAGTGTCTGGGATGGGTAAGTAAAAGATCCCTCACATGGGTAAATGTGTTTTCCATGTTGAGGATTCCCACGCTCCTCTCTCATCAATGAAGCCTCATACTGCCCCACCCATGATGTAAGCACTTAACGCGAATGCAGCTGTGTTACCAAAAAATCAATAATCTTAATTGGCAGTGCTGATTGCCTTAAATCATAACAATCAAAAAAGATGCTACAAAGTGATAAGATGCTGGCATGTTGTGCCAATAAGCATGGTATGCAGAGGGTCATGTGCAACGTCTTTTTGTTGACTGTGGTATGCAAATGAGGCAATGCAGTTTCTGATTTGTCAGTTTCGGTATATCCCTGCAATCTTATGAGTAAATTTGTTTATACCATTCGACACCTCTGTCAGCCAATCACTAGCCAGTATTTCAGGGAAATAATTCCCATAATCTTTGTTGTCCAGTTATCCTCTCATGTTTGACTGTTTGTCTCAAAGCCGGTTATTCACCATGGGATCAGGAATATGTGTTTATCACACCTAGGGCTAAAGCCCTCGGATGATAAATCACATATTCCCTCTCCCGCGGTGAATAACCTATACGTATCCCTGTTGAAAAAAATAATAATAATAATATGGATTTATAAAGCGCTAATTTCAGTAAACTGCTCATCAGCGCTTTTTCAGATCAATCAATTGTAGGAATTCTGTTCGCTATTTATTGAAGAGCTCTGATTGGTTGTACTGATATTTGTCCCTCAAAATGCACCACATATTTCCCTCTCTGATTTGGTATTTACCACGGAAAAGCTCATGCAGTATCAGGGAGAAAAGTGTGCTAGACATGGGATAAAACGCAATCCATGTAATAATATATGATTATTATCCCTAAAAGGGATATATCTCCGCTGACAAATTAAAGATGTGGGAATTTGCTGTCCTGTGATTCCAGAATGTAGACCTAATATGAGAGTTGTTATAGGATCTTGGGAGTTGTCCCAGCTTCAGCTGCTTCACTCACTGCCTAGGTCTGGTCCCACCAGAATCACAAATTGATGTTTACTTAAATTAGACTTTTTTCAAAGACAACTCAGGTTGGAATGCTAAACCAGTTCACTAAGTTCACACCTGTGTGTTGCACACATTGTGTCATAATCTGCTTTATGATTTCTGCCTATGTGTGTTTTTTCTCTCCTGTGTTTCCCCCCTCCTGCTCATCAATCCATACTCCGTCCCGCCAACGCATATTAAAGAGCTGTGGTGAGGATCTGGGAAGCAGATAGGCGGGGGCCAATGGGGCAGTGCTTGTTGGTTCATTAAATATGCACTATGGGCTGACCAATTCCATTTATATGGCCCATCATTCGGATAATTTCACCGTCTGCCTTACAAAGTCTGCTCAACAAACTTTGCAATCATTTGGAACACTTTGGATCACTTTTGGAAGCTTACAAGTGATATTTCCGGTGGTATTTTTTCCCAACAAGTGTGATTGGCTGCTAGAACTACTTGCTGTACCTACTTACCGTGTACACAACTTGAGCTTTGGAGTAAAATGACTCTCTCAGGAGCGCATGAATACAGAAGTGGCGCGGCCTACCGTCCCTCTACTGCTCAGGTAATTTCTTGTCAGCAGGTGCTTCAGCTAATCTACAACCCCTAGCTCTTCAACTTGGATAGATAGAAAAGTTGTTTTCTAAGTTGTGAATTGTTGTAAACCGACCACAGACGACTTGTAGTTACACTGGGTCAGGTAAGTCATGATAGCCATTCTTTCTTTTTTTTTAATGATTTGTCCATGCATCTAACAGAAATCATCACTGAGTTTTTGGTACATCCGAGCAACTTGTTTCCTTGATGTAATCATGCATTGAGCCTTTAGCAAGCATCCTGTTGGTTGCGTGTTCATTAATTAATTTTTTCTTCTATCTTTTTTCTGCTTTTCTCTTCTTTCTGTCATTTTCATTCATTTATTCCTCTTGTTGCCTTCTTTCCAATTATTTTAACCTCTTTTATCTTATTTTCTTTTGCTTTTGACATATTTTAACGCTTTCTTTAAAACTTGCCTTACTCTTTGTTTCCAGCTCTGTCCTTTCTTCCGTTCCCCATTTGGTTTTCTCTCTCTCTTTTTTGACTTCAATACCCTTTTCATTTGATTTGCGAGAATTTCTACCTTATAGTTTCTCTTGTTCTATTTTTTTTTTCAAGTATCGCCTTTCTTACAGCAAGGCTATGTACACCAAATATAGGCCCATGCATGTCCTCAAGTACATTTTCTTCTCATTTTTTCTTCACAATTTCTTTGTTTTTCTTCTGTTGTTCTTTCTTGCTGTCTGTTTCTTCACTGCACCTCTTTCTTCTCCATCCTTAGCCACTCTTCTTCTTATCTTCTTCCTTTTCTTCCATACTTCAATATGTTACTGGTGTGGTCTCTGCTCCGTCAATTATAAACTTACATGATAAATTTTGTTCTGTTGAGACAAGTGGTTTCTTTTTCGATTAGTCGTTTTTGTTTAGTCTTTTTCTGTCAGTCTTTTTTGCTTAGTCTTATTTTGTTTTCTCTCTTTCTGTCTGTATTTTCCCCAATTACTTTCAAGATGCGTAAAACGTGTCTGTCTTTTCTGTCTATATCTTTCAGGATTTCTGACTCTTTATTTTGGTTTCTTTTACTTTTATCTAAAGTTAATCTGTGGCTTGTTTAAAATATAGAAAAGCAATCCTTCTTTTGTTTCTTCATGTCGTCATACTTCGTTCTTTCTTCTTCTTCGTCCCTGTAAGCAAGTAAAGCCTCTTTGAGAAAGGAATGCCGTTTAGAATGTGCTCCATAGAACTCTACTTTTGTTGCGTATAACTTGTTTTAGCAGTTTCATCTTGGTTTGTGTGTATATTTTACGCCTTTTGTTATTAGCTTCCTTTCACTCGAGTTTTAGGTTGACCGACTTTGAAATAACCGTTTTGTCGGAGATGCAGCTGAAGTGGTTTTGGACTTGTATATTATAAACCTCAGAAAATGTCTTTATCTCAGGAACATGTTGTACATAGTGTTTTTCAATGCTTTTGATGCGATCAATTTTCTTTTTCTTAAACATTCATCAGTATAACACAGTTCAGCTGCAGTTGAAGGTCTGGTAATTTTTATTTTAGAGGTGGCTTCTTGTCGAAAATCAAGGTTTATTTTCTGATACCTCGTTTTTTGTTTTGTTTTTTTGCATTGAGTTCTCTACAAGTTGTGTCGGTCCTGTTGCACGAATAGAGATATATCTATGATATTGTGGAACGACCTTCATAAATGTTGTCAAAACAATAGGCATAACACGGGAATTCCGATATTCTCGCTGATTAGTTTGGACAAATCTGGTGTGAGTGATGTCAGCCTATAGGCCTATATAGATTGAAAAATTTTCGATATCAGCTCATGTAGTTTGTACACTGTATACAATACATGTGTGTGTCCAGAGTTTCCTTGCTGAAGAATGTGCAACATCTGCTCTATACAGGTGTGATGCAGGTAAAGCACCACATGCTCAGCCATTTCTGAGTCTATATATATGCTCTTGACTTTTGCTGTAAGGGTGACGGGAAGTTCTTCTTCTTTTACAGTGACACCTGAAAGTAAGTGAAAAGCATGAAATGGTGCCATTGCATCAATGCTAAACATCCTCAGCAAAACTGATTGTGGAAGCATGAATTCTCATCCGATGAGAGGAAAACATAGTGGGTCAACTGGGTCATGAAGGCCGATATGTGAGGCATGTGAGATAACAACAATGGCAGCCAATTTTCTTTGCTGTAATTGGAGTTAGGTATGGGTCAAAGTCTTTGATAAGTAAGTGAAACAGGCCCAATGTTATTTAATAGGGAAGGGTGGTTCACTTACTTATCAAAGACTTTGACCCATACCTAACTCCAACTACAGCAGAGAAAATTGGCTGCCATTGTTGTCCCACATGCCTCACACATCAGCCTTCATGACCCACTATGTTTTCCTCTCATCGGATGAGAATGCATGCCTCCACAAACAGTTTGGTTGAGGATGTTAAAAGCATTGATGCAATGGCACAATATCATGCATTCCACATTCTTACAGACAGCACTGTACCATTCAGCTTGAAGAAAAAACAAGTGGAAAAGAAACAAAAAAAAAAAGGTCGTTCAAGCAAAAGATCATCTATAGATCTATTCCAATATATGAATGTTAAAAAGAAGTTTTTACATGTTGTAGGCCTACTTGGCAAAGCTACAGGGCTCTTTTGTTTTCTGTCCCTGAAAGCCAATTGTAGCATGATATCTCCCAATAGTGTTTGATATATCTTTTCTACACTTCTGCCAAGTGAGTTTCAGATTCTTTTTATAAGATGTCTTTTGGATATCAATATATTTAACACTAAAATGGTGCAAACCAAAGGCTGATGCATTATAATGAAATTAGGTAAACCGGAAACCCATTGAATTGGATTTTAAAAGAAATGACACCAGGAAAGTAGGCTACTCTAATGCTTATGTGGGCAGTCCTCTCTTCACCGTTGCTAAATCAAAAGATTTTAGATTGGTACATAGCTTATTTTAGTAGTTCGGAAAATGTACGTGTGCTTTTGGCAAGTTGCGTGGTTTTTATAAAAAATATTTGGCCTTTGGGCTTTATCAGTCATTTGGGAAAGTTTGTGCCTCTTTTTTAAATCTTGACAGTTCCTTTAGGCGAAGATCTAATCTTTTGGGCACATGGCTAGATTGCACATTATCACAGAATTAGGGTTTCATAGATTTTGGAGATGATCCAGACTTTCAGGCACTTTAACCGGATTCACGCATTATCACTCACAATGACTGTTAAAAAGGGTATTGCTGTTGTCCAAGGCTATTGCAACCAGTGACATCTGTTTGGATACAAGCAGTAAATAATAAAATAATAAATGTAATTGGAATTGCTTGGTCATTGGCAATGCAGACTAGGACAGAAACGCAATGCCAAAATATCCCAGTGTTTTATGGCGATTAGTAATTTCTTTTGATATTCATGTTCGATGTTAGATTTGTGGGTGAATGAGTAATAAGGAATACGGTTAGAAAGAAATGATTCAATCCCTGCCGGGTATAAGATGCAAAAATCATGGGTGACATGCTCACACCTGCAACAGCTAAAAACTCCTCCCCGAGCAATGCCACTCACCTAAACTGTCCACCTATCCTTATGGATCTATCCTGTCCTTCTGATAACAGCAAATAACAGTGAAACAGCTCCCTTATTTACGTTTTCTGCCTCTACTGTTTTTCCCCACCAGGGGCGCATGAATCTCCATTGTAGTTCACTGACTGCTCACGCCAGAGGCTGGCGCCACAGTCTCTCTTCCCGCCAAAACCATCTACACACTCCAGTGTCACCTGCTTTCCATGCCTGCACACTGGCTGACCCACTTCTACTCATTCATTTTCACATATAATGGGGGGTCCGGAGGGGGGGGCACTCCATTCCCCCTAAAAATTCCCCTCAATGGCTATGTCTATAAGTAATATTTCAATACTCTTCAACCCTCGGCCATGCAAGGTTCACTACGACAGCTAAGAGGTCAACAATTAGGACAAAACCAATCCGCCTGTTTCATCAATGTGCCCATTGCTGACATTAGGCGTACCAGAAAGATTCCACATCTGCATCTGCCGTTATCATTTGTCTTCATCTCCCTAAACATGTGCCTCAATGGGCATTACTAGTGAAAGATAAGAGTGAAGCAAAATAAAGAATGAGAGACACGATTGACTCATTTCTCTAGTGTACTGATAGTAGTCTATGCGTGTATTTATTCTGTTCTTTCCTGGGAACTATATTTTGACATTAGGCTGTGTACATCCCTAACCCTACCATGCAAATGGATGGTGGGCTGTTGAAGTTTCGAAATTGATTCAGCAAGCTGTTTGTGGAGGAGGCGTCACAGAAATGTGAAAGACAACATTTGACAGTACATGATACTTACCAAAAAAATTAACCTGATGTTTGCTTGGAATCTACCATAACTGTCAACCAACCTGGCTCTGGATGGTTAGATTCATCCTGTCATCAGATCTCGCCATGATAATTTCAAACTGAACAACTGGGCTTAAAATATGTGTCCGGGTGAAAAAGCTCCCAAACAGCAACTTGACGACTTATAAGAGTCTGCAATTTTGTGATTTACATTGTACATCCTGATTGAGCCTGGAGTTTTGCATTGTGGCAATTACTGTGGCATGCACCTGAAGTCCTACATGTCCACATGGAAGTCAAATCAGGCAATGCTGTACGTGCATCTGAAAGGAAACATTTTAAACCAATCAATCAATTACCAAATTACACAGCCATTATAATGGGCATATAGGAAGCAGTTGAGCAGCAGTATGCACTGTGTTACACACCATAATCACAGTAATCATGCTAAATCTGTAATTGAATATCAAGGGTCCTCCCTTGAGACTGGTGGCTTTGTGACAATTGTTTGCATTTTGTTGGTCATGCAAGGTCACAAATATGATGATTACCCATGACACATGTGAAGATGACTTTTACCTTGAACCAGTTGACCAATGACCTTGATCCACTTGACCAATGACCTTGCCAATATAGTGTACCTGGATGACCTTCATAGGTAGTCAAGGTGGTCTATGGGGCTGTCGTAGTGTTTCCTGTTTGATCATGACATTGTCTTGCGAGAAGCACATATTTTTTCAGAAAAAGCGAAATTTCTAAAAAATATAATAGAACAACATGCAGAACTCTGTATTGACCAGAGGCTTTTAAGACAGCATAGAAATGAAATAGTGTAAAACAATGCAGAAAGATTAAAATACAGTCACCCCTTCTTTAGAGTGCCTCATACACAAGTTGTTTAAGCAGAAGATTAAAGAGCACAGCCACATACTAATTGCCTAAGATAGATTTACCAGAACATCCACACGGGACTTTTATTGTACCTTCATTGCATGGGATATTTCTTGAGAGGACAACCTCATTGCAATGCCTTGCAGATGATAAATATGAGGTGAACGATTTCCAGTTCTCCTGAGACCATGTCAACACAGAAAAATTGTGCCAACTCATCTGTCAACTTTGAAGCCATTTAATTCAACATCAAAGAAGTATGAAGGTGTACTTTGGCATGAAAAGAGTCAAGAATGATAACATCTCCTTGACACCAATTTAAATGTGATTAGCATGACAATTGTTTGGTACTCATGTACCTTGTTTCCCCAGTCCTCTGGTTTGCTCATTGGCCTACTTGGAACTTTCTCTTGAGTCAGCAGCATTTGGGTGTTTTTGTTTATTTTACTGAACGTGTATGTGTATAAGCACAACATTGAATGCTTATCTTTTAAAATGAGTCTTCAGCAGTTTTTAATAGATTTTATCGACACCGACACCATGAAAATTTCATATAAGACATATTTTAAAGCTTGAAAACAAGGAATATAGAATTCTGTGTAACTACAGATTTGGAACTTTCAGGTTCTCACACCTGATTCTATTGTTGTTATACCAATTATTGGCCTGATAAATATAGTACAGTAGTCTCTAAAAATGAGTAACCACCTCTAAATTTAGGCTTTCTCATGCCAATGTTGACTATATAAAAATGAAAATTCTCATGGATTTATCCAATGAACCATCTATGCAATCCATAGGTGCAAACTTCCCACTATTAGACAAGTTACTGAAAAATAGTCTCAATTTAATTTCAATTTCAATTTATTCATCATATTCGTCAATTGCAAGTTTCTAAGTGTAAGAATTATTGACTTACTACCCAGGACATAGAAATATACCTCCTACCTTTTCCTCCAATTATATCTATTATAGCTATTTGCAGATTGGGGGTCCATTGGAAATATTTATTTCTTTACGATATATGTAAAGTGGCTTTGTCACATCATTGACGGTTACCTATCTTCTTGTTAGGTGTATAGTATACCTTAAATTAGTTAGATTGTTTGTTTATTGCCCGCTGGGTATGTTAAATGCTGAATTAACTGATTAAACAGTGTTACTGTCCTCACCATATTTACGTGGAATGCCAAGTTTTTTCTATGCTGTTGAAGTATGATGTCAGAGATGACTCTTTTCTCTAGCATTGCAATATATATGTTGAGTAACTACAAGCTATAATGTCATTTTAAACTGGGTGAGATTCCCCAGCTTCTAGCCATTGATGTAGATCCAAAGAAACTGAGCATCACAGTTTCAACAGTTTCAGAGTAAGTGAGATAGTCCCTGCAACCACATTGTATATATATATATTTTGTTAGTTTTTACACATACAAGAGTGAGTGAATGTGCAACATTTGACACATACAAGAGTGAGTGAATGTGCAGCATTTGACACATACACAAATGAGTGGATGTGCAATACTTAACACATACATGAATGAGTGAATATGCAACATTTGACACATACACAAATGAGTGAATGTGCAACATTTGACACATGCAGAAATGAGGGAATATGCAACATTTGACATATGCAACATTTGACACATACAGCAGTGAGTGAATGCGCAAAATTTGACACATACAAGAGTGAGTGAATGTGCAACATTTAACACATACACAAATGAGTGGATGTGCAACATTTTAGACTTACACAAATGGGTGAATATGCAACATTTTCAAAACATATACAAGAGTGAGTGAATATGCAACATTTGACACATGCATAAATGGGGGAATATGCAACATTTGACACATACAAGAGTGAGTGAATGTGCAACATTTAACACATACACAAATGAGTGGATGTGCAACATTTTACACATACACAAATGGGTGAATATGCAACATTTTTAAAACATATACAAGAGTGAGTGAATGTGCAACATTTGACACATACGCAAATGAGTGGATGTGCAACATTTGACAGATACATGAATGAGTGGATGTGCAACATTTGACACATAAAGAAGAGAGTGAATGTGCAGCATCTAACACATACAAGAGTGAGTAAATGTGCAACATTTGACACATACATGAATGAGTGGATGTGCAACATTTAACGTATACAGGATCAATAAAGTTATTTTGATCATAGAGTAGTGATAGAAAATGCACGTTCACTCATAGGCTGTGAGTGGATGTGTAATTACTTGCATGAGTGGATGTGCAAATGCTAACAAAATATATAGCTCCACATTGTCACAGCTTACCAGCCAATGGGAAAGTAAAACTAAGCATGACAGTTTAAACATTGATATATATTGAATGAAGCATTACATTTGTTATCCCAATGATCTATCATTGGCAATCACCAGTCTAATCTGACAAAATGGCAGCTTCATGAGCATTCACAGTAGACAACTGTTATAATCCCCGCAGAATTGTTTGATTAATCTGCAAACCTGCGACTTTACAACTTTAAACTTCAATGAACCTTGCAATAAACAAAAGGCTTTGAAAATTTTTGTAAAAACATGGATTATGTGATGTATAGCTGTTCTGGCAGCCCATTGGCTAACAGGCTGTGATCTTGAACTTGCATGGGCTTTCCCGGACCCAATTTTCACTCTGACACTGTGTTGAAACTGTGATGCTCAGTTTCTTTGGATCCACATTGGCTAGAAGCCAGGGAATCTGACCCAGTTTAAAATGACATAACAGCTTGTAGTTACTGTACATATATTACAATGCTACAGAATAGAGTCATCTCTGACATCACAATTCAACAGCATTGAAAGAACTTGAGATTGCACATAAATATGACGAGGATTGTAAATGATAACTGACACAAACAAATCTTCAAGACATTTTAAGCCAGTAACATCACAAGACCAATTTTGAATGTTCAGTTTGAAACTGTTTGGCAGAGAGCTATATGATGTGTGACAGAATGTTGCACGTTCATTGCGAAGATAGGCCTATATTGAGGAAAAAAAGATTCCAGGAGATCCTTTGCTATTTCTTTCGTCACTGATTCACTTATAGAAACATTAGGTGCATGCTGTTACACTCAGGGAGGGGTAGTTGATTATGTTTTGTTAAACAATGGCAAAAACTAGATTGCGTTTGACTGCACAGCTGAGACAACTCTCCTGTCAAGGATGAAAGTGCAGATGCTAAAAGAAAGAAAGGAACATTTGAAACATGTGGTACATTACAGAAATAGGGTAAGGTTGCAGGCAATTGTGATGCATTCAGGTATACTATCTAACACATTATATTTGTTCAATGGAAGTGGAAACCAGAATATTTGCATGATAGGTACTTATAAGGTCTGTATATATATCTTTAAGTGAGCTGTCAAAGATGTACTGAGGTCCTATAGATATGATTGATACTTAGGGACTAACTGCAACACTAAATGCACACACTGTAGATCTGCATGAAATTCCTGGCAGCCAACCTTGGATTGCACCAACTCCACTTTGAGAAACGAGATTGACAGAATGATAGATATAGAACTGGGTGAAGAGGTTGACAATTGACAAATTTATTGTTTTTGGAGAAATTGTAGTAGGGCTAATATTAGATGACATGACACCGTATTTGGTCATTATGATTTTCAAACTTAGGAGAGACAGAACACTTGAGCAGTTCACAAAAAGATATGGACATGGTCAAATGGGAGACAGGAAATTGCATAATGGAATTGACTTGGGCAATAACAAGTGATTATTGCTTCTGACAACTCTCATTGATAGTTAGGAAGGAAGGGCATCGTACAACAGAGGCTGAGATATTTTGAGATTACAAGACGCTGCATGCAATGGTTATCTTTTGGTTTCTTCCTGTGATAACAACATGTGCGTCACTACAGCCAAACAAGCCTCAGGTGAGCACTTGATTTGATTAGGTGATAAGGAAATAAAAATGACAAATAAAAACATGTATACATTGCGGCAATTGGTGCAGAGAAATACATTGCATATTCCGTGTGATCACACTTTTAGGAAGTTCGGGAATGGTGGAATATGTACAAAACTGATTAAGTGATGTCTTTAGTGGGATGTAAAGGAAGTATTATATGATACGTTGGCCAATAATCATGGAAAAACCCCCACTTGTCTGTAGAGTGAAAAGAAGAGAGCTGCGTACCTAAAAAGATTTTTACGTTGTGTGTTTCTTATTCATCAGTCTAATATAGATGTCCATATCCAAATATTTACACCTATCTATCTATCTATCTATCTATCTATCTATCTATCTATCTATCTATCTATCTATCTATCTATCTATCTATCTATCTATCTATCTATCTATCTATATGTTCTTTCATGTGTAGGTTCCCCCTTGTTTCTTCCCTGCCATTCCAAAAGTGCCACGTGTGTTCTGGAGTTATGACAGCGCAGCACTTGCCCAGCATAATCGCCGCAATAGCACACGTTTCCAGCCGCAACCATTTCACTTTCCTAATATTGAAATCTACTTATACACAATCAGCGATTTTGAAGTAGTATTTAAACCTATCAGCTTCAGATAATTAAGTGATTCATGCTTGAAATCTGCTTTTAGCATGGCAATTTTCTTTTAGCCCTACATAATTATAATCTATCTTTAGGAATACAGCAAGTGTCAACATGACTTTATTTATTTATAAACAACCCTGACAATTAACAAAACATGCAGCGATGACGTTGGGGCAAGGTTTGTCAATTCTCACCCTAAGCAAAGACAATAGTGATTTGAAGCTGTGCAAATTGCAAACAATTTTGCTTCACGGTGACAAAGCAGTCCATGAATGGGAACAGTCAAATGCAATTCGCCGCTTATTCGCGTGTGGACATTTCAGACAAACACGCGGAAGTCAATGGAAAACAATTAGCAAAAAATAACAATAGAAAAATGAATTGAGGATGAACGATTAAAATTCAGTTTACACGGAGTTATCAGTGACTCGGTTAAAGTGATGGGCAGATTTAAAACAGTTGTAAATCAATAAAAATTGTTATTAAATACTACATTAATTCCATCAAACATGTGAATCAGTCTGAATTGTATCGCGTGTGAAATGAGCGTGTAATTAAAGGCAACGAGAATGACCTTTGCAATGCACTGAAGCCAGTCTGCCGCTATCAGGAGCTAATTGATAATGCAAACATTCCATTACAGGCCAATAGAAATACCCCGAATAAGAGTGTACAATGTGGTGGTGTGCATGCCTGGCTACTACAGCGACTAGTGTTGGATCCATCTATGCCCCTCATCCCACGCATGTTATGCAATTAAAAGAGCGACTCAACTATGGACTCACATAGCAAGGGAGTTGCAAGGGCAACATGCATCAATAGACATAATATCATTGTATTTATCCCTATAGACCATAATATGCCCATACATTGTATGTAACTCTGTGTCCTCACGTGGTTATTGCCAATTTAACATCTCATCCAAAGCCTACCCAGCAGGAATTTTCTTATGAAGGTCCAACGAAATATTTTCAAACCAATATGCTGGAAGACCTTCAGCAGCAGGCCTGAAGTTATCGCTGGGCCACCCCAGCAAAGCAAGTTTGGAAATGAAAAATGATTTCCAATGGGCCGCTCATCTGCAAAGAGTTTTAATAATTAGGCCTATTATATACCAATGCCAGTATTTCAGGGAAATAATTCCCATATTCTTTGTTGTCCAGTTATCCTCTCTTGTTTGACTGTTTGTTCGTTTGTCTCATGGTATGAGCCGGTTATTCACCATGGGATCAGGAATATGTGTTTATCACACCTCGGGCTAAAGCCCTTGGATGATAAATCACATATTCCCTCTCCCGTGGTTAATAACCTATACTTACAAACACATGCCTTGTTTCAACAAAGTAAAGTAAAATACTGAAAGCAAGCTTCGGAAGAAGCCTCTATGTAACAGTTCAGATCGATGATAAAGTTTGTGCTGCGGTAATAACTAGGACAGTAGACTAGGTATTGTACTTGAATAAAGGAGAATCTGCATGGACTAGGTATCTGCACATCATGTCTTGACATTCTGTAGAATGTGATGTGAAAAAAAAACAACAATTTATAGAAAATTGCGAAAGTCTACTATGTACAGCTATTCTATACATGAAGTATGTGTAGCAGGAAATGTCCCGAAATATTACAATATTTTGGGAATGATTTGCTTTTAGTCTTATTCCTGACCAAAATAGTATCCTTGAGGAAATTGGGCTAGCCATATTATTTATGCTTTTAAGACTAATTGTGTCTTCGCTGTATTAAATACTGTCCTGACCACTGACTGCTAATGATGCACAAACTGGGAATTTGCCTACACAGCATCTAGTTGAATATTGTAGAGGGCAGTTATCTTGTCTGGGACCATATATGATAGTGCATTTAGACTTACTTATTACAATATTTTGTGAAAACTGACGAAGATTTGCATGAGAGGAATGCATGGCTATCTAATAAATATTGTCTGTGACACATAATTATGACTCTCACACATACCTTAAACAAGAAAGACCCAATCTGTCAGTACTACTGCCACTCCACCTTCAACATTAAATTTTGGTATGCACATGTTCCTGCAAAACATTATTTTGAGATAAAAGCTTTTGATTTTCATGGAGATGTGAAGAGCTCAGTGTGTGTGACTAATACCCTGTAGATGTGCAATAAAGCAGAACAGTGAAGGTAGGTCTGTAGTTGGTTTTAGACCTTCTGATAATAATAATATGTAAATGGCACTGCCATGAAATTCACGCAGCATTGTCATAGAACTACTGCATTATCTTCAAATTTCCATTCAGAAGGCCAACGTATCTTTTCAAAGGACTGGGCAAATGGGCAGATAGATAAGATTTGATAGATAAGATCAGATCTATAGATAGATAGATAGATAGATAGATAGATAGATAGATAGATAGATAGATAGATAGATAGATAGACAGATAGATAGACAGATAATTAGATGAATAGACAGATTGCACTAAATTGTTGATGTTACATCACTGAGATCAATAAAACCATAGCTATTCAGAGGTTACTGTTTACTATTAGACTGTTACATAATTTGTTGATAGTTAATGAAGATTATGTAACCTTAAATGTTGTTATAATTTCTTACTTGGTGATCTATTTAAGTCATTAATATTTGTATTGACTTTTACTTTATATTCACTTCTTGTAATCAGATGGTATGGAAACAATTATTTCCAATATTGATACTCATGTTGATTTACATCCCTGAAATATGTAATTGGAGGTTGTCATCGGACAAGACTGAAATTTTAAATCTATTTTGGAATTTATTTAACATATTTTAACATATTTTATTTATTTACCAAACTAAACTGTGACTAAACTACTAGCTCCACTTTTATGGCAACTACAGGCACTTCCTGTTCAGGCAGTCACTGCAGACAGGAGCACTACACAGAATGAGCTGTCCTTGTGCTAAGTGAGCTTCGCTCATGGCTGCCTTCGGCAGCCATGAGCTGCGCTCATATTATGTCACCTGAATGGAACATTATTTTGTTTGTATAGCAATGTATATTTTTCTGAATAATATGTAGATGGCACTGCCATGAAATTCGCGCAGCACTTTAAAAAGTTTTTGTAGGACTTATAGTTTTACCATAACTTTCATGTTTATTTCATATTCAATGTATGAAAGGAGTTATGTAACTGTTTCAGAAAATTAGAAAGACAGGTGTACATGGAAAGACAGAGAAAAATGTAGAATAGCAAGATAAACTAGACAAAAAATATAATAGATAAATAGATAAATATATCGATAAATAGAGAGATAAATAGATAGACAGATAGATATAATGACTGACAGATAGATAGATAAATTGATAGATAGATATATATATTAAATAAATGGTAAAAAGGCAGACAGCACTGAAAGCTGCCAAAGTCAAGTCTATGTTAGATTGTTGATATTACATAATAGTATCAATATATAGTAATACAAAAACAATAACATTGCATGTAGATTATCTGTTCACTGTTACATAATCATCAGTTTATAAGGTTATGTAACTTTAATTTTGTCATGTTTTCTTGTTGTCTGATTGAAATTAAATGAATCACATGTCAATAATTTGATTTAGCTTGTCAATGCTAATAATGAACTATTAGATAAAAAATAATGGTACAGGATATATTACTATAGAAAATTGAATTTTTAAGACGCTTTTGAAGATGAATATGTTATGTTTTGTTAAATACGAAACTAAATCATTGATAAGAAGCTGGACCCACTTGACCTAATTCCAAACTGTGGACTGTTGATGTTGAGACCATCACTGCACAGATTTTTGAGTCTTCTCTTACACTCAATTCGCTTCGCTCAACGGCTTTCGGCCGTTTCGCTGCGCGAATATTATGTAATTTTTTTCTGAAGTTGTAACTTGTATAGATCTAGTGTTTTTGTGCTGATGAAGGACCAAGCTGTGCCCAGAAGTAAGCGTGTGCAGCGGCATCAGCTCCCACAAAATTTTATCAGATGTCGGTTGGATACACATGAATGGAGGTAGAAGAAAGGAAGGGAGAGATCGACAAACTGACAGAATAATAGATACTCTCAGTAACTGTTCAGCGTCAACTTTATCATGTAGGCTAGTACCATGCATGCATGTGTTGCACAGGTTAAATTTAGGTGACATCAGAGGGTCTATAAATAGTTGAATGACAATGCATAGTTGCATACCCAAGGTTGGTTGCATAAGTTTCTGGTCAAAAATCGCAGTTGCCTAGTTACTAAAGGGATGAATATGTATTGCAACATGGACATAAATATACTCTGAAAGTGTCCTACGTGCCTGCACAATAGTGTCCTTGTGCTTCCTGAGAATAATGTTGATTTTTGTTGAATGAAAGTAAATGGTTTGTTTGTCACCTGCCTACGCCATTTCCAACAAAGGTACCGGGCAAACCTTGTCCTCAAGCCGGTGGCAGATTAACATGTGGTTTTTGTTCACTTCTGGTCAACAAACGGTTGTTTATAGCACCTCTTCTGCCCTCTGCATCGTCCTTCTCGAATGTAATCGCAATCAAGTCAACGATCAGATGAAAATTAATCGCAACAGATTGATCATTAAAGGAGAGTGGGATACTTGTAATGAAATAGCAGGCACTGTGAGACAACCCCCCCCCCAAAGCATCTAAACATCACTTGAAAAGTTGCACTCAGAGTAGGGTGGGGCATGCAGCCCTCCTTAACTTTGAGTTGCGATTTGACCTACTTTTTATGGTCGATTATTTGAATGCTTATGCTGTCAGGAAGGGATCACTTGACTCTATGTACTTATAACTAATGAAACAAGTGTCTACTGATTTTAATAAAGGAGTTACGGCCATATTTGTAAAAAATCGCAAATGGCCTTCTTACCCCACCCACCGGGCAAGAAGCCCCCCTTTTATAATCCTATGGTAATTTTTTTTGCCAGCGCATTCAGCTTGAAAGTTACTTCTTGGGGTTCTTCTATCATTTTTAAGTCATACTATTTATTTTTTCCGAATTTCAGAATTGTTCTGCTCATACTTATATTATTTTTTGCCATGTTTAAATTTAGGCCAATTTTAAAAATATTTTAATTAGCTGTTCTGTCAATATTTAAGGCAAAGTACACATTGTTAAGTGGTTCCTGACTCAGCTTCGAGTCCCCAGTGAAGGGGTCCTCATGCCCCATACCATGTGGGGCCTCTCGCCCCAAACACACATACTTTATTTTGACACCTATAATTTGAATTAAAATGCAAAAAACATGGTCCAAATATTTATGTGATGGTCATAGAGTAAAGCAATGCAGATATCCATCATACTTTTAAAAATTTCCAAAGTTATTTCTGACAACCCCTTTCAAAGAATTAATCAAAGCTACAAAAATCATGCACATTTTTTTGGTTTCTTTAATTTCTACTATGGTTTGGTACTCCATTGTTCCCGAAAGAGCATATTCAAAAGTACCTATATGCAAAATTTGATGCTTTTACCATGAAAGTGAACAATTGTATGCTAAGCTACTGCACTTATATGAGCTGAATCAGTGCCTCCAATTTTACAGCGCATATTGACACTGCGAAGTTCTGTACATTTATCCGTCTTATGAACACTGAGTACCCATTTTTCTCAAACCTAATACTGTACAAAATTAACAAGATTTTAAAAAAAAGCCACAGGTCTGCACAGTTATTATCGTCTGGCTACCAACGACCTTAGAAGTGGGTCATCTCTTTTGGGAACTGCCCTGGAAGCTTAACTTAAAGAGGATAACCATGTTTCATTGCAACCTCAAAGAGTCTGACTGTTTCAGAGATGATTCTTAATTGGTTATTAAAAAGTCTGAGTAACTAATAATTCAGTTTTCCGCAAATTACTGGGTTGAGAGTGTGGTCGTCTGGATGAATGAGGTGTTCACTTCAGTCGAGAGTTGATGAAACGTTTCTGGTAAGGCAAACAAATTTGAGGTAACTAAAATCATGGGGTCACCCACCTCACATATCCACAAATATGCAACTCAGCCATAAAACCATGAGAAATTACGCTCTACAAATGTGATTGAAAACTTTATTTGAAAGAATTAATTTGAAAAATATCCAGACATAATGAAAAAATAAAACACAAACAAATTGTCAACAGCAATTTTAAAACAAGAGCAGTAAATACATAAATATTTATAAATGCTAAAAACTAAAGATAGATAGATAGATAGATAGATAGATAGATAGATAGATAGATAATTTCTTCACTTTATTATAGATAGATAGATAGATCATTTCTTCACTTTATTATAGATAGATAGATCATTTCTTCACTTTATTATAGATAGATAGATCATTTCTTCACTTTATTAGAATCGCATGTTGATTCAATTAATATAGCACGGTTTAGGCCAGCGAACCGATTGTGCTGCTAATAATCAAAAACAACAACAATGCTTTGAAGAAATTCAAATGACTCCGTATTGTTTATGAAGGACTTCCTTCTGAATGTTCTAAATGTGCTCATTGAGAGTTCTTCCCACTGTTCCAGCCCTCTCCAGTTCTATCTTCTTAGATTTTACTTTCAATTACTCAAGTTTCAATGCATTGTATGCCCAGGGGAATCACTGATTCAGGAGTAATTAAAAGGCTGTGATGCAATGTGGGCAGTGGAGTCTCTATCATCTGTGTGCATGTTGGCATCAATGTTTTACTGGCGTGCCAGTCATACTATACGTACTTGCTGTGCACGCTTGACCAGTATCTATTCCCAGATATAATGATCCTGCTGCATTGACAGCAATTTGCCAGTATGCATTTGCACAGTTCACAAAGGCATAGGAAACAGTTTTAATTTCCTTACAGAAGTTTGCAACATGTGTATGGTATAATCTATGGGGAAAAAGTAGGTCCTTTTAAAATACGGACACTGAAGAACCAAGAGCAACCTCAATAATTGACGAGGGTGCAAATGAACCACTAATTTAGGTGCTGAGAGTTGTTACAGTTAGAGAGCTTGACCTTTACTTTTATTGCCAGACTTGAAATGCTAACAATAGATGTCATCTGACTAGTTGTTGGCTCTCTTTTGGGTCTTTTCTGCTTTGTGTTCGCTGTAGAAATATATATTTAGACACAACCCATAAAATCAGAGGGTTCATGCAATATGGAAAAAACACCTACCGTATATAAATAAAAAGTTGAGATGGTAAAACAAAAAAAGGCATGAATCAGGAATTTTTTTTCATTACAGCGAAACACTTTGACATAGAATTAAGTGGACTGTGGCACTGTGAAAATGGCACTTCGTGATTAATGATAGCTGATGAAGTGTCATCTTCTCTACTTTCAACATGGGAAACATAGAGGCTGTTTGATTAGTCATGATCAAAAGTAAGCCATTTGACTTCTCATAACAAATTTTAGAGTGAAAATCAGATGCATAATCCTTTTGTTTGGCTGCCACCAACAAGCAGGATTAGTCTCCTTAAATCAAATGAACATTGAAAGTATTGGGTATGATCATGACAAATCATCAGCATGATGACACACGAAGTGCCGTTTTCACAGTGCCACAGTCCACTTTACAGCGATGCACTTTGATACCGAAAAAGAGTGTACTGTTGCACTGTGAAAATGGCACTTCGTGTGTCATCATACAGATGATTTGTCATGATCATACCCAATACTTTCAATGTTGATTTGATTTAAGGAGACTTATCCCTCTTGTTGGTGACAGCCAAACAAAAGGATCATGCATCTGATTTTCAATCCAAAATCAGTTATGACAAGTCAAATGGCCTTCTCTTGATCATGACTAACCAAACTGCCTCTATGTTTCCCATGTTGAAAGTATAGAAGATGACACTTCATCAGCTATCATGAATCACAAAGTGCATTTTTCACAGTGAACTGATCCTCACTTTTTCTTTATCAAAGTGCATCGCTGTAATATCAAAGTGTTTGGCTGTAAACGGAGCCCAAATACACAAAAATCTGTGTGAAACATGGATATCAAGCATTCAGAAGTTGCCAGCTCTATCATGCAGAAAAGTTCTGCACAATGGCCTGAACATTTCTTCGAGGATCCAGATTTTTGTCACATTGCTTTATATGCCAAGACAATGCAAAAGTTCGGAAAGCGTGATCCGCTGATGTCTGATATGTGGACTGCTAACTCAAAACTCGAGACATTTTATTCCTTTCTGAAATGTTATTTTTGATAAAAGACAGTGGGAAAAATATTTTGTCTGATATGAGCTTTATGCAGGTCAACAACAAATTCTTCCATCTCCTACCATAGTGTTGTCATATATATCGGACTGTCATCATGGAGGATAGCCTCAAATACGAAACCACTTCTTTAACAGCAACTTCAATTTTTTGCGGTCATATAGCATAATTTATGAGTAGAATTAAAGTGAGCATAGGAAATAGGCTTGTGCGTGGGGCAACTGCCACCTGCCCCAAAAAAGAAATAGTACAATGATTCGGACAAAAAGGCTAAAAAATTCGGGTAGACGACTAAGTAAAAACTATTGGAAAACAATGATTTCCAGGAAATTTCATTTGAAGCGGTATTAAATCTAGCTCTTGAAATGTCACTCAACATCGCGCACGACATACACCTATGGATATGAGCGAAACTGCGTGAAAACATTCTTTAGACCTCTATGGTCTTGTTTATCAGACCTGTTGATGGGAATTTATTGTAAATTGGCTCTCTTCCATTTCCACCATAATTCAAAATCTGTTGAATATATAGGCCTGGCCGCCTAGTGCAAGTTTTGCGTCCCCACCCTGTAGGTTTAGTACTGCCCTCAATGCCCCTCATGATAAGAAAATATTTGTAAAATAGCTGATGTTTTCACACTGGATCTAATTAATAACTTTTATGAATAATTAACATGTGTATCTTTTCAGATTAGCATGCGGGAGGTGGTGGCTGGGCTGGCCTTGCTGCTGGTGGCGACCGTGTGCATCAGTCCGGCGACCTGCTCGGCCCAAGAGTGCGGGGACAATCCAATGAAAGAAGTGCTGCAGGTTGCGAAGAGAACAGGTGAATAATCAGTTAAAGAATAAAATTAGGTCAAGAGAGCTCAGCTCCCCCAGTTTTCTAGTCAAGGGAGGTCAGCTCCCTCAAGCTCCCCCCCCCCATATTATATATCCATCACTGCTATTTATTAAAGGGTATATAATGTATGTGACATTTTCATATGAAATAGGCCAGCCAGAAATCTTTATAAGGAACTTAAAAGGAAGTCATAATTTTTTTAAATTTCAATAGCAACCTCTAAATGGATAACACATGGTCTATTTTGAGTAGGCTATTAGACAGAGATTATGAGATAAGCTCTCCTTAGAAAGCAGTTAACACAATTTTCCTAAAAGTTTTAAAACCACAGGAATGTCATTTGGTAGAAATGACTTCCACTGGCCAGTCGCTCATGAACGTGTAATTATAGGCCTAACACCAAATAGTGACTTTTGCAGGCTCTGTGGGCCGGGGTTGTCTTGGCAGGGTGGCAAATTTAGGCCTAAAACGTTTTTTAAAGCCATTTCTTCTTCCAGCATAGTTGAAATAGAAAGCTAAATTGTAGCTAAAATGTACTTTAATTGCTTTAATCATACACAGAACTTCTACTTTACTACACATCCTTCGTTCTTTACACTAAAATGAAATTCGAAAATGTGTGATGCAACAAATAGAATATTATCAGGAAAAGTAAACTCATCAGTTCTATATGAGGGCTTGTGATGTAAATGAATCAGTCTCATAATGACATTAGGCTTTATGTCCACCTACACTTCTAGCCCACCCTCGTGAACATCATGTGGTGCAACCATGCAGTACCCTTTCCTTATCAGCACCAAATCAGCACGATTAATTAATATCTGCGATAGTAGAGCACTGCAGCTGCTTGGACTATTTTGGGATAGAATCCCAAGGGCCCAACCACCTGGGTAGTTTCATGCGAATCAGCTTTTTCTTCTTCTTTTTTTTTTAAAGCTAATGATCTTCTTTTTTTTTTACTTATGCATGCTGGACGTTTTCGTCATATTAATTGCTTTAAAACTTGGCAGGAAGCTGATATAGCAAAATCGTTTCCTGTACGAAATTTGATAAATCCAAACCCATCAACATTGCGTCACCCACAGACAGTTCATCAAGGAATGTAGCCTATATTTTAATTATAAAACAGAGAGCTCTGCAATGATTTCTTAGCTAGTTTTTCACATGTATGGGCCCATACATTTGTCTTGCATGAAGATTATATAATAGACTATCGGTACTTAACTTATCACCTCGCCTAGACTAAGCCTATGCCCTTTATTTTTATGACGTACACTTTTGAATTTTGATGACTCACTAACAAATAATTATCACTAAGAACACGAGATTATGAAATAATGTTAATAATTTCAAATTATAAGCCTGATATAATAAAAGGTCTTTAAGATATTTACTCAGGTTATCAAGTTATTGATAGGCCTACTCTTGGAAACTTTTATGTTATGACTAAAAAATAATATAATGTTGGTACTGATACTGCATTTATTTGAATGTTTATCTAGAGTGTCCTTGGTGCGACCTGAAACGTACGTGCTTCCTTTGCTTTAAAATGCCACAACATCTGCTGTCAATGCAGTATGCCTGTCCATACCTTCAGCTTTTGAAAGTATTACAGAACCATACAATATATCTAGACATTAATGATAGCTTGCATCACTTGAGGAGTCTCTGAATTCTTTATCTCTTGTCACTAATAAAACTGTATTTGTAAATTTATAAATAATTTATGGATGAGAATATTACCATACATTTTGGTCAAAACAGGACTCATAATAGTAATTCAGATCCAGTTGATGTTATTTATTTTGGACCAAAGAGACCCAGGCTTCTGACATCTTTGAAATCTAACACCGTTAAGAATTGGTCTCCTTCTTCATACATTTGCCCACATTTGTTCACGCTGGCTTAACAGTTTGATTAAATAGACTATAAGGCCTTTCTTGTCTGCTCATACAGCTCTCCCGGGAGCAGGTGTTCCCCTTTCTTGTCCTACTCAGCGCTTCTTTCTCCTAATGAGCTTATTCATTTTGAGATTTCAATCATGAAACCTTCAAGGCTGAAATAATAGCCCTTCATGACGCCGTTCCATCAAGTACATCTGTGCTGAATCAAACTGCTTTTCATTATAAAGGCCTATGTGTCTTGATTGAAGTTCCTTTAACTGTCTATTTTATATCAGACCTTAATCTTTGGCATAATGTGTACGTCTCCGTTGCTGCTCATCAAATCAAGAATTGTCATCAACCAGCAATTAAGGGAATCCTTAAGGGAATCCTTAAGGGAATCCTGAATGGATTGTTCAAGTTTCTATTGATAATATAGATAGATATATTTATTTACTAAATTGGAATATAGTTCAGTGCTAGTCTGCAGCTTCATCAGCATGTCAGACAATCAGCAACATGGCAAATGTGATGAAAATGTGATGAAATTTGTGGACCGGCGGGCCGTGGGATTTCATAATAATAAAACTTATTACTGTGTCATAGCATCACCAACTGTATATTTGTAACTAAATTGAGAACTGAGAAAATGTGTGGAATATGATTATGAATGCAATTTTCTGTGATTAAAAAAAGCTTAAACAATGTACACGCATCAGTGAAGGTTAATTTCAGTAAAAAAAAAAAAATTGCACTTGTAATATTACAGAAACGTCTTTTAGATAATAGGGTATGGCTTGACAATATTGATAGCAATATCTAATGTAATATGCTACCTTTATAATATATGTAAATGCCAAAGCATGAAGATGGGACCACCTAAATGCAAAAAATAAATTTTAAAGACTCAAAATTGAAATTATCTAAATTATTTCTCGAAATTAATTTTTGTATTCAGGTTTGTTCAATACAAAGTTAGGAGAAAAAAATTGGGACAAAGAGAAAAAGGATGGAAAGGTAATTTTCTAAAAGTAAATGTTAATAAAAAAAAATTTTTGAGGGAAAATTTAACTTTTTTTTTGGAAAATAATTGTTTTTCGAAAATTGTTTTTTGGATTTTTTTTTTTTTCAAGCATTTTTTTTTTTTTTTCGAAGTTATTATTTTTTGAACAATAGGTGGAAAATAGTTTTAGAAGATGAAGAAGGTAGTCACACATGATGAGAAAAAAGTGCCAGGATCATATTATGGGATGTCTGAATCACTTTTTTTTATTGAACCAACTGGTTCACTCCTTGCATGTTTGCCATAAGTCACGAGACGCCTCGCTCCGCTTGGTGAGCCGATGGCTCTGTCCGGGTCTGTCCCGTCTATTAATTGCAATAGGACATGTTGAAATTACAGGGTGCGGCATAAAAATTTGCACCATATAAACATTTCCAGCAGGTCAAACAGATTGTTCGACCCCCTATAAACCTTTGGGCTCTTGAGGAACTGGACGAACCTTCAATTTAGAGGTTAGCCCTAATGCATTTCAGACTTTCATTTTTTTTTGGGACATCCTAAGTACTATTCTGCACATTTATTGTCTTATCGTTTCTCAGATTATATCTTGCCTGAATTTTCCTTGTCATATAATATAACCAGACATGCTTGCCCTTTTTAAGAAGGTTCAAGCTTTGTGCATTTTAGTAAAATATGAAAAGTTTACAGCCGAAGTCAAAAGGACTGATTCAAGTAAAACTTCAAATGTTGAGGAGCTTGACTACATCATATTTTCGTGGTATTCCATCGGCTAATAACAGCTCGAGGGACCTTTTAATTGGCTGTCAAATACCAATGTAATGCTAGAGCATAGGCCTACGGGTAGTGATAAATTTGGAACTACAGGAAGACCAGGTCTAAGGTTTAAACCCGACTTAATTCGGTTGGTGATGTGAGCCAATAATAATAGTTACACCAGTGACTTCACAAAACAGCAGGGGGAACCGGGGCACATTGGGATGCTTTTAACGTCTACTAATTTTACTCAATGCTGAAAGCACTGAAGAACTCAGAAGTTTGCATGAATATCACCAGTACTATTGAGCTTAACTGCAAGGCATAAAAAACTAAATTGCACCTACCCTTTTGCAGCCAGAGAGCAAAATGTGAGTCGTAAAAATGACTGTCCCAATGTGCCCTGGCGAGGCACATTGGGACATCAGCTGGGGCACATTGGGACATCAATTAAAAATCATTTTAACACTCCATATGCAATAGATATTACATATAAGTAGTGCATTTATACTTTAACACCTTGTAGTGCCAATAGTTAATAACTTTAAGCAGTTTTAAACATTGAACACAAACTGTCCTGGGTGCGGACATCTATGTAAGTAACACACAGTGCTTTGCGACAAATTTGTTCACAGAGCATGGTAATCCACTATGCCTCTATTCCCTGTGGCCTGAATACCTGTTGGGTGCTGTCCCAGGTCATTCAGTTGCCTTGGACACTTAAATTCTGCCATATTAAGTGCGTCCCAATGTGCCCCGAATTCACTGTCCCAATGAGCCCCGATATGACTTTTACACCAAAATGCTAATTCTTCAGGCACCAGTGAGTGTTTATCACAATAGCAATTCATAACTGTTTGTTACGATATATCAAATTCATACAAGCACTGAGAAAGCGTCATTGTTCATGGTTTGTCCACAGAATGGTTTGAATTGAAGTTATTGAACCCTTACATATTTACTTCAGTAGTAGGAAAAAAAAACTTTTCCATGGCATACTTCTGCATGTGGCTGTAATTTGTCATCAAAACGATAGAAACGTCAGGATTGTGAAATTACAAGACAAATTGAAGACATGATGGCACTAACATATCAAACACCTTGCCAGGAACTGAGAAAACCCAACCGTCCCATAATGCCCCACGTCCCAATGTGCCCCGCGTCCCAATGTGCCCCGGTCCCCCCCCCCCACTGTTGTGCAAGAGAGATCTATGACTTCAATAAGATGAGTGTCCTGATTCGAAGTAGTCATACTAGTCAAGGCCAGTCTAGTTAAATTTACCTCTGGCATCTACTTAGGGGAATAAGTCTATTTGCTGTTAATTAATATTTATGAATTGTGTATGTCAATGTTGTGTGTATCATATGTTTTGTTTTGCAGGAAAAACACTAGGGCATGTGTTGACGTTACTAAGGGGAATTGACAAACCGGCTTACAGCAGTTTGGCAAAGGAATTCAGATACTACGCAGCATGTGTGGGATTAGTCGATACAGGATACTTCCGAAAACGCAGCGATCCGGCCATGCAGGACAACGGCAGCCCCATCTACAAAGTGCAAGCTCCGCCTCTTGATGCCAATGTGGAATTCGTCCCTGACGGTGAAAGCCCTGCCTCCCTTGCTAGTTACCGAAAATGGCTGGAAAACTACAAATCAGCTCTCACGTTACGCCCGACTCTACGCTCTAAACCTAACTACTTTTTGGCGGCTTTGTACAAGCTACATGGGGCAAAATCTTAGTAGCAATGTCACAAAGAACTGATTTCCGATGGTGTGATTGGTCCGTGTGGAAGTGAGCGAAGAAATATAGCCAACATTTCAGTTTGTAAAGGCAGAACCATGTCTAAGAACCACGTTTTATCAAAAACCCTTTCGTCTTGTGACATCGTCTGCGTCAGCCTCGATATTGTATTAAAATGTTGTACGGGGCTTTGTTACCAGAATACTGTAGATTTCTTTCCATTATATATGTATATTATACACACACTGTCTTCATGACATTTTAATCTTGGATTCCTTACATTTTGTGCCTGTTGTTTTTCTCTGCAGGGATTTAGACATGCCTCTGCCTGGCTTACAAAGTGATCAAAGTGTAGGTGCTTATACTTGGTGAGATTTCAACCAATTCATTGCATTATATTAAACATGTGAGAATCAGTGTTGATGTTTTGTTGTTGTCCATGTTATGAAATATATTTATTCTTTGTATAAAATCTCTCGCAGATTCTCTTTCAAGCGGATTCGCGAGAGCAGGGCTTCATGTATCACTGCAGTGAAACAAAAGTTTGTTTTCTAGGATTTGAAAAATGGAGACATTTTGTCATGTCCTTGGAGATGTATGGTAGTTGATGTAAATAAGGAATATAAATATTAAATACAAAACTGGGTACCGTATCTTTCTATGTAAATTTAAGTCACAAATACCCAAGTAACATTCGTTATTGCTAACTTAAAAATAAACCATCAACGGAATACTTTGTTAATATGGTTCGAGTTTTCTTCTCTCTTCAATACTCAGTTAACCACATCTACAAAAGACGGAGCCACTGTGCATGCTGAATTTGGCTGTCTGCTAGTAGGAAGGCCTCAAGAAAAAGTCATTTTGTGACCATTCAACAAGGTGTCACGCACTTCTTGCTTCACAGATTAATAGTATTACACTTACTTGACCTATCTAAAACAATTGACAGTACAAAATGCTTTAATAAGAGAGTAATTATCCTATTTTATCTCCTGTTTACTGGAGCTGGCTGTTCCAAAACATGGTTTGCCTCCCTCTGGGATAAACTTCCATGGGTTTCAAATATGATGTAAAGCCTGCAAATGCCATAATATAATTCACTATGAGTTCTCTAAATTATCTGTGTTGGAGTTTGTGTGGCAAAAATGACTGGCTGAGAAATAAATCTATAAAGAAGATGTATTCATTTCATTTGGAAGCATTTCTGCAAGATTGGTAGAACATTGGGGTCCAGCCTGCATGGATTGCACATTTTGTTGGTATGGTATCTATTATATTCACTGATCCCCTTAATTGTTGTTTATGTAGCTTTAATACATCCTAACATTCACAATCATAAAATAGCACAACAACAGCTTAAAGAACACTTCAAGGTGTAATAAACATAACTTTAATACCAATTGTATATGTACTCGGTATAATCTCATGTAGTTTGCAAAACAATATCAGTCCATAGTTGTGTTGCGTTATTATTGATTGTTCAGTTTACCAGACTGAACAAGTTAAGCACTTCAAGTGACAAACCCAAATAGATCCTCCCCGTAGTTCATGTCAAGCCTATGATTATTCATATCAGTCAGCTCTGTAGCTATGAGTTAACGTCCTTCTTTCTTACATGTTGAAACTGCAGAACTCTCTCCAGCTGAAATGTTATTGTTTTACAGGGAGACAGTAGAGGGCCAGCCATGTTGTGTTTCCTGCCCTCTGGTGTTAGTTTCTATTGTCACAGCTCAGGATGCATGACTTGTCGGAGTCCTGCATGCAGTCAAATTATAGAATCAGCCACTCAGCTACTATTGCTTTGTTTAAATATTATTAACACATTTATACAGCACAATATTCACAGGCTCACAGCTCTATGACACAATGTGTATTACAATTCATTGCGATGCATTTAAGTGAATTTCAATGGCGGGGATTTTGCCCGAAGAGGGAATCCCGGAATTTTATTATCGCGTTTTAGAAATGAAAATGCGTGACAGCAGATTTCAAATTGAAATTATTCAAATTGAATTCCAGATTTAAATTTCACCGATTTACCTTGAATGGTATACTGCATGCAAATGGCTACATTATAGTGATTCTATGTGAAATTTAGAACCAAGGCGGACTTACTGGTTGGGCAAATTTGTGTCAGAGATTTTGCAGGTGCTGGTGGACCAATTACCCACTACTTTTTAAAATGGCCTAATTCATTGTGACCACAGGTTAATCGATAAGTCGATCGTATTCTTCTGACTGCATCATTATTCCATTGGTTTTATCACATGACGTGGAAGACCATTTCTTCATTTTGGAGACTTCTTTGGGTTCCAATAATAATAGCTATAGTAACATTGCTTTTATTTAGTTATCCGCAAATAACTAAAAATAGAAAGTGACAATATAATTTACCACGTACAGGTATCGCCAAAGTATAACCTAATGCTCAAGTGTCAAAGCTGTATGGCCACCTTCCGACATCAGATTTTTTTCTTAAAATTTCTCAATATTTCTTTCATGAAATAGGCATTTATATGAATATTACGATTATACTAGAGATAGTTTTGGCAATTTATGGATAAATAGAATTACCCATTACAATAGCAAATAAGTAAAGTCAGTTGGAAGGGGGTGTTTGTTTGTTTGTTTATTTGTGTTTTACGCCTCTGCAGCACCTTAGTGGGCTATATCGAGGCAGGCGATCGCCGTATGATGATGAGATGAGAAGACTGTGAGTCTGGCACATACCCTATTATTTCAGGGATGCCCAGGGTCTTTCAGTTGCCCCAGCATAGAATACTTGATACAAGCCGCCTCCATTTAATGTCCCATGGATGGAAGGGGGATGTATGGAAGAAGTAGGACATGTGAAGAGATGAACTGAAATGCTTGAGGGTGGAAGGGAAAAGTGATGTATAGTAAAAGAAAGTAAGTTGCAATTGAAGATGAATGATTCATCAGTATACTTACTATTAATTGACCCCTTACGCTACTCCAACCTAACTACAGATAGCATGGAAACTTGCAAGCATCATCCTGCAACTGTCTACAATGTCCTAAGCCAGGTTTGGACCCCCAAACTAATATTTTAATAATCATAATTTTCTCCTCATGACACTGAGCATGTGACAGGCTGTCATGGAAATCTCGGATATAGTTGCTAGGAAGGGCAGAAAAATGAGAAAATCAGTTGAATGGAAGGTAAAAGGAAGGTAGGAAGGAGTAGAAAAGGTAGGTCATCTGAAATATATGCAGGGAAAAGGAGTAAACGTGTGTGATAGGTGGGCAGGAGATTGACAGGGCTGGCAAAGACCTTGGACAAAAGAGAAGGCCTATTATGAGCTATTATGAGGCTGGCCAGGGCCAGGAGCGGATATGTATTGAGGAACAGGGGCTGCATGAAATAAAAAGGGTATTGTTTCAAAGGATAAATTTGGGTGGTATGGGTGATTTTATGATATTTGGATTGGCAGGAAGTAATGTTTTGAAGCATATGACCCATTAAGGGGCAGTGTGTGAATGGTAAGGATGTGAAAATTGGGTGATTTTGATTGTGTTGGAGGTGGGACCCGATAATCTGACACTGGCATTCAACTGGGGTTACACTTTTATAGAAATTAATATATATATATTTCGTAGACAGAGAACAACAAGATACATTTGTTATCATAACCACTACAAAAATATAACTACAAAAAGGGGGGGAGCAGACAAAATTGGAAATACATGTAACATGTACAAAAGGTGTATTACAACAACTAACATTTTAGTTAAGAATATTTAAGAGTTGAGGTATATTTGTGCTGGTTAGCAATTTAACCGATCAAGTGAATTTGAAACTTACTAGTTGTCAGCCAGAGGGAGCTAAATTATGGCAGGCTGTTGGTAATGGTGTTTTAGCATTTTTGATAAATTTTTGCTACACCAGGGAATTTGGTACCGTGAGAATTGGCTTGAAAAGACAATTCCAAGGCCGGGTATCAAAATCATAAATATTAAATAGGTTGAAGATATTTGTACAGAAAGATTAAAATGGTTTGTGGTTTTGGAGTTGGTTTGCGGTTTTCAAAATCACCATGGTGCATCCCGATGCAAAAGTCAGTGAAGTACCCCCTCCCCCCCCCTGTGCATAAGTGGCTGCTCTGAATTCAAAACATTTGAAACTCAACCTGAAATACTGGAAAAACCAGGTGAAAATGTTCAGTTGGACAGTTACCTGAAATTATCATAGATCTGGTATGCTGTACTGTGAACCCTGAACACCTGATCTGAAGTTTAAAGTATTGGTGTTGGCTCTCACAAGGCTTAGTGATTGGAACTTTATTCGTGCCAGAAGGAAAGACAACTAAATCTTGGCTAGTTGAAACCAGTCTTTATTTTGCGTACGTTACACTAAACCTAATGGCTAAATCTATGAAATAAAGAATGATTTCAAGTAGCCGAGATTTCAAGTAGCCGAGATTTTGTTTGTCTTTCATGCTGGCACCAATATAGTATGGCAATACTGCAGGTTTGCCTGCTTTGAGAGCACCATAGTCAGTGGCGTAACTAACGGGTCCTCAACTACTCGCACGGCAACCGCTACACCGAGTGCCAAGTTATTAGGCAGCGATGACTTTTTGCCATATCTCCAAAAGTATTTGGAATATTTTTATATCCTTCACCCATAAGTGTGGGTTAGGGTAGAAGATTATTCTGAGCAAATTTTGTCCCATTCCGTTCACGCAGTCAGACGTTATAGCATTATTACAGGTTTCGGGTGTGCCAAATTATTAGGTACATTATGCATGTTGCATTAAAACATGGGCAAAACCTATGAAATCTCAAATGAAAATTACCTGGATATATTCCCAATATTAATTTCCATAAAGTTATGCCATATTCGGAAGCTTTCGTGCCTGCACTTGCAAGCAATCCACTTTATTCTGCTCCATTGGAATACCATTGAATTTACCCGAATTTTGACAAACAAAGCCTCTCTCGGACTAAAAGTAAGTCATATCACTAAAAAGATTGCTTTGAAGGTAACTTTAAGCTATAAACTTCATGCTGCAGGAATTACAGCCAGATTGTAGCTCATCAACCAAGTCAACAGCAAATCAAAAAAATTGTGATTTATCACATCCTATTTGCAATGTTATTTCAATGGGAATTCGTAATGAGACATTTGACAAGTTTTTGAATTGCTCTGTATTCACGTACAAAGGCCAGAATTGGCTGAAATCACCACAGGCAAAGTCAATGGAATCAAATAAGACTAGAAGGAGTGTTTTTGTTAGAATGACTTATTTCCAACTCAGGAGAGGCTTTGTTTATCAAATTTTAGCTAAATCCAATGGTATTCCAATAGTATTCCAATGGAGCAGAATAACGTGGAATGCTTCCCAGTGCAGGCCTGAAAGCTTCCAAATATGTTGTAACTTTATGGAAATGAATACTAGGAATATATTCAGGCCATTATCATCCGTGATTTTAATTTTTTTTTGTCCATATTTGAATGCAACGTGCTAATGTACCTAATAACTTGGCACACCCAAAACCTCTAATAAATGTCATAACTTCTGACTGTGTTAACGGAATGGGACAAAAGTTGCTCAGAATAATGTTCTACCCTAATCCACCCTTGTTGGTGAAGGAAATAAAAATATTCCAAATGCTTTTGGAGATATGGCAAAAAGCGATCGCTGCCTAATAACTTGGCACTCGGAGTATACTATACTAACTGTATTAACTGAATTTTATAAATTTTATAAAGTCAAGAAGTTCATATGGGGGGGCCCGAGGGTGGTACTCACTATGAAAGGGTGTATATAGAGGCTCCACTGGATGGTTTAGGCTTTCTAGGATTAAAATGGTTTTGGTTTTTTTATGAATTAAGATTAATTTTGTTGCCCTTTTTTCACCCCCAAAATGTTTGGTAACGTTAGAATCTACTTGAAATGACGATTAAAATGGTAGAAAAATCATTTATAACGATTAAATTGGTTTTGGATATTTTTACTATAGAAGATTAAAATGGTTTGTGGTTTTAGCTTTGGTCTCGGATTAAAATGGTTTTGGTTTCAAAATCGCCGTGGCGCATCCCTATGCAAAAGTCCGCCAAGTACCCCCCCCAGGGCGGGGGGGAAGGCACCTTAGGGGCACAAGTCTAATATGGGGGGCACGTGCTCTCCCCTCCCCCCTCTTGTCACCCATAGGGATGCCACTGTCCATATACATGAGTACAGTAAGTGTGAGATCGACAATATTAAAAACGCTTCAATTTAAATTCCAAGGGTCTATTCCTTCAGATCTCATACTAGTGCGTGGGCACACATGGCTGCTCAATCGAACAAGTTTAATTCTTAGATGCTCAAGTTGTCAACATGAATGCCCCCTAGCGGGAATCACTTTACTCTCAGTGTGGGAACAGTACATTATATATCTCTCTTTTCCTTGCTTACAACTCTGTAATAACTTTTACAAACTTTTACAACTTTGAATTGTGAATTACTTTACAACCTGAAACTTTACTAGAAAACTACCTGACAACTTTGAACTTTAGCTAACTAACTTGAACCAGAACATAATTGCTTAACAATGTAAATATTCTTTAACTTAAAAATGTACTAATTACTTAAACAAATGTAATTATCTTTAAACTTCATTTATAATTACTTTTATGAATGTAATTATTTGTTATCCTCAACTATAATAAACTCATTGGAATTTTGACACAATCTCTGAATGAATCTATAAATTATGAAATATTACTTCAATTGACAATAAACATACGTGTCAATCACTTAACCTGTATCAAAAGTTAATACAACAATCACAGCAAAAACAGCAGATGTTTACTTTTAAAAGGCCTAGTTAAAAAATGATGAGGCCACACAGCATAGTTTCAGTAGGGGTTTCAAAATTGGAGAAGGTCTGTATCTGACAACTTCATGGTACACTATTGCTTTAAGTACATTATTGTGACTCATGGCGGTAAATTCTGGCTCAGTTAGTGACAATGGTAAAATTTCTCCATGAAAACAAACTGCACAACAATGGTGACAAAACAAGTTTTATCGATCAAAGTTGATGATGTTTCAATCAAAACGGCAGAGAATGTCAGAAATTTAGGTGTGACCATGGACAAAAATATGACAATGGAGAAGCAAGTTACAGTCCTTGTCATATTTACGTGGAATCTCAATTTTTTTTTCTATGCTGTTGAACTGTGATGTCAGAGATGACTCTATTCTAGCATTGCAATATATGTAAATTGACTACAAGCTGTGATGTCATTTCAAACTGGGTCAGATTCTCCAGCTTCTAACCAATGCGAATCCACCTAACTGAGCATCACAGTTTCAACTCAGTGTCAGAGTTAAAATTGGGTCTGGGAAAACCTATGCTAGTTTGACATCACAGCCTCTCAGCCAATGGGCAGCCAGAACAAATATACATAACATAAGCCATGTGTTTACAAACAAATTGTCAATCCTTCTGTTTATACCAACTTCCATCAAAGTTTAAAGTTGTACATTAGCAAGTTTGTAGATTTATCAAACAACTCTGTGGGGATTATAACAGTTGTCTACTGTGAAAGCTCATAAAGCTGCCTTTTGGTAGGATTAGACTGGTGATTGCCACTCTAAACTTAGAGCTCAACAGGTTCACAAAAGTGTATGTGCTGCCCTCTGGAATCCAGAACAGAATCTACAATCGATCTGACACTGTCAGTGAGCTCTAACAGATTTCAGATTCAGCAACTGTTGGTTTTCTGTAGTGTTGTGGAGTAATGAATTTGTATGTTGAATTGTGCCTAAAGTTGACTATTGAATAATTTTTAATCAGCCAGTTCATGCTTTGAAACATACTTTTGCTGCAAAGTGGTACCCATTGTGGAACTTCTTTTTTCACGGAACCATGCTTTTTCTACCCAGCAAGATGTGAGTAGTCCCTGTTTGGCAGCCAGCCAGACAGCCACGCATGAGCACCCTCACTTCTCAGTATAAGCTTGTTAAGCTTGCCCTGACCAGTGACCACAACATACATTATTTGTGAAGTTGTAACAAAAAGATTAACTCTTCTTTGGTGTTACAGACATAATTAACTGTTTCAGATCTCTCAAAGCAATTGAATGAATGCTTTAGTGTTTCATTGTCGTCCGTTTGTTGTTTCAATTAGTTTCGTTGGAGAACGCCCTAAACTATCATTTAAATCATGCTGGCAATAGCTGTTAAAGGATTTGAAAACTTCATAATTTTATGGTGCTCATTGGCAGTGCATGTGCACTCATTGACAGTTTAAAATTGTTGATTGCGCTTTGTTTATATGTTGCTGGCAGCTCAGCTGTGCGTATGAGCACAAGTGATGAGGTCCCTCTACCTAGACATGACCTGACCTACTCGAATATTAATAAATGTGTCAGCTGGAGGTCATCCGATTTCTGGCAGACTCTCCAGCTGTGCTGTTCGTTCAGAGTCTGTGAGCAGACTGGGTGATTGCTGTGATAAATCATTGGGATCAAAAATGTAATGCTTCCTTCAATATATCAATGTTTGAACTGTGATGTGTAGTTTACGGTCAGCCCATTGGCTATCAAGCTGTGATGACGTAGTTGAAGGGGCTATTCCTGATAAAACTCTTACTCTGATACACTGTTGAAACTGTGACGCTCAGTTCAGGAGGATCAACATTGGCTAGAAGCTGGGGGATCTGACCCAGTTTGAAATGACGTCACAGCTTGTAGTTAATTTACATATATTGCAATGCTAGAAGAGAGTCATCTCTGACATCACAGTTCAACAGCATAGAAAAAAAACTTGAGATTCCGCGTAAGTATGACAAGGACTATAACAAAATGTGCCGAAATGCCTACTTTAATCTGCGAAACATTTCTAAACTCCAAAAGTCTATGAACAAAGACATAGTCAAAACTGCAGTAAATGCTTTGGTCACATCCCACCTGGACTATGGAAATGCCCTATCTCAGCATTTAGTGAACAAACTTCAGGTGGCCCAAACCTCAGCAGTTCGTCTCATTGAGAGATTGAAACGGCATGACCATGTTGGACCACACAGAAAGCAACTTCATTGGCTGCCCATTCCTGCCAGAATACAATTTAAATTGATGACCACAACCTGGAATGCATTAAATAGCCAGGCACCACTGTACATTCAGCAACTCATCCAACTGAAACCTAACCAAGACCATAACCTAAGGAGCAACGGCAAACTTTTGTTGACAGAACCAGCTTCAAACAGCCATAATAAATTTTGAGATAGAGCTTTCTCTTTTGCAGCACCAAAACTCTGGAACAAGTTGCCAGGAAATGTTAAGGCTGAAAAGACTCTGGATTCTTTCAAGAGAAAAGTAAAAACCCATTTGTTTAAGATATTCTACCAATAACAGCCAATTCACACAAGCGCTTTAGTTTACTGGAAAATTAAGGCGCTATATAAATTGCTATTATCCCTGCCGGGTATAAGATGCAAAAATCATGGGTGACATGCTCACACCTACAACAGCTAAAAACTCCTCCCCGAGCAATGCCACTCACCTAAACTGTCCACCTATCCTTATTGATCTGTCCTGTCCTTCTGATAACAGCAAATAACAGTGAAACAGCTCCCTTCTTTACGTTTTCTGCCTCTGCTGTTGTTCCCCACCAGGGGCGCATGAATCTCCATCTTAGTTCCGCTATTGCTCACGTTTAGGACTGGCGCCACCGTCTGCCTTCCCGCCAAAAAACTCCACACACTTCCCTCTCACCTACTGCTCTTCACTACTACCTGCCTCAACCACTTCTACTCATCGTACCTTCCTCATCTTACCCTCATTTTAAAGCTCTTCTCTAGCCAGTTCCATCACATTTCCTTTAAACATGCCATTTCCAGTCTTTCTTCATCAATATGCCATAACTCATAGCTTTTATGTCAAAAGGATAGGAAATACAATCAACTTCAATTCCTCTACCACCACCCTTTACTTATATTACAATTATTACTCAAATGCAATTTCAAATGCTCAGCATGCAACACGGGGCCAGACGCCAATGCAGGTAAAGGGGGGGGGGGGTTAATTATTCCCAATTATAGTCCTACCCCAAATCATGGGTAAATCTAGTTATATTATATTACACATACAATTTACATCAGGTGAATTCAAATAGTTAGTGTCAGTGAATGTTATTTTAACCGGTTTTGGGTAATGGTGTGACAAGAAAGTAACAAAAAAAAAACGTTCTGATTTCCACCCAAATCGATTTTATATGCATCATCAGTAATAACTGGATGAAGCATATGAGTAAAATTTTAAAATGTTACGTCTTGGTCACTCTCATTCAAACCTTTAATCAAGGAGCCATGGTGAATCATTAGGCATTTGTCAACATAAAATACATATTTTTTTTGTATCATTTCAACCAATCTCATGCAGTTGCTTTTACTTTCAGTGCATTGGTGAGGGAGGAGCTTTCTGTTTCAAAGACTTCTTTTTTCACTATGTTACGTCTTGGTAAATAGTATTAGATTCTACATATATATATATTATTTTTCTAAACTTGGCTGACATTGTCTAATAATATAGTTTTTGAAAACCAAAATATTTAAAATGAAACTGACGCTCCTGCAGCGACCTGAGCTCTTGTAGTCTTGCCATAGTAACAATCTTGGTTACTAATTAAGTTTCTCTCAACAGTCTTACACGTAATTTTCACTCAAATCATGTCGTCTACGGAATTCATACTCATGAGTGATAACGAGTTGTCTGAGCCTCGTAAGAAAAGCGTCAACAGCCTCGGAATCTGTCTGGCGAGCATGACGAAATACATACATGCGTTTCTTCTGCCCGGGGGGGGGGGTACTCACTCTGAAAGGCTGTATATAGAGGCCTCGCTGGATGGTTTATGTTTTTTGGCCTTCTTGGATTAAAATGGTTTTGGTTTTTTGACAATTTTGAAATTTGGTTCTGGTTTTTGCAACCCCAACATGTTTGGTACCGCTAGAATCGGCTTCAAAAGAGGATTAAAGTGGTTTAAAAATCGTGAAGATTAAATTGGTTGCCAAAAAAAAAAGGTTTGTGGTTTTGGCGTAGTTTCCAGATTAAAATGGTTCTGGTTTTCAAAAATTGCCGTGGCCATCCGTATGTAAAAGTCCGTGAAGTACCCCCCCCCCCCCCCCGGGGTCATCTGTAAGCCACACTTTTCTTTGGAAAACATAATTCTCTAGCCTTCAATGCTTGAGTGTATGTGACGTAACCTCACATGTATCAATCGGTTTCAAAGTAGAGAAAAATGAACATAATGCACTATAATTAAGACATTGAGTACATTCCCTTGTAAATCTGCATATAATTCTAGATATGATATATATATAGGCCTATCCCTTATAGTTGGTTTCGAATATTTATAGTCACTAGCCAACTTTTCTGAAAATGTCATGCATGCTCTCATAATGCCGGTCAGGCTTAGGAGGACTATCCCTGACCCCAAGGGTGTGTAATGTGTATTGTTTGCCGGATGACTTCAATCACTTGGGGATAATACATTTTTTTGTTGCAGGAGTCTCTTTTTTTATTATCGAGTATCTAGTCTAGAGGTCTGTATCATGGGCCGATCATGACTTATAAATGAGCATCCTTTCCCATCCTGGTAGCCCTTTCGCGCCAAAAACTAGATCTTGTCGATCGTTGCTATGACGTCATTAATGATGACGTCACCATCCTAAGGCAACAGGTGACGTCATTCACACTGTTTCAATAATGTCAACAAACGACAAACACAGGAAACATGGAAAACAAGAAGAATTTTGGTGACTGATGAACTTTTAGGTTGGAATTACGATGGTTAGTGGTCATTTAAAATCTTCATTCAAATCACTCCACATTGTTAATGTCAAGTGTTACCCTATATCCTGGCCCTATATGGGCCTAGTAAGTAACCAGGCGTAGCTTAAAATTGACGATTTAACTGACATGACTGACAATTGAATCAATGTTGCCATTGATTGTTGACGCTTCAACTAAAAGTCGCTTGGACATGTTGAAGTGAATCATACCCAATTATTACATTGTATACCATGGACGTCCTATAGAAGAATTGGTCTAAGTTGTATACTAATATCTATCATACTGCAGCATTTCTGAAAAATTGTGAAGCAAAACCTGTATTTCTGAAGAATTATGCAGGCTCAGAGGGTTTATGCAGTAGCCTGCAGGAATTCCACAGTTCTGCAGCTGACTGTATTACTACCCGGTATAGTTTGTCACGTCAAGCAGAGGACAGACGTTTGGCCAGATACAATGTATCTCAGCAACCACAAATCCCACAGGAGAAATACACATACCTATGTACATGTATAGCTCAGCTCTGTTGTAATATGAATATCACATTTTCACGATGTTTTGGTGCCGTTTTTGTCAGATATTGACAATTTAATGGAAGTCAAATTTCGCAAAATGTTGACATTTGTGAATTGTGATGCTGCCAGTCTGACACACAATGAGTGGCGACGTCACAAAAATGCACCACAGCGCCACCCAAGACTTAGTTCTAGTCAAGTTTGTAACAGCAAAACTACCAATGTCATTGCAAGGGTGCCGGAGGGAAACAAAGGCGGCAGGGGCAGTCGGTCGATAAAGGGCTATATATATATGTATATTTTTAAAATCTAAATCGTGCGCCAAAAATTTTATGTAGTGGGGATAATAATTTTGAATTTTTGCCTAAATTCACTAATATGATAATGCCGCAGCATAGAAGACGGGACTTGAAAGTACTCGATTGGTTGACAATATTCATAGCGAGCACTCGCTCGCTGGCTGCGAAGCAGCCAGCCGAGTGCGAGCGTCTATGTCTGGCACGTGACCTTTTTGTCAAAAGGGACTTGATCAAAAAATGTTGTACATCTGCGCAACCGCACTAGTGTCCTAGTGCGTTGCGTCATTTGAATCCTACGATAATCTCGGTGGGGGGAGACCACAGCTACAATGTAACAATATCAAAACAAGCTGCAGGCAGACCACTTGTGATGAAAAGCAATCTCCATTGTATGAAATGCCATCCTAATCTAAAAATAAGCTGCCGAAAAATGTTTGGTTGCCGAGGTGACGACGCCAACTCTTGCCTGCACTTGTCTTGAGTTTGACCTCAGCAGATAAACATTGAGTTTGACAGCGCACTTTGTTACAGATTTCTCGGGCTTGAAGCCTTGATCCCCTTTGATCCCCCTTGATCATGTATGTTTTTAAAGACGGTCTTAGACCCAGCAATGCATCCCCCCCCCACTCCCGGGCCTTCTTGTTGATCATCTGACTCAGACTGACAGCGGTCAGTCTGCTGTAAACATGGTAAAGCCGCTCACGCGCGCAACTGCTTTAGCAGGCTGCAGTAGCCTGTTTGATCATCACTCACTGTGTGATTGGTGATCACGATCAACAGTTCAACACTCAGTGACTCACTGAGACATCTGCAAAGATTGCTGCAATAGCCTATTAATGTGCATCAAATAGAGTAAGCAATAAATGACCAACCTGTTGGAACAACGCCAAACGTAAAACCCATGGTAAATCCAGTAAGAATGTAAAAAGAAAAAATCATTTTTCAAGTCAGAGTTGTCTGACCGAAAAAGTCAAACTGAAAACTGACAAGCATTCCATTTGCTGACGTCATGTAGGCCTGCATTGATTAATGAAATTGCTACATTTGTCCAGGCACCGATCAACAAAACCCAGACGTTTTTACTTACGTCATAACTATTTTGCACCTGATCAACAACAAAACGATCCATTGCAAATGAAATGTAACTATTTTCAATTGGAGTAAATGAGTGCACAAGTATATAGGTCAGCTTATATTTCTTGATAAGGGACACCAGATGATTTTTTTTTGGGGGGGGGGCTATGGACTTTTGATGAAAAAAAAAAAAGATTGTGCTGCTGCTTTTCCACTTGTTTGTTTTGCAACATAAAAAAAAAGTTTTCACCTGTAGCTAGGGTACATGCTGCTAAAAAAATGTTCCTCAATGCTTCCCGACAAAAACAAA
Organism: Platynereis dumerilii; assembly: GCA_026936325.1. Taxonomy (NCBI): domain Eukaryota; kingdom Metazoa; phylum Annelida; class Polychaeta; order Phyllodocida; family Nereididae; genus Platynereis; species Platynereis dumerilii. The sequence goes on along the minus strand of JAPTHN010000002.1, from coordinate 13,693,730 downwards.
GTTTGTATTGAGGGTAAAATTCATAGCCCTTCCCCCAGCCATCGTCTGGTCGGTCCATAATATTGTTGACATGGTCATGAAATTAGAGCCACCATTTCTTCTCGGGGGGGGGGGGGTTGGCTTGGAGTTTTTTTGAAATAGATAATTTCTTGCTCAGTTTTGGTGAAATAAGTAAATTCTTTCTGGGCAGTCTTGAAATAAATAATTTCTTGTGGGGTTTTTCGAGATGGCAATGCGCACTTTAAATAAATAATTACGGCCGCTGTTACCGTGAAATAAAATAATTTCCCGCCAAGGAAAACTCCAAGCCCCCCCCCCCCCGATTAAATGGTCGCCCCTTCAGACTGGACTTGAGTCTCTTTTAGCCTGTCAGGCTGTCAGTGCATTTTCATAAAATAAATTAAAGATTATAGCAACAAAACTTTATTTCACAATCAGCTAGGTCTGATGTTACAAAAAAGGGAGAAAACTGAATATCATGGGAATGATGGGATATGGCAAAACAATTTTTGAAAAACTCTGCCCCAGTTTTTTGTGCAGTTTTTTACGCATTAAAAAAAAGCATGCAGAAACTTAAGGGGGCGACCATTTAATAATCAGGGGGCTTGGAGTTTTTGTCGATGGGAAATTATTTATTTCACAATAATGGCAATTATTTCAAGCGCCAAGTATTCACTCCTAAATCAAGCATCACCTTCTTAAGAAATACCCCAGGCAGCAATTATTTATTTCAAGACTGCCCAAAAAGAATTTATTTATTTCATCAAAATTGAGCAAGAAATTATTTATTTAAAAAAACTCCCAACCCCCCCCCCCTCCTTGAGATTATTGTGGTCCCCTAATAACAAGGAGGTTTCTAAATTGCTCACTAAAAGCTTGCACTTCATGTTCATACGTAGCTATTTTCAAATGCTTGTTGGATGGGACACAATTTATTGGCCCTATAATTATCACTGCACCTTGACTTCAATTTTGGTTGTGTGATAGGCCTACATTGTAGAATTGATAATCATTTCATGTTTTAACATTACAGTAACCTATAGCTGCAGGTGAGCTCAGGTGGAAACAATCCTTTTTCTTTTTCTTTGCTGAATAAACTTATTTTTAGCCCCCCCCCCCCAAAATATCATCTGGTCGGCCCCTTAACTGTATGAAAACCAGCTATCTCATTTCCCTGACCTCAATGATCAGATCTGTCAATCAATACAGCCTGGGCCAATAGTAAAACACTACTTCATTAGCATTGCTTCACTGCCCCTCCTCAAGGGATCCCCCCCCCCCTCACTCTCCCTGCAGGTATCAGCCAATCACAATGGAGCATTGCTGTGGCCTGCTTTTGACTCCACCCACAAACACATGCAGCCAAAAGCCATGTTGCCCCTGCCTGACAGGTGACTGACCTCTTGTTAGCACTGTCTGCATTTCTGTTGCTCCAAATACCAAGACATAGCTCTTTGTAGCAGGTGACTGGGATTATCACCTGACTTTCTTAAACTTGATGACCTCATGATTAAAGAAAGTACCTGTACATATCCAAGCCCATCACCAAATACAGAACTGGTAGATCTCAGCAACCAGATGTGCTGGAATGATGCGGTTTTCTGCTAAACAAATAACTTTTTTTTTGCATAAACATATTAATAATGAATACATTGCATAATCAGGCCATGCTACTGTACTGTTGCACCTTATCTGTACATAGATACATAATATAGGCCTAAAATTATTTTACTTTTAATCGGGTATTTGTTATTTTGTTTCTATTGCACCAAACAATTTCCTTTCAGCACATGGTAGAATGGCCAAAACATACTTTTTTTTTTTTAAATCCCACCTTTTTTTTCTTTTGCTGAAAAATTTTTTGGTACATTGGTACACACTGAAAATATTTAGGACAATGGCATAATAATCCAGTTGAATTTCACTGATTTCTGGTTTTAAGATTGAAGTTTCATAAAATTGCACACAATCTCATTTAAATTTCTCTATTAAAAAAATAAGCTGAGTTTTCTGAATTGCCCCAAAATGTCTCTATATTTGCCATAAACATTAACAAAACCTTGTCTTGAAAGTCTAAAATCAAAATTTCCTGGTAGATTTGGTTCTGGGATTTTATTATTTCTATATTCACATAGTTTTTTTCATTGCATAAGTCTTACGATATTTAAAACAATATTATGGCTTATTTTTCTCACCCTATAATGGCTGACAGCAGAATTATGGTCCGTGATTTCCCCAATAATTATTTTGCAAAGAAATTCTCATTTTTCAGAACCACCAATCAAAACATTAATTCCCTCTTATTTTTTTTTTTTCAATTTCCCTACTTTTTGGTGCTGGGAAGGGTGGTCAAGTGGTAGCGTCCTGGGCTGTCAATTGCTTGGTCCAGGGTTCGAATCCAGCTCTTTCCAGGTCACCTAGGCCTGTGTTCATCATATAGGCATTTGGGGGAATTTTATATCCAATTTTTATGCCTATGTTGCTATGACGCACCTCTGTTATCAATCGCATAATCATGATTGTAAAAATTTGGCCGAGAAATTATACAATAAAAAAAAGTCATAGAAATTTTACGATAATCACGAAAAATGAGCGAAAATTGCCAAAAAACATGGATGAAAATTTGAAAATGTAAGCTAGTGTATTAATTTCTTCTATTAAAGATTTAGAGAACATTTTAATGTAATTATTACACAAATATTTCTGCAATAATCATTGAAATGTGTGCTATAATCATGCATATTTCTACAATGATTGTGAAATTTTTACAATAATTGTAGATTCCAATAATCGCAAAAATTTCTGCAATAATCACAAAAATGTGTGTGATTATTGCAGATATTTCTAAGAGAATTTTACACATTTTTAGATAATCTTTGAATTTCTGAGGTTATCTAGCTTCATAGTGGTTCAAGTCCAATATCCGCACCTTGGGGGGGGGGGCTATGGCTTTTTGGTGAAAAATAGTTTGTTTCTCACTTGACACTGAAAAATAAGTTTGTTCAGCACATGAAATTCAGAAAAAAAGTCTGTGTCCACCCAGGGTCTGAGATTCATTGTCCAGTTTAATTAGGGCATCCTCCTTCACGTATTAAAAGGGTGCCCAGCTTGTTATTTCCTTGTACAAAATTTGGTTGTCCTTCCAAAAATCTTGGCGTCCTTCTCAAATTGGTGTCTCGAACACCAGGACGACCGGGAATCTTGGCCCCTGTTTCCACCCGTACCTGCGGTACTGCAATGTTAAAATTGTGAAATAAATTGCTGGTTGACAGTTCGCGAACAAAAAAAAAGTTTGTCAAAAAAAAGTTCGTCCCGGAGGTAAAAGTCACACCCGGGGGGGGGGGGGGTACTCACTCTATAAGGGTGTATATAGAGGCGCCGCTGGATGGTGATGGTTTTTTGGCCTTCTTGGATTAAAATGGTTTTGGTTTTTTGACAATTCTGATTAATTTGGTTCTGGTTTTCACAACCCCAACATGTTTGGTACCGTTAGAATCGGCTTCAAAAGAGGATTAAAATGGTTTAAAAACCATGACGATTAAATTGATTTGCAAAAAATTTTAGTGAAGGATTAAAATGGTTTGTGGTTTTGGCGCAGTTTCCGGATTAAAATGGTTCTGGTTTTCAAAATTGCCGTGGCGCATCCGTATGCAAAAGTCCGCGAAGTATCCCCCCCCCCCCCCCGGGACCTTACAAAAGCTGGTTTTTTGTGACTGTTGGTTTGGGGCAGCAGTTGAGACTGTTGTGATACAATGATTTAATGAGTAAAAATCACTCCGGAACTTTTCTTATCCGGATAATTATGGATGTTGGACTTGAGCCCTGTTCACTAGGTGAATCAGAATGAGGCTCAAGGCAGGGGTTGCTATGGTGACACTACAGTGACCACACGGCCTCACACCAACTCTGAACTTGGTATATTTCTGTCATAATTAAAAAATATGTATGTAGCTGTCAGTCTTATAAAAAATTTTCATATTCAGGAGTAAGGATAGGCCCAATAGGGGGGGCTATGTATTTACCCACTGGACGAACTCCTTTTTGCAAGCAAAGTGTCAACAAACTTTTTTTTTCATGCGAATGAGCGAGTTTTAACTTTACGTTACCCCAGCTACAGGAGGAAACTAACTTGTTTTTGTGCTGAACAAACAAAGTTTAACAACGATCATCTGGTTGGCCATGGAGATGATCAGAGATGATCGGCCCTCTAAGGCGATTCCCTTGAAGATTCTAAGGGGCCGACCAGATGTCCTTTGGGGGGGGGGGTTATGGCTCTTTGTTGACCTGTAGCAGGGGTACCATAATATTAAGATTGTGCACAAAAAAACTTGTCGCCCATCTGCAAGCGAAAAAAAATGTTTTGTCGACCCTTTGGGCATGAAAAAAAGAGTTTGTTCCAGGGGGTAAAGCCATAGCCCCCATCCCCCAACTATTGTCTGTTCGGCCCCTCACTCGATTCAGGAATTGCCGGTAAATATTTAAAGTGGAGAGGAATACTGCATGCTGATTGGATATGATGCTTGTAACGTAAATTTATGGTAATATTGATTTTCAGAGGGATTCATCTCGGATCGATTCTCTGGGTGCTCGCTCTATGCTGTGGCATTTACATATTACTATCATAGGTAAATGCCAAGCATTATTTTTTTGCTAATTTTATTTTTTATGGGAATTTTTTTTTTTTTGTGGAATTTTTTTTTTTTTTTTTTTTTTTTTTTTTTTTTTTTTTTTTCAGAAATTTTTTTTTTGGAATTTTTTTTTGTGGAATTTTCTTTTTTTCAGAAATTTTTTTTTTGGATGGTTTTTTTAAAAATATTTTTATTTTTTTCGGAAAATTTCATTTTTATTTTATTTTTTTTCGGAAAATTTTTTTTTGGCGGAATATCAAACAGAAGAAGAAGAAGAAGGTAGTCCGGTTGTAGTCACGCGTGAAGAGAAGAAAGTGCCAGGATCATATTATGGGATGTCTGAATCACTTTTTTTGATTGAACCATCTGGAGCAATCCACTCGCCTGATAGCCATAAGGGACGAGACACCTCGCTTCGCTTGGTGAGCCGGTGGCTCTGTCCCGTCTATAAATTAAGGCCTAAAATGCTCTGTCCCGTCTATAAATTAAGGCCTAAAAATGTTTTTTCTTTAAGATGAAAAGGGCAACCTTGCTCCCCTTGCCCCTTCTGGCCAAGGGCAGTAGGGGCAATTGCCCCCCCTGCCCTCCCTGTTCCGGCACCCTTGTGTCATTGTGTTGATTTTTAAGCATCAGCTACTACTAGCTGATCGCTTCTTACAATCGTCGTTTTCGTCGCAGGCAGGCTGTTACCACACAACGTCCATGATTTCTCTATTAATCTGACGAGTGAACCAACCAAATTACTCCTGGACCTTTATTAGCACCTAACCACGAGACAGTGTTATATTCCGGACATACGAGCGCATATATCCTCTTATTCAAGCCATTTTATTACTCTCCCCATCCCGCACAACCTTCTCCGTCCGCCATTTTTTCTTGACTGGAAGCGGGTGACGTCGGCCAACTTCGGCATCTCACGAAAACACCCGAAGTATCAAATGCTATTTTTTCCGGGTCTCATTCGGCGATTTTAAATATTTCCTCACTATTTACACTCCTGTTTTCATAAAAATTTGCAGTTACTTATTAAAAAAAAAAAAAATCCTAATATTTCGGTCGGCCAATCAGATCAGGGGGTTTCTATGACGTCATTACCAAGCGTCCGGAATTCCAATATGGAGGATGCGGGAAGTGAGAAGGTGTTTTTGCTGACAAATTTTCAACTGAAATGATCAAATACGGCCTTACACATGACTGTCAGGTATTCCACATTATCAAATTAGGCGTTGCTGACATTGTAGACTCAATTTTTTATCTTTTACAACATTTTTGGTGACAGTTTTACACGAAATTCTGTATTATCGCCCAGAAAAATATCGTAGTACTGTTGCGGTTGCGGTAAACAGTGCGTAAATCACCTAGAAATACAATTTGTGCTGTTCAATGGACATTATTCTACAACTATTTGGTGTACAGAAATGGCAAGCCCCATTTTTGAAAGCTTAGATGATTTTGTGTTCCGTCATGATAATAAAAAGGATTTTGACAGTGCATAAAACTGAAGTTACTTTAACTTGTTCAAGAGTATCCTGCCATATAATGGATAGTTGATACTCCTATCATTTTGTTGAACATTTCAGATCATTCACATTTTAAGCAATTAATATGTTTATTTCTACAGCAGATGCCTTACATGCTTTGCATGGTATTTTTATGGGCTGTAGAAACAATGCTAAATTTCTGTCACAATGCTTGACGTGACAAACTATACTATGTGTAGCTTAGCTGTGTTGTTATATGAATATACCATTTTCACAATGTTTTTGTGCTGTTCTTGTCCGATATTTGCCAATTTGTTGATATTGCAGTCCAGTGGTCGAAATAAGGGGGGGTCAAGGGGGTTTTGACCCCCCAAATGCTCTTGGGACCCCCTCAAATGCATTTTTCAGAAGGACCCAGAGGGGGTCCTGAAAAAACCCCCCCCAAATAGTGAATTTGTTAGGAGGAATAGGCATGAAACAGCAAGTAAAGATTAATCAGCATACTACAACCTCGTGTGATTTATATACATCTCCAATAGGGTTTTCAAAACTAATTTTCTAAGATAAAACATGCCTATAAAGTGCTCGCAGCGTTTTTTACACGTTTTCCGAGTGTCTCACACGTTTTTAACCCGCCCGGTACGTTCCCAATTCGTTGTTCATTTCCCCCATTATTAAAATTGTAGAAATATTCGATAAATTAATCACAAGCCAGGCCAACGTTATCTACATGCATTGTGCACGTCATGTATAAGTTTTGTACTCGTTTTTAATAAGTTTTGTGCGCGTTTTAAGCACGTTTTTTATTTGTTTGATACACAGCTGGAGCACCCCTTTTTCCCCTTGTCTCAACGATTTAAGTAAGTTACTCACACCGTCGCACGTCCACAAAATCGTCAAGATGTGACAGCCACGTGACAGAGTGTATCTGTGGTGTGTGATCTACCTGCTCAGATCACACTCCTTAGTTACCATAGTAACACTGCATTGTTTTTTTTTGTACCAACGATGTGAAGAACAAATGGGAATGAACTTTTAGGTTCAAAAATGCTACTTTTAAAAAAGCAAAAAAGGTTGTTGTGGTTTTATTTTTTTGTGCTAACAGTTTTTGGTCTATGAACATCTAACTTGTTGAGCCTCCAGATAACCACCTCAGACAACACATCTGAAAGTTTCATCTTCCTATGATTCACATATATTTGGAATGATGGCTTGACAAGTTGTGAGTGTGAAAAATCTAGAAAAAGCACAAGAATGATAATTCCTTGTCCACTAAAAAAATTCTCTTTCTCACACATATTTTTCAAAACAAACATATAAAGCAAAATATGTGAAGGTTTCATATTCATATGATAATTTTCTGATGCGTTACAACTCTATGAAGTCCGGAAAATCATATTCTATGTAAACAAACTTTTGCACAGCGAATTGGCCTCAATATGGGCTAATTTGGCTTTGATTAAGTTAAAATCAACTTTTCTTCATACTTTAATAGAAATTGATTCCTGTACTTCTCCTGGCTTACATTGTTAAAAATGTGGCTGGGGGATAAAAGGGAAACCCAACTCGCCAGTGATCTTTTTGGTCAGACAGATCTAGGGTTTCCCTATATGATTTACTGTATGATATACTTTAGCGGGCCATGAAAATGACCATATTTGGAACAATGCATTCTCATTGTAGCAGGCAAGAAATGTTTGGATGACACATGACGTCGATGATGACGACGATCTTGTTTTGGTGACGTAACGAAATAAGAAATTCATTAAAATGTAAGTTTTAGACTAGAATTAAAATTAGTTCTGGATTGTTGAAATAGTTTCATGGTAACTTATTCGCGGGGGTGTTGGAGCAGCAGCCGGCACGTGAACTATTAAAAAACTATTGTTTTTCAGTTGCCAAATATTGTCATGTTGCAAGTATAGATTAAATTATTTCCACAGTATTTGGCGTATTTATTTGGAAATATTGCAAGAAATCAAATAATTCACCTTGTGAATTCTATTGTAAACTTTCATTTAAATTAACTTTAGGAGGTGATGTCACAAATGCATTGTTCCAAATATGGTCATTTTCACGGCCCGCTAAAGTATAGGGAAACCCTATGAGTCTGTGATCTGTTTGGTCTGCTCAGACGAGGTGGGCGGCTGGGCGCATAGCGAGAACAGAATAGTGGTGGCTCGGTTTTGATGTACTAGGTCTTTTGCATCATAACACCAGCGATAGGGTGGTATGGGTCACACAACACAGATAAAAACATACAAAAAGCACTCAGAGCTTCTATGGAGGTTATCCAAAGAAGCTACAGAAAGTTACCAATTATTTGAACCGAAATTCAAGCTTTTGATGCTCTTTATACCCAGCATGTTCCATCTGAATGAATACTTTTGTCATTCTGAAATTTTACATTTGTATACCCCCTGAGCTTGAAAACAGAGATAATAAGTTTTCAGTGTTTGATACTCATAATTGAATAGGCACTGTGGCAAAACTGGACGAGGGTAACTGAGTTACCCTCTTCTCAGTTTCTCAAAATAATTGAAAAACTAGGTCATCCCATTGGATCCCATGTTAAAGAAGGACGAGGGTAACTGCTTTTCTCAAAATTGAATGACTAAGGTAACTGTGATTGGTGACGAGGGTAACTGCTTGTAAATGGTGCATTGAACCAATATAGATTTCTGTGGTGTGTTTGTGTACATTACACCTTTGTGATTATATTCATATCACATTCAAATTAAACCAAATATATCATAATAAGCCGTAAATTTAGAGTTATCTAATCTTAATGTTGCCCCAAAAGCTATAGTTCTTTGTAAAGATGGGGAAAATATTTAATTTGAAAAAATCTTACAAAACTATGAGAAATGCTTAAAAAACTTTTTCAGGCTAAAATGTCCAATGGGAATGTGTGTTAATCCTACACTTTTGATTCTTCTTAATTTCAAAAGTAGTCAAAGTTTGTTCTAACTTTCAACTGAGGAGAACCGAGATAAAACAAAGGTTCTGCCTGACAAGCCTTCCTTGTGCAGTTTACAAAGGATGGATGGACATCCTGAAATTTGTGCACTTGGTAGGCTAATTAGGACAGGAGGAGGACCCAGCAAGAGTTGGATTCAAACCCTGGACCCAACGATTGGCAGCCTAGCATGCTACCACCAGACCAACCTTCCCCCCCCCCCCCCCCCACTGTAGTTTTGCAATATAAGCAGGCTACTCTAGCCTGAACATTTTATATAATTTTAGAAAATATGTAGTTCAATCATCCCTTTTCTCCTGCTTCCTGGACAGCTGCTTCATCCTTTGCCTGATCAATGTGTCCCAGTTTCCTATAAATCAGTGTATCCTTATGCATGGATACTGGACCAAACACACAATCATCCATCCCTCACCTCCTCTCTACTGTCACATCCTCCCTACGCTGTCACCTCCTCCCTACTCTCTCTCTCCCTATCCCTCCTCCTTGCCTTCTTCCATTTTCCATATTTACTCTGTTTTCCATATTTCCTCCTTTCCCTTTTCCTCTCTTTTTCCTATCCTTTTCCTTTGCGTTTTTCTCCCTTCCCCCAATTCTAGTTATATTAACAATAACTTGTTAACTTGTGTTTCACATGCCTTTCCCAATTATTTGAAGGAAATGGTCGTGATTCTACTGATTTTAAGCAAGATTCCCTTGTGATTTTGACATCAGACACCTGCAAAGACCCACTCAGAGCAAGTCTTAATTTTGCCTTGTTTGGACTGTGACTTTCTTGGTTGAGCATTGGATTTTTTGTTGGTGAAACAGTTTTGCTGATTTAGACATAGGCCTATGTCTTGAAATATTATAACCTTGCAAACATAGCCTTAACTTTTGGACTGGCACATTTGAGACGAGTCTCACATTAATTTTCTCACTGTTGGTGAAATCGGGTCACAATGTTGCAAAAATGTTGCTCATACACTAAGTTTTTAAAAAATTTGTATTAGTGGACACTGTGCATATACATGAGCCACCTGTACAAGTGTGTTAGAATGTAGAAGTGAAGGCTGTTGCGGAAGTTGTTGAACTCAGACACAGAAAAATAAGTAAGGTACCTACTCGAAATGAATTCATAGATCTATATCTACAGAACACTGCTCAATGTTGCATTAATTATTATGTTAATAATGTTTGACGGTATTTTTATTTTATTATTTTGATAATTTTACATGTAAGATGAAAGGCCAGAGTTTAAATTATCCATATGAGCATTCTACAAAGAATACCACCTTCTTTTGTAATTTCTCAACTGAATCCCTAATGCCAATTCCATAAAATCAAGCGAAGCATTATGGATGAGCAATAAGGGTTTTCAATACAGACTATAACACTGGAATCTCAGGTGCTGAATTTTCTAATAGCAATGTAAAAGATTAAATTTTATCTAACGGAAGCGGGGGGAAGATTTTGAATAGTTTTCTTGTCTTTTCCCATCCCTATATAAAACAGTTTATAAAAAACAAGCAAGCACATTTAAAGGTGTTCGCTGACAGATCTATCTATCTTCCTATCTGCCTGTCTATCTATCTATATGCATGGATCCTTGAAGTTTGAGCAACACCACCAACTTTGCTGTCGGGCTATGACCAATCCTTGCTTCATTGAAATTCAGATTCCATAGAATATGCTGATTTTTCTCTCAATTTTTATGTTTCAAACTTTTTGTAAATAAGCACTTTTGCTTTTCTGGGGTCCTATAAATGTGACTTTAAAGCAAATAAACATGAACACATGTATTAAATTTTTAATGGACAAGGTTCTCCCTTTTTTGTCAATAAACTTAGCACATGTTTTCCATGAGATGGACAGCACCACACTGTAAAATTTGAATTTTGAGTTAGCTTAAATGATTGAGTGAGATGGTTGCACAATTCCTTTGAGCTATCATAGCTTGTTGTTTTAAGTTATAACAACAGAAAGATTATCATAACTCACAACATGAAGCTATGTTAGCTCAAACAAATTGTGCAACCGTCTCACTCAATCATTTGAGCTGAATGAAAATTTCAAATTTTACAGTGTATTGTGATGTCATTGATGTCTATGTATGTATGTAAGCTTATATGTCATTTAGTATTTTGGGACCTCAGTGATGATAGCATTGCAAGTATAGGATATGCTTCAACAACTAGTCATGAGTCACATTTAATAAGCAAGAATGGGGATATGACGTCTCAAGGAATGTTCCAGGGCATTTATGTAAGCCCTTGTATTTCACTGACTGTAATTTTTCGTGTAACATTTTATATCTAACTTATTTTGCTTTTAATATTGCAGTCAGAATTTTTTAAAAAGAAAAAAAGCCATATTTCAAAGTCAGTAAGGATTTTAAAAAAAAGAGAACACAAGTCTCAGATATGCAATTGGAAAAATAACAAAAGTCATTGATATTTCAACAAATTTGGCTTCTCAAACCATAACAGAAGATTTCGAACTCTGAACTCTGCGGCATGCTCTTGACAACTCGTCAAAGATATATTATCCAAACTGATTTCTGAAATTTACTCTTCACAATACGAGTGGATTGGTCATACAATGTCAATACAACATTTATGGGTCGTTTTAACGACGAGGCCTTTCTCAGTGTGTAATTTGATGACATTTGTACTGCAACAATGTTGCATCAAAGAGACTCTTGAAAATGGACTTATCTCACTTGACTGCATAGAATGTATCAATGGTTGCGAAAGATCTTTATGATCTTTTTTTTTTCACATGGATGATGTGGCTGCTTGAGTAACAGTTTTTGTAGCTTTTGTGATAGTATGGGTATGTCTAGACAAATCCTGTAGTCTATTCACTTTGAGTTTATGGATATTAAGACTGTGTGACAATGGGCAGTTACCCTCGTCATAGCAACAAGCATGGTTACAGTTACCCTCGTCTCAAGAGTCAGTTACCCTCGTCATTTCGGAGTTGCTTTAAGTCATTTCTAGAGTCACACAGCCTGAATCAGCACTTGTTCTTTATTGTAATGTTATTATGAATGCGTGATGATGGTCATACACCACATGAATAACTTGTAAAATCACTATTAAGCTCATATTCATGATTACATAATATTTAAGGCTATTTTAGAGACGAGGGTAACTAGAGACGAGGGTAACTCAGTTACCCTCGTCCAGTTTTGCCACAGTGATAGGGCAATGACTGAAAAGTGAAATTTTTCACCTCGCATCCCTAAATCAAGAGTAAATACCAGTTATGTGCAGAATACTTAGCTGTATGAATATTTTTTTTCCGCAACTGTAGCGCAATAAACCTCTCTATTCTCGCTTGAATTCTCGCTTGAATTCTCGCTAACGAGCTTGGGGACACCGCATGTTTCAGAACGGGGGACAATGATATTAGTCCTTGCCCTGGGGGTCATTTGTGTGACCGAGAGAGGGAGAGCGTTTGACTTCATATTCTGTTACTATATGGTCTGGCCTTCAAAAAAAATCAGGGTAGACATCTGGCGGCATGGCAGGTTAGGAGAAATCCAAGATGGCGGCCAATATGGCCGCCGTGACAAGAAAAATGGGTTAAATTGCTCACAGTAACACTACTGAGGCGTGTAATACATCAAAATAGGGGTTTTCTGGGATGCTGAATCCAAATAAACTGAACCAAATAAAAAACGCAAAACTATTTCCCGGGCTTATTTTTTCCGTTTATATTTAAGATGGGCTGTTGAGTAGATGCGTATGTATAATCAGTTGTCAAAGGACTCAGTTCCATAAAATTGTTAAATTCTGACCATTGCATCTGCATCTGCGGCAATGTTTATCACATTGGGGTATGGTCATTGGACAGGGGTATTAGGCACTCGACAGAGCAAATCTAGTGTTTTCATGTGAAAGCTTAAAGAAAATTATGCAAAATGCCACACAATTCACTTCAGTTGGTCACACTTGTTAAAATGTTGTTGTTTGAGAAGTCAGGTCAGTAAGACAGTAAGACAATTGTAGCAGAGTGCTGCTGAGCCTAGTTCGCCGTTCCGCCGCTTGGGGCGCTGGCTGTACCTGCAGCAGCCAGCGCGCTGACCATCGAGAGCAGATCTGGCCCAGCAACCAAAGAGACAACATCGACTCAGTGAATACACTAGCAAAAAGGTATATATTATACACACAACTGTTTACATCTGATGTCAGAAGTGAACAACTGGAGCCCGGTTTCCTGACAAGAACCAGTGATTGTTGCTTGTGATATAATTCACTTTTGAGTCTCAGTGTTGTTGTTTACATGCTGTGTAGTAGATATGGCATCTCCAGAGGGCAGCACGAGCCAGTGCATAGAGCCAAAACCTACCACTGGAGGCAGTGTGAGGCACTGATGCATGACCAAGCCACAGTGGGGGATTCAACTGCTCTCACACAGCAGAACTGTAGCAGACACTGAATGAGAAACACACACCAGCCTGAGGTACTTCATAAGAACAACAAGAAATCACTACATTGGTGTTCAGAAGTGAAATTTGGAGCCTGGATTTCCTGACTTTTACTTTTGTGGAGATTCAGGCTGGTTTGTGAATTTATTGCTTTAGTGAACATTGTTTGCTAATAGGCTGTCAAAAGTTTTGACAGCTGATTTTCACAGTTCTCAGTATTGGCACAAACTGTAGCTGCTGCTAACTTGCATAAACTGTTGCTTGTTGGCAGTGTGACAGCTATTAAATAATTGTGCCTGTACAATTTTAGTCAATGTTTATACTTGGCTGTCAAAACTGACAGCTGAGTGACAATACACATTGAAACTTGATTTTCCTGTAAGAAGCAGCTTGGAACCACTGGAGGCAGAAGTTATTGCTTTCTGGTAGTATAGCAGCTCCTGGAAATTATTGAGTTTGTGTTTCATTATTGTGTTTATGAACTGGTAACTTCTGAGGGTAGAATTAGCATTCGATCGGAAGTGCAGTTCTTAAACACTACTTACATTGACAATATTGTTGTGACAATTTTTCTGGCTATCTTTTACTTCTGAGGGTAGAATTTGTATTCGATCAGTTGTAATATAGCTTGATAAATTGTGACCTGTTGGCTGTTGGTTCTGTTGAGGGTAGAATTAGTATTCGAACAACAGTGCATCAGCTAACAAATTAATTTATGTGGTTAATTAGCAGTTGGTAACTGTCGAGGGTAGAATTAGTATTCGATCGGCAGTGCAATTGCTAATTGACAAAATTTTTATATAATTCAGTGGTTGATACTGTTGAGGGTAGAATTATCATTCGATCAACGGTGCGACTGCTGGATTTTATATAAATTTCTTTTTTTGTAACAATCAGTTAGCAGTTGGTAACTGTCGAGGGTAGAATTTGTATTCGATCGACAGTGCAATTGCTAATTGACAAAATTTTTGTATAATTCAGTGGTTGATACTGTTGAGGGTAGAATTATCATTCGATCAACGGTGCGACTGCTGGATTTTATAAAGATTTATTTTTTTTGTAACAGTTGGTTAGCAGTTGGTAACTGTCGAGGGTAGAATTTGTATTCGATCGACAGTGCAATTGCTAATTGACTAATTTTTGTATAATTCAGTGGTTGATACTGTTGAAGGTAGAATTATCATTCGATCAACAGTTTGACTGCTGGATTTTATAAAAATTTATTTTTGTGTAACATTAATTTGACTGTTTTTACTTGTCGAGGGTAGAATTAGTATTCGATCGACAGTATAACAGCTGATTAATAAAATTTTTACATTCTTGACTGTTGATAACTGCTGAGGGTAGAATTTGTATTCGATCAGTGGTGCATCAGTTAAGAATAAAAATTTTTTTTTTGGTAACTATTTGACTGTGGGCAACTGTTGAGGGTAGAATTTGCATTCGATCAACAGTGTAACAGTCAAAAATTAAATACTTTTTGTATTTTTTTAAACTAAAATCTACAAATTAAAATAGACACAGGAAACCATCCAAAGGTGTCAATAGAAGGTGTCAATCTGGTCAATAGCTTAACACCTGACCATTGTTTCAAAGGTGTCAAAACTGACAACCTTACAACTTCAGTTTGAATTGACACCCAAAATCAATTCAATAGTGCACAATAGGTGTACAATAATATTTCCTGTTAGAATTTTAATCAATTAAGTGTCATATTCAATTGATAAATAAGTAAATTGTCTCTTTATTGGCAGCCCACAGAATCTTGTTTCATACACAGGTATTTAGTGGGTTAAACATATGGTGACTTTATTACTTAAAATTACTTCACTATAAAATTCTATTACAGATTAAATTTAAAGTTTAATTTAAAATTGGTTTATGTTTAAGTGAACTTGTCTTTGCGTGGCAGCTTGCAGAATCTTGTTTTACACACAAGCATTTAGCAGGTTATACATAAAGAGACTACATTATTTAAATTTAAACCAACTTAGTGTAAAATTAGTTTATGATTGAGTGATATTTGTCTCTGTGTGGCAGCTTACAGAATCTTGTTTTACACACAAGCATTTAGTAGGCTATACATATAGGGACTAATTACTTAGTCAATAATAATTTAAATTGTAATAAATTAATTCAATTTGAAGTTATTTGTTATGGTTGAGTGATATCGTCTCTGTGTAGGAGCTTAAGGAATCTGGTAGAAATACTTGTATTTAGTAGGCTATATATACAGAGACTATATTTACTTGATAAATAACAATTACTTTATAATAATTTAAATTTACTTAAAATATTTGGTAATAGTTGTTGTAACTTAAGCAAGTAACTCTGTGTGGCAGCCTGCAGAATCTGGTAGAAATACTTGTATTTAGCGGGCTATACGTACAGAGATTACAACAATAGCAAGGTAAATAAATTCAATTTATTTAATCTTTAATATTAATACCAATAAATAAATTAGTTATTATAGTAACACATTAAGGTTTGATGAGGCAGCCGGTGGAAGACTTATAGTTTTTACTGGCTACACTCATTGAGACCCATAACTTCAATATTTTGAGTTAAATTACTTTTAAGTTTCAATTACTTCTGAGTTTCTTAACAATTCATTTTGTACTTGGTTCAGTGCCTGTTGTGGGAGGGAAGAAGAGGAAGACTATAGGAAGGTTTTAAACTTTCCACCATAGTGGACCTTGTTCTCCCCATAAGCAGTACTGACTCAGTGCAATACAATTGAATTTACTCCAATTAATTTCGATAACTTTTGTCTAAATTCAGAGTTATGAAGTAAGTGGACATCTGGGCAGATCCCCTTTGGAGTATACCATCGGTGGACCTCTTTTGTCTACTTATTTCTCCATTTAGTTTCAAAATAATAACTAGTTTATCATAGTGGAGTTGCAGGTTGGCCCATGGTGCAGTTTCAACTGTGAGGTACATGGTGCCCCCAATCTCTGCATAATTCAAAACTACACATTTATAAGTCTTGAGTAGCCCCAC